>VIGI01000012.1:1200000-1800000 GCA_009299455.1 Monilinia laxa
TATTTCATCAACAAAAACAACCCTACGTCTCCCGATTGAGGCAGCAGCAGCTACTATTATTACTACTACTACTACTTCACCTCCCGCAACTAGCTAGTCGTCTTATACTCACGTTGATCGAATCGATCGGAGATATGAAAGGCACTCCGACAAGTTCCAACTAATGAACATTTTCATTGGGTGTTAACCTATCACTTCTCTATTCATCCTTTCTACAAGCCGTCTCTATAGTAACGAGTAAACGCATTCAGCACGAGCAAGATAAGACCTTCCTTTCCTTCGGTCTCCCTGCCTAGGCAGGGCTGGTCTTAAGGTCACTTGCTTAGTGTTGTTGAAGGTAAATTTAAGTGAGTTTACATGAACCAATGGACTCCACCTCACCCTCAAGAAGCAAAAGAGTACAGAACACCACCCACCATGGACGCTCCCCCACTATGGCGTGTTTTTACGTCGCACGATCAATCTGCATTAAATATTACTGCAGGAATTGATCATTACATCGATCTCTAAGGTCTTTTAAATTAGCCACGATTTCCAATTCCCTGGGTTTTCGCATATTTCCTGTCCATCGGGATTACAACGGTTACTTTTCAACTCCTGCCTTGGCGATCAAAGGACATTGGCGTTGATTGGCGTGAATCGCCTCGCTTATCATCTAACGCGATTAGCTCTTAGGTTAATCCAACGAATCCAGAATTATCCTTCGAAATCCCGTTTCCCTACTTCGGTCCCTCAAGGCTCAACTACCTGCACAAAAGACATGAGACTTAGCGTAGGAGCTTGAACATCTTTGGCAATAGCTATAGTATACCGGTATGAGATCCTCGCGATTCCTCGTGATCTTCAAGTCTTGCTCCCCACTCTCCCGCTCTTAGTCTTTTATGACGTTGTTTTGAACGCCTCGCCGCAAGAGTTGTTTGAGCTACGGAGATTTCTTCGAGGATGCTTACTATTTGTGGCATAATCGAAAAGATCATTAGCAGCTTTTGTTACATAGCTCCTGCATTCTTTGTGGAAGCCAACGGTCTAAGCCCCTTCCTCCCGCCTTAAATCGTCACTGCAGGGCCGGCCCGCTTGTTTGCAGCAGCCAAAATCTAGAAGGTTGAACGGCTGTGGTGGTGACAAAGGGAACGGTACCTAGTTTCTACCTGTTCATATCTATGGCGATGGATTGAGTCGCATTATTATCAGTAGGAGCTATTGGCACAATCAGAAATCCACATATATGAGATCTAGTAAATCCGCTTGTGGGCCTTTCAATCCACCTCAACCAACAGTTCGGGATTCGGATAGAATCGAAACATCTCTCTGTGATCAATACTTTTTCAAGTGGATTGGTTTGATACCTTGGGTCCGGTATAGTCTTGATAGTAAATATTACTCACACGTTTCTACATTTTGTTTTTATTTTTTTTTGTGGCAAACTGAATCAAGCGGGCAACCTGGTCTTTCAATCCTCTACAACTGAAGTTCTCAGTTCTCATGGTTTGAACGTAAGTCCATGAGGATTGATGAGAATTTTGGTGGAAGAGAACCAGTGTACTGTGTACCAGGTCCTCGTCTCTTCGACCTGGTGCCTTTGCACAATGAAATATTTTCAAGATTACTCGGCTTGCTAATTGCCGTCCCCTACCTAATACTACAAGATACCAGCTGTCTGGTTTCGACGATTCTGTAAAATGCTCTCAGTAATGGTCGAAGAGCTCTATATGGTATTCTGTAGAAGCTGCCATGTTTTTAAACCGTTTGCTAGTCCCAATATATTACCTAGTGAGAATAGCGGCATATTTACAACAGGTGTATAGGGTAAAAGCATTCTGTCATTTCTTTGGCTCTACTCATGTAGAACTGACCCTATTGAGAAGACTGAAAACGTACCCATGGTATGGTTCCTTACAAGGGTATCAAGAGGCTCGTAAGTTTCAAAAGAAATTCTGGGTCCAAGTCTCTCCTCACGATTGTGATATCTACTTTAGTGTTTTTAGTGTAGAATTCACACGATTGTATGATAAGATAGATTGCGATTTACAACTTTCCCAAGCTTTATTATCTTCAAACTCTGATAGATTACACAATACCTTGATAAAGTAAAAAGACATTCAAATTCAAAAAGCTTCAACTATCTTACTCATTTCAGCTATTTATATATCTAAAGAAATAAATCATCAACCTACTATAGATCTTTATAATATTCTCGAATCAATACTCTGGTTATCGATATCAAGATAATGGATGTACTAATTAGAGGCAAAATTCAGTCAGACAAGCGACAGGGCCAGAGGTATTCACTGGTGTCAAAAAGGTTGAAGTAATTATATCCCTTTATTTATAATGGTTCAAAGGATCTCTAGGTACAATTAATGGTTTTGGTTCTTCATTACTGTACTGTTTTATCGCACTTTCTTTTGCCTTTACTTTCTCGTTCGTTATATTTTCTTTCTCTTCGTCTTCTTTATCTTCTTCTTCAATACAAGCTCTTCCTAAATGCCATTCTCCACTTATAACTGTGATGAAACCAATGAATCAACAATCTTTCCCCTGCCCACCTTCATGAAGTCGATATTTCTGTCCGAATCTCCAAATTGATATATCTTTCATATCTCCTGTCTTGCTCACAAGTTGTACGGTTATGTTTGGAGCATGGCATAATGCAAAAATCAACATTAGCTATGTGAATAGATTGAGCCCAACTATTGAACACATCAAATGAAGACCAAAGGCGAGAGTGATCTAATACCCAAACCAGAGGATGAACTTGAGGTGCACCCGAATAATCAGGCAGGCTGTAATTGAATCAAAGACCTATAGGATACCTCCGGCCAGGCTTGCGAACAGCGCCATTGAAATATGAATAATCCCAAAGCAATTGGAGCTAAGATATTGCTGAAGTGTGTATTTGGATAAACTAGCATAACCTGGAAGATGAAACGAACCTATTAGTCTATTTTTGGCAAGAGGGGCCAGCGAAAGATACTCTTGGTCGAATGGAATTATCGTCGCTCTAATGTGAATTCTGATCAAACGAACCAAGGGTGAAAAGTGGCAAGCTAAGCGCGATACTCATGATTAAGGAGAAAATTAGAGACTCTTTACTTATTCGACCAACTCTTTCTTTAGACTTGGATTGAAGATTGGATCATCTAAAAGGGTTGGCATGAAAGTAGACTTGGTGACTTGTATTGCAACGGATGTGAAGCAGGGCTATGTAGGATTTATAGCAATCAACCAATATTCCTCTTGGAGTTAAGATAAATTGATTCGAATAATCATTACCTATTCGTTGTCCTATAATTACCACTAATTTCTTGTGAAAACTTTCGACCATGCTTCAGGTTTCCTTTGCTATTATCCCAAAATACATATTTATCCATATTGAACCACTCCTTCCACCAGTAACCTAACGGTGCAAAGTTTCTTTCCATTTTCATGTTTTCCATATCATATCATATCATATCATATCATGACCAAACTATGTCATCTTGGCGCATCGGTCAAGGGAACATATCTCACCCCATAGAGCATTTTCTTCGATATCGTCCCCTCTCTATCCTTATCGACCACCCAAATATGTTGGCCCAATCCCCTCGGATGCTCTACGGGTATGAACATCCTGTATCGTCCGTTAGTTGTTTGTAACTCGAATTTTCAGACGACCATCAAATAACGAAAAAAAGTAGAATTAGATAATCAAAACTCACCGACCAGGACACCTCAACTGTTCAATTAGCGTATCGTGGATCTCTATCGCCGCGGCTCCCACATGGATAGCATCCCAGACCCCTCCCCCATGGGGATCTACCCACCCTTCTCTCCCATCCCCAACCACAAATTCCACTTTCCCCTCTTCCAGCCACCGTTTCCCTTTCTCGCTCTTCCGCACATTCCTCTCGCCCAGATCGCGCAATTCCCGGATATGTTCTAGTCCCACCACCTTCCCTCTTCTTCCCCCGTCAATTTCTCCAGGATTCTGGCTCGAGGAACATAATGATGATGATGATGATGAGGGGGAGGGGGAGGGGGAGGGGGAAAATACAAGTTCCGCCATAACGGCAGTTAAATACCCACTTCCACTCCCCACATCCAGAACTCTCATCCCCTCTTTCAAATACGGACGTAAATATTCGACAGCAGAGGCGTGCATGTGGGGCGCGGAAATAGTGGCGGCATAGCCGATGGATTGTGGAGAATCTTCGTAGGCTAGGTGGTGGGAGGGGGCATAGTGGGCGCGGTCTACCTGTGGGGCTGTGAGTTGGTGATTGTTGTGTTTGGAGGAAGTGGGTTGTGGAAATAAGAAAGGAGGATCTTACGGAAATCATGGCATCCCTGACCCTCTCGCTGTGGATCAAGTCTGCATTCCACATGTTGGAAATTAATTCGGTATTGGTTCGACCCGAACATGTCCATGCCATCTTGAGGTTTTGGTGACTGTTGGTTGTTTTATATCGCCTTGCTTCTATCTTGATGATGTGCGCGAAGTGCTGGGAATGTGTGCGGAGGTGTGATGGTGACAGGATGAAGGTTGGTGAGCGCTGTGGGGAATTCGAAGGGCGGCGTTTATAAGGGCTGGGGATTCGTTCGCAAATATGAGGATCAGCAAGAAGAATGCTAGATGTCAAAAGGTAGACCAGGATATTCTTATGCGCGGGTATCTGTTTTATTCCTGTGGTGTACTGTGAGAAGCTGTGCCATTCATCTAATCTACGAGCTCGGTCACGGTTTGAGATGAGGGGCTGCTTGTGTGTTTTGTTCCACCTTCAGGCGACTTCTCGTCGTTTGTGTTGTTTTGATCCGACAGCTTCGTGTTGAAGTTTGTAACTCTTTGGATTTCCAGGGAGTAATACATATGTGTACGGTATAAGTTGCAGTTGTCATTCGAATCGAGTCCATATCATGATCATTGTTCAAGGGATAAAGCTTTATTGATAAATAAGGTTGACAGGTTGAAGCTTTGACACAAAGTGCTTGAGTGCGGGGTTAAGAGGGCTACATACCATTGGTGGTGTGACGTAATCGTAATAAAGGTGATGGATTACGTTCTAGGAGCTTATTGGGGGCTGAAGTTAAAGGGGCTACGCGAATGCATATGGTGAATCCACCGGTCATGGTTGTCATCAGGAGATGTGAAGGATGTCACCAAAAGTAACTATATGATTGTATCTTTTTCAAGGTGTCTTGCAGCAGGATGATATCTTATTGAGTTGAAAGTAGAAATGAACATATGAATGAGAAATATCTTTTTGGCTGATTCGTGAGCCATGGTTTGAAGATATTGATGACTGAATCTAATTCACAGAACTCTGTAAAATTACTGAATTCATTCTAGAACTTAGATCAGCCTCTATTTATATCCGAACTAACTTCTTGAGCCTCAGGGAGACCCTTCTCTACGAGGTGACACCAACATCAGGCAAGATTAGTAGCAGTACATGGAGATTCATGATCAAGTACCCGGGTGTTCTTTGGTCACATCACTTCTTCAAGAAGTGTCATGAGTTCCAGCTGGGCGTTGAACTGGAATTTTGCTTCTTCCAGACTAAACAGATCTGCATCAAGAGTCGGACTATTTGATAGAATCAAAATGCTCCGCTCTGATGTATCTTCCGAAAACAGCTTTTGTTGATTATGGAATGTGAGCTGGAGAAGAGATCCACTGGTCTCCAGAGCTTCGAATTGGTGAGCGAGTCATAGGTTATTTGAAAGATTCTCCTCGTATCTCTTATAGATTGCATCTATGGATTTTCTGGCTCAGATATCTTTGGCACTGCACATCATTTATATCGAGTTTAGCGTCGATGGTTTGCATTATGGTGGTTATTACTGTCGTATGAACTACTCTCTCGACCGTCTATCGAATCCAGCAGATAGTCACTTAAACACTCACGACACACCCATCGTTCTTGCATATATGAACTTGGCATCGTGAACAGCATGACTGAATTTTGGCGTCAAGATTCAAAATTTACATGGACTATTGATGTCTAGCTCATCATCAGATCAAGGAACTCGGACTTTTCCAAAAAAAATGTTTGTTGTCGTAATGTATATAAATGGACCTGATACCATAGGCATCACTGTCACGAGTTCTAGTTTAGAAGAATATGAGATTGACGCACTGGAGACTTTTCTTCTCATAGTAATAATTGAACGCTAGGGATTGAAAACAATACTCTGGAATTGAGCTTTTTCGGCTAAAAAGCTGAGAATTGCATTGCAAAAAATGGTAGATTCTGATTCAATACCATTGCATGCTTCTACCCATCTCAAAACATAGGATTCTGCTGGGAATTAGGCTGGAATTTGAAATATGGGCTTCAAAATCAGAAACCAGTGGTGCGGATGTCGTTTTGATATGAATGCCATGGAGTTGTGATACGCTTTTTCTTTTTTCCTCCCGTTATACAAAAAGCTCCAGCGGATAAAGGATTTCATTTATTTGTCCTTTGTTTCTATGCCCTGTGTTCCTATATTTCTCATGTATGAAGGTTATTACCAAAGGAAAGTTCTTTATCTCATCCTGGGCCTTTTCAAATTCAAACTACACTCGCATCGGGCTATTCAGCCCCTCTTGTTTCAGAATTCACCTCCATTTAAGTCACTATATCTCATTCTTATATCCACCATAACACAAGAATCATCAAACTTTCTCTTCTTTCTATTCCTTCCTTGGGGATTCCCCTGCAAACCTGGTCCAACCTTCTCCCACCACCACGAATCGCCCAAGTACCACTACGATAGAACCACCACGACTCTCCTCTTGTCTGCCTCAATAAACCTCCCTTGCTCCTCTCCACCACCCATAAATCTCGTACCCTAGTCTTATCAACCAATACCCTCCTCCCTACCTCGAATTCTCACACTTCCGTTCCCCCTACCCAATGACATTCTCTACTTATCTCTCTACTGTTTCCCTTCTACCCTCTGCAACCAAGCTAAGCGCCTCACTCCCACCGTTGTAACTCTCCCTGCACACATTTCTGTTCTCACTCTAAGGCTCGGACTCCAATCACTGTAAGTACTATAATCTCCTTCCCACCTGGCAAGTATACTTCATCAGCGAGAGATCACGAAGTTGAGGGAATTCGAACGGAATTTTGAAGAAGAATTGAGGTTTCTGAATTTACCAGGATGGAGAAGGTATTTGAAAGAGGTAGCGAAGCAAACGGAGATGAATCTTCGAGATGAGAAGAGAAAGTTAAGGGCTTTCGAAAATGAGATGGGGGATGGGAAGGTGAGGTGTAAAATCCTAGTTAAGGGTGGTGAGAGGGCCTAACCGGGCTTCTGAGGTTCCAAGTGTCTCAGAAAACAATTCAATAGTTGGCATGGGAAAACTGGTGCATCAGATCTTCGAAAGGGATGTGAGTGTCAAGATACAAGGCAAGGTTCAAATTAAATTTAGGTAGTGAAATTTCATGCCTGGTGATTCAAAAGGACAAAACGGGTACCATGCAAGTGAAATAACCTGAGACTAGTAAAAAGAATATTTCATGCAGATACAAAAGTAGTAGCGTTGAAGAAGACAGATAGGTATACTCTAAACCTCATATCATCTCTCCTTTGATTAGGCGCGATGCCAGGCCTAGCACTGCACTCGTGAACATCTTCTATTACTTCCTACAATACATTCTTACATCCAAATTTTATATACTCTTCCACTGAACCCATAAGATAACAAACTCATAACGCCGTCCAAATGCTGGGTCACCCATATCTAACTTTGAGGCTCAAAAGTTCCACAAGCACCATTCCCTCTTGGGTGGTATCATAGGCATAACACCTCCCGGAAAAGCCCCCGTTTGCCTTGCCTGCAAATATGCAGTAGTTGTCTTTTCGTCAAAAACTGCGTTCTCCAATTCAGTAGTATTGTTCGGCCCTGGATAACCTCTTGGACACCATATTTTGTGCCACTTTCCATTGATATTGGTCCCAGGTTCTCCATTCTTATACACCACGGGTAATCCGTTGAAAGACTCTAGTGTTTTCCCATCCGGGCGCAATCTGATGAAGCTATCTGCTGGGGGGTGCTCTAGCGTATTAGAATCTTGTGGCGGAGGTCGGAAGTTGGGGCTGAATATGTTCGAATTAGAGACACCCAGTGCAGAGGGCGCACCAGCAATCATGTTCAAATTACCAAAGCTTTGCTGATTACCAAAGCCTTGCTGATTGCCAAACTGCTGAGCCTGTGATGCTGTGTTTGTAAGCTGATTTTGCATGGTATTCATCGGTTGGGCGTTTGAAGCCCCAAAAGGATTTTGTGACACCTGAGGGGCACCAAATGGTTGAGAATTTCCACTATTAGAACTAAAGGGATTTGCTGAAGAAGGCTGACCAAAGGAGTTGACTTGCGCTAATGGGTTGGTGCTTTGTACCATTGAATTGACTTGCGATTGCTGAATTCCAGGAGGAAGAGCGTTTGAAGTAAACGCACCGCCCAAGGGATTTAGGCTAGGTTGACCGAATGTGTTACTTGAACCACCAAAGCTGGATAAGCCTGACTGTCCGGCACTCGCGCCGCTATTTGAGGGAGCACCAAATGGATTTGTTTTTTGACCCATGACTGATGGATTCCCAAAAGCACCCGCTAGTTGTGAAGACTGTCCGAAAGCAGAACCAAAAGCACTGGGCTTTTGACCCAAAGCTGATGGCTGGCCAAAACTACCAGAAGCCCCACCTTGCTGCGCAGTTCCAAAGCCTTGAGATGGTCCGCCAAACGCACTCGAAGGCTGTCCAAAGGCCGAAGCATTCTGAGTGGAGGGCTGTCCGAATGCTGATGTAGTTGTTTGACTGGGTGCACCAAAAATATTAATGCCAGAAGAAGGGTTGTCTCGCTGAACCCAAGGCGTTTGATCTGTGGAGGTGCCTTGCTGACAAACATCATTCCTATTCGGATGCTTGTTATCGGCGGCAATAATATAGTTTATGGCGCCATCCACATCATTCAGCGCGTTCTGTATTTGTTGATCCGCTTCTTGCCATAGTCTCTCTGCATCTTGTATCTAAAGACCGTCAGCTTCAAATGGTCCATAGCCCGAGATTCCTAAACATACAGCTGGTTGAGCATTTCCAGAAGCTGCAGCAATGTAGTGTAGAAGGCGCATCTCCTCAAAACTCTGTTCTCGCGTTGGTCCACCGAACAATTGCTCTGGCGCATGACGCCCAGGACCGTACGCAGAAAGGATCCATTGAGGTCTGTCGGCCGTGAGGTCTTGCTTTATAGTTGCATTATCGAGACTAAAAGGTATATGCGCTCCATCTCCTTTATAACATAGTAAGCCACTGTATGTACCATTTATGCTATTTGCACTCACCTCTTTGTGTATTATAACTTCGTGGGTTCGAGTTGGATTGGTTGGCAGATTGGGTTTGAAGAGGAGCAAATCGGTTATTGAAGCCATTCTTGTTGGAATTGACATTCTGGTCGAAGTGTTCGTTCCTACATGTATCTTCCAAACGTTAGAGCAGGTTTTCATCTTTGAATCAAGGATAAGAATCCTACTTCCAAATTTGCAATTCCCTTGCTGCCAGAATCTACATACGACCATCGTTAATAAGTCTGCGATAAATATGGTAAGGATAAGTCCTTGAATGGCCAGAGCCTAAAGGGCTACACTTTTTAAGTATTCATTCGAGATCTCTAGGATTGAAAAACTTCATATTCATAAAAGTGTGCATACAACTGTGTTTGGTTGATGCGCAAGGGTTTTTTTTGACGTTGGTCGAGACGCGATGCTATGATAGTCGCGTGTGGGTAACCTTAAAATTGATTGATTATCACAAGAGTGCAAGTGAAGCGAATTACATTCGAACACGGGATTATAATAACTCCCCAAATAACTCCATGACGCTATGCTGGTATCTTTGCAATGTAGCTGTACAGACTCCCATCCTCTTTCAAACATCGATTCTTGGCCCGAGTCCTTCCTTGACTGCCGCAGATAAACGCTCCCAATCCAGTCCTCCAATTGATTTACCACCAATACCTTTTAGTGACAGAGTTTCTGAAAAATTTCCAGTACCAATTCTTCGCATCATGATTGTGTCTCGACCCTTTCTTATTGCTCTTCCTTCTCCTCGAAGTAAGTAATCCTCAAACCAAGCCTCTTCTTCTGGCGAGAATGGCAGATTTACCAGCTCGACACTTCGATCAGCGATAGTTTCAGGTGGAGAGTTCTTTAAAACAGCTGCAATGAGTAATTCGAACATGTGCCTTTGCATATATTGCGACTGTCCTCGTGAGAAGTAGAAAGCTTCCGTGACACTGGTTCTTGCGATGGCAGAAAACAGACTCTCCGTTGCTCGGGACGAAGTCAAAGCTGGCTGTACGCTATGATAGTATGCCAATGGAATAGCTAGATCTTCTGAGGAATGCAGTACCAGAGCCTCTAATATTTCATCCGCAAAGCTGGGTATCAAAGATGGATAGGTCAAGTATTGAAGTGCTGACTAGGAACAATCAGTTTCATGCTTTCTACGGATCTTGAAGATAAAGCATAACTAACCTCAAAATCAAGACGATCCAAATGCCAAAGACCCTTAATATAGATTTGGTAGCTTTGCGGTAAGAAAGACTTCTGTTCAAATGTAGTAGAGTAGTCTCTTCGTCCGGTCGGGGCGTCGAAGTCGAGCAGTATGTAATAAAGTGCTGATAATTTGTGATGATCTTCGCCGGCTGATTCGATAATGACTTTGTGTAGATTTCTGAGATCACTATTGGATTTTGGCGGATAGAATTTGACAGCTTGAAGTCAAGTTAGTAAAAGATGGGCCTACCATCTCAATGGTTTGTAGAAGCTCACGTCGACGAATTTCAAAATTCTTCAATAAAGTATCCACGAACAAGCCTTCCAATTTCTTCCTATTTCCCTCTATTCCCCGCACAGCAGATTCATCGTATGAGCAGTCTGGGTCAAAGTCAAAGACTTCATCAAAATTCTGAAAGACAAACATTTCGTATTACCTTGATGCAACGTTTGCGTTTAAAGAGATGATATTTTGAACTCGCGATGCGACGATATTGATAATAGATAAGAAGCTTATCTTAGCGTCATTTCACTGTTTTGATGTAAACAATGTCCCTCAGCAATATGCAAACAAGAAAAACAACGAATATCAACAACACATTTTACGCCTAAATTATCAATTGAATTTATAAACTGTAGCTAACAGGTATTTAGATTTATCTCGTGGTCTAATGTTCACTATACAATACTTACTTAAAGATCTAGATACCTTATTCACAGTAACAACCAAAAATTTTCCCCGCCAGCGAAAACATCACATCTACTGGACTTCAGTATGTCAGAATCCCCAGTGCGGCCATCGAGGAGGGCGGCTTCTCGCCGGAAAGTGGTAGTAGAATCATCAGACGAAGAGGAGAATATTCAAGTAAAGGTTGAGGATGATGACGAGGAGGAATTTACCCCGGCACCGAAGCGTAGTCCACGCAAAGCGCCCCAGTCAACGCGGAAGTCGACAAACTCAGTCGTAGCTACAACTGGTGCACGTGGTCGACCAAAGAAGAGTATGGGAGCTGAGAATGTTGAGCCTTCAGAATTGTTCGACCCTGACCAAACGGCAACTCCAGCACCGGAGTCGCCTACAAAAAAGGCAGGCCCGCGGAAGAGGAAGAGTGTGCTGCCCACTAGAAGCGCACGCAGCTCCATTGTACCCGATACAATCCCCGCTCTACCAACACCAAATGTATCACAGTCTCCCGAACCATCTGAACTGCACAATAGCACAGTTCTGGCTGATATCACGGAACGACCAGGGACTGCAGACAGTCAAGCGTCGGCCGTCAAACCCATACGAGCAATGGATACAATAATGGAAAAGCCTATGGATATTGTGCTAAAGTCAAGAAATATGGGAGCTCCGGTAGTTGAGGATACTGGCCCAAAAGCGCGAATAGTCATCACTTATTTGATTCTTACGAATTTCAAAAGTTATGCTGGTCGCCAGGAAGTTGGTCCTTTCCATTCCTCTTTTTCTTCTGTCGTTGGACCTAATGGCTCCGGAAAGTCCAATGTTATCGATTCTCTTCTTTTTGTATTCGGCTTCCGAGCTAGTAAAATGCGACAGGGCAAGATTTCCGCATTGATTCACAATTCTGCGGCGTTCCCGGACCTAGATCACTGTGAAGTTGCTGTACATTTCCAAGAAGTGATAGATCGGCCTGATGGTACACACGAAATTATTCCTAATTCCGATCTAGTTATATCTCGCAGGGCGTTTAAAAACAATGCCAGTAAATATTACATCAACGGGAAAGAGTCAAATTTCACTATTGTCACGACATTACTTCGTGATAGAGGTGTCGATTTAGATCATAAAAGATTTTTGATCCTCCAGGGTGAAGTTGAGTCAATTGCGCAAATGAAACCGAAGGCCGCAAACGAGCACGATGATGGCCTTTTGGAATATCTGGAGGATATAATTGGCACATCCAAATATAAAACCCCCATCGAGGAATCCGCTGCCGAGGTGGAAACTTTGAATGAGGTGTGTGTTGAGAAGAGTGGGCGTGTTCAACATGTCGAGAAAGAGAGAAACTCCCTCGAAGATAAAAAAAACAAAGCGCTTGCTTATCTCAAGGATGAAAATGAATTGGCTATGAAGCAATCGGCATTATATCAAGTCTATATCAATGAGTGCGGTGACAATCTAGCCGTTACCGAAGAGGCTATTGGTCAGATGCAGGCACAGCTAGACGCTGAAATGGAAAAGCATCAAGGAAACGAAGCAGGAATTAAGCAGCTTGAAAAAGAATACAAAAAGGGTCAGAAAGATTATGAGTCTGTCGAAAAGGACACCCAAGCAATCCTTAAAGAGATGGCAAATCTCGATCAAGAGCGAGTAAAGCTTGAAGAGAAGAGAAAATTCCTGACAAGCAAACAGAAAAAGCTGGAAAAGACAATCAATACATCCGACTCCGCGATTTCTGAAGCTAGGGCTACAATCGAAAAGTGTGCAGAAGAAATCCAGGAATCTGCCGCTGAGATAGCTGCAACTGAACAGAAGATGGCCGAAGAAGAGTCTGAGCTCGCCATTATCAGGGATAGTCTTAAGGGGAAAACTCAAAAATTTTCTGACCAAATTGCGGCCAAGCAAAAGTCATTAGAGCCCTGGAATGAGAAAATAAATCAAAAGCAATCTGCTATTGCTGTAGCGGAAAGTGAGCTTGCGATTCTACACGAAAAGGCCAATGCAGGTGCTGTAGCACTCCGGGAGATTCAATCAAAGGTTCAGTCTATAGAAGAAAGCCGGGAAGCTAAGCTCGAAGAGCTCGAGCAATGCAAAGTACAAAGAGCAAAATTGGAAAAGGATGGTGCTCGTTTACAAGCCGAGCTAACGCAATTGTCCCAGAAGGAGCCGGAATTTCGCTCTAAACTATCAGGTGCTCGTCAGAAAGCAGATGAAGCTCGCGCTAGTCTTTCAAACACCCAAACTCAAGGGAACGTCCTGACAGGACTGATGAGGCTCAAAGAGTCGGGTCGGATTGATGGTTTTCATGGCCGACTTGGAAATTTGGGCACAATCGACCAGCAATTTGATGTTGCTATTTCTACAGCCTGTGGAGCCCTCGATAACTTTGTCACAGATACAGTCGAAGCTGGCCAACAGTGTATCGAATATCTTCGAAAGACCAATCTTGGACGAGGTAATTTCATGTGCTTGGATAAACTGGGGAGTCGTGACCTTTCGCCAATTCAAACACCAGAAAACGTCCCGCGTCTCTTCGATCTTATCAAACCAAAAGATGACAAGTTTAAACCTGCATTCTATCACTCACTACAAAATACACTTGTGGCAAAAGATCTAGCGCAAGCTAATCGCATTGCATATGGAGCGAAACGATGGCGTGTCGTGACTTTGGATGGTCAATTGATTGACAAATCGGGTACCATGTCTGGTGGTGGCAATACGGTAAAGAAGGGCCTGATGTCTTCAAAATTAGTAGCAGAAGTTTCAAAAGAGCAAGTTTCAAAGTTGGAAGTAAACAGAGATGAGCTTGAGCAAACCTTCCAGAAGTTCCAAGCCCGCCAAAGGGACCTTGAAACAAGGCTCAAGGACATAAACCATCAAATTCCACAATTGGATACTAAAATGCAAAAGCTTGATTTAGAGGTAGAGAGTTCCGAACGAAACTTAGCAGACGCACAAAGACGCATCAAGGAATTAGGTAAGGAGCACCAGCCATCACAAACAGACGATAGCCGAGTCTCTGCATTAAAGAAGGACATCGCAAAGCTCCAAAAAGAAATCGAGAAACTCCATGCTGAAACATCCAGCGTTGAGGGAGAGATCAAGGCTCTTCAGGATAAGATCATGCAGGTTGGTGGCGAGAAGCTTCGTGCTCAGCGTGCCATGGTGGATTCTTTGAAGGAAGAGATTGATACCCTCAATCAGACCATGTCAACAGCTGAAGTGACCAAGGCGAAAGCCGAGAAACAAGTCGTTAAGCACGAAAAGGACCTTGCTAAGGCCACCAAAGAGATACAGGCCTCCATTGCGGACCTTGAAGCATTAGAGGAGGATATTCAAAACCAAGGATCAAATTCAGAAGGGTCGCAAGCTAGAGTTGACGTGGCCCAAGAGGCTTTGAAGAACAAGAAAAAGGAGCTGAATGCTCTCAAAACCGACCTGGACGAGAAAACTGCCGAGCTCAATGAGACTCGTGCAATTGAGATTGAGATGCGCAACAAACTTGAAGAGAACCACAAGGTATTAACCGAAAACCAAAAGCGGCTAAGATACTGGCAAGAAAAGTTGGGCAAGCTTGCTCTGCAGAACGTCGGTGACCTGGGTGAGGAAGTTGAACAGGAAGAACTTCCTACCTTTACTAGAGACGAACTCGCAGATATGAGCAAAGAGGCCTTGAAAGGCGAGATTGCAATCCTGGAGGAGAAAACTCAGAACGTCAATGTAGAGCTAGGTGTGCTTACAGAATATCGTCGAAGAGTTGAAGAACACGCTGCAAGGAACCAAGATTTGCAAAGTGCTGTAGCTCAGAGAGACATGGCCAAGAAACGCTGCGATGATTTACGACGCCTTCGTCTCGAAGGCTTTATGGAAGGTTTCAGCACGATTTCCTTACGACTCAAAGAGATGTACCAAATGATCACAATGGGAGGAAACGCCGAGTTGGAATTGGTGGACTCTCTAGATCCATTCTCAGAAGGAATTCTATTTAGTGTGATGCCACCGAAGAAGTCTTGGAAGAACATCTCAAACTTGAGTGGTGGTGAAAAGACGTTGAGTAGTTTGGCACTAGTGTTTGCTTTGCATCACTATAAACCAACCCCATTGTATGTAATGGATGAGATTGATGCTGCTCTGGATTTTAGAAATGTAAGTTCAATACCTCCACCGCGTTGATTGTACCTCGCTAATACACTCAGGTTTCTATCGTAGCATCTTACATCAAAGAACGAACTAAAAACGCACAGTTTATCGTCATCTCGCTGAGGAACAACATGTTTGAGCTCGCAAGTAGATTGGTTGGGGTATACAAGGTCAACCACATGACGAAGAGTGTGACGATAGAGAACAAGGATTACATTACGGGCCGAGCATAACCATGGATATTATTGTGTTTTGTTACTACTTTTAGGGATTTGGAAAAGGGATCTAGGATGTATCGGACGTATCACGATTATTAATGACATCATGCTTTTCGTTTTTCTATTCATGTTAATATTATCTTTTTCCGCTTCCGACGAAAACTGGATAAAATGCAACATATCTACAGTACAGTAGGAACCCAGATGCGTTATGGTTACCGAGTTTTCAAATGCCTTGTGTCCACAAGTACCAAGGTACGGACGAATGAGATATCAGAAACAAGGTTAGCCCAGCAAACTCAACAACCGAGCTACTAAAGACTAGCCGTTCCGAGGTCTTGTCACGCTAAAATACCCCAGACAAGCTTCCCCATACAATTATACTTTTTTGGAAATACCAATCAGAGTATAATGAATTAGCCAAGTCAATGTCATCTCTCACTCCAGTATGATTAGTTACATTGTTAGTCGAACTTGGACTCGAAAGCGGGGAATGAAAACGGGGAGATAAGTGTGGATGTTAGGGCCCCGTAGATTAATATGTATACCTAAGTATGTATATATATATATATATATATATATTGCTATGTAATGCAGCTTGGTTGTCACTCATTATACTTCTCGTTGCACTATTTCAAACCCATAGATCTCTTACTCAAACGCATATTGTTCTTGTTGTTGCTGCTGCTTTCAGTCGAAATGGGAAGCATATCTAGAAAGCCCGAATTCGTTATTGTGCCTGGGGCATGGCATGGTCCAGAATCTGTAAGACTGCCTACAAATTCATTTGCAACTACATGTATATTTAAGATGCAGAATTATGGCTGCTATTGCTTCTATTAGATTCTACAATTTTTGAAGAAGATTCTACCACCCCTATCATTAGCTTTTTTGACTCTTGTCTAACATTTTTATCACTCAAAGTTCAAACCTACAACAGACATTCTCGAAGCAGAGGGCTATAAGGTTCACGGTATCTCTTTAAGATCCGTGGATGCATCTCCTCCTCTTGAGGATTTTCAACCAGATGTTGAAGTAATCCGGTAATTTTTTACTCTAATCCTTCCTTCCTTCTCAAACCCTCCTCACGCGCTATCTTTACCTGACCATCACATCAGAAACAAAATAGACTCTCTCCTCGCAAACTTTACCCCTATAATACTTCTCTACCACTCTTACGGTGGAGTCATCGGCTCAGAAGCCCTGGCCTCCTATCTCGAAACTCTTTCGCCCTCCACCACCCCCTCATCTCCGCCCGGCCTCATCCGTCGTCTAATATACATCGCAGCCTTTTGTCTCCCTCGTGATGCATCCCTTATGAGCACGCTCAGCAACAAGCCTCTCCCCTGGTTTATTATTTCTGATGATTCTACCGTAGTAAGGTGTTCAGACCCACATGGAGTCTTCTACAATGATATTCCGAAAAGCCAATCTGAGCAATATGTAGGAATGTTAAGGGATCACAGTTATAAGACTTTTGCTTCCCCTGTGAAGGCAGAACCGTGGAGGTTTATTCCAAGTACTTTTATAGTTTGTGAGGATGATAAGGCCATTCCTCTGGCAGGGCAGTTGGGGATGATTGTGAGGGCACAAGAGATGGCCAAGGGAAGTAAGTTTTGCGTACTTTCTTTTATGCTTCTTTTCCCCCCCAATTTGAGAATCTCTGCGATATAAAAATCTCAATCCTTCCCTCAATTTATTGATTCCTGCGTCCTTTCGTCTTCCCGCCCCTGACCCACACTCCCAACCCTCTCCTACAACCCCAATCGAGAAGAAGAGTCTAACCACAAAACTTACTCCAGGCTTTGATACAATCGAACGCATAAACTCTGGCCACAGTCCATTCATAAGTCAGCCAGAGTGGCTTGCTGAGAAACTGATCAAAGCGGCCGAGGCTTCTGTTTGACAACACAAAATTTCAAGTTCAATGTACTTAAACATTGGAATGACGAATCAGTTGACCAAAATTCTGGTGCTCAATGATATAGTTCAAAGCGTTAATTCCTATTTGTGAATATTGAGGGGTTTCCCAGCATAAGTGAGAAGGATAATTAAGGAAGGTAAAGGGGCTGGGTACCTAGTAATGATAGTATGTCTTTTGCAATAACAACTGGTTTAAGATCATACATATTATAGAATATCTAACACCAGTGTCACAATATGAAAAGGATAAGGGTCATTTTCTGCTTGAATTCTTCGTTCAGTGTGGTGTCCCCCACCTTTGAAATCCTACAGTTGACCACATCTCGGTACTCTTCAAGCCAACCTTGATATTATTGACCAAGAGTTGGTTCTATTGGTATTTACTTCACAGTTGATGAATAACACTTCTCTGTGTTCTGAAACCACGTCAGTCAAGAGCGTTTGTTAATCTTTACTCCCACGATTTGCTTCGTTTTAATTGATAACGATAGCCATTACATGCTTGCTTACGATATGGCGCAACTGTTAACCTTTGACCCTTGAAGAATAACCTGAGCTCAAATTTGCTCATTCTTAAAAGTAAGCTATAGTGTCTACAGGACAGTTCGCACGCACTTTGCAGAGTGTATCTACAATCTCTGTCTGTTAAAATGTCCAGCCTTGTACACTTTTGTAAGAGGAATATTATCCAAAGCTGGCAAGGATGTTTCAAAGTTGTCTACGTCCTCCTTTCCCAGAAGCTTGAAGTTTTTATCTAATGCTAGTAACGGCCGTAAGATAATCCTGGCTAGTCTAGAGACTCAGCATAAGACTGGCTTTTTGGTTTCACTATCTGCTTGTATACTTATTGGTCTTGGCCTAAACCTACTTATTCAACCTCTAGAGAATAATTGGTCTCACAGAGTTCCAAACACATTGGCGTCGTTTCTTTTATTTATAACTTTCATCTAATTGTACCTTCCAAAATCATAAAGAACACGAAACGATCCATTCATTTCTTCGTTGTTTCATGAGCACTTGTCAATTTCGAGACCCGAATTTTGCGGCAAACAACACAATCATCTGATGCTGTCCCGCAGCACAAGTCTCCCGATGAAGTTTATGGTATCTTGAATAGAGTCTTCTTATATGGTTCAATACAATTCTTGCTCGGGGGTACAAGAAGATCCTTAACTCACAGGGTATGCCATGCCTCAGTCGAGATATGAATCTAGAGTTATGAATCCAGAGTCCGCAAGAAAAGCAATGCTTCAAGTATAGTCTCAGCGAGGTTGGTCTCTAACCTAGAAATGTTTTTCTCTTTGATTTTAACAAGCCTAGTCAAGCCGGAAACAACAAAGAGCCTACCGATCGCTTTGCTAAAATGCCTGAAGACCCCATTCCTCGCTGCTGGTATACCTCGAGTGTTTCTGGTTGTTTTTCGTTATTCTCAGCCTATCCTGATCAACGCGTCGATCAGATACATTGTGACAAATCCTAGGGAGCCAGAAAGCAACCATGGGATTTTTCTTCTTACATCTGCGTCCATTGTCGATATCAACCTTCATTTAAGGATATGCTACTGACTTCTCTTTCAGATACTAATACCCGGTTTTAGCAATTAACTGATCGCGATGTGTATCGAAATTATATAAAAAAGTTGCAGTTCATGGCAAGAAGTTCCCTTATGGGACTTATTCATAACAAGACATCAAAGTCGACAAGCATAGCTTATGAAAACGGTGAGGCCACTTCGCTTATGAGCAATGATGCAGTAACAAATGACAATGCAATATTATAAGTATGAAAAACGTCCAACATCCAGAATTTCTTCTTTTATGTCTTCAAAGATAGCTTAACATTGTTCTAAATCTTTTAAAAACGACTATTGCAACTAGTGTTATTGTTATAACTGTAGTATATCGAGACTGTATTAGTGGTGCACAAGTTAGAATTGCACTCAATATCATTCTCGTAATAAACATAGCTTTGCTTGTATTTATACAAAGTTGAAATGAACTAAAAATCTCTTTTGGAGTGGTTGCTAGTTTAAGAATACTAAAAAAATTGATACCTTTGAAAAATAATGCACTCTGAAACTTACAGCCCCCTCAATCCTAGCCTTTCAGAGGGGATATTGAATTCAAGAGCATCACTGCATCCTACCTGTACATAATCTCAGAGAGGCAGTTTTACTACTAGCTAATAAGAGCAATACTTAGATCCAACTCGGTGGCTCTTCGAATTCGAGATCTAAGTCTGAGCATTATGTCAGGCCAGAAAATAATAGTCTGCGGACATATAGGCAGGTAGGTCCTTTATTTCACTGACTGCTCTAAAAACCTACTCACTTTAAAAGTAGTGGCAAAAGTACCCTTCTCTTAATGCTACTACGGCTTTTCTAGTGCACGTGGAACCCAGGCCAGATTGAACTAAACTATCTTAACATCAAAGAATATCCGATTGGATGTTCTGAAACAACGATGCTTTATTACCGTATCTCAAGATCTTCTACTTCTATCTAACGAGACTTTACAGTTCAATCTGGATCCAGATACCTCACTGTCAAATGAATCTTTGATTACTTTATTGCAAAGAACCGAGCTCTCGTCACATTTTCTTTAGGTGGCAACTAAAACGGACAAGATCTTAGGACCAGCAGGGCTCGCTGAGGATATATCGCTGTATAACGAGCATCCAATTCTGAGCAAAAACATTTTTGGATTTCTAAAGCTATCTGAAGGACAAAGTTAGCTTTTTGCATTACACTGAGCATTCGCTAAAGCTTAGGAAACCCAGTATTTGAATCGAAAATCTATCATTTTTTTGGACGAATCACCTCTTCCCTTGATTCTATCACAGAGTTAATTATACATAGTATCATTAAGGATGAGCTTATTCAAAAAGAGCATATAATCATATGTGTTGCTTATAGAATTAAAATGTTGACAAAGCATATTGAGCATAGAAGAAACATCATAGTATTGCTGAGCAATAGTCGTTTGCAGAAACTCATCCTAGATTTGAATGTAAGGAAGTTGCAAAAGCTCGGGATATTAGATCGAATAACAAAGTACCGTCATGCTTGTTGATAGACAATGAACTCTGAACTTCCGTGGCTGGCTGCTTGCCTTGTAGAGTAAAATTGCATCGTCTTAAGCTTAGATCATCTTCTCTTCAGCCTTTCTAGCATACATGAGCTTTAAACATCTTGTGAACATATATCTTAGGATATATGACCATACTCGCTCAACTTGTGATAGGTATCTTCCTTCTATAAGGCTGGTTGGTACATTAGTTTTCTACCCAAGGTTCCACGGATCGGTTAACCAAGGGGGTGTCACAAAAGCGGAGCTTGCAATTGGAGGACAAAGATAATATTCAACATAAATTCGCAAAGCTCTTCAACATGAGTGATAAAATTGGAATCTTGATGATTGATTATCTAAAATCACTCATGTTATCAGTAGGTTATCATTCAAATTAAACAAGAACACCAACATAAATTGAGAAGCATTGCTTTCGGCCATCGTCTTGCGCTGTCGTAAAAGGAACCAATTGGCGCAGTGTGCTGGCAAGTTTTCAAAGATCTTCTACTACGTAGACAAGCATGTAAGAAATGGGATGTATAGATTTCATTTTGTAGTTACCCTGACAATATTCATATCATTCTGTTACAACTTTGTCAGTCATAGTCGTGGCAGAGTGGATGCGGTGTAATTGGTTGCTGGGGCAACGTCATGTTTGGCATTTTTTGAACAGAGCTTCAACATCAACCAAAACTTTGACATGGTTATGAGGTTTCGCAGCACATCAAACCAACCAAGACTTGAATTGGTATATAAATCTCCTCGGGAAAGTGGGTGAAGGATTTGGTTCTGCTAACACAGTTCTTTGCTTTCTTGATTTATTTCGCATAACCATTAATTCTATTTACACCTTTGTTGTTGTCGTTACTGTTCTTCATTTGAAAATCCTTAGGTCATAATCATGTCTGTAAGAGGTCAGTATTTCTGCACAAAGCAACTCAGTCTGAAGTCAAGCTTACACTCAAACAAGTCGTTGCAAGGATACGTCCTCTCCTGCCAAAGGAATTGGATAAAGATACCATCGTGCGCGCAGAAAGTAGTCAAGACAGCAAAACTTTCAATGTAGTCCGGATACCGAACCCCAAAAATGAATCAGAGGAATTTAGCTTTACCTTCAACAGTGTTTACGATATGGGAACATCACAGGAGGAATTGTTTACAAATGAGGTTGCGCCTACGCTGAAATCATTGTTCCAAGGACTCGACGTTACATTGTTTGCCTACGGAGTTACTGGAACAGGAAAGACACACACAATGCGTGGTGGAACGAAGTTAGCAGATCGTGGGATTATTCCACGATTATTAAGTGGGATTTATCGACGCGGTAGAAAAGTCGCAAAGGATTCTGGCGAGAAAACCTCTGTCACTGTTACATTGTCTTACTACGAAATATATAACGACAAAGTCTTCGACCTATTCGAATCCCCAGATAAACGATCTCTTGCTGGCCTGCCTCTTCGTGAAAAGGATGGAAAAACAATAGTTGTTGGACTATCGGAAAGGTCCTGCAATGATTTGAAGGATTTCGAAAAGTTATATATAGAAGCCAACAACAACCGAAGCACGGCAGGAACCAAACTCAATGCGCAAAGTAGTCGAAGTCATGCCATCTTGATGGTCAAGGTAACGCAGACCACTGGTGACTCGAGTCTAATCAGTACTGCATCCGCAATTGATCTAGCAGGATCAGAGGACAACCGGAGAACGGATAATGGCAAGGAAAGAATGATTGAATCTGCAAGTATTAACAAAAGTTTGTTTGTGCTCAGTCAGTGCATCGATGCTATCGGCAGAGGCGACAAGAGAATCCCGTACCGAGAATCTAAAATGACACGAATTCTCAGCCTGGGCCAAAATAATGGTATCACTATAATGGTGTTGAATCTTGCACCCCTACGCTCTTACCATTTGGATACTTTGTCGTCCTTGAACGTTAGTTCAAGAGCAAAGAGAATAGAGGTTAGAGAGATTGAGAATGAGGTAGTATTCACTCAACCACCTAGAAAAGTAGCGGGGACCAGTATGCAACGACAGCCATTGAGACCTATCACGAATTCACATAATACTGTAGCCAACCCAGCACAAAAGGCAGATAAGCCTGCGAAGGCGTTCTCTGTGTACACAGATAAAAGCAAAGCAACTGTGGCCCGTCCATCGACCAACACCCAAGCACTCCGAAGGTCGACTTCGAATAAGAAAAGACCCTCTGATGGGGTTATCGGTTCACGAGTTACCAAACTCGCTAGGCCTGCACCTTCTGTATATAAATCAACCTCTGATATTTCTGCAGCGAAGATCGAGGAAATGGTTGAGCGGAAAGTTTCTGAAATACTCGCCAACCGTGCCTTGGAACAGACATCAAAATCGGCACCTACCGAGATTAGTGAAGCGGTTCAGAAAAGACTGGAGGCATTGGAAAAGAAAATTGACGAGAGTTCGGCAGAGGACGCAAGGTCGGAAGGTCTCAGGTTTTTGCTTATGGCCAGGCAGCATAAAGAGCGTGGCGAAGAGACCAGCGCTCTGAAGATGTATGAGTAAGTTTTTCCCAGCCTATCAACCTGATCTTATTGAAATCAACTAACCTCCGTAAGAATGGCACTTCCTTTCTTCCCAGGCCAGGAGAAATTGCTGAAGAAGATTGAGCATCTCAAAGCCAAAATCCAAGCAAAGAATGCAGGTGTAGCAACCAAAAGTTCAGTGCCAGTAGAAACAGAAAGACGAAAGCCTACCGCTCCGTTCTTACAGCTGCCAACACCCGCCAGCTCATTCCAACCAGATGAAAACGAACCACGGCCTATATCACGAAAGAGCTCAGAGCCAGCTGCTGAATACGATGCGTCCTTTGTAAACCAAGAGGAGAATTATGAAGATGATGATAGCTTTTCATTTCGCACCACCAAGCCAAAAAAGTCGAAATCCAAAACGACAACCAAATTACATGTATTCAAGGATGAAGCATCTATTGGCCCGCTAGATCCCCCGACGCCTCGAACAAGGCATCTATTAGATGTTGTAAACTCCAGAGATGTTGCCATGATCAGAGGCCTATGTGGAGTAGGTCCCAAGAAGGCCAGGGATGTAGTCGAATTTCTAGAGCTGCAGAATGAGGATGATGGCGGTCAGATCAAGACTTTACAGCAGCTCCGAGCAGTTCCAGGATTGGGAAGTAAAACGGTAGAACGGGCGTATGAGGGGATTGCATTGTTAGTTTGAACCTTTGGGTCAATTTGAATTTTAAGATAGGTATTGTCCTCGCATAGATTGCCCTTTTGGAGCGGCATTTGTTGTTGGAGTTTGTGTGTTTTTATGGATAGGTCTTCAGAATTAGCGGGAATTTTCGAAATGGAGTATTGTCTATTGGTTATTCTATGAGAACGATTATTGAATCTGCTTTGTTCCCCGTTGTCTGCTTTCATTGACTACGCAGATAATGTCAAGTGCTGAAATATTGGAGGTTCCTCCCCACGGAGATTTGACGTAAGACTAATGGTCTAATTTGCGCCGAAGTTAAATCCTATCGATCCAGTGATTTTGAAGGCAGCGGGAAGAGTGAAATGCTCCCCTCCTGATAATAAGAAGGGAAGAGAAAAGGGTAAGACAAGGGAGTTCAGAGACTGCAATGTAATCACGTGATATACCCCACTCTTCCCATATTTCTGACTTCACGGCAGCGAGGGAAGGCATAATCAGCGGTCGCTTCCTTGTAAAAGCTAATTACCTCTCTGCCGGGTGGCTAGGTCAGACGCACATACGGGGCGCAGATAGAAGAGGCGTTTTCGTGATAAGGCTCAGGTATGCGATCGACTTTCTTGCATAGAACAGCCACATATGGCTCGATCCCCACCAATTGATAGGAATCGTGGCTTAGAAGTTATGCTTGACACGGAGCAGGAAAGTGATCAGGAGTGATCGGCATGGTGATATAAAGCAGTCTCGGGTAAGTACAATAGGGGCGATGATCGGCGCTTAACTCTCGTCTTCCTCCCAACACATAAACCATGCAAGAACCCTTTTGATATACCTCGAAATCATATAAAAATGAATCTCAGTATTATTTGCAAAACTTCTTTGTGTTCCAAGCCACAGTCTAAGGTTCCGTGCAAGCCAGGCAAGCATTCCTCGTCTCATGCAAGTAACTTGTCCCGTCACATCGTGCAGCGATCTCACATGCAAATCTCCAACATCCACAAACGTGTTAAAACGGTGGTGGTGAGGGGCAAGTAGTGGCACAGTCAGCTAGAAATGGTACATGAGGCTTATCGCTTGCATCCGTAGATTTATACAGAAAAGTCCGCAATGATCGTCGTCTTCAGGACCTCGTAGAGCAGCGATCTTTAGCGATTCGGTTCTCGTACCTTGAGCCTATTCCCTTCCGGGATCAACAATTGAACGAATGAGAGGATATGTAACCCGAGTGGAGTTTAGCTGTGTATGCCCGAAATCACAGCCACGATTTACGCGCTGCCGTTTTACTCGTGCTTGTAGGTGGGTGGCAAATTCTGGAGCTCTGGGGTTTTCCCTAATCAGGCAGTTAGGAAATATGTGTATACAACACACATTATTCTAATGATCTGCAAGATACATATACAGTACATATACACATACATACATTATGCCACGTTATGCCATGTATGAGCTGCATACCCTGTCGCCCACTCGCAATAAACGTCCTTGATTTAGTTAGTCTTTTAGCTCGGACCACCTATGCTACGTATACAGAGCACAATTTCAATTTTCAAAATATAGAGACTAGGTGTGGTTATGGTTCCTTAGAGTCTGTTAAAGTACATAATATCTCACCGGTGTTCAGTCCTCAGTTAAGTGTTTCCTGGTGTACAAGACCCTATACCCCCTAGCATCAAGACCCTCTGCCGTTATCCAGGTGGTATTCAGCATGAATGCACCAAAGAGATGCCTGTCTAAGCTGTTACTAAGGATGATTGAATAACAAAGTTTAGTTCCCAGGGTGCTAGCTGGTGGCTCTGTCTTTGTCCAACCACAGATTAGCACTCACTGTAGCTTCGTACCAACAACTCAAAATTCCTCAAACTGTGGATATACTTAACTCGTACCCACCCCCAGAATCTACTTTATAACTGCATTATTCAGCTGCTGCATGCAGACGTCTCGAGGGTCAAAGCTTGATGTAACTCCAGCTGAAGGTACACCCTACCCCTAAAGTGAAATTCCACCAGATCCCAAAATTTCGACTTGTGTCTCGCTAGGCTAGCTTTTAATTAGAAGAAGGGCTATATGCCAGCTAAAAACCTTAGGTAACCTATTCGTAACGTAATATCCATCCGAGGTCTGAAGAACGATCGATCAAGAGTGTTTAAGGTATCAGCTTCGTACCATTGCATTAGAAGGCACCCTCTCATCTCCGGACTATCCTATCATCATTAAAGCATATGTACCACCACTGTACTGCCGTATAGCTAAATTTAAATGTGGCATTGTGGCTCCATGAACTTGTGGCTCGTATCGTTACTGACGCCATCCCATAATCCCATAATTTCATTTGACATTTCGGTCCTTTTAAGTTTCTCCCGCGTGCAGATCATTTATTTAGTCGTCCTTTCAAGTCTTTATCCATCCCATTAGCATCCAATGAAAGAATGGGCTCGCTCATATCATGGGAATTCGGAAGCATGGGTAAGATGAAAAATACTGTGGCTGGTATGGAAAAGATTCCTACCTTGTTGAGTCAAGGGCAGACTAAGGTGCTTATTATTGTCGTGTAGTTTGTATTTGTTGACGTTAGTACTCCTTAGAATTTTGATTGGCAATTATTGCCGATATCCTAGATAGCTCTACGTCATGTTAAATTTATACTAAGCAGCCAAGCACACAAGACAAAAAGTAGGTGGTGAAATAGAATTGTGGTATCATATTGCTGTAGTGGTTGCACATTCAAGAATTGCTATGATCTTAAATAAAGTACGCCATTGCCATTGAGGCCCATCTGTGTACCGTTCTGAATAATATCCAAAGCCTCAAGGAAGAGAAATTGTTCGTCCGCATCATAATTCCATGTACAAATGTAACTGCATCAAATATTGTGTTCGTATGGCTTGCATGGCCGCGAAGTGAAGAAAACGCTCCAAGTGATGATTCCGATAAGAAAAATGCGAAGTGTGAAATATACCCTATTCCCCTTTCCGATCAGTTTGAGATCAGAACCCTGATATTTTTTTTTTCTTAAAATCTTCCACCGATGTATATGCTTCTCTCCTTAGCCCAGAAGTCTTGATAGCGGTGTGGAGCAAGACAGTTAATCGAAGGAATTGGTATCTCAAAAACGACATTGACGCCCTTCAAGCCCCATCCAAACCCACTCCTAGACCGTTACAGATCCAAAACAATTACACGACCATCTCTTCCTGGTCTATGGGTATAATAAAACAAGTGATAAATGAAAATTAAGTAGTTTGATTAGAAGATTAGCCTCAATTCGTATCCTTCGCTCTTGACGTTTTGTGTCGTGCCAGCGCTGTCAACATCTATAGCGACATCCATATCCCACTCACGTTCGATGGGTGCTTGGGGATTATGAACCTCTAGGATGAAGTCTTGGCCTTCGCAAAGCTCACGGATAACATCATCGTCAATTTCGACTTGTAACCCATTCTCAAGCACACGAATAGTACGCATGACTTTTGTAGATTCAAGGCTCCATTTCAAGGCAATGGCATCGACGAAATCCTTGAGTGTTCGTTGCATCAAATATATAGCTCGATGGTACTCATGTTTAGTAGGCTGGGTTGGATCTCGGAGGAGGACGTAAAAGCAAGCGACAGGCTTGGCAGTTCGTTCGATAATAGGCGGGTTATAAGATGAATCAACTCCCAATGCCTCAAGCCAACCACCCCGACCACCAGCATCCTCCGACTTGGGAACCTTGGTTAGCTGATCTGGTGGACTTGCTAAATGCTGTGGGTTTTGATTTTGAAAGTCTCCTGATGGGATGTTGTGGAAATCAGCCCACGAGGCCGAAGGATTGGATGCAGGTGCAGCGGTTTGAGAGTGTAGCGAAATTGAGCTTGGCGAGCGGGAGACGATGGACGAGGTACCAGTAGTCGAGCTATGCGCGCTACTTCTCGCAGCCCAAATAGCGTTATCACGGG
The DNA here is from genome assembly GCA_009299455.1 of Monilinia laxa. NCBI lineage: Eukaryota > Fungi > Ascomycota > Leotiomycetes > Helotiales > Sclerotiniaceae > Monilinia > Monilinia laxa. Next base: position 1,227,676 of record VIGI01000012.1, read on the forward strand.
AATCCACTTTGGTCAAGTCTAGCGGTTCGCCAGCTAAAGCCACTGGATGAAGATCAGGATCATCTTGTTCTGATCCACGCAAATAGAGTGTGCTAACAGGCCGAGGGCTCAAGAACATGGCTTCCATAGTTTGAAGTTTGAAATGAAGATCTTCCTCCATTGGTAGTCGTCCCCCAGCAGAAGATGCAGAAGACATAGACCATGTGCGTTTGTGCTTTTGAACCTTGCCTGGTCGCTGCTCATTCATTTGTGCTTTTGTAGTTGAACCCCTCTTTCGCTTTCCGAAATCTTTCATCCCAGTCTCTGCCTGGTTGATTTGCTGTTTTAGCTTTTCGATGGTCTTTTTAACGTGTGCAATATCATTAGACAGTTTCCGCTCAGCACCATGATCTCTGAAAAGCTTTACTTTGCAGAAAGCCACCTCAGATATCTCATTGACGTGCGGAGAACCAGAAGGCAGTATTTCAGTCTTTGCGCAAAATCTAACTGGGATACCCTTTACACCCTTCGAGTGACTGAAATCGGTGGAAAGAAAGTTGAAGCGAACGGCGATGTTGCATTCGGGGGTACCATTGACACCAGGGTTCCAGATTACCGAAAACCCGTCGAAAGAAGCGGTGTCAAGCTCCACGCGTGTCCGCTTATCCTCACTTTCACCATTTTGATTGGCTTCAACGTATTCAACGGCTTGGAGCTTTCCGCCACGCAGGTGGGCTTCATTAGTACCTCTTCCCTCTTTCCATAACTGCCAACAAGAGGCAGGCCGTTCTCTCTGCTCTTCATCTTCAAACGAGATGCGAATAAACGTTCGGTAACGAGTTCCAGGCTGAAGAGGCCGAGTCAATCCAGTATCTACAACGGAGACGGCATATGCCTGTCCCTTATTGAGATATGTGACGGGGATCTCATCAGCATGCTTGATCATCGCCGTTGGAGCATTCAGAATAACCTGAAAACGAAACTTCTCGGCATAAGGATGAACTGTACCAGACATAGCCATGTCGTACGATTGTGGCTGGAAATTTGTTAATGGAGATTGGTGCATAGCACGTTCCATTGGGCCGAGAGGTCCCTCATCATCGTCCATAGGAGATCCATCGTGGTCCATTGTCTCGTAACCTGTGTCTTGACGAACGAAGGAGGATGGTGCGAATGAGGTCGGCTGTGGTTGCTGCGCCTGTTGTTGATGATGATGATGTGAGTGTAAGAATGGGCTAAAAGAATGAAACTGGGGAGGCATATGTTGCTCATATTGAGACAAGTCCATCAGAGTATGAGGATGGAGACCTTCTGAAGAAGTGGGAAGTGAAAGGGGTGTACCGAGCCCCATAGTCATGCCCATACCAATACCAGGCGTCTGGATGTCTCCAGCTCGATTACGATACATGGGGTGGACCCCACCAGGCGTGTGAAGATCTCCAGCTTGATTGTGATATATTGTACCAACCACTCCAGCCCCAGCTCCAGGCGGAGGTGAATAAAAGTTTGGTGATTGATTGGCAAAAAGACTAGAGAACGCGAAGTTCGGGTCTAATTGCTGAGAGGGCGTGTTGCCAGAGGGAAACCGAAATGTTTCATGCTGCGCTCTGGGTGTCGGATCTAAATCTCTAATCTCACCTACACTGTGATGCCTAAAGTGGCAAATGCGTTAGCCCATTTGCAAGAAGAAACATGAGAATACAGAAAATCTCATGTATATATATAATCCAGCTTCTAATATAGGAGATTTTGAAGGCAAACCAAGTTCCATCAGATCTTCTTTAAATGCAATGGGGATTTGCGGTAGCTTACCTATCTGGCCCACCCGCAGGCGCGACCAAGTGAGTATTGTTCCCACCACCAGCAGAAGTAGTTGTAGTCGCAACCTCTGGGAAGTTTTGTCGAAAGCTGGCAATGAATTCATCGCCTGGTTTTTGCGACGATTTCCTGGAGAGAAAAGATGGTAAGTTTTGTTTTGATATATATAATAAATGCTGTTATCTCTATGAAGCGTAGATTGATGCGCCAGACCACAAGAACAAATGGATATGATATTCAACTTACCGATTGCGAAACATCATTGAGCCAGGCAATAGAACTATTCAAGCCTCTTTCAATCAAATTATTGGGGAGATAACAAGGGGAATTATTCCCTTCTTCGTAGAAGTTTTGTTCGATTAAATACGTTGGTTGTTGTTGTTGTTGTTGTTGTTGTATTGAGATATGAGCTGAAGTAGAAGTGGAAGTGGAGGGGTAAGCATATGGGATTTACTAGAAGCTCGAGTAGCGAGTGTGATGGGAATTCACTCTGGATGCTTAGGTAATTAGGTATCGACTGGGAATTTTGAACTGAAGCTATGGCGGAGTTACAACAATAATTTGAGGTTGAGGAAATGGGAGGAACGGATGTTAGATGCTTATATGATGGGCTGAGTATCCTAAATGAGGAATACCTAGCTTATCATAGGGAGGGGGGGAAGGGGAGGGGACGATCATAGTTTATGGGTTATTTTATGAATAAGCATGACGGAAACTTCCTTGAGGCTACTTTTTGTGGTATTGATCTTTCAGAAAAAGCGTTCTGACATGGATTAGTTTGGTTATATGGGTCCAGAAATTCCACGCGAGGTCGAAATTTAGAAGCTACTGCTCGTACATTGTTGTTATTCCTACCGGTTGAATGAAGTGAACGTGTGACTGAATGATTTACCTAGTGCATCGGTATGTAAAGACTTTCTAGGACCACTGGAGGCTAAGGGATTACAGCAGACTAGAGACTAGAGGCTAGAGACTAGAGACTAGAGACTAGAAACTAGAGACTAGAGACTAGAGACTAGAGACTAGAGACTAGAGGCTAGAGGCTAGAGGCTAGAGGCTAGAGGCTAGAGGCTAGAGATTAGACTAGACTGGAGACTAGACTGGAGACTAGACTGGAGACTAGAGACTAGAGATCAAAGACTACTGTAGAGAATGTTGTAGACACACATCAGCCCCATCTAATCCTTTCATTAGAATCTATCTTACTTCCTTGTATGAATCCAAACTAATCACTTAGATCGACTTCTATCAGCAGATAGATTAAATCTACATGAAATAATGGTCAATCTCACTCTCATATTCTCACCCTCATTCTCATTCTCATCTCGTCATACATACCTCATCATATCAACAAAAGCATCTTTCGATCCGACATACCCAGATAAAAGGTACCATGAATAAAACGTACATGCTTGACATGGTAACATCATCGGTGGACCATAGATACTCAGATTTTGTTTATTGCAGCAATTATTCCCGTTATTCCTTGTCATTCTTGGGCTGATGACATACCAATTGCTCTCTCTTCCTAGTATCTCTTATGCAAATTATTCTTACTTGGACCATCTGGGCTGCTGGGGGTGGCTAAAGAAAGTTTTACCTCAAGCTGCAGCTGGAGATTTACCCTAAATTAGCTCTCGGACGTGGGGAGACGACGTATTCCCATCATATCAAAGCGGCATCAACATTCTTTCAGCCACAGTTAAGAACCGACAAAGAAATGATCAACATTGAGTTGCGAATCATAGATGTGGCGAAAGATTCATTTATTCTGTTGCATTGCTGCATTGCATTTCCCAACTCTCCTCTCTCTTATTATTTGCCATCAAAGTACCGCGGTAAGTAGATATCAACAAACGGCTGGCTTATGCTTGTCAAGGACCGGACGTCTGTTGAGAGATCCCAAGATTACTACGGATCACGAAACATTTTGATGAGAAATCCTTTTCGGACGTAGCTGAGAACAAAGACTAGACTCGATTCTGCTTCATCTCCGTGTACATTATACAACCACGGAACAAAATGTATTTTCCGATCCTAATCACGCATGAAAAGAGCGTCTATATATCGAAAATCTGGAGAGATTTCTACTTTCGGAGATCGCCCCCTTTTTACCTTACGATGCTTACCTTAACAAGCTCGTTCACACTGTGTCAATAAGATCTTCTTTTGACCAGTAAACTCTTTTATATTGCTTACTGGCATCCTTCTGTGTTATGTATTATACGTTATATAGACTTTCATTGACATATAATAGTACAGCATTATTATTCTGTTATCGTTCGCTTCGACCTCGAGTACGAGCTTTCGGAGTATCTAACCATTGCGAACTCACTGCCGCTGATACACTTGACCAACATGATAGTCCTTAATCTCAAGAATTGAGGATTAAAAGGTTGGGTCCGCGGGCTCTAGATTCTACTGTAATGTGTTGCAAGTCATATTTGGGTGCCACTTTGTCATTTCCAGGCCGCCCGGGGATCCTTTTTTCTTCTTTGTTTCTTCTACCTTATGATACCTGGATTTCAGCCAAGCAAACAGAATGTGTTCATGCTCTGATGTGCTTTCGTATCCATTCCATCGGTTCCAAACTATTTCCCACTCTGAACCTTTCAAGATGATCCCAACCCTCTTATTGAATCTTCGCATGGCCACAGCCACAATTCTCTGAAAGATATATATCTAGTAGTACCTAATGAACAGAGGAAGCCGTTTAAGCGAGCCGTACGAGCCACAATTGAACAGCGGGAAGTTTAAGCCGAAGTCTGATGAGAGCGATATGTGGGAGATCCATCCAACCTATCGTGCCGGAGATGAAGCGCAAGCTTGATGCCTTATTCTTGTTATTCTTGTTGTGATCTCCGAAAGAGTTGGTTCAGAAGGATTATTACATTACAGTACCTAGGTAATCGCATCTTCCATTCCGTCATACACATATAATGGACTGATAAAACTCCAGACAAAGTTTGGTTCTGTATTGGGGAAGCAGCGGTCTTGACCACTGAGAAGAATCCTTTCCATTGAGGAAAATCCTTACCTAACCATTAACAGAAGTTTGCGCATACTTTGTCGTGTCATCTGCCGCGGCTCATAAATATCTTCTCCATACGTTCATATGCTCTAGAGCCGAGACCTAACTCCATACAGTATGAACCCAGTAATTACTGACCATCTACAATGCTGGGTGTCTAATGGATATCGGATAATGGAGGGTTTGCAATCATCCTTGAACATTGGCTCTATCAGCTCTTATAGGTAACCCAGCGTTGAAAAAGCTCATATCACAAACGCCTAGCTTACTGATTGTGAGTTCAATTCTGCTTGTCTCATTGGTCGCCAACGACAATAGGGAAATTGAGGACAATAAGGACAATGGCTGGCACAGTAATCAGACTTTGTTCTCGAACGTGTCCATGGACAGCCACAATCAATATGATGAAGGGTAGGGAAACAAACACCTACTAGGTAGTTCTATGGTTAACGAATCAGAAGTATTTCCAATTGCACCATCGACGAGCCACTGTGGCGTAAAGACGGTGCAACCGATTCCATCGAAGTCCTCCTGTGAATATCGGTATCAAAACTTCCTTGAAGTTCCCTCTCACAACCAGTACACGCACTCAATTTTCGAGTTTCACCTGATGAATCTTTCTTCTGCCGTATCCTCGATGCATTCAATGCCCTTTTTTGCTTTGCCTGCAATGCACCTATAGCTATACCTCTTCTAGTGCTCTCACGATGTGACTCATTGTAGCTGACCGTTTGTTTTTACATATTCATATATGTAATGCTAGCTCGGGTTTCCCGTCCACCACTGGGTCGGTAACAATCATAGATTCCAGCACACCAAATGAGCAAGTTAACCTAGGCCGGCTAGGTAGCTGGCTGGAGCTGCACTTACATGAAATGAATTATGAATCCAACCCCCCCCTGCGGCGCCAAGGTGCCACGTTCCACAGTCCGGCTTGATTAACCCACGAAAGTGTCTGTCTGCCTGTCTGACCGGAGATTTTATCTATGAAGTGCCTTTACCATCTCTCATACAGCAAGTATTTCATACAGTATTTTCCTCAAGTCCCTTCAATCTTTCCAAAACACATTGTGCAGAAGTGTCTCTCCCATTACGCTGCTATATTATTTGCCCCTTGCTCTCACCTTCAAATTCATAGAGACAGATATGCGTGGCAGCATGGCAATCCGACGATATTTATTTTATTGTGTAAAAAGCAATACAAAGAGCATACATACACCTATCGCAATCTAGATCTAGATGCAGCGTTCGGCAAAGCGAAAAGAATTTTGGCCCCCATCTTCCCGTTCTGCGATATGAGTTGTACACGGTACGCTACACTTCCAAGAGTAGTGCCAGTACTGGATCTAGTCGAGACAGTAGGTTACAGGATCAAGTGATCGGGTTCGATGCACATTCCACATGCAGATGGGAAGACATCAAATCCCTCTCTCTTTTTCACGGTATGTGGTACGGGTAGGGTAGGTAGGCAGGTAGGCAGGTAGGCAGGTAGGTAGGTATCCTTTACACCGCTGATGACAAGCGGATAGAGAGTTTCAGCCACAGGCCGCCTTAACTATGACCAGGGTAATGCAAAGATATTGGCATCATATTGCCCTATGACGGTGGACACATGGATATTTTGTGGCATCTAGAATATTTGAGGAGACAAGGACCTTCTCCAAAGAATAAACTTCCGGCTGTCACTTGCTGGAAACTCATTTTACAAAAGTCAAATTGCCACGTCGAGAATTAACATCATCGTTACCGATATATCAGATCGAGGGCAAAATCCTATCGCCAGCAAGCATTACTCATCAGATCATCACTCATCACTCATCATCACACTCATCATCACTCATCACCACAGTATCGTATCGTATCATATAAGAAAAATGGATTCCTATTACTACATAGTACGTATTCCACATCCATCCGAAGTTTCTTGCATATTTTTTTTTATTTATTTTATTTATTTTATTTATTTTATTTATTTTATTTATTTTATTTATTTTATTTATTTTATTTATTTTATTTATTTTATTTATTTTATTTATTTTATTTATTTTATTTTATTTTATTTTATTCTTCTCTTTTCATTTTTGTTTTCATTTGGTCATCTTGGCATCTCATCATCTTAATTTAGAACTTTATTTATTTAAATATAACACAGATCTTCCACCTGAAATCCCTCATTACAGGAAGATTTTCACTTCTCCTTTATCCGATTTTCCGCACATTTCATTTTTCAATGTTGTAGTCCACATAAATGACGTCAGTGGAGTTTGTATGATGGAGAACTTCGGGAGCCACATCCCCAATAGGGTTTTCGGGGAAATCCATGGCTGGATGGATGGATGGATGAATGGGTGGACGTATTGAACAAGGGGGGAGGACAGCGGGGAGTTAATCGTTTTTAATCGTTTTAAATCGTTTTTAATCGTTTTAATCGTTTGGAATTGTTTTAGATCGTTTTAAATCGTTTTAATCATTTTTATCGTTTTTATCGTTTGTATCATTATCATCATTATCATCATTATCATCATTATTATCACTTTATCTTTTTTTTTTTTTTTTTTTTTTGATATGAATACCTAATCCTTACTTCAACCGGCCACCACCTCCACAAATGTAGATGTCATTTCTAACCTAAACCTCGATCAGGTGTAACCATTTCACAATCCAAATTGCTCTTTGGGGAAATTAGTCAGCATATAATGGTTTCCCAATTCCTGGTGACGAATATGAACGCTTCGATAATAATAATTCTATCTACAGCTAATATATATTGCATATTGCAATGTCGGTGACTCTTGTACGCTCGCTTGTACTGTAATGCACCCCTTTGAAGACATCATGCGGCCTCATTGAAGGTCCTCCTTGTCAACCGTTTTTCTACAGTATAAGTCATCATTTTGTGATCGACCCGACAAAACTCTATTCAAAACCTTCCTGGCTCACCAAGAAAGGGTCCTGCATGCACCATCAATACTCCGAATAGGCACTCACTCTGTAACGTTAACCGCAGAATAGGCTTTATACATGATGGCATGATGAACGTCGCTGTCGTCATTTGGCAGCACTGCAGGTACTATAACGGTATATGGGCGGAATATCGGCACGGTCGTTTGGGTGGTGCACATTTAAACACCAATTGGGATTCTTGGCAATGGTTTGCAATGGGGAAGTTTGTCGAACGATTGACATCCCTCGTTCGCGAATCGGCATCATAACCAAGTTGTCCGGTAGCTCGTTTGTACAGTCCATCGTACGAGGCTTACGTTGGGTGATGGCTTGGGAATCGGAACTCGGGATGGTCCAGTCTGAAGTCAGACATTGGCTTTCGAACACGTGCTCGGGCCATCTCCGGGTGGAGATTTTGCTGAGAAAGCGGTTTGGGATTCGTCTCTGAGAGGTGTCTGTCTGAAACGGGTACACGGCTCTGCTTGTATGTTGTTTCTTTCGATGCTGTGTAGCCTTTGCTTATCCTGCTATGTAGATGGCCACACAAAGACATAGTCCGCGGCTTTGCTCAGTACAGCCGGAACTGTTCATCCTCGGGGTGAGACATTCGGTGCGTGCTTATTTTCGGTTGAAGAATTGCACGCACGCCGTTGAAGCTTCTGGCTATACCATTGTCAAGATGTGCTCGAGATGGAGTCTGGGGTACTGCATGACAGGGTTAACCCTCGCCAAGGCGCTGCTCCGCAAGTCAAAGCACACCTAAACAGTGAATCGCGAGGAGCCCAGTTTGTCAGAATATTTTCTTAGGCCTGGAGTTTCAGATCACTCTGTTCCAGACCACCAGCGTATCTCGATTGGTCTGGATGGTTCGGGTTTGGTAAATCTTCGAAGTTTGAAGGTCTTTACCTCTTTGGTAATCGTTTCATTCATTTTGATGAATTGATTGTTCTAGTGAAAGCTAAGATCTTACTAAGCGGATTGATTGACTGTTCTCGATGAATACAATATTCCATATCACCTCAATTTTCAAAAATCTGACTTCTTCATTCTACACTCGTCTTGTGTTTGGTATTCGCTTTCGCTCCAAAAAAAAACCAACGAACAAAATAGCAAAAACCAAGTTGTACATGGGAAAATCCTCTCAGAAACGAGAATTTTATTACTAGCAGAACCTTTGAAATGGGGTCAAATCTGTTCGTTATCAAACACCTCACCCGCCCTTTTATTTTGGGGCGGTTACAACGCAGTGCTTTACCACTGCGCCACGGCGACGCGATGAGATGTCTGATGGAGGAAGTTGTGATGCTTGGATATACATATGGATGAGTATTCGGGATTTAAGAATATTATGAAGGGCAGATGGTGTGAGATCTTTGGCCTTTCTCCTGCCCCTCCCTTTTCTTGAGGTGTGTGTGTGTGTGTGAAGAGAACTTTCATTCCCAACTGATTCGCTCTTTGTCGTTGGCGAGGGAGACAGTGAGATGTCTATGACGTATGTAGAGAGACGTGGGAGATGGCTGGTTTTCGTTGCTGTCTGATATAGTGCATCTTGATTTATTTTGAGCATACAAATCCTACCCATATGAAAACCACTTGGAAGTCGTTGATTCGAATACCTTATTGACGGCTCAAGGCGGTATTGGAAAGACTATAGATTTTATCATGTATAAGGTGAGGTCGAGTAGGAAAGGAATATCAGGTGGGCAATTTTATTACTCATGTTCTTTGCAAATTTGCAGGTAGTTGAGGCGGAGGGAGTTTAAAGAAAGGCATTGGGAATACTGTTCGATAGAATACGCAGTAAAGACTTTGAAGGACTCAGGTGAAGATGGTAGACAGGTGGTGCAATCAAGGAGATAATATGGTTAAAATTTACTTTAGTTACTAATAATAGGGGATTTGGATTCTTCCTCTTTATTTCAAGAACAGTCTAACGCATTTAAGTCTGGTCCCGTAGGTATTGCGACTTCGAGAGTAGCGCGGCATATATATCTACGAGTTCACGGTATTAGAAGTGTGGGTTTGGAAGAAATAGGGATTGAAACGTCAGGAAATCTTAGTGCCGAGGGTCTATGTGTGTGTCTCATGGGTACTCGTCTAGTAAATTGGGCTGTGGGTAAAAAAAAAGGGGGGGGGGGGGGGGTTAGATACTTAAGGTTTATTGCTGAGTAGTTTGGTCGAGAATGGAAGACCTTGGGAAGTTTTAGAAATTAGATCATATATTCAATCAATCATAAAAAACTGAATAAATGTCGCGATATCTCAGTACCATGATACACAACAGATAACATGTTTACTTGTATTGACTCGTGAATGTGCATCTACACCTACCTACCTACCCACTAGATAGTTAACTATCGTTGAAGGAAACAAAACTTACCCATCACCTGGATTAGCCAAAGGGGGATTGAGTAGCCGAACCGAGCGGGAGCCAGAGCGTAGAAGATTGTTTCTACTCTGTATGTTTCTGTGGGAATCAAAGACTTGAGTTTGATATATTCGATGATTTGGTTTCAATTTCGCACGGTGAAGCAAGCAGAGAACTAATTGGCTCACTGACTACTTGCTGCTCGGGTCAGGTCAGTATCCAGAGTACCTAGGTATGGGTTATTGCTCTATATAGGTTTGTGAGTAGGTATAGCAAGACATGGCAAGATATAATACGGTGTTGAATATTAATAATTGTCAAATATATATCAAGTATCTCTCTCTTCAAATACTATTATACCAAGTCCTTCTGTTCGCTTTTCTTTATATGAAAATCAAAATAATAATCCATCCTCAGATCCCAAAGGTTGAAAACGCGGCAGCAGTAATTGTCTCCTTACCTAGGTACGATACGATGATGCATATATAAATTTCCATTGTCCATTATCCATTATCCATTATCCATTATCCATTACCCTTACCCTTACCCTTACCCTTACAATATTTCCATCCAATTTACCATTCATTTGCTACTTATTACTTTTCCTTACCTACTATACCTTTACCCCATCGTATCGGCCGGCTTCTTATCGGTAGCCCCTAACGTCACTCCCGCCCCATATACCAAGGATTTCTTAAGCTTCCATAAGGCGTTCTCCCATCTATCTCATCTGTACAACCAACTATCCTTGAACACCAAAATCTACAAACTAAAATAAAAAAATAAACCATTTCCGCCTCTGCCTTACAAATCTTGCTTGTCCTACCGCATCTAAAGGATTTTTAATTGTTGTTTGGTCTAAATCCTCAATTATGGCATCTACATCATCGGGATCCTCTGCTTTTAATCCTTCACCTGCTGCATCGACAGCCCCCTCAACTGCTTCCGAATCATTACCTACGCCGTCTGCTGTAGCCGAGAAACCACCAGATGATGGCTCGAAGCTTAAGATGTTCCTGGGGATTTTGCGAAAGTAAGTCCTTCTACTTCTGCGCATATCTGGAAGGAGACGTGAAGAGACATCACACCGCTATCATCAAAGTGGCAATACCATGAATTGTGGTTTCAGCCTCTCGGGCCACCTGCCTACCTTTCGCAGAGGTCTCTGGGTTTCGGATAATCATGGCTGACATTGCTTTCTCCTGTTGCATAGGTTTATTGGCGTGGCAGATATTGCTTCGGTGCGATTTAGTTTGCCGGCCCAGTTATTAGAACCGACTCCGAATCTCGAGTATTGGAACTACCTAGACCAACCGAATACATTTGTAGCCATAGGAGACTCGGATGATCCATTAGACAGAATGCTAGAAGTCATGAGGTTTTGGTTCACGAAGGATTTGAAATATGTGAAAGGAAAGCCTTGCAAACCATACAACTCTACTCTTGGGGAGTTTTTCAGGGTGAGCAATGGCAGTTAAATGGCAAGGTTGGAGCGGAGAGTACTGATCTTTGAATAGTGTAATTGGGAAGTTGAAGATTCTCAGCCCGCTATAGAGACAGGCAAGCTGGGTACCACTAGTACTTCGTCGTCGAAGAAGGCTACTCCTATGTCATCGAAAAATGGGTCCCAAGTCACAATCCCCAATCCAAAATCGTCGGGCAAGAAAGTCCGAGTATCATACTTGACGGAACAAACCTCGCATCATCCGCCCGTTTCCGCATTCTATGTCGATTGTCCGGAGAAAGGGTATTTCAGCTAAGGGGTTCGATCAAATCTCGGCGAAGTTTACGGGAACGAGTATCAAGGTTACACCTGGGGAGCACAATTTGGGTATTTTCATTGACATCGAAAGAAGGGACAATGAGCAGTATCAACTCACCCATCCAGCTGCCCATCTCGGGGGGCTTTTGCGTGGCACTTTAAGCGTCACGGTGGGAGATCAATGCTACATCACTTGCACTCGGACGAAGATCAAGACAATTTTGCATTATGTTGAAGAAGGGTGGTTAGGGAAAACACAAAATAAAGTGGAGGGAGTAGTATTTCGCTACGATCCAGATAATGATAATAAAACCAGGATAAAAGATGTCCCCGATAAGGATGTATTGGCAAGAGTATCTGGAAACTGGAAGGATAAACTATACTTTACTCTGGGACCCAAGGGCGTAAGTATTATTTTATGAATTCAGACGACAATTGCTAATTTAAAATGACCAGGACAATCAAATTCTTCTAATAGATCTCGCACCTCTTCAAGTCGCACCTAAGATCATTCCCCCGACTGAAAAACAATTACCCAATGAATCCCTTAAATTCTGGTCGGGTGTCACAGATGCAATCCAGTCTCGACAGTTTTCTCGTGCAACAGCGCTGAAGCAAGAATTAGAAGAAAGACAGAGAGAAAAGGCCAAGGAACGACAGGATCAAGGAGTTGAATGGCAACCGAGATTCTTTACAGGATCCGTTACACCGTTAGGCAAACCCGATTTGACAGCCGATGGAAAAGAAGTCCTACAGTTGTTACAGCAGGGAGAGTGGGACTTGAAGGAAAATGAAGTCACTGGTGCTTAGATCTCGTGGCAAGATGCGCGTCCTCATGAGAATATCTTTCTGGTTTTTGATAATACGAGACGACACTTTTGTTGATATTTGATACATACATACATACATGCTTGGGGCAGAATAATGGATACGGCGGTGTAGATCTCGTTGTTTTTTTTGCGCATCCGTGAAGCTTCTCTCTCTTTCCTTTTTTGAACACATAGATCTTTCCTTTTGTGATGAGAGATGCAGTGGTGCGCTAGCGACTTGATGAAAGCGCAGGCCTTTACGTTTTGATAATTAGAATTTGAATATACCGCCGATAGGCTTTTTCTACGTCTATACCGTTTACATGCGCAACTGTTCGTTTTTTGCGAATGCGAATTCCCTTGCTTTATGGTAGGTGTTTGTGTTTGGGGTTGGGTTTGGGGGTTGGGTTCGGGTTCGGGTTCGGGTTCTGGTGGCGGTTTGTATTTGCTCTAGCTGTTGATTTTGCTTTTGCTTTTGCTTTGGAAGTGTTATTGGAATTGCTATTGCTATTGCTATCTGTATTAATTTTTCTGTGGGGTTTTAGAAAGAGGTTGGGGGTTTGGATTGGATTGGATTGGATGGGTGGATTGGATGGGTGGATTGGATGGGTGGATGGAGGTTGGGGTTTCGTGAGGTTGTATTGTGTTGTGATTTGTTGTGGTAGTATGGTGGTGATGGTGATGGATAGATTGGATGGTCTGGTTGATCTTGATCTTGATCTTGATCTTGTATTTGGGCTAGAGAATGTATGTATACATGCTTGGTCTGGGGAAAGCGGTAGTGAGTGAATGAGGGAGTGAGGGAGTGAGAGATATGTATATAGATATAGATATAGATATTGAATGGATATAGATATAGATATAGATATATAATGGTGATTTGTTACACTTGTGTTTCAGTTATGAAATTCTTGACCGGCTGGGTGAAGTTGAGTTGCTTTTTTGTGTGGACTCGGTGAACTTGGTAGTGGGTGGGGAGTTTCGTATTGTGTTGTGATGTGTGGTGCGGTGATGTGCTGTGGGATGTATGTATGTATGTATGTATGTATGTATGTATGTATGTATGTGAGTATGTATGTTTTGGTTGGGGATTGGGGGGCTGGTCAGTTGGTTATGGAGATTGGTAGTGTGTGTTATCTCGTTCTGATCACTTCAATTTGTTTTATTCTCGGATTCTTCTTGGTTGTTTAGAGCGGGAAGCGGGGAGCGGAGAACATTGAAGCTGGATTTGGATTTGGATTTGGATTTGGATTCGATGTCTAGTTCGTCGTTGGATTTTTATCGTTATGTTTTGTTTCGTTCCGTTTCTCTCGTGTGTTGAGTTGATGTGCTCATTTGTTTATACGATATTGGGTAGGTGGTTTCGATGTGTGGGCAGAGGCTCTTTTTCTTGGTGGTAATTCTAGGGGTTGTAGATGACTGTGGATGTAGATCTGGATGTGGGAGGATCGTACTTGGATGTGACAACGGGCAAGAAGCGTTCTTGGGAATTGGTAGCGGAATACTTATATGATTTGGAGATTGAAGATGTGGGAATGCCGGAAATTACTTGGCCTAGAGCACAGCAATTGTAATCTATCGGTTGGGTTTCACGTTGGGAACTTTTATATATCTATGGCTTCAATGTCATGATTGAGGACTAGAAGATGGTGTGTTTAGATTAGTCTGGTATTGGGGGTTTACTGCTGTGATGTATCTCCTGCAATGATGTGACATATCCGTGATTTGGTAGGCAGTCTATCCCTGCGACCATTATGTTTGAAGAGAGTCGATATCCATTATTTCCATTCTGATGTTTAATATATAGCCAAGACTGTCGAGTATCGCTACTCCATGTGTCAACTTCAGTTCCAGGAGAATTATATGTTGTACGGCCCAGTCTTTACTGTAATTTCAATCATGGAGCACTGTGGATTGGATCGCAATTGCTCGAGAATATGATCTACCGTTTGATAAGCTCATGAATATCCAGGCATCGAAGCATTCAATTATCGAATAGTCCAGGCTATCCATATACTCAAAGGCATAGAGGAAAACGACCTGGCAGCGGGAATTCTCGTTATTCTTACGGTACTATGCAGATGATTAACAGTTGCGGTGTTCCAATAGTTCGAGATATAATTAGAACATGGAGAACAATGATAGTTTTCAATCCAATCAGTGGCTTTCTTGGTGATGATCGGTTTATGCTGTGATAATTTGAGAAAGACCACGGGAGGATATTTATGAAGCTTACCGGGACTGATCTATATCACTTCCAGAATCCCATCGGCTGCAACATTTGAGAACTTCTTGAACATCATAGTTAAGAAAAAGAGGAAATCCCGAAAGCAGGAATAGTATTGCCGGCGAGGTTCAGCGTCGTTACTGGACAATATGGAAGCGAACATTGACGTCATCAATTCCCCCCGGTGAGCATCGTGATGTATAAAGAACTCTCGGGAAACAATCGGCATGTAGCTCTAACATTATGGAAAGTGGAAGATCTTTTGATAACTCAGTTGCCTTCACTATAGATGTTTCCTTCTCTGAAACTTATTGGAAACCCAGATTCATTCATTGCCTTCGAATTCATATGTTGAGACTATCCATCCAAGTCCTGCCGAATCTCGCAGGCCTGGAATAAAATCTATTCATAACTAAGTTGAAATGCACTAGCATCCTATTATAGCTCTGTGTTCTTCAACCACTAGGTGTAAGTCTAACATCCCACATTCTGTCACGGTATAATTCTTGTAGAGAGCATGTTGCAGTAGAAATCATAATGATTCGCGAGCCCCTGCATAATCCCCACCAAACCCCACTAAAATATTTTCTCACGAGCTTTTCACGTGCAACACACCTACATTTTCTAGTCCTCTTGAATCTCGAACCCCAAGTCGACAGTCTTTCTCTACAACAAAACAGGATATACCACTCCTGTATTACAAAAATGAGTTCCTCCAAGATGCCCAAGGCCGCGAAACCTAAGCGTCGTAAGAAGAGCCAGTCCAGAACAGAAGGTATGTGTATCCTCAGATTTTCACCCGCTCTATATTAATATAATTCTAGTAACGTCGATATCCGACAGCGAGAGCGACACGGCTCCTAAATCTCAATCTCAATCCTCCAAATCTAAAGCCCAGCCACTTGCCTCCGAATCCATCTCTCAGCCTGTTCAAACTCCCACGGCTAAAGTTCCAATTGTAACTTATTCCCCCATGCCCTCCCCTTTCTCCTAAACCAACTAACGTCCCTTAGAAATCAAATGTTGTGAAAGATTCGGCGTTGCTTGAAAAGTTCACTGCGCATTATCTTCAACGGGTCACAACCGAGTTCTCTGAGGATCTGGATAAGATCCGTGAGGCGGATGATTTTAATGAGAATGCGTTGCAGATATTGGTGCATGCGTTGAAGCAAGGTACGGAAGTTTGGGGAGAGGAGGAAATGAGAAGGGTTGTTGGGTAGGGCGTGAGAGAATGTTTCAGGAGGTAGGGAGGAAATTTGGGGAAGATGAGAGGAATAAGTAGTTATGCTCGGAACGTGGCCTGGATGGGAGTCTAGAGTTCCAAGGCCTGATCTGTTTGCTTGACGTACAAGACTGGCTAGTCAAGATCTAGGGCGAATGCATTGACTTCAGTGATGGCGTTACGGATTTTTAAAAGGGCAAGTCAATGGTACTGTAATTTTATTTTGGACGGAAAATTCTAAAAAGTGCACTGAGGAACTCTGCATATCGTCACGTACTCAGTAGCAGTCCATTCATTGGATATAAAGTATGCTGGTTATGAGGAACTTAAATGTGTAGAAAGTCAAAGTAGCATAAAATTATATACACCATTAATACATCACATGCATTGCTTATCTATGGCCACTGATGTTTTCCAATAAACCTGATATCCTTCTAACCTTCATATCTTCTATTCCCCCGAAACCTGAAGAAGCGCTTTAATGAGATGACCGGCACTCGTTAAACTATCTTGTTGCGGTAGGGGCAGACGATTCACCAAACCCAGGTAATATTTGATGATGCTTGGCTAGGTTGCACCATGCTTGCAAGAGGTTGAGAAAAACTAGTTAATATTCGACATATTCAACGCGATTGTGTGGATGGGTTGTATGAGGACATGATCATGGGCTAAGTCTCTAAAGAAAATATGTCATCACTGGGCAAGAACGTAACAAGTACTACGCCAGGGATGATGGCGGGATTTCCTTCCAGATTTCGGGACGTACATGGGGCCATCTTTGACATTTCAGTCAAGCCTCTAGTCCCAATTTACGACAGTCCCTGAGCTCGAACACACATTTAACGGTAAAAATTTGAAGACACATCATGTTTGCTTTGGTTTCCGCTTAGCATTGAGTAGTAGCTGAAGTACATCATAGCATGCTAGAAACTATTCATCCACATCCATCTGACCGTGGTAGATCATTTATTTGTTGGCATCATCGAAGATGTAGGTGAGGTGGCATCGTCCACAGTATTGACGGTCGTGCATAGCGGCCATGAAAACACCAGCACCACACTATGAGAAAAGTTAGCATGTTTTTAAGATCATTATTTCATGCAGAATTGCTTACGTCTGGAGTTGGGCACTCTCTGCGGAGACGCTCGATCTTTCCATCACCGTCGACCTTGTAATACTTCAATACAGCGAGCTTGGTCTTCTTGCGCTTGTGCTTGATCTTCTTTGGGGTGGTGTAGACCTTCTTCTTGCGCTTCTTACCACCACCACGGAGACGTAACACCAAGTGAAGGGTAGACTCCTTTTGGATGTTGTAGTCGGAGAGAGTACGGCCATCCTCAAGTTGCTTTCCAGCGAAGATCAATCGCTGTTGGTCGGGTGGGATTCCCTCCTTGTCCTGGATCTTGGACTTGACATTGTCGATGGTGTCCGAAGACTCAACCTCGAGGGTGATGGTTTTGCCCGTAAGGGTCTTAACGAAGATCTGCATGACTGCCTTTTAAAGTATGTTAGGATTTTATCATGATTACAATTTGCGATTTCGCATTCAGGACTATAACAACATACCTGGACAATTGTTCGAATTGTCTTCCTAAGTGGTCTTGCTGAGAGCAAAAAGAAAAGTTCGAGATAATCGATAACCAATGTTGAAAACCTGGGTGTGCGCTAAAAGTTTTAGTTTCGCGCTAGGGCTCTCGCTTACAGATCACACAACTGGAATATTCAAGATTGTTGACATTCGGAATCTTAATCAACCAACGACGACAATCGCCAATCCAACAACCAAAGATTTGAATAACTCGCCAATTCAGTAAGTCTGCAGATATCACTGAGTTGATCTGTTGACAAAATTAACAATATTATTTAGAATCCGCAAAAATGGTCAAGAAGCGCGCGTCCAAGTACGATTTCCCACTCTCCTAACATATACTCGAACGGCCCAAAAGATGTTGCTTGCAGCAATCGAACATCATGATATGCGTTGGGATGGGAGGCTGATTGATTGTATAGTGGACGTAACAAGAAGGGTCGTGGTCACGTCAAGCCCATCAGATGCTCCAACTGCTCTCGATGCACCCCTAAGGACAAGGCGATAAAGAGATTCACCATCCGTAACATGGTTGAGTCCGCTGCCATTCGTATGTTTCAATATCCCCAATATGTTTCGCAAACTCGTAGAACAGATGGATCTCAATGATATCAGGCATATGGGATTCGTTAAATATGTTTCGAGAATATGCGCTAATACGGATTTTCTTTCAGGTGATATCTCAGAGGCATCTGTCTTCTCTGAGTACACAGTTCCCAAGATGTACCTCAAATTGCAATACTGCGTCTCTTGCGCCATTCACGGCAAGATTGTCCGGTATGTTAATGCTATGAGATGAATCCTTGGTCGAACCGATATATCTACATATAGATATATCTAGTAAGTTAGACCCTATAAGAACATATGGGCTGATTCTCTTATTTACAGAGTTCGATCCCGTGTTGGAAGACGTAACCGTCTCCCACCTCCCCGTGTTAGATACAACAAGGACGGAAAGAAGGTCAACCCAAACCAAGCCGCTGCTAAGGCATAGAGTGCTGTTGGTTGGGAATGAGGAGTTATTGCCTGGTTTTTCGGAATGCATTTCGTCTTAGCCAGCTTAATGTAAAGGCGTTGCTTAGACAAATACGACCTCATTGACTGATGATACCATTTCCAATACCTGAATTTTTAAAATGTGATATTTCCGTCGAATTTAGTGTTCATGGGTCTTGACTTTCATAATCTTTGCGTGTTGAGGGTTTATTGCTTGATATATTATACATTCATGACTCGGACAAGTCCAACTCGCTATTCCAATGAAGCGTAACTGCTAGGAATCTCGCAAACAGCCCATCTCCAAACACTCATCACCCTCCAAAACATAGGAGACCAATATTTGTCTTCGGAACATCAACTCAGCTTTGCGAATATATGAATCTTATCAAGGTCGTACTCTGCAGATCCCCGATTGACAAAACAACAAGGACTATGGGCATTTTAATGATCCGAAATTTGCGAAGTGAGATGTATGAACATGGGCTGTCTCATGGCACTTGGGAGCAATGGTCACATATCTGATGATTATTAGCGCGTGGGATATATCTTGATACTTGATTCGAGAAGGTAGCTATGTTGATCATATTGAAACGCTTGAGATCACTAGTTGAGAGCTTGAAACGTCAAGAATTAAATGGCACATGTGGGATACACAATGGTCATGGAATGTACAGGTAGGGGTTCTCGCATATCGCTCCATAACTCTAGAAATCCCATACATTTTAACATAAAAAAGCGGCCTAATGTACGAGGGTAAAAGGTAAACGCATAAAATAAAGAGGTCCACTGTGAACAAAATACAGTAGCTGACCAGAGCAAACCCATTAGCTCCGAAAGTCCAGAAAAATTTAGTTCTCGTAAACCACCGTCCAACACCACAACCACACCCAATGTATTTTAATCATTTATGCATTCGCCTTGGCCATTGTGTTCAAAGCACTTCCGTTCTTGAACCATTCAATTTGTGGGGCGTTGAAAGTGTGAGCGAGCTTGATGTCGAATGTCTCGCCGGACTTGGGGTGAACTCTGAGAGTCATTGGCTTGCCAACGGCGATCTCAGTGCACAAAAGGTCGACCTAGAGGTGAAGAACGTTAGTACTGTGTTGGGAGGATATAGGATTGAATTTCATACCTTGTCATATGGATCGATCTTCTCGTAGTCCTCTGGGTTGATGAAAGTCAAAGGAAGCATTCCTTGCTTCTTCAAGTTGGTCTCGTGAATACGGGCGAAAGACTTGGTGATGATGGCAAGACCTCCAAGATGTCTTGGCTCAAGGGCAGCGTGCTCTCTTGAACTTCCCTCACCGTAGTTCCAGTCACCGATAACAACCCACTTGATACCCTTCTTCTTGTAGTCTCTGGCGGTAGCTGGGACGGCATCGAACTCACCAGTGGTGAAGTTCCTGACCTTGTTGGCCTCACCGTTTGCGCTGTTGATGGCACCAATCAACATGTTGTTGGAAATGTTGTCCAAATGACCACGGTACTTGAGCCATGGACCAGCCATAGAGATGTGATCGGTGGTAGTCTTTCCCTTAGCCTTGATCAAAATTGGCATGTCCAAAGCATCCTTTCCATCCCAAGGCTTGAATGGCTCGAGAAGTTGAAGACGGTCACTGGTTGGCGAAACAGCAACGCTGACTGAAGCACGCTCAGCAGGTGGTGCTTGGTAAGTATCTTGTCCTGGGTCGTATCCTCTTGATGGCAATCCATCACCGGTAGGTGGGGACAACTTGAATTCCTTTCCATCCTTGTCCTTCAAGCTATCGGTGAGAGGATTGAAGTGAAGGGAACCAGCGATAGTCATGGCAACAACGAGATCTGGTGATGCGACGAAAGAGTGAGTGGCTGGGTTGGCGTCGTTACGTCCAGTGAAGTTACGGTTGTAGGATGAAATGATGGAGTTGGCTTCCCCCTTCTTGACATCTTTACGATCCCATTGTCCTTTTCGGAAGTTAGTAAAAGTTCATAAAAGTAAAATAGAAGGGTCGCAGAAGGCAAATGCCCTCGTGAAGGATTTCAACGTCGAAATTGTTGTAGGCAATTGAATTCCTCCTCTGAATTAGAGTAATTCGATTACTCCCACAATAGAGCATTTTGTTGTCCGAAGCGACTTCGACAATTGAACATGGTTTACAAGAGGTATAGAGATTATTCCTCTCGCGCAACATTTCAATGTCTCAGCTTATCGGAAAACAGAAAATGAACTTTTGAGTCGATCGAAGAGAGAAAATAAAAGGGGTACTAACCGATACATGGACCACAAGCGTTAGCCTGGTAAAACGTTAGCATATTGTTTTCATAGTGCAAAAAAATAAGAAAGGAATAACACTCACAAGAACCATTCCTCCGAAGTCTTCGAAAGTCTTCAACTGACCATCACGCTCAATAGTAGCACGGATTTGTTCGGAACCTGGAGTAACAGTGAAGAGAGACTTTGCTTTGACACCGTGATCCATGGCATCACGGGCAATAGAAGCAGCACGAGACATATCCTCGTATGAGGAGTTGGTGCAAGAACCAATAAGTCCGACCTTCAATTCCTCAGGCCAGTTGTTAGCCTTGACGGCCTCGCTGAACTTGGAGATAGGAGTAGCAAGATCTGGAGTGAATGGTCCGTTGATGTGTGGTTCGAGCTCAGAAAGGTTGATCTCAATCAATTCATCATATTGTGCACCTTCATCTTCTCTGAGTTCCTTGGCGTATGTGCGAGCAAAGTCTCCAATCTCGGTACGCTTGGTAGCAGCGAGGTAGTCGTACATGCGGTCGTTGAATGGGAAGAGAGAGGTTGTGGCACCAATTTCGGCACCCTGTTAAAATTGTTAGCGATGGGTTAAGAAGAGGTGAAGTGAGAGCTCTTACCATGTTACAAATTGTACCCATACCAGTTGCGCTGATTGTCTCAGTTCCTGGACCGAAGTATTCAACAATAGCACCAGTTCCACCCTTGACAGTCAAGATACCAGCCACCTTGAGGATGATATCCTTTGGAGTAGCCCAGCCGGAAAGTTGGCCAGTAAGCTTCACACCAATAACCTTTGGTGCCTTCAACTCCCAAGGAAGGTTGGCCATAACATCAACAGCATCAGCTCCACCAACACCGATAGCGCACATTCCAAGACCACCGGCGTTTGGAGTGTGGGAATCGGTACCGATGAGAAGACCACCTGGGAAAGCGTAGTTCTCAAGGATGATTTGGTGAATGATGCCAGAACCTGGCTTCCAGAAACCAATATTGTATTTTGCGCAAGAAGTAGAAAGGAAATCGTAGACCTCCTTGTTGATATCAATAGCCCGAGTAAGATCCTTAACACCTCCAGTTTGTGCCTCAATCAAATGATCACAGTGTACGGTGGTAGGGTTTGCGACAGAGGGCATACCGGCAGACATGAATTGCAAGATGGCCATCTGAGCAGTGGCATCTTGACAAGCAACTCTGTCAGGTCGGAGTTTCAGGTATGATACACCACGTTCAATTTCCTGACCATGAGGATCATCCAAATGGGAGTAGAGAATCTTCTCAGCGTAGGCCAAAGGACGGTTTAATCTTTGTCGAACGATTGAGAGGTTCTCTGACATCTTCTTGTAGTTGATGAAGTTGCTCTTCTCGTGGATATTTTGTCTAACTTGTTTATCAAGCGGGGAATCACCAACAGTGGCCATTGTACGAATGCCCATGCCGGTGAACGCTCGCCGCTGGGCGGCAGCGAGAACCTGTCTTGTTGCCAACATTGTGAGAGAAGTTGGGAAGGTAGAGAGGGGGGGAGGGAGGAAAAGATTGTTGAAGGGGGACGGGGTTGTTTATATTTATTAAACAACTTTACGTTGTAAAATAGTGGGAGGAAGAAACTTGGACAACCGAAGCTTGGGAGCCGCGGGTTCTCTTCAAAGCTTTGACCAATGTCGCTGGATCCAATCAAAGACGAGGTATTATATTTCAAAAATGAGGGACAAGATAAAAAAAAGGGTAAGATAAATGCATGAAGATGTAATAATGTGGGTTAAGGTTTTGTTTGATTGGCCAACGAGAAATGATATGGTATTTTGGATTCAAGATGTGAGAAAGGTTTGGTATATAAATACTTATATATACGAAGGATAAGAATGTATATTATAAATATTTATATTTATAAGATATGTAAATATATATATATATATATATATATCAAGGTACTTTAACTAAATAGATCCCCAGGCAGGTATTAGACAAATTAATATTAATCCATGAATTCGTAACAACAATACAATTAAAATAACGACAAACGAGAGGAAATGCAGATTTATATTTAATCAATTTGCAAGTACCTCCCTAGATACAATACCATGCAATTCTATATACATTTATAATCATTACCCATTACAGTCATGTACAAGACAGACAATCAATCCAAGTCACATTCCCATATCTCTTCTAGGACAAATCAACCATTACCCAACAAACGAAAGCCTTTGTCTACAAAGTACTCTGTACGCAGCGGCCCTTCATATTTCCCATGCGAATTTTTCGTCGGTCTGCAGGTCAAAGAAGTGGAGACCAGGTTTTTTTTCCCTCCCCTCCCAGCCAATCCGATCGCCCTCGTCGCATTCCGGAATCCACCATTTCGTAAAGTCTCTGACCTGCACTGGGCTTTTACGCTGGCTTTTCCGTCGACCGGGTCCGGTGCGTTGCGAGATCGGACTTGCTTTCCGGTCATGTGATGCTTGTCGTATCGGGGTTGGGAATTGGATTGTTTCAAGGGTGGATTGGGTGTGGGTGAAACCTTGGAAGAAATGGTGGTAGGTATGGATGTACTCCGCTCCGTATGTATTATCGATGTTCACGGCTATATGTCCGGAGGATATCCCTCTTATGAGAAATGGGAATGGAGATTTGATCATCTGGATAATCTGAATATGTGGATTATTCATCTATATCCCAGATCCCCTTTCGAGTTCTCCTCTCTTGTGAATACAGTACAGAGTACACAGTACTGTTATGTTGTGTATAAGAGCACATATGTATACAACATCTAAAAGGTCGGATGTCATCATCATCATCCATCATCATCGAACCGAACAACGTATATTCTGTCGGAACAGAAGGAACGGAGCTTTCTCCCAATGTCCATGCCCCGCAACATTGACCAATGCCATAATCCCGTTCTACCCGTATAATCTCGGACACATGGCCAAAAAGTCAATTGGTTCTTCAAAAGTGGATGAGATTACACTACAATACCTACTTGGTACTAGTGAGTATGTACTAGGTATATATTTGACATCACCTATAATCTTCCATCACCGATCATAAATAAGTGGAGTGGACGGGTAAAGGTTTCCCCGTAAATTTTCAAAAAATACAGTCGATACCGCCTTCACTCGCAAGGGCCGAACGGTATCGGCAGAATGATTTGATTGGCGGCAGAATAAAGGCGGTATCCCCTAGCATAACTCATTCATATCCATCCATCAGCAAAAAATTTCGTAATCCAATGTTGCTTGCGACTGACAACCCTACATCGAGATTCCCATCAACAGTCCAATCCAAGCCCCAATCAAGTCAACGGGACAAAACAAATCAGACCAAAGTAGAACATCAGCAAGTCAACAAGTCACAATGGGTATTCCTCAAAAGTCAACCAAAACCAAGACGAGAAGAAGATTGAGGTATGTAAAATGAGATTAAGTATAAAGATTTTCTGCGCAAAACTAATGCTTTTTCAGAGATCTCGATCAAATCTCGGCGGATCTTCGTTCTCCAAAACATTTGGCTCAGCATAAAAGCTCGAAAGCAGCAGAGGATTTGCCAGGTCTGGGAAAATGGTATTGCATTCAGTGTGCGAAATGGTATGAATCGGAGAATAGTATGGTGTCGCATCTTAGAGGCAAACCTCACAAGAGAAGGTATGTTGGCCAATGATGAAGAAGCATTGGGGCGAAGTTGTGCTAATTGGCTTTGTCTACAGAGTCAAGGCATTGAAGGAAGGGCCATATACACAAAGAGACGCAGAAGCAGCTATAGGACAAGGCCCTGCAGATAATGGCGCCAGAAATAAGGCTCTAAATGTAGAGGTAGAGATGGAAAACTCGGCCTTTCTTGACGATCAAGAAACCTGAGCACGGGTGTAATGTTCCCTGACATGGAGTAATCATAGAGGGGGTTATCAAAGCTTAGTCCATCGTGGCTACTATAAAATCTATGGCGGGGTATCATGGTGGGGGAGTTGTGAAGCATATTTCCATCTCATCTTACACCACGACCTCGACCTCTTGCAAGACCACTTGCTCTACCGCCACGTCCACGCGGAACGGGAATACCTCTGCCAGATGAACCAGAGCCAGCAGAAGAACCACCACGGCCAGAAGAGCCTGTAGTTCTTGATGGTGCTGGGGTTGTAAATTTCGGGGTTGCTTTGGAGGATGTGGGAGGATTATCAACAAATGATGTATCAGTGGTCCTAGAGAGATCAATGAGCCATGAAACATAGTAGCAAATGATATGTTTACTTACAAGAATGTTGTTTCTCCATCAATTTCACCGCGAAACCTTTCCGAATTTGTTGATCGACCTGCCAAACTATTAGTATATTCTCTCATGCCCAACAACCAACCATACTAACCCAAATGCTCCTCCTGCTCCTGTGCTCTCCTAAATGAATCCGGAATCGGCGCCTGTCACAACAATTAGCCCACCCCCTCCCCCTCCCCCACACACTCAAATGCCCCGTAAACGCACCTCTGGAAAATCCACACAAAAAGCATTCATATTCAAGCCATAGAGGAAACTCGCAAAGTTCTCACTGAAGCGCGCCAGACTCTCATGCATCAGCTGCAGATGCATAAAATTGGCCTCCAGGTCGGCCATGGAATCGGATAATTCGGCAAAAGCAGGCTCGAAGGCTTCGAGCGGCGCGCTCGTGTAACCGCTCGTGCTCTTTCGCGCGGAGTCTCGGAGCGATGATCGTGAGGAGGGGCGGAGGGGGGTCGTTGGTCGGGAGGGTGGGTGCGGGTAGCGGGTGTTGGAGTGTGAGCGTTTGGCGCTGGTGGTGTTGGTGTTGGAGACTGGGGTGGGGGTGGACATTGTAATTTTTTCTTCTTCTTCTTTTTTTTTTTTTTTGGTTTTGGTGTTGGGGTTGGAGTTAGAGTTGAAGTTGGTGGTTGGGTTGATGGATTGGTGCTGGATACGTATATTGTGTTGTGTTGTGGTATTTTTGGGTTGTTTGGTGAGGTGAGGTGAGGTGAGGTGAGGTGAGGTGAGGTCAGATATGGATGGTGATGGTGAAGCCAGATCAGGTAAGTCAAGGGTTGGGTCTAAAAGAGTGATTGCGGATCACACATAAACCGTTGACGCGCAGGTAACGTACAAGTTTGGAGACCGATGTACTTGATGCGTATTCGATCCTGAGGTTCCTACTGATTGGTGATGACTGGCAGAAGCCGAAATGTGAATGAGTCCTTTTACTTTTTACTGCCCACAGCCTTGAAACTGTATCTGATGGCGGTGAAATATGCACAACACCAATGAATCCCATCATCCACCCAAGAGTTACCAACAGAATATACTTTGCGTTGAAATAAGATCTTGTGTCTTTGGTTTTGTCTTTGGTTTGGTTTGATCGGGCTTTATTTTTATCTTTCTTTTTTTTACCCCGCTGCGCACTTACAGTTTTTGTTTTCTTGGGACTGTATATTGTTATGCGTATATGAAAGAGAGATGAGTTTCACATATACATATACATGGGTAGGTACATACATACATACACACACATATCAGCCATAGTTGAACAGAGCGTACAAAGTACAATGACGAGGTTTTATTCTTATCATTCCTGTGGTTTTATATAAATTGTTAATTAGTACTCCGGTAGATATATAGATATATATACATATATATATGTTCACCACATTATCATCGTCACATATACCAACCAAGATGCATACATACATACCCAGTCCGCTCTGCGCCTACTTCGGATCTTGAATTAAGAAATGTATTTCCGGTTTCCGATGATCATGATTTCGTGAGGTTATTTCTCATTTCCTAGAGTGCGATCATCTTCTCGGAATGGGTAAAGAGCAGCGAGGGATATTATAGATATTGTAGATATTATAGGTATTGGAGATATTATATATATTATACACATTATAATATAAATATTATAAAGATTATAAAGATTATAAAGATTATGAAGATTATAAATAAGGTTATAAATATTACACATATTATACATATTAATAAAAAAGTAATCTTTAATAGTCTTTTAATATCTCACTTACTCTAAGGCTTCGTATTATCGAGCGCGTAACCTTATTGATCATACAAGGAAGAAAATGAAAGGCTGTGTATCAAATAACCTTGGAATATAATCCTGTAATATAATGCATGATGATGATTGACGATGGATGATGATTGGGAATGATATTTATGGATGATGAATTTAAAGTCTGCATGATCAAGAGTTACTAAACCCATGATGATATGACCTGATACGAATTTTATTCTTTTCTACTCTACTTAGGTCGGGTCGGGTAACTGACTGTATTGGAGTAACATATATATATACATACATATATACATACATACATACATACATACATACATACATACATACAGACATACAGACATACAAACAAATATCTATCTATATATACCTACCTAGGTATATATATAAGATCTTATATTCATACATATATACACATCCATACATCCATCCTTCCATCCATTGGATCTCGTCGATCAAGACGTTCAAGGCCCATATATCAAGGCTTTGACTTCTCCCCTCGAGCTCCCTCATGTCTCTTGACCCCTCCTTCATCCAACCCCTGCCTCTCTCCTACAACTTAATATATTATACGTATATATTATACTTATAGGTATATATATAAATATAGGTATACATATAAATATATACCTATATATCTCTCCCTCTCTTATCATTTCCATGAAAACTTCAATTTCATTACAAGTAACGGCAGGTTTTCTTCATAAATATACTCAACATTCCATTTCCATACCTACAGTGTTATTATTATCACGTCGAAATCATAACGGCGGGGATTTGATTGGGTCTTTGGGTAGAATAGATTCATTTGCGCTTCTTCGTCGCAACTATTCCAAAATCCATTTAGACTTCTTCAGAGTCAAGGGATTGAATAATACGAACAAGTGCACATCTCTACTTCCTCCTAACTACGCTTTGAGAAGGTCGAGCGCTACTACTACTACTACTACTACTACTACTACTACTACTACTACTCATACCTGTAATCGCATCCTCTCCTCATTGTCTCCCAACCACCCTAAAAAGCGCAATACTGCTCGTGAAACATCTTTACCAACGCCTGTGCAAAGTAGCTTGGGCAATTGGGCTACCGTCTTACTGCTCACTTTCATTAGCAGCGCATTCCTCTATACTTCTACAAAAGGTCAGCCAAAAACACAGGGACCTGAATCACAACAAGCCGAGCAGGTCGATTTCGAACAAGAATATTACGAGTATTACAAGATGACGGGCGAAGCACTTCCAGGCCGCCCTGGCACATTAACTGCACATGAAGAAGAAAAATTGCGAGAATTCTGGGTAGCCACTTTACAAGTCTTTGGTGTACTTGATCCTCAAGCAGATGCAAATGGAACGAATGGCGATTCGGAAGTGAGCAATGGTGTCGCAAAATCGGATGCCTCGGCTTCTGACAAACCCAAGAAAAAGAGGTTCTCTGCTCTGCGCAGGAAACATAAGGATGACGAGGCCACACCTGCGAAATCTTCTAGCGCCACATCGCGCATTTCAAATGCATCGGATGCAGATGATAAATATGGACAAACCAAGGAATTCCACGATGCTTTGGCTAGTCTGCCACCGGCGTCTATTAGAGCCGCCTTCTGGAGTATGGTGAAATATGATCATCCGGATGCGCTTCTATTGCGGTTCTTGAGAGCTAGAAAATGGGATGTGGACAAGGCCTTGGTTATGATGATTTCTACCATGAGGTGGAGAGCCTCGGATATGCATGTCGATGACGATATCATGAAAAATGGAGAATTGGGTGCGGTTGAGGATGAAAAGGGAACTGATCCTGAGAAGAAGAGGCATGGCGAAGGTTTCCTTATGCAAATGCGCTCAGGGAAAAGTTTCCTACATGGACAAGACAAGTATGTGTATTGAATTTTTATTTTGGTCTCGGCTCACGCGGGTCTCGTGTCACCCCCTGGTACCGTACTTTTATATCATATGCTAACATACATTCCTCCAGAGCTGGGAGACCAATGTGCTTTGTCAGAGCTCGCCTACACAAGCAAGGCGAACAATCGGAGGAGAGTCTAGAAAAATATACAGTTTTCATTATAGAATCGGCTAGGATGCTTTTGGAGTCACCAGTGGACACTGCTGTAAGGATATAATTTTCCATGGTTCTTGACTTGATACAATCCGTACTGACCATTTGATAGTGTGTAGTATTTGATTTGACTGGATTTTCCCTGGCAAACATGGTAATTGACGCTAATCTACTTTTCTAAGACATCACTGATTCCATGATAGGACTATGCACCCGTCAAATTCATGATAAAATGCTTCGAGGCAAACTACCCAGAGAGTCTAGGTGTAGTCCTAGTTCACAGAGCACCATGGGTATTCCAAGGTTCGTCGCAACATCCGATCCCAAAGCTACACACACTAACCCATCCCTCCAGGTATCTGGAAAATCATCCGCGGCTGGCTCGATCCCGTCGTTGCAAGCAAAGTCCACTTCACCAACACGGTTGACGAAATGGCCGAATTCGTCCCCCGCTCCCAAATCCTCAAGGAGCTCGGCGGTGACGAAGACTGGGAATATAAATTCATCGAACCAGACCCAAGTGAAAACGACAAAATGAAAGACACCGTAACGCGAGACAAACTCCTAAAGGGACGAGAAGAGATTGTGGATCGGTACGAAAAAGCCACGCTAGAGTGGATACACGAAGGTGTGAGTCCGGAAATCAAAAGCAAGAGGACGGCGTTAGCAAAGGAACTGAGAGATGATTATTGGAAGCTGGACCCATACGTGAGAGCTCGATCACTCTATGATCGCGAAGGAGTCGTCAGTCCGGGTGGAAAGTTAAATTTCTATCCCAAGGTTCAGCCGGGAGGGACGACGGCGTCGTCGGGGCCTACTCCTGCGGTTGTTTCGACGGAGGCGGATGATGTTGATTAGATTTGGCATGGTTGAAGGAGGATCTGACTTTTTTTTGAGAATGAGGATGAGGATGAGCATAGGAATGAGAAAAGGCATCAGAATCAGAACCAGAATTAGAATAAGAAAGATGAGTTGAAGATTACACGATAGATGGATGATTTGTTTTGGTTTGGTTTGGTTTATGTTTATGTTTATGTTTATGTTTATGTTTATGTTTATGTTTCTGTTTTTTTCTTTCTCGCTTTTTTTGGGGGTCTACTTTTCAGATGGTTGCATGCATAGCATACTTTTCTATGTATAAATCAGCTCAGCTCAGCTCAGCTCATCTCATCTCGGTTCGGTTCGGTTCAGTTCGGTTCGGTAGGGAGAGAGGGAGGACAGGAAAGTCGAAAAAAGATTTCTTTTTTTTTTTCTTTGGTAGATGATGGATGGATGGATGGATGGATGGATATGCTGGGTAGAATCGTGGAATCGTGGAATCGTGAGTTAATATTTATGTATGTATACACAAAAAAAAAAGATCGTTTTCGCGCAGCTAGCTTCTTGGGTTTGGAATTGGAATTGGAATTGTCATTGGAATTGGAATTGGTTTTTGTGTTTGATATGCGGGGTGTGGGTGCGTGTATGGGGGAGGTGAGGGAGGCGAGGGAGGTGAGGCGATTATTTGCTGGGCTTGGTTGGGCATACAGTGTGTGTGTATGTGTGTGTGTGTGTGATTTTTTGGAGGGGACTTGGGGTTTGGGGTTAGGTTGGGTAGTTAAGGTGAGGATATGAAGGGGGGAATGAGAGGACGTGGGATTTTATGATATGTTTTGATATTCATCTAGTTTCATGCTATTTCATCAATGGCATTTCATCGCATCGCATCGCATAGTATTGCTATCATTATTCATTGACTATCAGTTGTACTACCTACTGCAATTTCAGTGAGTGTGCTCTAGCATCCTGTGAGCTTGACTCTCAAGGACTTGGCATTTGATGGTAATATCTGCCTCGTATCCTCTGGGATTTCTTACTTGTAACTGCGATTCTCGTGTTGATTTTGTGTTGCCTTTTTCAGATTGTGGATTGTGGATTGTGGATCGTGTATTTACATCTTGGCTTTTATTTCGGCGAAGAGTGCTTTTAGTTTTTCCATGTCGGTTTTTTGTTGTGGCCAGCCGATTCCTAGTCCTTCTTCTGTGGAGGGCTTGGGGATCTAGAAGGGGGATGAGGGGTTAGTTTGGGGTTTGGGATTTGGATGGGGAAGATAGATAGAGAGAAAGGAGAAGTGGAGACAAACCATATGGAAATGTACCTAGACAGAGGGGAAGAGTGAGTTAGTTATTACTTCTTTGGAAGACTATCTTTCGGAAAGGAATGAGACTTACGTGATCAACCTCCTGGTGCGCAATTCGTCCGTTGTTCTGCAGGACGTTGTAGTTCTCGGCTCCACTTGCGACGACGAGTTTCTTGACAACTGGCTATGTGTGCGTTAGTATGTGGCTGTCGAAGCTTATGGCACTTTTCGCTTTGGGCGTGTATGTTAAATGGTGATGACGGTGGAGGGTTTGAGGAGGAGGGAGAGCAGGGAGAGGAGAGGAGGGAAAAAGGAAGATCATTTGTGACAAGAGGAGAGGGCATAAGTACCAAAATCTCCTGCAGTTGATCATCGGGAATATCGACCAATTTCTCGCCATGGAATTTAGGAATCACGAGCTATATGCGATCGAAACGTTAGCTTTGTCCTTTACTCATCTACCCATACGACCATCCATCCATCCATCCATCCACACACAGCACAAGACCTCGGGATAGATTCATTCGCAGAAAGGAGAGTGGCAGGAGAATGGTGAATGATGTAAATGGATCAATACTGACAGCGTGGCCCCTTGATAACGGATTGATATCCAAAAATGCAAGTATTTTTTCTGATTCGTAGAGTTTGAAAGAAGGTATATCTCCTATTTTGAGGGGTCAGCTCTGATTCAACCCTGATTTGTATGTAAATGATGAGAGGGCAGACCTTTGATGATCTTGCAGAAGATGCAGGCTGCTTGGGATGCCATTTTGTGTTGTAATTTTAGGGAGGATTTGATTGAGAATTTGTATTGTATTGTATTGTATTGTTGAGCTTCGTCCTGTACTATACTCTATTGCAATGCTATGCAAGTAAAATTATAAAACAGTTAAACAATGAAGCTCTCTCTCGCTCTCTTTACCTCCAACGCGGGGTGGTGGTCCAACATTCCTGAGCTCCATCCACCTTCACCCGAATATTACCCGAGCGCCCCGACCTCCGACAAAAGTCCAAGCTCCCACCTACCATCCCCAGCTTATTCAAACATATATATATTCTAAATAACACGTTTACAGGTCGGAGTGGGACAAGCTAGCTCAGAATTCATTTCTTGCCTTTTACCAGAGATGACCGTGGCTCATGCCCATAATACTCCATTCATCCAATCTTTGTAACAAACCTTCTGATTATTCAGACACATTTATTTTTGCATTTTTGATGCTTGATTTTGTGATTTGGCTTGGAGCGGTTATTTTTTGGACGGCCGGGCAAGCGAGATTTTTGTGGGTGGATGGAGATGAGTTTACTTTTGTGTGGCGGTTCGCTATGTGATGGAAGAGGGTTTTAGGTGTGTGCGAATGCTTTCAACAAATCACAAATCCATGGATAAGTCAATAAGATTCAGTTGGGCCTACAATCTTTAGCTTCTATCTACTCTTGCGGTTATAATAGTATATACTTTGAATCCTACTTCAAGAATAATATTGATTAAGAATAGACATCGTCAGTGTTTGTTAGTTTCCACCTGCTAATGTCAATAATGGGTGACACGAATTGATTCCGTGAAAAACTGTGCCTTTCATGATATTATCAATGTCACGATCTTACAATAGAATGGTACAAGACCTTGTACAAGTAGAATAATACTCATTTTCTATCGCAATTAACTGAACTGTTGCAAATCCGGGACTTGAACCAAACCTACTCCCCTAGATGTTTCCTCCTTGCCTCCTGACTCAATCAGAAGACGCACAATCACATCCGAATTTTGACCATTTCGCATACGATAGCTTTTCTTCGATGAACGTGGGAGTTCCAATTTGTACAATTACCGGGCCATTGGAGTTGCGCTGTATGGCAGAGAACAACGATAGTAGGAGGCCAGTATGGGCGTAATTGGCCCATCTCATCCCCTATTCAATATGTCCACCCATGTTGCGGTTCAATTCCTTGCACGAGAGCGGCCAATGCAGAGAGTCTATCTGTTTCGTGAGTAAGAGAACGGCCTACATGACTTTTGATCAAGCTATACCGTCGCTGTCCTTGATTCAGCAACTGAATATATGAAGGATCGAATCCTTGGATATATAACCTTTTGTGTAACTTGGGATTAAGAAAAACCTTTTGATGTCTCCTATCAGCGCTTCATACTAGAATCCAGGACTCCCAAATCATATTTCCGGCTTCAGAACTGGCTCGAAGGCTTTTTTGACGCTGGAAATTTTAGACAAGGTGCTTGGCAGTGTAATGCAAAGAGCGTAGAGGTAGAAGGTGTTCTTGCATTGTACATCCTCCGATGGCATGAGCGTGTTGGCTGACCCGAACTCCGTTTGGAGGATGATATCCGTTCTCGGGTATATTATGAAAGAGTCGGCGACAGGTCCCCGATTAGATAGCGACAAGAGAACAAGGGCTCTTTTCACTAGTCGGCCTGAAGTACGGGCATCAGGAATCCATTCTGGTCAGAAGATACGTCATTGGCAGCAATACAGAATACACAATCTTTGTAGTATTTTTGCATTCGCCTTGGGTCAAAGGGCAAGTCTGCTTAAGTAGCAGCATCAGAACCTTGGAGAATACGTATCGAACCAGGCCAGAGATACTTGAACCTCATACAGCTGGTAGTGGCTGTATATAATGGCATCTTTCAGCATGGTGGAAGTGCTTGAACGGAGACAATTAGAGCGGATCCTAGAGCGCAGGTTAGTGCCATTGATTACATGATGATAGGTATGTCCCAGCAATAGCATAAAGTAGCCTAACGACCCATTTCAACTTCTTCGATAATACGTGCATGTGGTGTCTTTTAAATTGTTTTCAGCTCCAATGTCAATCACATGAAAATGTAACGAGAGGCTCCATTGCTTGGGCAGGAAATTTGATGGTTTCGACGACGATCTTGAAACCATATCCAAGATGTTTCAAATGATTCCCATCAAATCAGGGGTCCACCGTGGTCTTTGGAATAGGACTTCCTCCAACGTATATGTCAATCATGTAACTCCGATGACAGCTAGTGACTAGAGTGTATGTGTATGTGTATGTGTGTGCCCTTTTCTCTCCAAAAAAAGCGAACAACTGAATAGACGGTTCCATTCGTATCTCTACCTTTGCACCGTGACATTAGTTGACAATAAGTTTGCTTCGTACTAGTACTTGTGAATTGGAATTGATCATTCTGAGAAGCATAAATACAGCCGCTTGAACATGTCTCTATAGCTATTAGTACCTCCAGCTACCTAAGCAACAGTTATAATCGAACATCAAAAGCATCATCATATCACACTGTTCTCCTTTTTATTCAGTATTTATCTTCATATCCACTTCATATATAAAAACGATATTCACTTCATATTTAAATTTACTCAGCCTGCGATACCAAGAACACCCGTGGACATATTTATATATCTATATAAAGAATCAATACCCAAAAATAAACTTTGGGCATAAATTTCTTGACCATCCATCCATTTTCCCTGTTCATCATCAAGCGAATCACCAACAAAGTGACGTCTTACCCTGCCTTACCAAACTGCAGCCCTACCAACACAACATATCAAAAGCGCTTCAAACCCATCCCATCCCTTCACATCACCACAACCTTTTATACGATACCAAAGATTTCTCTTCAAACATGGCTACATATTCCTCTACTCCACTCTTCGGCGGCGCCCTCATAGTTGATCTTCCCTCTACATTCGCCGACGTCAGGTAAGAAAGGAAAACAATCCAACACCAAAACAATCCCGCCCCACTTCATCTCTGGACGAAAACTCAAAATCAGCACTATCACAACTAACAATCTCTATAGTACAATAAGACAAGTTCCTGACCATCAGGAAGTTTACTTGGACAAAGATGGTTTCACCAGTATCATCTTCGATATCACCGAACGAGTTGGTACCGCGGGATCTAGTCCCGCGACCGACGGAGCAGCTATGACTACTCATTTGGAAGATATTGTTGATTCGGATCTTGATACTGTAAAAGTATGGTCGATTACCGATACTAAATTTTCCAAATTGCCGTAAGAAACCTCATTCCTCCTTCATCCTCATTCCCTCTGTCCTTTCCTTCCCTATCACCCCATCAATTCACGCTCGTCACGATCACGTGTCAAAATATCATCTTGACCTGATTGCTGACAACTCTCAAAGAGAAGGCACACCAGCCTACACACTAATCGCCACTCAAACACCACCCCACGATCCTAACTCCCATGCTTCAGCTCCCGATTTCACGGCCATAGTACTTAATCTGATCCGTTTGGAGCGTGAGAGCACGGATATTTTGGTAACGATTAATGTACCACATATCAAAGGCGAGTACTCGGCCGATGATGTTGATTTGCAGTTGGGTAAACAGGGAAAGTTGATTGAGAATGCGGTGGAGTATGCGGCCAAGATTTGGGAGACGTTCAAGATTAAGGATTGGGGTCTTTTTGATGAGGTTTAGACGAATCTGGGGAGGGATGAGAGGAGATTGGGAGGTAGATGATGATTTGACTCTTTCGATGCCATGGGCATGATGCAATGTATTGAGCGGAACTTGATGGAATGGCATGGTATAGCGATTGGTTTATCATGGATTCAGGTGGATGGCAGGAAATTTTTCAGTGACGATGTTCTAAGGGTAGTTTTCATATTTCTATTTACTTTGTCAGGAGGGGGCAATATCTATCTGCAATAAGCGTTCTTTGATAAGATTTAGGAAGCATTTCATGAGGTAGTTTGGCAAATCCTCAAAGATTTAATCATCTTTCCAGAATCCTCAAGGACTTGTCAAATCCAGGAAATCAAGCTTTCTCGCAACGATCTCCAAGTCTCCATCCTCAGGCATACTCTCCTTCAAATCCACATTCTCCCCAGCCTTCGCAGCCTTGCTAGCTTTGTACTCCTGGTACCTCTTCCCCACCAATCCCATAATATCCTTCTGCGGACTGCCCGGGTTCTCCTCCCTAATCTTCTTCATATTCTCCCGCACAAAAACCTGATACTCATTCTCTCCCTTCCCGGCCGCCTTCCCCCTAGGCACCGGTTTAATCTGTGCCAAAACCCCTTTACAGGCACCACAGCGATGCCTCTGCACATCAATACTCTTCGAGTGACGTTTAAACAAGGTGCCGCACCCCGGTTCCGTACATTCCCATACGTACTTATAGTCGATCTCATAACTATGTTTCGTCGTGACTTCGATGCCTCGATGTCCGAATTCATCCGAGCACTTGGAAGCCCATGCCTTGAATTCTTTACCGTGAGGATTGGTTTTGACATTGGAAACCATGAAATTAGCCAGGTGGCAGAATTCATGCGCGAGGACGTTGAGGAGTCGGTTTTCGTCATCGATTACCTTTTCCGCTAGTTCGATGGAGGCGTAATGACGGTATGTGGTGGAGACTGGTTGAGAGTCTATGCTCAAGGGAGGTGATTTGACGGTCTCGCGCTTCCAGTTTGCGCGTCCGGCTGTGGTGATGAGTTTTTTGGACCAGATTATCTTGACGCCGCCGGTAGAGGCGGATAGTTGGGCGATGCGACCAGATGTTATTTTGGCGTCGAGTTCCGCGAGGAAGTCGGATGCGATGGTGTGTTTGGCTGCGGAGAAGGCTTTTTTGGAGCCCTTTTCGAGGCGGGGAGGCTTAGCGGAGCAGGTTTTTTTCGAGGGAACGGTGCCTCCGGAGGTTGGCTGGAGTTTGGGCTTGGATATAGGTTGGAGGGTCTTCATTGGAGAGTGTTGGTCATTCCAATCGTTCACAAAATCTTGTGACCAGAAACTATCCATGCTTGGGCGGTGTGGTGTGGATGGTATGCGTGGTAGCTTTTTGGGAGATGCGAGTCCTCGGGGTTTGAGTTCTGGGCTTCTTGGAGGAGTTGAGAGTCTGACAGTCTTGGATACTTTTCTGGGGGATGGGGAGCTTGTGTTTATTAGCATATTTACATCAGGTCAAATCTTTGTGCTTACAATCGTAGAATGGCTCCATTATCATCGAAACTAGAAGATGTCCCTGGTCGAGTCTCGGCTTTCTCGGTTCTTTTTGGTGGTTTGAGTTCGGGTGGTTTCATATCAGGTATCCTTTTGTCCTCGATAGAAGTTCTGTCTAAAAGTTGGCGTAGGATTTCATCTTCTGTATCAGTATCACTGGACTCCACCACTGTCCTGCGACCTCTAACCAGTTTCCGGGTTGACTTTGGTGGTGTTTTGAACACATCAGAATCATCATCGTCCACTATAAAATCCGATAGACCATCTGAATCATCTGAATCCTCATAATCTACTTCTTCTTCTTCATCATCATCATCATCATCATCATCATCATCTTCACCATCATCATCTTCCTCCTCCGAGTCCGGTAGCCTAGGCTTCCGAGCCGCCGGTTTCCGCTCCTCATCCCAATCTGGTATCCTAGGTCTTCGCGACATTGTTTTCCGCTTTGGTTCTTGCTCCATCACCTTTTGCATGGGAACAGCCGAGTTTGAAGCCGATACTTTCCTAGGATCTACGCTCGACTTTTTCGTACTCGAGCTGAATGGTTTCAAAAGCGGATTATCCGAGTTTTGCTTCAACATGCGTTTCCTAGCTTTAGGCTTTGCATTCTCAGAATCATCCATCTCATCGCTCTCCAACCCTTTGACATTTGGGCTCATCGGTGATTTCTCCTTCTTTGAAATACTTTTGCCTGGCTCAATCCGGTCGGCTTTCCTTATTGCTTCCCCCGGTACTTTTCGTGATGTTGATGTTGTGGTTGTTTTTGTTACCACCTTCCCTCGAACCACTTCATTCACGTCCGGGAACTCCTCATCACTACTATAAACTACAAGCCTTGCCATAATATATACAGTCGTAGTTAATTTGTATAAATTCGTCCGTAATTTGAGCCTCAAAGTGAAGGTTGGTGTTACTTATCTTCTGTTTTTTCCCGAGGTTGCGACTTTATGTTGGCTCAGCAACGACATGCTATATAAAGTGGGCTTATGTATAGCATCCCCTCTGGAGCGAGAGGAAGCACAGAAATAGAAAGGAAACAAATGATTGTGCTATTTTGAAATCAGGAGCTCCGTTTTTCTCTCAATTATTCGAATTATGGGCAACAGAGATAAGTGTGTATTTAGAAAGTGTTTCTCTTTTTAATCCAGTCGAGATATACGATTATATATGAGAAAGAATGCTGCAGTCAATATTTGTGATAAGTTCTGCTATATGCAGGTAAATAATAAGATTAGGATACATTTCCAATGGAATTGGGATTATGTCTACCAGAAATAACTCTGGTGGTTCGTCAGATTATTCCTCATCCTCCTCTGGATCTACTGCCTCCAGTTCACCCTTCCCATCATCGACCCTTTTCTCCTGCTTCCTAAACAACCCAGCCAGAAACTCGCCCGTGCTCGCCTCTTCTATAGATTTGTCTTCTCTTTTCTTGACAAATCTAGGAAATCTCAAACTTAAACCTTTTTCATCACTCACAAGACCAATTGCTGCTCTATATACTGGACTGATTGTCACATCCGCATAAGCCATCTCCCAAACCTCCTGTGGTTCGAACCACACGTCAGGGTTCCCTCCTCGATAATCGACATAATTTGGTTTTGATCCAAGGACATGCTCACCACTCTCTGAGTAGAATTCTTTATTGGCCTTGTAGAATGTATCACTAAATCCCGAGATACACTTGCACACGGCTTCTAACGTGCCGGTTTCATCATTGCGAACTGCGAGGAGAATTGGTGACCAGAATTTTGCCTTGCGTCCCTGACCATGCCATGCAGCGACAGGTATCAAATCAATCGTATCAAATGAGGCACTGTAGTCTTTCTTTACTTTCAACCAAGAGTCCAGTCGTTTATCAGGTTCGTAGGTAGCTAGTAGGGCTTTCCGGCGTGTTTTCTTTTCTTGTTCTTTATCTGTAGGTTTCTTCTTCCCTTTAGATTGTTTCTGGGGTGTCCGAGGCAAAGAGATTTCAACAT
Source organism: Monilinia laxa (assembly GCA_009299455.1). Classification (NCBI taxonomy): domain Eukaryota; kingdom Fungi; phylum Ascomycota; class Leotiomycetes; order Helotiales; family Sclerotiniaceae; genus Monilinia; species Monilinia laxa. The sequence goes on from VIGI01000012.1 coordinate 1,266,819, forward strand.
CTTCTCGCGGTCCATCAGACTCGGGTGGTGTAGCGCTAGGTAAATTATCTAGAATCTTCACCATAATACCTTCACACTTTCGCTCTGTAGCACTTTTGAAAAATTCTAAGACAACTTCTGAATCCTGTGAAGTAGCATCGATACTCTTTACCCATGTGAATTGGTTCGGCAACTCAATGAACAAACCTCGAAGAAGTCCTCGTCTTTCCCTGAAAGATCGATTGAGAAGTGATTCTCCGTTCAAGTACATCAAATCGAAAGAGAAGAGACAAACATCAACCGTGACACTCCCAATGGCCACATCTTTTCTCGCTCGGCTTGCTAGTGATTGAAAGGGTTTCAGATCACCAGATTCCCGATCTACAGAAACGACCTCTCCTTCCATAATGAAACTATTGACTCCTTCTCCACGTATCTTTGGTATCAAAGCCACCAGATCAGGATATTTGTCGGTCATAAGTTCCAAATGCCTGGAAAATATTGATACTTTCCCATTCTCATCACAATGAACTTGGGCTCGCTGCCCATCATACTTATACTCGCAACTGAAGTCTCTGTCTTGAAGCTTCGTAAGCATTTCTGAAAGATCTCTTGTAATGCTTCCTAACATGGGGCGTAAAGGAATATGTAAGGCCAAGCCGCATCTAATCAACAGTTCATCGCAGACCCCAATTTCAAGCAAGACAGGTATCAGATCGTTGTAGTTGGGTCTCTTAGCAAAGCATGCTTTCACAATTTCCTCGCCCTTAGACCATACCTCAGCCAGAACTTCTTTCTTAAGTTTTGCCAGCTCTCGTGGTGACTTGAGAGGAAAGTCTGCCCCCAGGGGCCTGGATAGCTGGAAGGCCCGAGATAAAGCAATTAACATCGTGGTCTTCACAGCACCAATACGAAGCTGATAGACAAGTTAGTAAGCGTCGGAGAGATACAAGAATTAAGACTCCACATATCATCGTACATAGAACGAGGAATTTGTTAGAACAGAAAAAAATAATCACTTACATGCTGGCAGAGAGTCCTGACAACATATCTCGACTCTTCTGCTCCCCTGGCATCTTGCAATAACCGATCAACAACTCTTTGTTTGATCTCATTACTACCAGTCCCTTGAGTCTTAGCTATTTTCACCAGAGATTGGTATACTCCTTTGATTGTTAATGGTTTCGGCTTCCTTAGAGTAAAACTTTGCTTTTTCTTGGCCTCAAATGCAACGTCGCCAGCATCACCATGTTTGTCATATAAGCTCTTCAATGATCTAGCGTCCAATCCACACACATTTTTCAGTGCTTTCGAAATGGCAGAACCTCCTAGACCCAATTCAAGTGATATATATGGCGGTGAGATTGCGTTCGTTGCAAGCCAAACCTATGTAGAGAATCAATATAAATAGAATACACGCCATGTAAAACAATGTAAAGGAGCTTAAATATATGGGCAGATGGGAATAGATATTTTATTTTATATGTAACAGATTTGCAAGAACAGCTTGAACGTACAGTAGGAAGGAGAGAATCGGGGTCACCCTCGATGATGACCCTCAATAAATTGACTAGGGTATCTACTATCTTTATGCGGCTCTGAGTACTGTTCACAAGCACAAAACATCTTGTGAGGAGAGCATAAGATGCTTCACCTCCTTCTGCAGCCCAATGATCCCGAAGATCAGGCACATATCTCGAAGGTTCGAAGGTTAAAGGGCTTTCATCAAATGGTATATTCGACGAAACAATATCTTCGACTGTGCCAGCCGATTGTAGTGAAAGTGTGCTCTTATTAGTATCTGATTTGATTGCCTTTAGATTTGGCTGATCGAGAATGCCATCATTTGGTGCGTCTTCATTTGTAAAGCTAGAAATGGTGACCGCAGAGCCTAAATCCTCCGGAAGTTTCGCGTTGGTTTCAACCAAAGGGTCTTCTGGTAAATCTTTTGTGTCAATTGGTTCCCGGTTCCATTCTTCTTGTAATTGTCTAGCTAGTTGCTCGTCCGTCAATTCAGAGCAGTCCGCGCCATCCGGGCTGATTCGAGATGCACCGTCTACTGCTTGGGATGGCAACCCTTGTTCATCTTTCTTTTGCTTTCCAAAAAAGAAGTCGAGATTTCGAGAAGTAGCCGGCTTTGTATCATTGTTAAGCTTCCTCCGCTTCGATGGCGTTCCCATGATCTCAACGAGTGTCGCCAATTGGGCCGGAGATGGTTGGGTTAATTATTGTGATGTGCTTAATATGTAGCATCATCTATGCGCCATTGTATAGTACTAACTTTTCCAAGTAGCAGAAAATACAAAATTATTCACACGCACATGAAACATCTCGCAATTCTTTAAGTGAATTGTAGCAACGAAAATCCAAGTTGTCGCGTAAGTGAATAGCTGGAGGTACCTAGCTAGTGTCGCGATTGAGGTTCGGTGACGTTTATCAACGAGGGGACTGAGTGGGAAATGGCGCTTAATTTCTATGTTAATTAATAAGAGAGGACAACTTTTAATTGTTGTAAACCACAAACAGTACACAAGTTACCAATCCAAGAATCAACCCAATCAACAAGTATGCCTCTACCTATAGAGCAGGAGCGTAGTCCAATGGCTTATCTATTGGATCCAAATACTGATATACCCGTCGGGGAGAGAAGTATCAGAGTTGAAGATTATTTGAACGACAAAATCCAAATTACCGCAGACTTGGGAAACCTAAAAAGCTTATTGGATAACGTAGAGCTGAAGAAAAAGCAGCTAGACGAGCAAGTAAGTCGCAATATCACTGTGTATTTCTGACTACTAGCTAATAAGTACTCTTCGCAGTTGAAAGATGCCAAAGCCAAACTTGCAGAGGCCAAAAGGGCTTCTGCGAACCATACTTCGTCAATGGCCCAACAAACTCAAGCTTTTGACAAGCACCAGGAGGACCTACAAATACGAATGATGATGATTACTACTTCACAAACTCCAGAGGAAGCCGTACGCCGCTTGGAAGGACCGATGGAAAAACTACGACAGGTTGAACTGGCACAAGCATATGTTGAACTATTAAAGGACGTCGATGAAATGACAAAAGAAGCCCACAAAAACTTACCTGAAAATCCTACCGAGGCCTTGAAGCCATATGTGCGATTGAGGCAGCTTGCGATGTCTTTACGAACGGCTCAAGAATCCACGGAGGGCGCTGGTATTCATCTCGTCTCATATGTGGACCAAACTTCAACTCAGTTATGGGCGCAAATGGTACAAATCATGGTCAAAGAATTCCAGGATGTACTGAAAGCCTTGAACTGGCCAGATCTGGGGGTTGAGATTTCTAGGGAATGGCAAACATGTTTTGGGAGACTTTTGGATTTACAAGCCCCAGAAATTAGAGAAGCTCGAGAACCTCTTGTCCTTCTCCCTTTCGCTGTTCTAGTCAAAGACCTTGGACTAAAATTTCGTTATCACTTCATGGGAACCACGCCTACAAGTGCCAGCAGTAATGTAAGTCCCTATAATTAGTCCATGGACATGCTCTGATGAAAACAGCTCGGAGAATATTACCTGAATTGGATCATTGATATCGTAGATACACACGAGTCCTATCTTCGAGATAATGCTGGACCTGTTTTGGCAGCACATTTCTTAGGTAGTCCGCTTGCTGGAAACTCTCTTTACGTAGATCCTGTATCCGCCTTCATCACAGCACTGTTGCCACTAGTCAGAGAAAAAACGGATCTTGTCCTTAAAGATATCCAAAATGATTCCGCGCATTTGAGTAAATTCATAAGCCAATTAATGATTTGGGATGATACTGTCCGAAACAAGTACAAGTATGATGGTGGTAACACCGAGGTCGGTTGGGTAGGCGTGACTTGGCATGTCCTAGATAAATGGTTTGGTCCCTGGCTAGATGCCGAGGAGAGATTTGCTCTCCAAAGATATGAAGAAATAATTCAATCGCAAGATAATGGACTTATTGACTACGACAGCAACGAGTCAAAGAAAACCAAAACCACCTTTGGGGCTACAAAAGTTACCGATCTATTAAAGACCATCACAGCACAGTATAAAGATCTAGGAAGGGTCTCACATAGAGTCCGATTCTTCCTCAATACACAAATAAGCGTTCTTGATAGATATCAGATTCGCCTGGCCGACTCTCTGGAAGCCTACATCTCTCTCACCTCAACTGTTGGCCGTACTTTGAAGGGCTACACAAAAGAACAACAACAGTCTGTCGAGGGAATGGCAGGACTTATAAGTCTTTGCAAAGTTTTTGGCAGTGCAGACCATATCATCTCGACTCTGGAATCTCTTAACAATGACACGGTTAGCATCTCTATCGTTTGATACGTTACTCTAATGCCGGTTACTGATATGCGGCTAGTTTTTCGTGGAATTATATGCCCAATTGGATGAGAGAGCACGAGGCGTTCATCCGGAAAGCGCCATTGCTGGTCCTGTTACTCTTTCACAACTTAAACTGTCTACTTCTCTCAAGCTAGGCACAGGCGACGGATCAATTTTTGACACCACCATCCACAGCTTCAAAAAGATACGGAACAGCGCTGGAGACCTTCTACAGCAAGCGATCAAATATCCATTTCCAGCTGCCTTTAGATCGTATCTCACCCAGGCTCAATGGACTACAGTTGGACAAGATCCTCAATCTAGTAAGTAAACCTTTTTGTTGTGCAAGCATTTTACTCATCAAATTTAGTAGCATATTACACCTCCTCCTTAACAATTTCTGCCGAGCTGGATCAACCCCTTCAGGAAAGTTTACCCCAACCTCATTCCTCGTATTTATAACTAATACCACCTCCAGATGATGAAAGAGAAACTAGCATATCTCGAGAAAACCATTTCCTATCCCGCATTCGCGCGAATCTGGCGTCAGGCAATCTCCGCTCTCGAAGACTTGCTCTACAATGAAGTCCTCCTGAAACAAGATTTCACGACCCTAGGTGCAGCTCGCTTCTCCCAAGATCTAAAAGGCATCCAAAGTATCATTGGCGCATATCTGCCATTAGAAAACTCAGTATTTATGATGGCACGACTCACCCAAGGCATTGCGTTACTGAATTTACCAGTCGAGGCATCGGATGAGGAAGGTATGTCGCTTTCTGAGGCGGCGGAGAAAATTTATGCAGGAAGAGATGCTTGTGAGGGGGTTTTGAAGAAGTTGCATTTGGATTTGCTAGATAATCCTAGTGCAAGACAGATTATTCTGAGGAGAGTGGAGGCAAACGAATAAATAATAGCATGGATAGACGTGTGGGGGAGATATGAATTCAGAAACTCCACTCGTTTAGTTTTACATCAGCTGTGAACCTTCACCCCTTAGAGAGTTCATTGAGATGTATTTAATTGAAAACAGAATTCTTTAAAGAACAGAATCATATCACTCAGACCTTGTCTTGAAAGCCCCCCCCCCCGGCCCCTAACTTAGAGTATGCATCAGTTCGGGGTGAATTACTGTTAATGGGATGGAACCTTTTAATATATGCATTTGTACCGATGGAGGTGGAGTAACAAAGATCTCTTCTTTAAAAGCTATATCGCACGTCATTGCGGCGAAGCATGATGTTACTATATTCTTATTCGTGTCGGCAGGCGATATTCAATATATACATCGCGCTCCGTTCTTTCATGACTGATATGCAACGAATTACCGAAGCCAGCTTGCAATCAGGGCTCCTGTACGAGCGTATTCCGCCACCGCCCAATGCTCTCTCTAGACAAATAAGATGCGGCTCTATGGTTATGCTATACTCGACTATAGATCAACTCGTGGCTGCAAAAATCGTTAAAGCGGAAACTTAAGCTCTTGTTTTCACTACGGGCTAAAGCAGAGCGGGGGCTGTGCTACCATAGAGAGAACTTGTGGAATTGTTTTTTTTGTGGCTGAGAGCCGTAGTGATATTGAAAGGTATCTGTGAAAGTATCTCGAAAGCATCTGAAGTCAGAGGGCGGTTTAGAATTGGTACAGCTGTGAGGTGTGAATCATAGATATTGGGGCCTAGGGAATATTATAACTGGGCAAATGGGCTATTTATTAAGTTTGGCTGAATAGTTTCTTGAATCCAGTTCTGGAGTAAACAATCAGTATTGCTGAGGTGGGATGTTTTGATCTGGCTATATGAATCATAACCTTCATGTTTCAGAGTTTATTAAGCCAGTGATAACTTGCATTTTGATGAGAAGTAGACTGTCACGACAAGGTCTTGGACCTCTTCAAGAGCTTTAGTAACATCGTCAACTATGAGGCATTCATCTTTACTTCTTCACATATTAAGTGTGATGAATCATACAGTAAGTTATCAGAGACTACCATAATGATAAGTTTTGGTCGTTTCAGCATGTGACAGAAATGGTAGCAGAGTAAATTTTAACGAGTCAAATGAAGGGGGATGAGGCTTGGAGATTAGAATACAGATTTGTGAACTTTTTTTTCTCACCTCTTATATATTCAACTAGACGAGATCTTTCTTGTGAAGTAAAAGCAACGATTTCATACAGCATAAACCTGGTTTGAGTTGCTGTCTTGGAGAATTAAGAAGTATCTAAATGTCCACCGATATACACTTCTGGCTGCCATCTCTGAAGAATAGAATATATTATCATGAATCGCAAGTAGCGATATAAATAGTCAGTAATGTGATAGTACTTATCTAATATTCCTAGTTCGTATTTTCAACGTTCATACACAGTAAATCAAAGCTTGAGTTGATATGAAACGTCAAGCTTAGGATGCTTTTAGATAGAGATGTGACCTCAAGGATGGTGGCGCATCAGTATACTGATCTATGGTGGAAACAGCACGGTACTGTGTGCGCGACTATGTATCGAGACAGATGTGGACCAGTCTGATCAGTTACTGCCAAATACAGGTTCTAGTCCTTGCTTCAACTCGTTCAGAGCCCCCGGAGTGGAGTGAATTGGAAGAATACCGTGGACACCGACGACATTGTGAGCCGTCATGATCCTATTTTGCAGTACGTCCTTTAACAAGACGACTAGGTATCATAGAATAGACTAAAATCCATATAGTGGAACGGATATCTACTGAAAGCGTGCCTCAGCTTAGGGATTGGTAGCACTTATCTACTACAATAAGTGTCGAGAGGTCTTCGATCTTGTTTGTTGACATCTTAGCACAGCTCAATGTGGATCCGGAGACTCAATGTTATAATATGTTTATGATGTTTTGATGGTGGATGATATATCTTAAGTGGGCATTGAGAATATTAAACTCATATTGGCAAGTGGAGGGTATACCTACTAGTGTATATACTAACTAACAAGTCAAGCCCATCCTCGAAGGCTTTTTGAACTTGCCGTTTCCCTTTTCCACTTAAAATCTAACGTCACCCTTACAACTTGAAGTGTTTCAAAGTTGCTCCTGCCGCCAGGAAGTATTCAAGTTAGTACTTCGCTAAGATAAGGGGGAAAAGACCAACTATACTACTCTTTTCCAAACGCTCCATTTTTTAGAAAATAGATATTCCCAATGAAACCTCTGTAAACCCTATTACAATAGATCTTATCGTACTAGTGTGCTGATTTGGATACTTTCTGACTACACGAGAACATACCTACCTACCTAATGATAGTATTGGTATTAACTTGGTCAGTTAAAGTGTAAATACTTAAATCTCTTTTTGTATAATCATCGTTATTATTCTCTATGTAATCTATGGAATAGAGGATAACTTTATAGATGTCCTTGAGGTGCTAGTACGCCTAATACAATTAAACGTATTATTCGTATAACAGCCCAAAAGTCATATAATCCATTTCCTGATACTAGCAACTATCTAAAAGTGAAAAGATTATATATTCAATCCTTAATCTCCTTTCTCTACTTATTAAAACTTTTTGATTATTAATTTATTAGTATTAATTAAGTCCTTTAATACTTAATAAAGCTTATCCTTAATTATAGCATTTATTGGATTAGAATTATCATTAATTCATTTAATCTCCATAATTTCCCTATACTTATATAATTGATGAAGTAACATAATATCAATTATAAGTTTCTTTTCGGCTGTAATACCTAATTTGGTTAATAATTCGTATAATGATTTCGAATCGATATAAATAATAAATAAAATCTGTTTCTTAAGCTTTATAATAACGTTAATAGATTCTTTAATTGCAGTTCCTACATCAAAACCGAATATTAGTTTATATAACTCTAAAGCTAGTACACTTCTTATAATTCTCTTGCATTTAATAAATATTTAATATATAATATTAATATTATTATATTTATTAATAAAATATATAATATATTCTATTTAAGAAAAGAAATTAAGGTTGTTTGTGAATAATATATTCATAAATATAATTAATTTAATTAAAATTAATATTAAAAGAAACAAAGTTAAAGTTTTTTGATTAATTGTTTATTTACTATTTAAGGATTTTATTCAATTTTTTAATATTTTTTTTTTGAATTAATTATCTGAATAGTAATAAAAAAGATAATATAATACCTCCGATTAATATATAATTATAATATATACTCCTTAAGCTCTCTAGGCAACATATTAATTCTTTAATATAATGTCCTTTCGCTTTTTTTTTATACCTGAAATATCCATTTTTTCTAATTAAATAATATATATATTATTGTATTATTTCTTCTAATTAAGGTAAATATAATCGTTTTTAAATATAATTAATCCTTTATTAAACTTAAATGGTATACCCTCCCAAATATTACAACGGCTTAATAACATACTGGCTGAACACTGTGATATAGATTATAATGGTATTACGCATAATGAAGGATTAGTTGTGAAATACTATAGGAACGCATTATATAATTTTAGGAAAGCTTTAAGCTTTAGGAAACTAATTATAAAATTAATTAAATCTTAAAGAAATAGCTTTAAAATAGTAACTATTATAAAAGGATAACTTTAGAGTAATTAGTTAGTTAGGAATATTAGGATTATAAAACTAATATTATATAATTCAACAACTAATTTATCAAAATCGATTTTTGCAGTAATCAATATATTAATCTTACAAAATATAAAGGTTATATAAGAAATAAGAATTTTATTATATAAAACTTTATATTCAAAATAATTATTAGTTTTATATTATAATTACAAAAATTGTAATCAATTATATTATATTTATTAACTTTTATTTTTAAAATTTAATTTAAATTATCTTAAAAAATCTCTAAATATTTTTATATAATTTTAAAAAGCAATTTTTGTAATATTTTAAGTATTATTACTATTTTCAAATATTAATTTAATAAGTTACTATTATTATAACTTTTCAAAGCCAATTCAATTAATCCATTAATATTTTTAAACAATATCAAAATAATTAATGCTTTAAAAAAGATTACTATTAATAAAATCTTTAAGATTGCTTTATCCAATAAATATTAAAATAATAAATAAAAATTCGATATATTTCTTTTACAATTCAAAATTTATTTTAAGTTTAACAAAAACAAATTTATTATTAATAAATTCAAGAATGTTTGAATTATATTTTATCTAAAAGAAAGAACATTTAAATAAATTCAATTATATTTATAGAACTATTTCGAATATAATAATCAACATTGTATAAAACTAATTAGAATAATATTCAATAACTTTAAAGAATTCAAAACAAAGATTTATAAAATTTTTAGGAATTTTAATAAATTAAAAATAGTTGAGAAAAAAGGATTTTTAATATCAAATAAATAGGATCAACTATTAAATATATTATTAAATTTAAAAAATATATGGGTATAATATAATGGAATAAAATAATTATTATAAATCATTATTGCAAAAAATTTAAACTGGAAATACAATTGGAATTAAAACGAATTAAAAAAAACAATAATTTGAATAAAATAATCAAAAATTTTATTAAAACTAATAATCATTTATATAAATATAGATAAAAGCAAAAAGTTTACTAAAGAAATTAACGATTAAATCGTTATTAAAAAAACAAAAAGTTAATTATATTATAATTTATAACAATATAAGAATCCTATAAAATTGAATGTAATATATAAAATATCAATTTAAAACGATTTTAAAAAGAAGTAACAATAAAATAACAAATTATATTTTAAATGTAAAAAAGTAAATTATCAAATACAAAATTGCTGGAATAAAAACAATAATATAAGTAAGGGCAAATATTAAAAAAAGAAATTTGGAAGAAATCAATTTAATGCAATTTTTATATTATAATTATATATATAGCTAATGTAATCAAATTAATTATATTATTATTAATCTATCAAAAAGAGTTAGATAAGAAAAAGACCAAAAGTATATAATAATTAAAAAAAAAATCTAATTAAAAAGAATTATAAACTATTACAAAAAATAGATTAATAAAATTATTATATTTGGAAATTTGAAAATATAAAAAAAAGAATTATAAATAAAGATTTCAATGTAATCAATACTAAAGAAAAAGAATCTTACAAATTAAAATATATTAATTAATATTAAAGAATTTGGCAAAAAATCATTATTAATAATAACTTTATAAAGAAAACCAATTTAAAACATTTATTAGTTTTATTCTATAAAAAAAAACTATGGAAAATATATTATCAATATCTTTTTAAAAATAATAAAAACTTTCAGTTTATATAAAAAAATAGATAACAAACAATATTTATAAGTTTAGATTATCACATCTATACTAATTATAAATATAATATTAAAAATCATTAAACGAAAATGATACAACAATTCTTTGGAAAAACATATTTGATAATATTAATAAAATAAGCGTCAAAACGGAATACTATAAAATCTATATTAATATAAAAAAAATATAATAATTAAATGCTATAAAATAAGTAAAACAGATTTATTGCTAAATCAAGATAAATGAATAATATTAATAAGTTATAATAAATTTAGGAACTATAGAAAATTTTATTATACTTAAAAACTACAAAGTATTTAAAAGTTTCATTTCAAAAGAAACAAAAACCCTACCAATTATAATTAATTAATAAATAATTAGTAAAATTTAATAGAAACGTTTTATAAAAAATATAACCAATATAAATAAGTATAATCCAATATTCAGAAATTATATAATTTAACATTATATTATTAAACCAATAATAGATCATTTTAAGAATGCTATAATTAAAAGTATATAATCTGAAAATAGATTGATTACACAAAACAATAATATTTGATTAATACAAAAACGATTATAAAGATATATTAAAGGCGTTTATGAAATATAATATATATTAAGGAAAATTGAATGCAAATAATATTGGTAATATAGAATATTCAATTTAAGATTCTTTATTAAAAGCGAAAGCTAATATATTTCCTTTACAAATGTAGAAATTAATGATATAATATAAAATCGTAATTAAAATAAAAAAGAAGTTTATGATATTAAAGCAATATATAAAAAATATAAATAAGTTTTTAAAAAATTAGGGATTTATAAGGTTTTACTAAAATATAAATTATAGAATTATAAAATAATATTAAAGAAAAGCAAAATGTTTATATATACTTCAATTTATTCAATATTAGCCAATAAACTAAAAACGCTTAAAGAATATATTAATAACAATTTGGCTAAAAGATGGATTAGGGAATTCATATTCCAAATAATAAATCCAATTATATGAATATTTAAAAAAGATGGTATTAAAAGATTAATTATAGATTATAGAAAATTTAATATATTTATTAAAAAGGATCAATATCCATTTCTATTAATTACGGAATTAAAAGATCAATTGGATGGAATTATAATATTTATTAAAATGAACCTAAAAAACGGATACTATTTAATTAAAATGAAAGAAAGCAAAAAATGGAAAACCACTTTTAAAACCAAATATGGGCTATACGAATATCAAATTATATTATTTAAGCTAATTAATACACTAATTATTTTTATAAGATTTATAAATAATGTATTATTATAATATTTGAATATTTATTATATATACTACTTAAACAATATTTTAGTATATTTAAAAAACGAAGTTTAATATATCAAAAACATTAGTAATATCCTTAAAAGTTTAGCTAAAATAGATTTATTATATAAATCAAATAAATATAAATTCTATATTATAGAAACAGAATTTCTAGGGTTTACTATATTAAACCAAGGATTTAAAATAAGCAAAAATAAAGTTAAAGCAATATTTGAATAAAAAGTAGTTTATTATAGTTAAGGAAGTATAATCATTTTTGGGATTTATCAACTTTTATAGAAAATTTATAAAAGATTATTTAGGAAATTATTATATTTTTGATTACATTAACCAAAAAAAATTAAGGAAGCTTTAAATAAACTATTAAAGCGCAAAAGTTATTCAATACATTCAAATAAACAATAATAAAAGAGTTAATACTATTAATATTCAATCCTGAAAAACAAATTATAATAAAAACGGATTCTTTAGATTTTATTATAAAAACTGTTTTAAACCAATCAGGCCAAAATAAGAAATAGCAACCAATTATATTCTACTTTCGAAAACTATTACCAATTAAATTGAATTACAAAATATATAATAAAGAATTATTAGCGATAATTAATACATTTAAAAAATAACAAATTTATTTGAAAAGATTAAAATATATAGTATAGATATATACAAATCATAAAAACTTGATTTACTTTATTATAATAAAACAATTAAATAAATAATAAATTAAATAATTAAAAACTATAATTAATTACAATTTTAAGATTTTATATATTAAAAAATCAGAAAATGCTAAAATGAATATTTTTAGCCGAAAATCAGAATATTAAAAGAATAAAATTATACAAATTATATATTATATTCAAAAAAGAAAATGAATTATTGGTTTACAATATACTATAACTTACAACTATTTATTTATTGGAAGATAAACCATTTTAAAAACCAAATTTAATTATATTATAATAAGAATACTATAGCTATATATATACGCAAATAATAAAATTAGAATTTATAATAAAAAACGAAAATTATATACTTTTATAAAAAAGTATATATTCCAAATTAAATAATTAAAAAATTTGTAACAGAATAATATAGATTACTGGTATATAAATATTAAAAAATTGTAAGGATATTTATAAAAATACAAGAAATCAATTACTTTCTATAAATGAAAATAATAATTAAAGAAGTTATTGGAAATTGCAATATCTATATATAAAACAAATTATTACGATATATACTGTATAATCAGCTCCAAATCCTAGATATACCTTTTTAATTATAAAAATCCATTATATAAAACTTTATAATTAAATTATTACTTTTAAAAAAATTCTATTATAGAAATTAAATATAATATAATATTTAATATAATAAATAAACTAACGAAAATTTGTTTATATAATAACTATTCAAGGAAATATAGAATATTAAACAATTAATATATATATTTCTTAAAAATATAATTAATATACACAAAGTATTAGATCAAATAATTTCGAATAGAGATAAGCTTTTTACATCCAAATTCTGAATTATATTTATAGGATTATTAAAAATAACAAAAAAAACTATCTATTTTCTTTTATTTATAGATAAATAATCAAATAGAAAAAATTAATCAAACAATAAAAGTATATTTTAAATATTATATATTAATTATTAATAAAACAATTAAATAAAACTATATTTTATAGTTCAATGTATATAATATATCATTAAAACGGAAACTATAAAGATAATATTAGCTTTATACAAACTTCGGATTTAATTTTAAAGCATATAAAATTCCGATATTATTAAAAAGCAAATACAAAATTAGTTATTATTAAAGTTAAATAATTTAAGAATTTTCAAAAATAGCTATTTTTTAATTTAAAATTTATATTCTTACAAATAATAGCCTATTATAATAAAAAACGTTAATATAAAAACCTACGTTTAAAAAGGGGAATAAAGTTTATCTATTATAATACAATATCGATATAAAAAAAACTAAATAATAAACTAAATTATAGAAAATTCGGTTTATTCAAAATTGATAAAGTAATAAGTTTTGTAAACTATTGGTTGAAATTACTTTAATAGTATAAATATATACTCAATATTTTATATATCCTTGTTTGAACCAGTATTATTAGAAGTGTTAAATACGTTATTTATCGAAATCGAATTAGTTAATCTAAAAGTTATATACAATATCGAAATAATATTAGATTGTAAATATGTTAAAGGCAAGATCAAGTAGTATTTAATCAAATAATTAAATTATTTATATTTTGGAAAAATATATAGAAATTTAAAAAGGATTTCAATTATTTTAAAAAACTACAAGCATTTTATTAAAAGTATTTATATTTGTTAATAAAGCTTTAAACTTAATATTCAATATTAACAAAAACAAAGAATCTAAGAAAGAAAAAAAAGCAATAAGTATATTTGTAATTTACCTTTTTTTTTTTTATATATTTATTTTTTAACCTTTCTTTTTCTTTTAAAACATTAAACTTCTTTAATGTATATATATTATAATAAATTATTTTTTTTTATATTTTATAAAGAAAAGCTTGTTATTTATACAAATATAAAAATCTTGACTATAGTTTTCTTTTTCTTTTGACGAAGATGCTTTTGTTAATAATTCAATAATTTGTAAAAAATATAATTTCAGAATTAAGCAAATAGCAACCTTTTTTATTTCAATACATTTAGTATAATATTTGGATTCAGAAAAATCAATTAAATAGCAACAATTAGAATTGTAATATAATAAATATGGATTGCGTTTAATACTAGAATATTCAATATAATATATTAAAAATAAATCAGAATGAATAGAAAAAAATGGTATTATAAATATAATGAAAAAAAAATATATTTATTTAAAATAAGAATATTAAGATAGAAAATTATACTATTATAAACGTTTGGGATAAATGCTAGCATAAAAAAAGGATAATATTATAATGGCTTAATAATATATTGGCTGAATATTATAATATAGATTATAATGATATTATGCATGATGAAGGATTAGCTGCAGAATACTACAAGAATGCATTATATAATCCTAGAAAAGCCTTAAACTTTAGAAAAACTAATTATAAAATTAATTAGATCTTAAAGGGATAGTTCTAGAATAGTAATTATTATAGAAGGATAACTTTAGAGTAATTAATTAGCCAAAAACATTAGGATTATAAGATTAGTGTTATATAATCCGATAATCGATTTATTGAAGTTGGCTTTATAATAATTGATATATTAATTTCGCAAAGCATAAAGGTTATATAAGAAATAGGGATTTTATTATATAAAGCTTTATATTCAAAACAATTATTAGTTTTATACTATAATTACAAAAATTGCAATCAATTATATTATATTTATTAACTCCTACTTTGAAGTTTAGTCTAAACCATCTCAAAAGATCTCTAGATACTTCTACGTGACCCTAGAGGCGACTCCTGTAACACCAAACTAAACCCTCTTCCTCTCCCTCAACCTCCACCAACCACTAATTATAACGCTTTTTAAAGCTGTTATTGCTTTTAGTATTAAATCAATTTCTTCATTTCTATTTATACTTTTTTTATTTCTATAAAATATACTTAATTAATCGATATCCTTCCTTTTTGCAAATCCAGCATTTTTTAACAAAATTGTTATTTCGGCTTTGTAATGTACATATATCAAACAAAAGCCATTTTATAGTGTTTCTAACATTACTAAATTATTAATTAAACTTCATATTCTCGATTCAATTAAATTCTATAAGCAGAAGCTTTTGAAAGCCTTTTTATACGCTTTACTACCGCCGGCAACAATAGCGCTGCAAACACCCTAAAAATCAATAATTGCGAATATGGATGTATATATATATAAACAATCGCCTTTATTCCCTTTACCTTTTTAATATATTAGAAACTATATAAGATACAGTACCAATTCCGCCAATAATCAATTCTGCTGATATATTGTCATTTTAAACTATAATAACCAAACTGGAATAAATAAAGTATGAGGCGATACTATAATACATTATATTTGAAAGTTATATAAAAACTATAAAAGCTTTCATTTATAATTTTTTGAATAAGCAAAAGAAATTTGTATAAAAGATTTAGAAGAATATATTAATTTATTTAAATCAATATTTTTTTCGGAATTGCTATTATAAAGCAACTATTTAAAATCTTCTATATAAAAAACTTTTAAAAACCCTAAATATAATAATAATAAATATAGATCCATTATTAAAAATATATTACTTTATAAAAATATAATGTTTTATTAAAACAAAATAGAAAACCTGAAATTATGAATATATAAATAATCTGATTTTTAATAATTAATAATTTAATATTAAAAAGTTAAAGAGAAAGAATAGACCTTTGTATTTATGTTTAAATGAATTAGGGATTTTATTAATTCAAAATTAACCTTTTTTTATTTAAAAAACTATTATAAAAACTATATTTCAAATCTTAATTAAAGATATCCTTATTATAAAACTATTTCTATAAATTCGGCAATTAAGTTTAGTATAAAAAAAATATACAATTTTATTTTAAAAGATTCAAATATTATCTTTATATAAAAAAACTATTGTTATACTATTCTGAAATAAATAGAAAAAATGATATATATACTGTTTAGTTTATCTCTTAATATTCTTAAGACCTTTTAACAATCAATTCGTTATTATCAATATTATTTTTAAAAAAGTTGAAATATAGATTGGAGTAAAGTTGGTTAATTATTATAATATTAGAACTTTTTAAGCTTTAATATTAATATAGTTTATTAGTTTTAAGGAAGAAATCCGCTTTTTTTACTTTTTTTAGGTTTTTAGGATATTTTAAGTTTTTGGAAAAAGAAAGGAGAATAAAGTTATATAATTTAGATTATTAGGAATATTATTAGTTTTTTAATTTGTTAAATAGTTAGTAAATATAATAATTATAATATTATAATAATAAAACATTAGGGTATAATTAATACTATTTATATAACCCTGTTTAAATATACTAGTTATTATAGCTTTTTTTTAATTAAGCATAAGTATTATATAACTATATTAAAAAGAGTTAATGGGAAAATAATCTGATTTATTATAAACTAGTTCGAAAAGACCCGCTATTAATAAACGGTTATATACAAAGTATACAAACTGGTAATTAAATATTAATAGAAACAATATTTTAAGGATAAAATCCAAATAATTATTCCAATTTTTGAAGTATGTATAATTATATATAAAATAATAATCCGCAATTGCAATAAGTTAAATGCAAGATAATCCTTATTAGCTTTCTAACCTTACAAAGCTATCAAAACAAAGCATATATACAATATCCGATAATAAAATAAGTTTAATTATTAATAAAAATATAGAGTTAATATAAACCTTTTCTCTACTATTTTTATATTAAAGAATAAAATAGAACGAAGTGATAAAGATTATATAATTATTTAGATTAATGAATTAAAGATAGTTTAAATAAATATAGGAAGATTAGGGCTAGTATATATAGCTCTACTTTAATTAATTTTTGAAAAAGGGGTTAATATAATTTGTATATAGGAATTTAATATATATTCTAAAACGAAGATATAGAACATTTTATATACAATTATTATATATTAATGGATTTTTGGAGTAAGTATTACTATAAACATAAAGTGGAAAGAGTTAAAATAATATTTTATATTCGAAAAATAGTTAAATTAATTATTTAATAGCGTTGGAATAGCAAAAAATCATAATATTATTTGGTTAAAAGGTAAATGGTTATTATATCGTTAATGTATATAGAAACCTAATACTAACATATTATTAAATATATAATAAATATACAGGTTTTGGTTAAACTTTTTTATTAGAAAAGATTTTAATACAAATATAATATATTTAGCTGGAATTGCATTCTTAATTAAAGTATATTCTTAATTGTTTGATTCTTTAATAATGAAACAAATTTTATCAAAAAGCTAGATAAATTTATATATTATACTAGTTATATATTGATTTTATTTTTTTAAATATTTTGTTGTAAAATAACAATTAAATGCAATTTGGATTATAACTTGGATTATTTCATTTTAATAATATTAATATTGAAGAAAGGTTAAAAAGTTAATAATAATATAAACTTCTGGATTATAGAAATTATTTATTAAAATTTATAAATATTATTTTATTCTAAAATTTTGTATTTGCTATAGTTAATTGGTATAATAAAAATAAGCAATTTTAATAACATTATAAATTTCTAATTATTCTTTTTAGAATAGTAATTAAGTAATAAAAAAGCAATATAGATCAAATTAATCAGTATTATAATAAATATAGTATATATTAATTTTATACTAATTATATAAAAGCAAATAATTGGTTTAAACCAGATTAATAAACGAAATGGTATAAAATATTTTTAATAATTCAGAACGCTAAATGCGATTATTAGTACCAGATTATCAATGGATGCGAATAATAATAATTTATATAAAAAAATAGATTAATATAAACTAACCCTATTATTTAAAAATTCACTATTGATTATAAATAATATTAATATTAAAATATTAAAAAAGAAAGCAAAAACTTTATTAAAAAAAATATTATATTAATATAATAGTTTGGATAATTTAAATTATAACCCCTTCAAAACGAAAGAACAGTAATTAATACTTTTAAAATAATTAATTTGCTAAAAAAATAGAAAAGAATATAATTAATATATTAAACATTTTTCTCTAATGGAATTATATTATTATTTAATTATTAAAAATTTATTGATAATATATTAAAATATATATAAAAATTTTTCTAGAAATGTTTAAAATTATTATATTTTTTAATTAATAAAAGTTAATAGAAATAATAATATTTTTAAAAAGAAAAAAGAAAAATAAATCATTAATTTACTTCTGAAGATTATTATATTATATTATATATTAGAAAGGCTTAAAGCGATAATTATTAGAAGGTTTTCTTAAACGGTGATATATTATAAAATAATTAATCTATAATATAGCGGAGCCCTTTCTAAATATCTAATTATGGATTTAATAACCTTATTTATATATAATGTAGAATTAGTATTTGTATAGGATAAGAAAGTAATATTAATTAGTTTGGATATGTAAAATGTATTTAATGTATTAATACTTAAGAGATTATTAGAATAAATAAGGAAATAAAACTAATCTATAAAACTGCTTTAATTAATTAACTTTTTTCTAATGGATTATAAAATTAAAATCCAGTTGAAAAGTATATACATTATAAAATTAAAAAATGTAATATAGAATTTTTTAAAAAATTATTATTATTCTTAGTTTTATATATATTTATATTTAGTCAAACTATTAAATCAAAATTGTTTACTGTATTTTGGGTATACAGATAATATTACGATTTATAAAACTTTAAAATTTAAAAGGTATATAATTTTATTAAAAATAATATACATTAGATTATAAAATGGGAAATAATGAACAAAAATCGCTTTATATTAAAAAAGCTAAAAATGGTTTATTTTTATAAAAATGGAATATAAATTCCCCCAGTATTATATATTATTAAAAAACTAATAATTAGATTAGTAATTATAATAAATAATAAATAATTAATATTGTACTGGCTTTAATATTTGGATTAATTGTAAGCTTTTTTTAAGAGATATATAATCGAATATATAATAAAAATAATAAAATTTATATATTATATTAAAGGTTTAATAAATACTAAATTTAGCCCTCCGGCTATATTACTAAAAAAAAGCTATAATTATATATATATAATCCTTTATTATATAATTTAAAAATCTAGTATGGTAATAAACAAAAGCTTAATTCAGTAAACAACTATAATTATAATCAATTAATTAGTATAAGATTAAATCTACTAATTAAAAAGATTAATAAGATTATTATTTTAATAATAAAGAAGGGGTTTTTCAATTTAATATATAGTGTTTATAGTAAATGTTCTTTAGGATGCAGGATTATTATTAAATAATATTACTTTTGAATATATTTGTATACAATTTATATTCTGATTTAGAATACTGGATTTCGCTTATTCATTAATATGCTAGCTTAAAGCCCTACTTTTATTCTGGTAGTGTATAATAAAGCTATACTAAGCGAATGTATTAATCCCTTATACTCTTAGGCCAATACTAATATAACCGCATTTTTTATTTGATTATAAAATTGATTTTATAAAAGGAAGGATAAAGGAAAATGTAATAAAATAGTTCAATATATAATAAAATTAATTAAATGGGGATATAATTATAGTATTCTTTAATGATTTTGAATAATATAATAATAGAGTTAAACTTATAGAATATGAATATATTATATATTACAATTAATTACTAGTTAAAATAGGTAGTAAAGCAATAAATAATATTTTCCATATCTTCAATACTAAAGTAATCAAAATCTTTAAAAAGCTATAATATATATTAAAAAATTTTTAATCTTCGAATGGTTAATTATAAATATATATTATTAGTATTTTAATAATCTAGTATATATAGAGCAAATGTATTCCTAATATCTTTTAATAAACCTATTTTTGAATGTTATATATTTATTAATCGCTACAGGATTGATATTATATAATTTCCAAATTATATAAATATTAAAAGCAATAAAATGAATTAATAAACTTATACGAATGTTAATATAAAAAAAGATTAAATAGATAACAATTGTTTAATAAAATCTATAATTATTAGAATAGATATTATAATAAAAAGCTTTTATTAATATAATAATTTTTAATTAAATAGAATTAAAGATATATTAGACTTTCAGTATTATACTACAAGTAAGAATTTGAATATACTATAGCCAAACTTTTAAAGCTTTATCTCCCCTATATATTGCTTTATAGATTTCTAATCGCCTAAATAATATATAGCGATTTTATATAGTATTATAGAAGATTTAATTATAATAATGTTAAGTTTAATTGTTTTTATAAGTATAAAAAAACCCTTAAACATTTTGTATTTTATGAAATCTTTTAGTATAAGTTTTATACTTAACTAAAAAAGCTAGATTGCTTATTTAATTGTTTTGAAAAAGAATCAAAATATCTAAATATAATAATAATATATTTAAAGTTATTTAAAAACTTTTTTTTATAATTACTTTAATATTTCATTTTTAAATTTTATATATTGTAAAATTTATAATTAAAATAAATTCGGATAGTTTTTTAGTAAAATTATAGTTTACTGAAATAGAATTGTTATTTTTTAATTATTATGTGTAAATAACTAATTTTAAGAATTAATAAAAGTAAAATATCCTTTACAAAAAGGAAACAATAATTTATATATGTATAGAATAAGGAAAAAAGAAAGCAGAAATGCCTTTTTAAATAAAGGGAAAGAGATTGTAAATATAAAGAGAAATAGTATTATTTAGGAGTATTAATTAAAGGGCAGGATGTTAGAAGTATTATTATATATGGTTACAGGTTATATATAGGTGATACGCAGGGAGATTATGCTTCCAACACGCGCCCGTTACTAATACCCTTCGGAAGGTTAGAACTAGCTATTCTATATAGAGACGTTAAATATTAAATAAATAGATAAATAAATAAATAAATAAATGTATATATATCTAACAAATTATTTTGAAAATATAAGGATTATGTATTTCTATTTAATAAATATAAACTAAAGCCTCATAATATATAATTGTTATTATTATTACAAAATCTTTAATTCACAAAAAAATCGAATCCTTCATTTTATATAATTTCTTTTATGTAATAATAACCTGTTTTAACTATTATATAAATCCTAATATATCCTTTATAGAATTAAAACAAACAAAATCGTATACTAGTACCCTTTAATAAGCAAATATAAGCTTATTATGTATATATATTAAATCTCTTATTTTCTTTTAAAATATTTAAAGATTTTGTAGCTTTTTCGCTATAATATTAAAAGATTTGTTAAAGGTCTTATCCTTATTTTTTTTTTATAATAATAAAAATGATCATATTTTATTAAACAAATATATTTCTTTTATATTAAATTTTTTTTTTAAACTTTTGTTTTATATATTTATATAGATTTTTAAAAGTATTTAATAAATTTATTCCAACTGAAATAATAAAAACTTGAAATATTGCATTTTAATATTATAAAAAACGTTTAATAGAATTGTTTTATAAAAGCTTTATATAATAAACTATTTTATAAAAAATCGAAAGTTTATAATCAAAATTATTATTGTTTTTTTTATATTTTTTATTAAATAAATAAAACTTTTATAAATTTAATAATATATTAAAATATATATAATAAATTCTTTTAATCCTTTCCATTATTCAATTATTCTCTTCAATTTCCTCTATTATTTCGTCCTTCTTTATCATCCTCATTATTCAGATCATTATTATTATTGGATGGGTTATTATTATCTTATTCATTACCGTTTTTAATTATCTTTTTAATTTTTTTTAATGAGAATTTAATTATATTAAAATCATCGTTTTTTATAATTTTTTTAATTTGCTTTATTATTTATAGTACATTATTCGTTTTTTGTATTTATTTATATAATTCATTTTGTATATTTGCTTTTAATATAATAATATTAAGTCCTTTAATTTAAAGAGTTTTTCAAAATTATTAAGTATTGAATTAATAAATAATTATAAATTTGTTTTTTATAAATAATTTAAAATCCTTATAAAAGATTTTAATAAAATTATTATTATATATATTCTCTTTTGTATATACTTTATATTTATATTTAATATATTTTAAGAAATCCTTTTTATTAATCTTCTTAATAATTATATCGTATATTAATATAGTTTTATATCAATTATTATAATAATTAACTTAATCTTCTTCCTTCAACTTATTATATATTACTATAATCATTAAAAATTAAATGAATAAATAAATAGCTATTTTGTAATATAAATATAAAATAAATAGGAATATAAAAGATTATAAAATATAAATATAAAATATAGAATATAGAATAATGTTACAACGGATTAGTAACAGGCTGTAGAATCACTAACTTATAGGCTATAATGATATTATAGGCCTTAATGATTCAGCTACAGTATACCGGGGGATATTAGGCATCCAAGGAAAGCCTTAAGCATATATATAGTATTAATTATAGGATACCCTAAAAACCTAAAATATAGTTCCTAGAATAGTAGATTCTAAGAAAAACAGAATATAGTAAGCAAAAAGGCTTTATTAGAATTAATAATATTCTAAGGGATTAAACCCCAGAATAAAAAAACAAATTAGGATAATAGGAATTATAATGTTACGGGAGTCGCCTCTAGGATCATGTAGAAATATCTAGAGATCTTTTGAGATAATTTAGACTAAACTTTAAAATAAGGGTTAATAAGTATAATATAATTGATTGCAATTTTTGTAATTATAATATAAAACTAATAATTATTTTAAATATAAAGCTTTATATAATAAAATCCCTATTCCTTATATAACCTTTATACTTTGTAAAATCGATATATTGATTACTATAAAACCAATTTTGGTAAGTTGGTTATTAGATTATATAATATTAATTCTATAATCCTAATATTCCTAACTAATTAATTACTTTAAAATTATTCTTTTATAATGGTTACTATTCTGGAACTATTCCTTTAAAATCTGATTAATTCTATAACTAGTTTTCTAAAGCTTAAGGCTTTTTTAGGATTATATAATACATCCCTATAATATTTCGCAACTAATCCTTTATTATACGTAATATTATTATAATCTATATTACAATGTTCAACCAGTATATTACTAAACCATTGTAATACTATCCCCTTTCTATACTAACGTTTGTTCTAAACGTTTATAATAATATAATTTCCTATTTTAATATTTTTGTTTTAAATAAATGTATTTTTTTTTTATTATATTTGTAATATTATCTTTTTCTATTCATTCTGATTTATCTTTAATATATTGTATTAAACATTCTGGTATTAAATACAATTTATATTTATTATATTACAATTCCAATTATCACTATTTAATTAACTTTTTTAAATCTAAATATTATATTAAATATATTCAAAATAAAAAAGGTTACTATTCATCTGATTTTAAAATTATATCTTTTTACAAATCATTAAATTATCAATAAAAGTATTTTTATTAGAAAAAAAAGAAAAAGCTATAACCAAAAATTTTATATTTATATAAATAACAAACTTTTTTTTATAAATATAAAAAAAAATGATTTGTTATAATATATATATATTAAAAAAACTTAATATTTTAAAAAAAAGGAAAAAATGGTGGAAAAATGAATATGTATGAAGAAGAAAAAGGCAAATGTGAATATATTTTATTACTTTTTTTTCTTTTTTAAATCCTTTACTTTTATTAATATCGAATATTAAGTTTAAAGCTTTGTTAGTAAGTGTGAGTACTTCTGGTAAAATATCTATAATTTTTTAGGGCAACTAAAATCTTTCTTAAATTCCCATATATTTTCTGAATATAGGTAATTTAATTATTTGATTAAATATTTGATTTGTTTTTAATATATTTACAATTTAGTATTGTTTCAATATTATATATAACTTTTAGATTAACTAATTCAATTTCAGTGAATAATATATTTAGTACTCCTAATAATACTGATTTGAACAAGGATATATAAAATGTCGAATGTATATTTATACTATTAAATAATTTCAATTAATAGTTTATAAAATTTATTATTTTATCAATTTTGAATAAACCAAATTTTTCCTATAATCTAGTTTATTATTTAGTTTTTTCATATCGATGTTGTGTTATAGTAGATAAACTTTATTTCCTTTTTTAAATATAGATTTTATATTACGTTTTTTATTGTAATAAACTATTATTTGTAAGAATATAAATTTTAAATTAAAAGATAACTATTCTTGAAGATTCTTAAATTGTTCAATTTTAATAATAATTGATTTTGTATTTGCTTTTTATGATATTGAAGTTTTATATATTTTAAGGTTAAATCCGAAGTTTATATAAGCTAATATTATTTTTGTGGTTTTTGTTTTTAATATATTATATACAAATTAAATTATAAATAATAGTTCTATTTAATTATTTTATTAATAATTGATATAATATTTAAAATATATTTTTTATTATTTAATTAATTTTTTCTATTTAACCATTTATTTATAGATAAAAAAAAGCAAATAGTTTTTTTACTATTTTTTAGTAATTTTATAAATATAATTTAGAATTTGAATATAAAAAGCTTATCTTTATCCAAAATTAATTTAATCTAATATTTTGTGTATATTAACTATATTTTTAAGGAATATATATATTAATTGTTTAATATTCCATATTTCCTTAAATAATATTATATAAACAAATTTCATTAGCCTATCTATTACATTAAATATTATATTATATTTGATTTTTATAATAGAATCTTTTAAAAATAATAATTTAACTACAAAATTCCATATAATAAATTTTTATAATTAAAAAGGTATGTTTAGGATTTGAAACTGATTATATAATATATATTGTAATAACTTATTTTATATATAGATATTGCAATTTCTAATAATTTCTTTAATTATTGTTCTTATTTGTGGAAAGTAATTAATTTCTTGTATTCTTATAAATATCCTTGTAATTTTTTAATATTTATATATTAACAATCTATATTATTTTATTACAAATTCTTTAATTATTTAATTCAGAATGTATATTTTTCTATAAAAGTATATAATTTTGTTTTTTATTATAAATCCTGATTTTATTATTTTATATATATATATAACTGTAGCATTTTTATTATAACGTAATTAGATTTAGTTTTTAAAATAATTATCTTCTAATAAATAAGTAATTACAAGTTGTAGTGCATTGTAAACCAATAATTTGCCTTTTTTTTTAAATATAATATATGATTTATATAATTTATTCTTTTAATATTCTGATTTTCGGCTAAAAGCATCTATTTTAACGTTTTTTAATCTTTTTTAATATATAAAATCTTAAAATTGTAATTAATTATAATCTTTAATTATTTAATCTATTATTTATTTAATTACTTCGTTATAATAAAGTAAACCAAATTCTTATAATTTATATATATTTTATACTGTATATTTTAATTCTTCCAAATAAACTTATTATTTTTTAAATATATCAATTATTATTAATAATTCTTTATTATATATTTCATAATTCAATTCAGCTGATAATAGTTTTTGAAAGTAGAATATAATTAATTACTATTTTTTATTTTGATCCGGTTGATTCAAAATAGCTTCTATAGTAAAATCTAAGGAATCCGTTTTTATTATAATTTGCTTTTTAGAATCGAATATTAATAATATTAGCTTTTCTGCTATTGTTTATTTAAACATATTAAATAACTTTTACACCTTAATAATTCATTTAAAGCTTTCTTAATCTTTTCTGATTAATATAATTAAAAATATAGTAATCCCTAAATAATTTTTTATAAATTTTTTGTAAAAATTAACAAATCCCAAAAATAATTATATTTTCTTAATTATAATAAATTACTTTTATTTAAATATTATCTTAATCTTATTTTTATTTATTTTAAATTTTTAATTTAATATAATAAACCCTAAAAATTTTGTTTTTATAACATAAAATTTATATTTACTTGGTTTATATAGCAAATTTATTTTAATTAAATTTTTAAGAAATATTGCTAATATTTTTAATATATTGAACTTTATTTTTTTAAATATATTAAAAAATATTGTTTAAATAGTATATACAATAAGTATTTAAGTATTATAATAATATATTATTTATAAATCTTATAAAAATAATTAGTGTATTAATTAATTTAAATAGTATAACTTAGTATTCATATAGCCTATATTTAATTTTAAAAGCAGTTTTTTTATTCTTTATTTTTCTTTATTTTGATTAAATAATACTCATTTCTTAAATCCATCTTAATAAATATTATAACTCTGTTTAATTAATCTTTTAATTCCGTAGTTAATAAAAATGGATATTGATCCTTTTTAATAAATGTATTAAACTTTTTGTAATTTATAACTAATCTTTTAATATCATTTTTTTTAAATATCCATATAATTAAATTTATTATTTAAAATATGAATTCCCTAATTCATCCTTTAGCCAAATTATTATTAATATATTCTTTAAACATCCTTAGTTTATCAATTAATATTGAATAAATTGGGATATATATAAATATCTTGCCTTCCTTCAATATTATCTTATAATCCTATAATTTATATTCCAATAAAATTTTATAAATCCTTAATTTTTTAAAAATCTATTTATATTTTTTATATTATTTTAATATTGTAAACTTCTTTTTTACTTTGATTATAATTTTATATTATATTATTAATTTTTATATTTATAAAAGAAATATATTAACCTTCATTTTTAATAAAAAATTTTAAATTTGAATATCCTATATCATTAATATTATTCATATTTTAATTCTCCTTAATGCATATTATATTTTGCGGATATCTCTAATATGTTTTTATAATCATTCTTATATTAATCAAATATCACTATTTCATATAACCAATCTATTTTCGGATTATATACCTTTAACTATAGTATTCCTAAAAATAATCTATTATTAGCTTAATAATACAACGTTAAGCTATATAATCTCTAAATACTAAATTATATTTATTCATATTAATTATATCTTTTATAAAACATTTCCATCAAATTCTACTAATTATTTGTTAATTAATTATAATTGGTAAAGTTTTTATTTCTTTTAAAATAAAATTCCCAAATACTTTATAATTTTTAGTACAATAAAATTTCTTATAATCCCTAAATCTATTATAGCTTATTAATATTATTCATTTATCATAATTCAACAATAAATCTATTTTACTTATTCTATAATATTTAATTACTGTATTTTTTTTTGTATTAATATAGGTTTTATAATATTCTGTTTTAATACCTATTTTATTAATATTATCGAATATGTTTTTTCTAAAAAGTTATTATATTATTTCTATTAATAACTTTTAATATTATATTTATAATTAATATAGGTATAATAATTTAAACTTATAAACATTGTTTATTATCTATTTTTCTATATAAACTAAAAGTTCCATTATTCTTAAAAAAATATTAATAATATATCTTTTATAGTTCTTTATAGAATAAAGTTGATAAATGTTCTAAATCAGTTTTTTCTATAAAGTTATTATTAATAATAATTTTTTGCCAAATTTCTTTAATATTAATCAATATATTTTAATTTGTAAGATTCTCCTTCTTCAATATTAATTATATTAAAATTTTCGTTTATAATTCTTTCTTCTATATTTTCAAATTTTTAAATATAATAATTTTATTAATCTATTTTTTATAATAATTTATAATTCTTTTTAATTAAATTTCTTTTTTAACCATTATATACTTTTAATCTTTTTTTTATTTAATTTTTTTTAATAGATTAATAATAATATAATTAAATCTAATTGCACTAACTATATATAATTATAATATAAAAGTTGCATTAAATTGATTTCTTTTAAACTTTTTTTTCTAATATCCGCTCTTGCTTATATTATTACTTTTACTCCAACAATTTTTATACTTAATAATTTATTTTTTTATATTTAAAATACAATTTATTATCTCATTATTACTTTTTTTTAAAGTTATTTTGGATTAATATTTTTATATATTACATTTAACTTTATAAAATCCTTGTATTGTTATAAATTTGTAATATAAATCGATTTTTGTTTTTTCAATAATAATTTGATTATTAATTTTTTTAATAAATTTTTTGTTTTTATCTATATTTGTATAAACGATTATCGATTTCAATAAAATTCTTAATTATTTCATTTAAATTATTACTTTCTCCAATTCGTTCCAATTCCAATTGTATTTCTGGTTTAAATCCTTTGTAATAGTAATTTATAATAATTATCTTATTTTATTATATTATACTCACATATTTTCTAAATTCAATAACATATTTAATAGTTAATTCTATTTATTTAATATTAAAAATCCTTTCCTCAACTATTTCTAATTTATTAAAGTTTTCAAAAAATTCTACAAATCTTTATTTTAAATTTTTCGAAATTATTGAATATTATTCTAATTGGTTTTATACAATATTAATTATTATATTCGAAATAGTTCCGTAAATATAATTGAATTTATTTAAATGCCTTTTCTTTTAGATAGAATATAACCTAAACATTTTTGGATTTATTAATAGTAAATTTATTTTTGTTAAACCTAAAATAAATTTTAAATTGCAAAAGGAATGTATTGAATTCTTATCTATTACTTTGATATTTATTAAATAAAGCAACCTTAAAGGTTTCATTAATAATAATCTCCTTTAAAGCATCGATTATCTCAATATCATCTGAAAGTACTAATAAATTAATTAAATTGACTTTGGAAATCATAATAATAATAACTTATCAAATTAATACTTAAAGTAATAATAATACTTAAAGTATTACAAAAATCGCCTTTAAAATCATATAGAAATATCTAAAGATCTCTCGAAATAGTTTAAACTAAACTTCAAAATAAAAATTAACAAATATAATATAATTAATTGCAATTCTCATAACTATAATATAAAACTAATAATTATCTTAAATATAAAGCTCTACATAATAAAATCCCTATTCCTTATATAACCTTTGTATTTTGCAAAACCGATATATCGATTATTGTAAAGCTGATTCTGGTAAATTAATTATTAGATTATATAACACTAATTCTATAATCTTAATATTCCTAGCTAACTAATTACTTTAAAGTTATTCTTCTATAATAGTTATTATTCTAAAACTATCCCTTTAAGATTTGATTAATCCTATAACTAGTTTCCTAAAGTTTAAAGCTTTCCTAGGATTATATAATGCGTTCCTGTAGTATTCTGTAGCTAATCCTCCATTATGCGTAATACCATTATAATCCATATCACAGTGTTCAGCCAGTATGTTACTAAGCCGTTGTAATATATAAGATAAATATTATATAATCAAAAGCCGATTAATTTATTAATCAACTTATTAATCGATTTATTAATCAACTTTAATATAAAGGTCTATATAGGGAAAGAGTTTCATTACAATGTAAAGCTTTATACTCAAAAACAATTATTAGTTTCATTATTATAATTATAAGAATTATAACTAATTACAATCTTATTGAATTCCTATTTAAAGTTTAGTCTAAACCATCTCAAAAGATCTCTAAATATTTTCATATAACCCTAAAGACAGCTTTTGTAACACTTTAAGCATCTTTTCTGCTTTAAATACTAATTTAATATTAATCGTTAGTATAGTAATCAATAATTTTTCTAGAAACTAATAAATCCTAATAAGCAATTTCGATAATATTGAAATAATTGATACTTTTAAAAAGATCATTATTAATAAAACATTTAAAATTGCTTTACTAAATAAATATCAAAAAAGTTAATAGAAATTTAATACTTTTCTATTATAATTTAAAATCTATTTTAAATTCAATCAAAACAAATTTATTAAAAAAAAATTTAAAAGTATTTAGGCTATATTATACTTTAAAAAGCAAAGCTAATAAATGAATTCAATTATATTTGTATAACTATTTCGAATATAACGATAAAGAACGTATACAATCCATAAGAATTATTTTCAATAGTTTCGAAGGATTTAAGATAGAAATTTATAGGATCTTCAGAAATTTCAATAAGTTAAAGGTAGCGGAAAAAAAGATCTTCAATTTCAAACAAATAGGATCAATATTAAAATATACTACAAAATTCTAAAGATATATAGAAATAACTAAATAAAACAAAATTGTTATTATAAATTATTATTGTAAAGGATTTAAATCAGAAGTACATTTAGAATTTGATAAAAAAGGGAAGGATAATAATTTAAATGGATTAATTAAAAGCTTTATTAATGTTGATGATTGCTTATATAAGTACAAACAAACCTAACAATTATATAAGCCTTAAACAAATTATAGATAAAGGCATTATTACAAAAATAAAGACAAATCATATTATAGTATATAAAGTTATAGGAATCCTATAAAACTAAATATTATATATTATAAAAAAGAAAATAATAATTTAAAAAAAAAAACGAAAATAGAAAAAAACAATTTATACTTTAAATATGGAAAAGTAGAGTATTGGATAACGGATTGTTAAAGTAAAAAAATAGAAGGAAGAAAGAGCAATTTTAAATCCAAATTTAGCAAAGGTTAATTTAATATTATTTTTTATATTTTCAAAAATATCTAATTAAAACCGAAAAAACTAAAATTTTTATCAATAAAGAATTCCAGAAATTATTGAATAAATTACTACAAAATTAAAAAAGATATAAATATAATAGATTTATAAGAATAAGAATATTATTGAACTCTATTATTATTAATAATAGAAGAATGTATTAAGGAAAAGATACCAACAGATTACACAATAATGAATTGAATTACTTGTTATAATAAATTCTATGGAATTTATTGATTAAATAAAAAAGCAATCGGATAATTCCCCAAAAAAAGAAAGATAAGGAATCAACAATTTAATAAAACAGATAAAAAAACAAATTATTCAATAATTAAATATTATAGAATAAAACAGAATAAATATATTATAAAATCAAAATAAACGGATAAATATAGTAAATTATAATAAATTCAAAAGTTATAAAAAACTTTATTATATTAAAAGCTACAAAATACTTAGGAATTCTATTTCAGAAAAAACAAAAACCCTATTAATTGTAATTAGTTAACAAATAACTAATAGAATCTAATAAAAATGTTTTATAGAAGATATAACTAATATAAATGAATATAACCTAACATTCAAAGGTTATACAGCTTAATATTATATTATTGGATTAATAATAAATCATTTTAGGAATATTATAATTAAAAGCACATAATCCTAAAATAAATTAATTATAAAAAACAATAATATTTAATCAATACAAAAACGGTTATAAGGATACATTCAAAATATTTGCGAAATAGAATACACATTAAAGAAAGTTAAACGTAAATAATCCCGACGATATAGGATACTTTATTTAAGGTTCTTCATTAAAAGCGAAGATTAGTATACCTTTTTTACAAATACAAAAGCCAACGATATGGCAGAAAATCGCAATTAAGATAGAAGAGTTTATAATACCAGAATAATATAAAAAATACGAATATATATTTAAAAAGTTAGGGATTTATAAAACTTTGCTAAAATATATAATTATAGAATTATAAAATAATATTGGAGGAAGGCAAAATATCTATATATATTCCAATTTATTTAATATTAATCAATAAACTAAAAACATTTAAAGAATATATCGATAATAATTTGGCTAAGGGATGGATTAAGGAATTTATATTCTAAATAACAAATTCAATTATATAGATATTTAAAAAAGGATGGTACTAAAAGACTAATTATGGATTATAGAAAGCTTAATACACTTATTAAAAAGGATTATTATTCATTTTTATTAATTATAGAATTAAAAGATTAATTAGGCGAAGCTATTATATTTACTAAGATAAATCTGTATAACGGATATTATTTGATTAAAATAAAAGAAGACAAAGAATAGAAAACTGCTTTCAAAAACAAAATATGAACTATATAAATATTAAATTATACTATTTGAGCTAATTAATATACCAATTATTTTTATAAGATTTATAAACAATATATTGTTATTATATTTAGATATTTGTTGTATATATTATTTAAATAATATTCTAGTATATTCAAATAACGAGAACTAATATATTAAGAATATCAGTAGTATTCTCAAAAGCTTAATTAAAGCAAATTTGTTATACAAACCAAGCAAATGCGAATTCTATATCAAAGGAATAGAATTTTTAAGGTTTATTATATTAAATTAAAAGTTTAAAATAAGTAAGGATAAAGTTAAGGTAATATTTAAATAAAAGCAATTAATTATAATTAAAAAAATATAATTCTTTTTGGGATTTATTAACTTTTATAAAAAATTTATTAAAAATTATTTAAGGATTATTATATCCTTAATCATATTAATTAAAAAGGATTAAGAAAGCTTCACATGGATTGTTAAAGTGTAAAAATTATTCGAAACGCTTAAACAAGCAATAACTGAAAAATTAATACTATTGATATTTAATCCAAAAAAGCAAATCATAATAAAAACCAACTCTTTTGATTTTGTTATAGAAACAGTTCTAAATCAGCCGAACCAAAATGAAAAATACCAATCAATCGCATTTTATTTATAAAAACTATTATTAACTGAATTAAACTATGAAATATATAATAAAGAATTATTAATGATAGTAAATATATTTAGAGAATAGCAAGTTTATTTAAAAGGATTAAAGTATACAGTACAGGTATATATAAATTATAAAAACTTGGTTTATTTTATTATAATAAAGCAATTAAATAAATAATAGATTAAATAGTTAAAAACTATAGTTAATTACAATTTTAAGATTTTATATATCAAAGGATCAAAAAACGCTAGGGTTAACGTTCTTAATTAAAAACCAGAATATTAAAAGAATAAGTTATACAAATTATATATTATATTCAAAAAAGAAAGCAAATCATTAGTTTATAATACACTATAGTTCACAATTATATATATATTGAAAAACAATTATCTTAAAATCCAAATTCAATCACATTACGATAAAAAAATATTATAATTATATATATACACAGGATAATAAAACCAGGATTTATGATAAAAAACAAGATCATATATTTTTATAAAAAAATATATATTCCAAATTAAATGATCAAAAAATTTATAATAGAATAATATAGATTATTAATATATAAATATCAAGAAATTGTA
This sequence comes from Monilinia laxa, assembly GCA_009299455.1. NCBI lineage: Eukaryota > Fungi > Ascomycota > Leotiomycetes > Helotiales > Sclerotiniaceae > Monilinia > Monilinia laxa. The sequence continues at coordinate 1,300,687 of VIGI01000012.1, forward strand.
AGAATATTTGCATAAGAATATAAGAAAATCAGTTATTTCCTATAAATAAGAACGATAATTAAAGAAGTTGTTAGAAATTGCAATATCTATATACAAAACAAGTTATTATAATATATTCTATATAGTTAGTTTCAAACTCCAGATATGCTTTTTTAACTATAAAAATCAATTATATAAGATTTTGTGGTTAAACTACCATTTTCAAAAGATTCTATTATAGGAATTGAATATAATGTAATATTTAATGTAATAAATAAATTAACGAAATTTGTTTATATAATATTATTCAAGGAAATATAGAATATTGAACAATTGGTATATATATTTCTAAAAAGTATAATAAGTATATACAAAGTATTAAACGAGATAATCTCGGATTGAAATAAACTTTTTATTTCGAAATTTTGGATTACTTTATTAGTATTTATAAATATTAAAAGAAAGCTATTAACATTTTTCTATTTATAAACTAATAATTAAATAGAAAAAATTAATCAAATAATGAAAGCATATTTTAAATATTATATAAATTATTAATAAAATAATTGGATAGAACTATTATTTATAGTATAATTTGTATATAATATATTGGAAATAGAAACCACAAAAATCACTTTAGTATAAGTTAATTTTGGTTTTAATTTATAAATATATAAAATCCTAATATTATAAAAAATTAATGCTGAATTAGTAATAGTATAAATTAAACAATTAAAAGATCTTTAAAAGTAATTAGCTTTTGATTTAAGATTTATATCTTTCAAAATAGTAGTATATTATAATACAAAATATAATATAGAATCTACATTTAAAAAAGGGAATAAAGTTTATTTACTATAATAAAACATTAAAACCAAGAAACTAAACAATAAACTTAATTATAGGAAATTAGAATTATTTAAAATTGATAAGGTAATAGAAACAGTTAATTATTAATTGAAATTATTAAATATAATAAATATCTATCTAATATTCTATATATTCTTACTTAAATCAGTATTACCAAAAGCGCCAAATACGCTATTTACAGAAATTAAACCAGTTAACTCAAATATTATATATAATATTGAAACAATACTAAACTGCAAATATATTAGAAATAAGGTTAAATATTTGATCAAATAATTAAATTATCTATATTTACATTCAGAAAATATATAGGAATTTAAGAAAGAGATCTCAATTACTCTAAAAAGCTATAAACATTTCATTTAAAGTATTTATATTTTTATTAATAAAGCCTTAAAATCCATATTGAACAATTCAAGCAAAAAAGGATCGAAAAAATCGAAGGAAAAAAAATTAGTAGAAATAAATATAGTATTAACATTTGCTGTTTCTTCTTTAATATACTTTTTTTCAATCTTTTCCTTTTCTAATCTTTCCTTTTCTTTTACCTTTATTAATTCATTAAAAGTTTGTAAATTATAATAAAGCATTTTAAATTTATATTTTAATAAAAAAAACGTTTCTGTTTTTGCAATTATAGAATTTTAATTATAATCTTTTCTTCTTTTTAATTCAACCTTTCCTTTTATTAGAACAAACTTTTTTAATCATTTTTAAACAAACTTTAGATATTGCATTTTTTACTATTATAAATGCATTTACTGTACTATAAAGAATTAAAGGGCGAAATAATATATTTGCAATTAGTATGTTTATATAATAAGTATAAAGGCATTGCAAAACCTTTCTATTTAATAAGATAAGTAAAACAGATTTGTTCTTTTCTTTTATTAGTATTTAAAAAAGGTATAATAAAGAAGGGAAATACTATAATTATTAAAGTATACAAAAGGAAAATGTATTAATATAAACGTTTGGAAACAAGCGCTAGGTTAAGAAAGGGATAGTATTATAATGGATTAGTAATAAACTATAAAATCACTAATTTATAGGCTATAATAGTATTATAGGCCTTAATGATTTAGCTGCAATATACTAGAGGATATTAAGTACCTAAAGAAAGCTTTAGACATATATATATAGTATTAATTATAGGATACCCTAGAAACCTAGAATATAGTTTCCAAAATAATAAATCCTAAAAAAGATAGAATATAATAAGCAAAAAGGCTTTATTAAAATTAGTAATGTTTTAGGGGATTAAATCCTAGAATAAAAGAATAAACTAAAACAATAGGAATCATAGAACAAGTGTTATATGATCAAAAGCTGATTGACTTATCGATCGATTTGCTGGTCGATTTGTTGGTTGACTTTAATACAAAGGTCTATATAAGAAAGGGGTTTTATTATAATATAAAGCTTTGTGTTTAAGAACAATCATTAGTTTTATTATTATAATTACAAGAATTGCAATCAGTTACAACCTTATTGAATTCCTATTTGAAGTTTAGTCTAAACCACCTTAAAAGATCTCTAGATACTTCTATGTGACCCTAGAGGCAGCTCCCGTAACAAATAAAGAATAAAATGGTTCTTTATATAATATATAATATAAAAAATACATAATAAACACAAATATAACTTCGTTTTATTTAATAAAATTAATCTTTTAAATATATTTTCTTTTATAGAGAATCCTATTTAATAAAATTATATTCTAAAAGTATATTTTTTAATATTATTAAATCAATATAAAAATTTATTTAATAAATTTTATATCTGATTTATTAGCCTTTTTAGAATTTTTATTAATCTCAAAAACTATTTTTTAATACTTAGTATTGATTATAGAATCTAAAATCTCTAATTTGTAATATCATTAATTAGTATTGGTATTAATTTGGTTAATTAAAATATAAATACTTAAATCTCTTTTTGTATAATCATCGTTGTTATTTTTTATATAATCTATAGAATGAAGGATGATTTTATAAACATCCTTGAGATACTAATACGTTTAATACGGTTAGACGTATTATTTGTACAGCAGCCCAAAAGTCACATGATCCATTTCCCGACAGATAGGTTTATACAATTTCCAAGTAATTTTGTAATTATGTTTCGGGATCTTCTCTCCGCTCGCTGCCCCCTTCCATATCCCTACCCTTTTGTTGTAAAAACGATGTTTGTTTAATTGGTGACTAGGGAATAAAGTGTGAATATCAGAGATCTGGTTTGCCTCTTTTCGATAATTAGAGAGATCTTTTTGCGAGGTAAATTTTAAATTTTCTACCTAAGTAAGGGAGCTGTTATAATCAGAAAGCATTTTTTCTATCTTAGTTTAGAAATTAAAAGGGTTTGGTCAACAGTAGAACGAAAAGAGGTTTATATTGTATTAGAACGAGACAATCAATATCTTATTACATCTGGTCGGGTTTCAATCTCACATACATATCGACCAACGAGATTTGTCATTTCGATTCGATGCTTACGTCATCGAGGCATGTACCGGTGAGCTTCCGGTGAGTACCTAGATCTAATCAAGGCATTGTTCGCAGCAGCTTCATCAGCCTTGTATCCGGCATCTTTACATTCTTGAAAGGAAACTTTCATACCTATAATTTTTCCCGTAAAATCTCAAGAAGATGTAATTTTCTATTCCTGTAAGAGAGTACGAAAGCGAATTCTCGGATATTTGAGATACATTCTGTATCAAAGTTGTTTAATCAAGAAAAGAACCCGAAAAACGTCTGTTTTGATGGCCCTGGAAAGCTTAGGTTAACTTGACAAGTTCAGCCTCGCGGTAGCGAAAAGTACAATGGCAATTTCGAGAAACGCTTGATTTCCCAACATAACACTCCGCGCATCGATTCTCAAACGATGCTGCAAGGTCCTTTCAATAATTCAAAAAGTGATACTTGAACCATTGATTATTCAAAAACTGATATAAAGCTGCCCAAAGGACGCCGCAACCAGAATCCCGCAACATCCACGATGCCACTCACTCTTCCCCAATTCGGCGCAACCCGGCTACGAACCTATATCCTCCGTTTGCCTCTATTCACAAGATGTATAATAGCTGTCATATTCATACTCTGGCTTGTCAGTTTACAGTCAGCATGGGATTTGCAGAAATGGGGTGGCTTGTACCCGAATGAGATCGGGTTGCAGTCAAGTAAATCCACCACCTCAATACAATACAATACTCGAGTCGTTTTGGGTTGTGAAGCTAATGTGGCATTATTTTTATAGTGTATCGCACGAATACTTTCCCATTGATACATATGGGGTTCATACATATGATAATGAATGCCATTGCTTTGACGCCATTGTTGGAGAGATTCGAAGCAGAATATGGGACCTTGACTACATTGGCATTATTTATGGGCCGTAAGTTTTCCTACAAGAGAAGCGGATGGGAGAACTAGAAATAATGGTTGTTGTAGCTCTGTCGACAATTCCTGCCTTAATATACACATTCGTGGAAAGAGGGATTTTCCATATGAATACAGGAGTGATGGGTGCCAGGTCAGTGAATTGTACTTTCATTCTTCTCAAAAGCTCTTGTTAACAAAGTCTTTAGCATTTGGGTTTTCACTCTACTTGCCATGGAAGCGATCAAAACATATAAAACAAACCCAAATTTCGTATTGGGGACAGTCCATATTCCAACGTGGACAACACCAATCATTCTTACGCTATTCATATCATTCTTGGTACCACATACTAGCTTTCTTGGCCATCTGTGTGGTCTTGTTTTTGGTTATGGATGTTAGTGGCCCTTCTATCATATGGTCTGGACCGCTGGCTAACTTTTATAGGGGCCCTGGGCTACCTCAAATTCCTAGCTCCACCAGAGAAGATCCTGAGATGGATTGAAGGCAAAATGAATCTTCTGGGCAGATTGCCGCACTATGTTTCCGTCGACCAAAAGACATATGGAAGGTATGGATTATTACCTACCAGCAACAATCCTATCATCCCGTCAGACACCAACATCGCACTGGGATTTTCTAGCCAGGGACAGCGATTGGGGCCTTAGAATATCTATACTTACCTATCATGCAATAATTCTCCCTTCTTTGTACAAAGGCTACGCATAATACGGAGTTCGGATGTTCTTGAGAGCGGCTACAAAAATGGTGGAAATGAAATATGATATACGTCTTTGATTTGGGCTTTGGCTTTAGTGGGAGTTAAACTGCTTGTAGCTCAAGTCACTATGAATTTATAATTGTAAGCTTTTTAATGACAACTTTATAACTAGAAGAAGCTATTCGAAGTTCGGCAGGTTATGGTCCAGGTCTTTCATTATACACAGTATATGTCATCTAAACTTACTAGTCCAGTGAAGTGGAATCAACCTAATAGTTCAACGTAATCTGTAACTTTAAAATATTGGAAACACAAGTCTACGGGACGAGAGCGCGGAAGGTTAAAATCTGTCGCGTCGGCTCCTGACCTCGCGTCTTCCCGAACCTCGCCTCACCTCTGGGGTAAGGTTATTTTCGCAAGGCTGACCTCGACGATCTTGTTGAGCTTCAAGCTTCCATGTCAAAACCAACATTCCGGATTTCGTGAGGACCCTTTTTTCAAAATATGGGGTTGCTGTGTAAGTCTTTTTGTATGTTTCTGTGGAAGACAATGATGCTAATAATAAAAAGCATCAACCGTCATGCGACATGCGCCTATCGGCAAATTACCGCCATATCTATCCTTTCTTTGCATAGCCATAGGTGTCGCATGGCTACTTCTGCTTCCCCTGAATGATTACTCGAGGAATACTTATGTTTCGGAAAATGCTCTGCTGCCAGGTCAGGTCCATACTTATTTTGCAGGGAGTGACCAGAATGTTTTTCGGGGATATAAGAGGGAGGTTGATGCGCTGGGAGAGAGTAGTAATGTTGAGTATGTGCGAGGTCGCGAACGGGAGAGTCGTCACCGAAGGATATGGCTGACTTTTGGCGCATAGTGTGAATGATAAACTTGAGGAATTTTTCAAAGCTACTGGGCTCAAGGTTGCAAGACAAAAGTACGAGTACAAATCGGCAGGCGAGGTCTATAGAGGAGAGAATATATATGCTATTTTACACGCACCCCGTGGTGATGCTACGGAAGCAATTGTGCTGGTGGGGGCTTGGAGAAATATCGATGGGGAGTTGAATCGAAGCGGTGTTGCTCTGGTCCTTACTCTGGCAAGATATTTCAATCGCTGGTCATTGTGGTCAAAGGATATCATATTCTTGATCACAGCAGATAGTAAAGCTGGCCCTCAAGCTTGGGTCGATGCCTATCACGATACGCATCAGTCTCCCGCAATCGATTCTTTGCCTGTTAAGAGTGGTGCGCTTCAAGGTGCTGTTGTAATCGACTATCCTTTCGATCACCGATTCGAATCGATTCATATCGTCTACGATGGTATTAACGGACAACTCCCAAACCTCGATCTCTTCAACACTGTAGTATCTATTGCTAGTGGTCAAATGGGCATCAGGGTCTCGCTCCAAAAAATGTGGCAGCATAGCGATAGCTATCAAGATCGTCTCAAAACCATGCTACGTGGTATGATTAACCAAGGATTGGGTCACGCGACTGGGCCTCATAGTAGTTTCATTCCATATCATGTGGATGCCATCACGCTCCAACCATTCGGTGATGGCTGGCAAGACGAAATGGCCATGGGAAGAGTAATTGAAAGTACATTTCGAAGTTTAAATAACTTGTTGGAACATCTCCATCAAAGTTTTTTCTTCTATTTACTCATGCAAGCTAATCGCTTCGTAAGTATTGGCACATATCTTCCAAGTGCCATGTTAGTGGCTACGAATTTTACCATTATGGCGATTTTCCTATGGGTGAAAAGTGGTTGGCCAATTCCTGCGACAAAAACTTTGTTGTCTACATCTGAGAAGAAGGAGAAAGAGGAGAAATCTCCTTTAGTGGTTGTGGAAGCGGGTGGTGCGAAAGCACTCATCCCACAAAAAGATCTCCAAGTGCGCGAACGCAAACTTTTTCTTCCTCTGACTGTTGTAGCTGGATGTCAGTTCCTGGGACTTGTTCCTCTCTATATATTTAATCATACTTCTAAAGATGTACGTTCCTATCTCCCTTCCCTCACCTTCTCACCTTCTCCTCTCCTAAAATCAAAAGAATCCCAAAACTAACATGAACCCTTAAACCAGAATCTCCCCATAGTCTTCGCCATCTTCTTGGTCCTTAACACATTCCTTCCCCTAACCCTTTCCATACTCCTCCACTCCTCCTACTGCACTCCACCCACCCCCAACCAACTATCCCTTATCCAATCATTCTCCCTCCTCCTCTTAGGCATGTATCTCTCATCCCTTGCGACCCTCAATTTTTCTCTCTCCATCATCATCGGTATCTTGTCCTCCCCCTTATCCTACATTCGTCCGCTAGGACATAGACCCATCCTTGCTGCAATACTCGTTATGCTATTAGGTGTTCTTGCGCCTTCAACCGTATTGCTAGTAGGAGCGAAGTATTGGGGTTTGGATGTGGGGGATGTATTGGTAGAAGCGGCTTTTGGGTGGGATGTTGGGGGTATGACAACGCAAGTGGTGATTTGGTGTGTTTGGTGGCCGGCATGGGTTGTCGGTGGTGTATTGCTTTTTGGGAGACCCAGAGAGGAGGGGGGAAAGAGTTTGGAAGAGAGTAGTAGGGAGCCGGAAGTTCAGATTCAGGTAGAGAAGAAGTAGGTTTGGCTGGTTGGCTTGAAGTTTTATAGAAATAATGAGCATAGTCGTGTTTGGCCCTTCATCGGCAAAAAGGAAGCCGAATATGATATTACAATGCACTTTATCCAAAACACAGTTGTTAAAAGGAAAAGAGGCCTATTTTTAGATAATAAAGGTTTGTCACGATATATGCTGTACAGCTCGAGAGACATCTAAAGCATTGAAGCTTTTTCAGAACGATGAGGATGTGATGTTATCATCGGCTACCCCCTTTCATTAATGTAGAGCGTATTTATGAACGAATTTGGAAATGTAAAAATAGTATGGGTATTTTTCTCGTATATCATTTCATTTTTTCTCGGTGCAAATGCAACTACCCACGGGCATGCATGCAGGAGAGAAAATATCTATTTTACAATCCGATGTGAAGCCTAGACGCCATTCTTGCCTTTTCATTCATGATTATGATTCTACATCTCATGCCGCCCAGACATCCTGACCCTTTGACTCGATCCAGTTACCCAGAGTTTCAACACTGGAATCCCACTCGCCTAGTCGTGTACGCATGCCATCGATCTGTGTCATATCCAATACCTTGGGCTGTACCCAGTTGATACGCGCAATTTCATCAACTTGATCGATGCTTCCTCGCAATAAACCTAAGCTTAAAGCTTTCATAATCAAATGCTCAATTTCGTCAGGGCGGACTTTTGTTTCTTCAGAGATGGTACGGAAGGTCATGGCACGGTCGTGTGGAGGACGTCGGAAAACGGCCTCGGTGAGAGCAGCGAGGTAAATCTTTTGTTTGAGACCATCGCGGTGCTGGGCGAGAAGGGGGTTGGATGAAATATGACCAGCGAGAACGTCGTAAGCAGCGAGATCACCACGGTTAAAAGCAAAAAGTAGATCCCGGAGCCAGGCATCGTCTTTTACGAGGGTGTCGAGGATGGGATGGAGGAGGAGTTCACCGAAATTGTAAATGGTGTCGGATACAAGGGCTGCGATACTAAGATCGTAGGCTCGGCTTTTGCGCTCGGCGGGGGTAAGATCTTGAAGATCAATACAGGCTAGGTATAACAGGGCGTTTCTGTAGTATGATGCGAACTCCATTTTGGATTGGTAGTACTCTGCATTAACTCGGTAGAAAGCTGCATGTACGATTGTCTCAACAGAGTCAAATCCATCTAATATCTTCTCCGATTTATCCAAATCTTTTCTCGCTCCATTTTGGTCTTGTAGTTCTAATTTGACAGTAGCTACTGCTACTGTTGCGTAGACGTATGCATCTTGGGAATTTGGGTTGTCGACTTTCTTTGCTACCGCCTCCAAGAAAGACAATCGCTCTTGGCTTTCTAGTACTGAATTAGCAGGCAAATTAAATGCTCTCAGAATCTCCATTACCTTTACACTGCGAAGCAGCGCTTAATGCGAGAGTAACAAGCTTCAACTGATTGATCTTATCGGCGAATGTGAGAATGAATGTCTTATAGAGTGGTAATCGTTGAGAGGCGCTTTCTTTGTTGTTGAAGAACTCAACAAGAGTATCTGTCAGTTGATGCCACAGCTTCCTCTCCCAAAGATCTTCGAATGATAAGAAAAGGTGTTGAAGGTCTGCTGGCGCAGCATCGCGTTGCTCTCCAAGAAAGTCGGGGATTGTGTCAACATTCATGATGGATGTGAGGGGTTGTGTTGTATTAAAATTGACTTGATTCCAAACTTTTCCTATCAGATTATAAACTGCTTGAAATTAATGAAGGTCTTATTGTCAGGGTATCTTTTGGTAGTTGTAAATGTTTGAAATTGAAGCTATTTAGTTGGGGTTTTGATATGTTTAAGACGAGGCAACGAGAGAGCTGCGCAAGGTCCCGCTTAACCTTATTTAGACTAGTGTAATCCGCGGCTGGACTCCCGCAAGGTCAATCTACAACTTCAACATCAAGTGAAATTGAACCCTGCTAATTGCATTTGCGCCTGCGATTCAATTGATTTGTACCTCAGTCGCAAAAATGCAGAAATCCTGCAGTCCATCGACTTTGAGCAGTCTGCGGACTGCTGTGCGATCGAAAAGAGCAATTCAAAATGTACCTTTGAGCCGAAAGTTATCTGATGTCACCATTACAAGGACCGGAAAGCCCATTATCCGTACACAGGGTGGCAGGTGAGCTCTTTCACTTTGAACATTCACCCCTATAGACTCTCTGGCTAATTTGTTGTTCTTACAGATCATCTCTTGGAGGTATATTCGTCCGCAAAACCTCACTCATCACAAACCTAATTTGATGTTATAGGCCATACTGCAACGGTCTTCGGTGCGACTGGATTCCTTGGACGTTATATCGTGAATAGACTCGGTACGGAACTCTCTATATTATAGCGTCGAGCTACTTGGACTGACGAGGGGGGTAATTTAGCAAGACAAGGATGCACAGTTATTGTCCCTTTCCGGGAGGAAATGGCCAAACGGCATTTGAAGGTTTCCGGTGATCTGGGCAGAGTCATCTTCATGGTAAAGCAGAAGGTTTACTGGCCATATTTTGTCAGATTGGCTGATTGGGGATAGGAATACGACCTGAGAAACACACAATCTCTGGAGGAAAGTGTTAGGCACTCTGATGTGGTCTACAACCTTGTTGGACGCAACTATCCCACCAAGTATGCTCCAAACAAGACCAAACTGGAGATACGTACTCATTAGTATCAGGAACTTTGATCTCGAGGATGTTCACGTTGAAGGAGCAGAGCGAATCGCAGATGCTGTTGCCAAGTACGACGTGGACAGGTTTATCCACGTTTCCTCCTACAATGCGGACCCCAATTCACCATCTGAATTTTACAGAACGAAGGTATGCAACCTATGCGTTTCAAAATACTGTTTCATATGGCTGATATACATGTTTTAGGCAAGGGGTGAGGCTGTCGTACGCAGTATATTCCCAGAAACCACAATTGTGAGACCTGCCCCATTATTTGGTTTCGAGGATCGCCTTCTCCACAAGCTTGCCGGATTCACCAACGTCCTCACATCTAACCATATGCAAGAGCGCTACTGGCCAGTCCATGTACGTTTTGAATCATCTGGCGACAAAGCTTTCTGTTGATAATCTCTTCTAGGCACCCGATGTAGGACAAGCACTTGAGAAAATGCTTCAAGATGACAGTACCGCATCGCAAACATATGAACTTTATGGCCCCAAGAACTACTCAACGGCTGAAATCGCTGCCTTGGTCGATAGGGAAATCAACCACCATCGCCGACATATCAACTTGCCGAAGTCCATCCTCAAGCCATTCGCCGAAATCTTGAACAAAGCTCTTTGGTGGCCTGTACTCTCTGCTGATGAGGTCGAACGGGAATTCATTGACCAAAAGATCGATCCTTCCGCAAAGACATTCAAGGACCTTGGAATCGAACCAGCAGAGCTCAGCAGTCTTACTTTCCATTACCTGGTATGTATACGGTTCCCTTGATATTTGAAGAGTCAGTACTAACCTTGAATAGTTGGGATACCGAAGTGCAGCCTTCTATGATTTGCCTCCATCAACAGAGCGTGAGAAGAGAGAAGAGAAGAAATATTTACATGTCCTTGATGACCAGTAGAAGACTGGTTTCCGAGTTATGGGGTGTTATTATAATACCATGCGAATTGTACATATTCCAAAAAAACATCTGAGAATACCTTTTAATTTTTTGTGATACCTGCTTTGAAAATTATACGACATGAAGAACCCCCCTTTTCCCAACCCACGCAAAAGCGCATATCAATAAGCCTGTGTGAAGTGAAATCAAGAAGCCCCACATTTTAACCCCTCCAAACCCCGTCGCAATTTTTCCACCATCACGTTTCTCGGAAAATAACTTTAGATATATCAAAAATGGAGAATATAGAAGATGATGATATTCCGTGAGCTTACACAAATGGTAGAGATACTTGAGGTAGTACTGATGAAGTTTCGAATAGCGTTTTGTCGGGCTCTGCCCTCGAAGCTCTTAAAGAGTTTTACACGGAGCGGGATGAACATCAAAAGAAGTTCGAAGACTTGAAGCAACAGGCTGAGGATCAAGCTGATGGGGTACCTTTAACTATGGATGCCTTTGCTGAGGATTGGAATGAATCGCAGTTTTGGGTCAGTTAGTTCCCTTCGGCTCTATCGTTCTGACCGAAAATTCGGAAATTTTGAAAAAATGTGGAATGAAAATGTGGTGAAAAATGTGGACACTCATCATGAGATGTAGTATTCGAATGAGACAGCGACAGTTCTTGCGCAGGAACTCTTGAGGGATGCCGTCGCCGAAACGGCCATTGCCGTTGTATCGGCTCCAAGTGTTTTTATACAGTTGAAGAATATTGTTGTGAGTTCCGTCCATATGCTTTGAGTGTAGCAAACAATGAAGTTGACACTGAAAAGGCAGGATGGGCGCAAGACAAGAGACCGAAGATTTACTTATTGGAATTTGATGAGCGGTTTGGGGTTTTTCCTGAATTTAGCTTCTATGATTTTAACAATCCGTTGAAGCTTCCATGTGAGTTTGCTAGCAATCAGGCTGGTGGAACCTTTGCTGATAATTGGTAGCACATTTGAAGGGATGTGCTGATCGTGTTATTTGTGATCCGCCATTTTTGAGCGAGGAATGCCAAACTAAAGGTACCTAATCATTTTATCCATAGAAAGGGTTTTTAGGACACAAGTTTAACTTTTATAGCGGCTCTGACTGTTCGATGGCTGTCAAAATCATGGGGACAAGACGAATCTTTGATGTCATGGGGCCAAGAGAAATCTACGTCGCCATCGAAGCTCATTGTATGTACTGGTGAGCGTGTAGGAGATGTTGTGAATAAGCTCTATCGACCGTAAGTACTCATTCATCTATTGATGTCATTTTAACTCATATATCTACCAGGCAAGGTATTGCAACTACGACTTTTCTCCCGGTACACGCAAAGGGATTGAGTAATGAATTCTTTTGCTTCGCTAATTTTGAGTGCGAAAATTGGACGTGGAGAAAGTTGGATGAAGAAAAGTAGTATATTTGTGACCAAAGGAGTTTCTATTCTCCGCTATAAAAGAATCAGGTACATATCAAAGAGCGGCTCGTGCCTTTAATTTCCATCCATCCTGCTCCTTGACAACTTTCTCATCAGCTTGCAACTTGTGCAATATCTGTACAATGCCACCATTTGCTGGCACATGAAGATTCTCAGGAACATCTCTATATATGATCTTCACAATTTCCATGGAAGTCCACTTATCGGCTTCCTCATCACTGGAAATAGCAATCCCGGGTTTGTTCTTTGCAGATTTCAGTACTTGGATAACCTGCGACTCTCTTTCTTTCCGGTGCCTGATATACTCTCCGATTTTGCTAGGACCGTCCTCAATGACTGCTCCATGGCCTGGGTATGCTCTACCACTAAACAGACCTTTCATCTTTTCAAGGCTGTCCAAGTAAGTCGTCAAATCCTCAAAGACCGCGGTGCCATGCCCCAATACATTATCACCAGTAAAAATCGCGTCCTCTTCCTCGAGTATCAATGCCATATGGTCTTGTGTATGACCCGGCGAATGAATTGCACGGAGGGTTGCACCTTCTATCGAGAATTTTCGATCATCCTCTATATTTGTTTGTCCCTCATCTGGACGGTTTTTATAGATGATGGTTTCTGGTGAGTGCTCTAACAAGTGGCTGACTCCTTTCACGTGGTCGTGATGCCTAGGACTTTGGATCAGTGACTCTGAGTTACCATACCTGGAGTAAGCAAGCTCTCACCAATGCGTAAGGATACAAGAAGTAATTGTAGCTTGTTCCTTTTCCAGAGTGTCTTTCAAGGTCTGGATCCAAGTCTCTCTCCCTTCCCCCGTATCAATCAATAATCGTTTTCTCCCCTTCCCAACAAGATAAGTATTCGTCCCTATAAACTCGTCAGAATAATTGCCTATCCCCCTACTCTACGAAGGGTATGGACCTTGCAATGTAAACTGTTTGATATCAGCTGACATTGCCTACTAGGTAATCATACTTCTCCATTCAACATCTTACCTTTCCTGGATTTCCCCCTAGGATGCGAATTACACTAGGACTTAATCGCTCGACTTCTGGCAGAGGTACTAATTGAGTTGCCATTTTTTCCCTAAGTGTATTTTTGATAGAGAACATTAAGGTGGATAAAGGAACAATCTTCAGTGTTGAAGAAGAGTATGGCTTTGAAAATGATGCAATGCCGATAAGCCTCGGTTGACTGATGGATGTTTGATAAGCATGATTGAACCTACGTAGACTCTACTTAGTTCTAGTAGGTACCAAAGCGACCGTCTCCTTTCCATCTCGTCAAGTAAAGGATACTTACTACCTGTGGGCTCGAGTAGCACCAAAACCAAAGTATAGATGACTAGAATTGATATGGCTTCTTGATACATTCATACTAAAGTTTGCCAGACGGGATCAGTGAGATGTTAGATACAATTAGATCCATAGACCTGATGGACTTGTCTTCAAACTTGATCCTGTATTTTCCCGATGGTTTTCATATTCGGTTGTGACTTGATGATAGACATGACATGGAAAGTCAGTCTAATTACCCAATTAGTTAAGAATGAAGATGTGGCCATGGATGAGTATAAAATCGAAGATATATATCAAGTGTCTTTCTCATATATACGTCAACCACACAATATTGTTACCATACATACCATTCCACAGTATTATTTGTATCACAACCCACCTAGGTACCTATCAATAGCTACCTACCCACCTACCCACCTATCCACCTTCACATCTACGCATCTATACATCTACACATCTATACATCTACCTTGGTGTCACAACACACTACTTTCTGCGTGGTCCTCGTACAACTTACATCACCTACTTACTGTATGCATGTATGCATATATACAAAAACTTTAATATAGGGGCATATCGATAAATAACCCGAACATAGGCTTAATTTAATGCCGCTTATTGTCTCACCGCCCGCCCGATTTTCCGCAAGGCTCAGCCAATTTAACCTTCTCGATATCATTAATATATTCCAAGAAAGATATTAGGAACACCATCAACGAATCTCTACGATTTGTCACAATTGCAGAACGTCTGCAAAGTTGAAAATGTCTACTTCTAGACCAGTAACTCCAGCTTCTCCCAGATTTATAAAGATCAAATCACCACAGCCAGGAGTTCCAAGATATGGTTGTCGTATGTTACTCAATCCACTCGCGTCGTATTCTCTCAGCCTTCCCATCAATTGCTAACATGCGCATCCTAGAGCATATTCAACAACTATTGAATCCGATGCATGAGGAACGTATGAAGAATACAATTACATATTATAAGAATTGTTTGAGAGTAGTTCTAGATAATACACCAATTGTACCACAAACCTCCAAGGCGCCGAAAAACCCGCCCCTCACATCTCTTACACCAAATTATCTTTGTTTGCAGTGTGAAAGAACGGCTACTGCTCAAGATCATGTAAAGCACGGACAAGAGACTTCGCATAGATTTTGTATGTTAGGTTGTAATGCTCATTTTTGCGGCCCTGCTAACCAGTTCGAAATCAGATGTTGAATCGAGAACGGGTGCTCTGTTTTGCCAAATGTGCAATGACTTTGTATGGGATCCTACATTAGAAGAGTTGAGAGTCCGGAAAATTGGGACTGGATCTTTCTCCAGTAAGTCATACATGAGCTATGTGCCTTCTCCGAGCTTTGTTATGGCAAGCTTCGACAAAATCTTCAGTATCAATTGCCATACCTATATGGAGTCTGGATGTTGCCATTACTCTAGTTCCTATAAATTTACCTATGGTTTCTTTCTACCAGGTTTATCAAGGTATCAATACAAGCAGCATACTGACTTTGCTTCTTTTAAAAGGCAGAAAACGAAAACATGACGAACTTTTTACAGATGCTACCAAAGAAGATCCAAGATTCATATCCACAAATACAATGTCAGCTCCTTGTAGGGCAAGTGGTGTTAGGGGAATATACAACATGGGTGCCACCTGTTATATGAACGTCATTCTCCAATCTTTCGTTCATAATCCTCTT
The DNA here is from genome assembly GCA_009299455.1 of Monilinia laxa. NCBI lineage: Eukaryota > Fungi > Ascomycota > Leotiomycetes > Helotiales > Sclerotiniaceae > Monilinia > Monilinia laxa. The sequence continues at coordinate 1,316,283 of VIGI01000012.1, forward strand.
CTTCGAAATTTTTACCTCGGGGATGGTCACCAAGCCAGCGAATGCGAACAAAAGAATTGTATGAGTTGCGCTATGGATGACATGTTTCAAGACTTTTACTCGCAAGAGATCACAACGGGATACTCAGCTTCAAATATACTTGCGAGCTTCTGGCTTTCGAAGAGAAAAGCATATGAAGAATTAGCAAGTAACAAAGAGCAAGACGCTCATGAGTTCTTTCAATTCCTTACCGAAGAGTTACACGAAATCAATGGCGGTTCACGAGCAAGCGATCGAGAAGATAGTAGTCCAAATCCAAAGCGGTCAAAAATGGATCAAGGCTGCAAATGCATTGTCCATCAGACATTTTATGGAAAGCTTCAAAGCACAATCACATGTCAAAATTGTGGAGACGTAAACACTTCAGTCGAATCCTTCTTGGATTTAAGTTTAGGTCTCGATGTTATCCAGAAAAAGAGCAAGCTAAAAGCAGGTTCTGGCACAATAAGTCTCGAACGCTGTCTGGATGAAGAGTACAGCCGGCCTGAACGTTGTGAATACACATGTAACCAATGCGATACCCAAGAGGCGAAGAAACAACTCAGCATCAAAAGCTTACCAAATGTTTTGTGTATTCAGCTCAAGGTACGTGTTCTCTCTTCCTCTTACTGGACTTCAATCATATATATGAGGACTAACACGAAATAGCGTTTCAAACAAGACCCTAGAGGTCTCGCATCAAAAATCGATACCACAGTCACATTTCCCCTTCAGCTGCATATGCTTCCTTATACCAATCGGGCTCGTGGTCAAGACACGAAGAACAACTTTGAATTGGCCAGGTCATGTACTTATGACTTGCAGAGTGTTGTGGTTCATGTTGGGAATTTGGAGACTGGTGAGTTTTAGTTCCCTCTTCCTTTTATCTCCTTATATGATATGATACTTTGGTGATGAGATTGCTAATTAGAGGTGTACAAATAGGTCACTATGTATCTTACTCTCGCGTAGGAAACCAATGGTTCAAGTTCAATGACCATAATGTTACGTTGGCAAGTAAGAGCCAGGTGTTGAATGAACAAGCTTTTTTGCTATTTTACGTTATTCAAAGTCTGGCTTAGCTTGATGTATAGATTGCGGGTATGGGTGTTGCATACGTGATTAGCATATATACATAAAAGTCAGAATAATATATGAGAATATCAGAAGAGAAGAGAACGGGCGCTGGAGCATGGCATGACATACAAATACAATATTCTGGAGCTGGAGCTGGAGCTGCAGCTGGGTTGGGCGGGGCGGGGCATAAGGTTTTGCATCTGGGGCGTTGAAATTGGTGGGCATTGCTTGGTGGTATATGAATATGGAGTGGGAACATGGGGTACATGGATGAATGGTGATGATTGATAGATATTTGTGGGGATGGTGTTCTTTATATCTTTCGTTTCATGCGAATGCATGGAGATGAAACTTGATTTAGGCTGTTTTATATTACTCAATTATACCCATCACACAATACGAAAAATTGTATTTCTCTTTTTGTGTGGATGAAGAGGGTTCAAGTTTGAATCTGAGTGGATTTTCATATGGATTGGATATGGATAGGAATACAGTACGAGTGTTGGAAAAAAAAAGGAGAGGTGAAAGAACACAGAAAGATGCCGTGACTCAATATGATGTGATGTGATGTGATGTATTCTTCATCGGTAATTATACCAAACACATCCTCAGATCTAGGCTAACTCACTAACGTTGGTACGCTTTTCATATACACGGTTATACGAATGGATGATATAGGAGGGAGGTCATTTGATAGGGCTGCAGACTACATCCGATAACTCGTGGTTTTCAGGTTCGCGGTTGACTTCTTCTTGATGGGCTAGCTTGGGGTTGGTTCGCTTGCTTTGTGTGGGTGGTGGTTGGTTGGTAGCTTGTACAGTAGGCTGGGGGTAGAGAGGAGTGGTATGTTTGGGGTTTGGGGTTTGGGGTTTGGGAGGTGGTTTGTGGGGGTTTTATGTATGTATGTATATATATAAAATGTCTATATATTTATTATTTTAGGAGATGCAGATGGAAAAGATGGGAGATGGTAGGAAGGGGTAGCAGGTACCCAGATTCTAGATGTGGCGGCGGGGAATTCTTCATGTTGCTGTATTGCATGGGGCTTTTTTCTTGTCGCGGGTCGTATTCCTGGGTAGGTGGGCCGGATGTTTTTGTCGGTGAGTTTGAGTAGCTTGGTAGTTGGTTGTCGTATTGGAGATCCTGGGATCGGGAAGTGGTGAGATGGAAAAGAATGGAATGGGGCTGGATTGTAGATGCAGAATCGTAGAGACGATGCACAGATGAGGAGGGGGTTTGTTTGTTGCTTCATACTGTTACAGGCATGCATGTATGTCAGCTTGATGAAATGCTGGTTTGGCGGTCCATGTATTATTGGTTGTTTGGAGTTTGGTACGGTAGCCTCGGAGATCCGTGTTGTGTCTTTGATTGATAGTATGATGTATTATGATCTGATGGATGATAGAATCGTAGATGAACTGAGATTTTGAACAGCTGATCAACACATCGAAGATGAGGTATGGAAATGGGGAAATAGTACGCAATGCGGATATAGAGAATCAATTAAAGATTTATTTTTCGCAAGTGCCGTGGCCAATGATGGGAGATGGTTGGAAGTAGGGGCTGTGTCCGATATCCGATATATCCTACCTACTCCGTAGTCCTAGTTGGATGGGACCCCCCTCTTTTTTAAGGATACGAGAAGCGAGGTGTACTGTACGTACAGTGAAAGTAGAAAAAGTCTTATGTGACGGTCTCAGCGTCGAGCGGGATTATGGATGGCGTCAATACTTTCAACATCATATGGATTGAAATATATCGGTGCTCGGAGTCTTGGTTGGTCATCTTACTTGGTTGGTATTAAGAGGTATGGAAGTAGGTAGTCGTACTTGGTAACTTAGGATATCTTAGAAGTTAGGATATACATTGTCACCGAGTTGTGTGCCTAGGAGCAGGTATGTAAAGGAGCTTGGTCTGTAAGCACCAGTATATTTTTGATCATCAGATGATTATTTTTTAGCTATGCATAGGTACTTGAAAGCTTTGTTGATTCATCGATCTGTCGCCGCCATAATCCCGATGTTTCCATTGGTTGGTTCCTTGTGTCACATGCAGGAGGTTCAAATCGTGATGTGATCGTCCCACCAAAAAAAGCTGAAAATTTTGCATTCTCAATATCTACCTTACTGAATGAGAAATGGTGAGGGTGTTGATGAGAGACTCTTCGGAAATATCGGAGTGTCGTTGAAATGGCTCGATTGCTGAAGTAATCAATGTGGAGGTAAGGAACGAAAGAAAACGTGGTGGTTGAATGATCGTCGATGATATTACATGAATAGTAAGCATATATACCCTTGAATGGAACGGACAATGATATCAGTTAGAAGCGGGGCTGAAGTTGGGTTGCGAACTAATATCATTGGTGAAGAGTGTGAAAGAGTTTTGATGCGAGGGATCTTCCTCCTTCTTGGTGCAGCCTTGTCAACTTGCTGTTTTGAAGAGGGAAAAATACGATGACGGTAACCTTGAGAGGAAAATTCAATTATTAATTCAAGGACCGGAGTATAAGTTGATGTGTCGGTCGTTGTCAGAACTTTAGTTAAGAATCGTTCAGATATAGAAGTTGGTTCAACTTGGTTGAGGGAATGTAACAGAGAGAAAGTATTGATGATGCTGTAATTGTATGGGAGAGAGTTATACTTGATTGGAAAAGTAAAAGCATGAATAATGAATTTCTACATGGGCAACAAGAAAGTCGTCCTGTCGTCTCATATTACCTGACTAGAGTACATATATTTTCTTATCGCGCGGCTGTTCTTTGGCGCGGATGGATGTTGTTGGATTTAACTGTTGTGTTTTATGCTACTATAGAGTGGATTCAACGTTACCCACCTTCAAATCCCTGTGAGCGTCATACCCATGCGCGCCAAGCCTTATAGCATTTGATGATTCCAACTGAATGAAGATGGTGTAAAGAACAATGTGAAGGGGAGTGTTCAAAGGGAGTCATGGATGTTCTTCTGAGGTATTGTAATACACACAGCAGGTATTTAACAGAATGTATGTACGATTTCATAATATCATGATATTTTCAAAGTATCTGTTGAGAATACTAGGTAGGTAGTCATATTAAAAGGATGATATCACCCACGTTAACTATGAGTGCCGCCGCTTGCGGTAGTGTAGCTTCGAAAAGTTGGCTTAGTCATCTATCAAATATTGATAATCTCATCTAGAATTCTTCGTAGAACAACAACAAAACCTTGGAAGCAAAGAGTAACTCGAATGCGAAGTGACAAGTACCCAGTAGGTAAGTAATAAGAAGAGGGGAAGAAAACCACCCAAACCACCCAAAACAGCCGCAACGTCTTATGAACAATGCTGGATAACTAATATCAATACCTTGTCATTATGGACCTCAATACTTCTTGTACCAGTTGGCGCTTATGTATATGTCCATTTTCAATCATCAAAGGCGTGAAATCGACCGATCGAGTCACAATTCCTTGATTCATTCCCATGATTCGATATTCAGTCATTCGGGATTGACGGAGTTATCACCGTTGTCATTTTCTTTATTTTTGCTTGCAATTGTTACTTCATCTTATCACGATGAAATTTATTTATTTGTCGTCATATCCCCGACATCTCACTGCTTCTTTCCGTTTTCCTTATGCATACAATTTCCTTTTCGGCGTAAGAGTATTCTTCTAGAATATTTCTTTCTTTTGTCCCACAAGTTTGTTTTCATCATCCATATACATAATTACTGAACGCTTGCACTTGTGCTCTCCACTTACCTCTCTCCTCCTTTTCTCTTCAATATACTTCGATACCCTAGACTACTGTGTACTTTTCAATACCTGCCACTTTCTTACTGTCACCGCATCTTGAATTAGCACAGTATAATATAAGTACGCATGCCTTCATACTTGCGAAACTTCGCATTATATAGCGGTTCTATACTGCTTGGCCTTGCGCCTTTAATAGCCGCACACGGCGATGATGAACCGGATATGGACATGAGTATGCAAATGAGTTCTGCAGCTACAGCTTCAGCTTCCATGAATCATACCGTAGAGGCCGAATCTTTGAGCTATTTTCAACACTCTGAACACGGAGGTCTTATGGTAGCTCATATCGTACTAATGACCATAGGATGGGTGTTCGTTCTACCAATATGTGAGTAGCTGGGAAATGGTTGAATACCTCAAAAGTCTAATATGTTTTAGGTGTGATGCTCTCCATTTCTCGATCTCGATTAAGTCTTCCTACTCAATTCGTATTTCTAGCTTTAAATGGCGGTGGTCTCTTTCTGCAGTATAATCTACAATGCTTCTACTCCAGACCTATATCCGAATAATGCACACCATAAATTGGGGTGGTTTTTAATATGTATAATCACTGCGCAAGTGGTAATTGGAATAATCAGTGCGTATGCGGGTCGCAGAGGCGAAAAACAGCTAGATACTTCTGGATATATTCCGGTTTCGAGAGAAGCAATGGCAGAACATACCCGTATGCATGAACGACCTCAGCCTGCCACCAGGTTTTCGGATGATAGCGGTCAAGGCACGGAACCAAATACTGAATCCCTCCGAAGCCATTCGATATCTTTCGCTGGAGACGATGACAATACACTACATGAACCAGAGAGGGATGAGCCAGAGAAAGTGAGCTTGATGGAAGGCACCAAGGTGGAACAATTTCTATCTAAACGACTTCCGGGTTTAATTTCTGCACGTATTTTGAGTATCATTCAGTTTGCGTATGATGTTGTAGATCGAGCAATTCTTCTCTTGGGCTTTACTATTCTCACATCTGGATTTGTCACATACGGCGGTTTATTTGTAAGTTTTACCAGCACTGTTAAGATACATTTATTCAACTAATAAATTCCAATGCAGAAAGGTGCCGAGATTTATAGTGGCCTTGCACACTTCATAAAGGGTGGAGTTTTCTTCTGGTATGGAGTTTTGACTCTTGGTAGATGGGCGGGTTGTTTCGCTGAAATTGGCTGGTCGTGGAATGTCAAACCACATAACAATAAGCCGCGATCCTATCCATCTGCAGAGTTTGTGGAAAGTTTCCTCATTTTCTTGTATGGCTCTACAAATGTGTTCTTGGAACATCTAGCTGCCTGGGGGGGTGCATGGAGTGCACAAGATCTCGAACATCTTTCAATCACCATTATGTTTATAGGTGGCGGATTGGTAAGTTTTTCGGGTTATGATTTCGCGAACAATTCTAACCCATCATAGTGTGGTATGTTCATCGAGTCAAACATAATCCGTAACTTCCTAAATACTCCGGTCCAACTATCATCATCTCAAATATCCTCCTATCATCTAGAAGCTCAGGAACCAAAGTCCTATAGGTTTTCAATGAACCCGATTCCAGCGTTAGTTGTCATGTTACTAGGAATGATGATGAGTTCACACCATCAGCATTCCATGATCTCAACCATGATCCACAAACAATGGGGTACATTACTTGTAGGCGCTGCATTTGCACGTGCGGCAACCTATGTTGTATTCTATCTAGCACCACCAACTTCGGTGTTCCCAGGCAGACCACCAACCGAGATAATCACGTCCTTTTGTTTGATGGCTGGAGGTTTGATTTTCATGGCTAGTGTATGTCACTCTTTGCTTTGCTCGTTGAATCAAAACTGACACAAAATTTAGAGCAAAGATACAGTTAAATCAATCGAATTCAACGATCTAGATGCAATGTTCGTTTTTACCGTATCAATGGGCTTCATCACTTTCTTGATGGCCTGGATAATTCTGGTAATCGCAATCAAAGGTTGGGCAACGAGAAGGGATAAGATGTGGAGCAAGGGTACTGGATATGAGATTGAGGGAGATGCGTAGATTTATATAAGTAATCGTCAATCATGATGGGTCTGAAAAGTATGATGGGGAGTAATTATAAGACAAGGAAGGGGGTGGTAGTGGTAGGGGAAGTAATAGACAGATGGATTATGAGATTACGAGATCTATGAGAAGATGGAAACGGAAAAGTTTAGGAGTACAAGGCGTCAAGATACCATGGAATGTTTGATGTTGTTAATTTCGGTTTGGATTGAAAGTTCTAATCAAGAAGAATATGAGGGAGAGTAAAATAATGGAGGAGGGCACTGAGGCCTGAAGCGTATCCATAATGTCTAGGTAGACAGCGCCGGCTACATTACCAGCGATGTTAAGATATAATTCCTAAGGTATAGATACTTGATCAAATATTCGGTAATCGAGTGGAGTTCATTTCCATGAATCGACGCGGTGAGATTCTCAGATGCTTTTTGTGCAATAGCAAACCCCGTATAAACCTCGGCGATATGCTATCGAAGCACCCCACAGCGGCTTGTACTATAGTATTATATTTTTTTAGAGCGGCGTCAAACTCTTATCAAATCAAGCAAACACGCTTAATAAGATCAGGCATGTTGCCAGAGTGGTTAATGGGTAAGACTTGAATGAATAATTCGGTTATCTTATGGTTTCGGCCTCGTAGGTTCAAATCCTGCACATGTCGTTTGTTAAATTTTTTTATATTTTTTATTCGGACTTTTAGGATACTGATTGACACGACTGATGGTTTTGAGGGATGAGTGAGAGAAGTTCGGTTTTTTGAGGGTTGAGATGAATGTGAAAGTAGAAGATAGTTTTCGAGGTGGTAGGATTGGATGGGTAAATGCATATTTTTATTGAGAATGACTTTTTATTACTCTATTCTGACAATGGAAATGGATACTATTCGAGACCATGTACTCTTTTTAAAGGGCGGTTTGGTCATACTATCTATTGTGTCATCTCTCGCAAACCCCAAAGATTCTTTATTCAGGCCATTCTTTCGAATTCCTTCTTCACAATCTGGCACAGCATGTCGAGCCTTTGAAGGAAAGGTGGTAGCTACGATTTTGCGGGGAATTTCCACGAATATTCTAGGTTTCAGGATCCACGCCAACGCCCGAATATGGGCCTTTTTGTGTCTTCAAGTCTATCTTTCCTAGCATTCCTTGTCTTCCGGACCCATGCAACTCAAATCATCAAACTATATCTCAGCCCTCGAAATCTAAGAACTGATAAATAACCTTTAGGAAAGAATATAAAGAAAACCCACCACGCCACCTACAAGAGCCAACTGCACCATCTATCTTTCACCCAATATAAACTATACCAAAGAATTGGCGCATACCGACCGCACGTGACCCACCTCGTCATCCCATCTCATCGCAGCCAAAAAAAAACAAAAACACAATTTTCTCATTTCCAAACCATTTCGAGTCCTTTTACATGCCAAAGGAAAAAAAACAAAACGTAATTGATCACTGGCGGGATCGAACCGCCGACCTTGGCGTGCCAGCATGTTTCTGAATGAACAGATGATATATTAGCACCACGCTCTAACCAGCTGAGCTAAGCGACCTGGTTGAATTGTTGGATGGAAAGCAGATTTATATTTAGAAATATAAATGTCAAATTAAGTGTAGAAGAAGAGAAAATGGAATCAAGGTGATGGGGTAGATGTATTGTTGTATGGTTGGGGTGGATCGGTGGAGAGGAACAGGGGTATAGCGAGGGTGAGTATGAGTCATGGCTTAGGGCTAGGGCTCGAGAGGTGGGTGGGAGAAGTGGGCATTGGGAAGTGGAGGGGATACTGGGGTGGAGGGTGGAGTGGTGGAGGGGTGGGTATAGACCCGAAGAGGTGGATGTTGGGCAGTTGTGTGGCGGGGGGGGACGAATGGGAACCACGGATCTGGCGTGAGAAAATTCCACATAGTTATGCTGCCGAGCTTCTTGACATTCAATCGGGTAGTGCATGAGTCGAAGCAAACTTATTAGGTTGTCCGGAGTTCAGAATTTCAGAGTGTGAATCTCACAAAAAGTCAAAAATCAAACACCAAGCTACGAAATATGATATCAATGAATCGTAGGGAAACTTTCAGGTAGCCTTGGAAGATGCAGAAGAATCTTGTGTACGTTTCATTACTCATATATATATATATATATTAATACATCCCTTACAAACGGGAACTGACAGAACCATCCTCCTTAACCTCGACTAATAATTTCCCTAATATATATCAGTATCAAGTCCAACTCGTATAGGATGGAATGAAACTTACCAGTATTAACACCTTGATATAAATCTACTAAAGACTGCTCAGCAACACCAAGTCCACCCTTGACAATCGTCTCCTTCCTTTGGAGTTTACCTTCTGCTAACCATTGAGACATCTCCTTGCGGGCTTCAGCAAATTTGGACCCGTAGTCGAAAACGATGAAACCTTGGAGACGGATTCGCATTGTGATAATCATGGAAAAGTTCTTCGTTCGGTTAGCAAGTGTCATGTGAAGTACTTGGGGAAGAGGGAGAATTTAGGGATGTACCTTTGGTCCTACTGGAGCATCAGAATTATATTGACTGATGGCACCGCACATAACGAAGGTTGAGAAAGGCTTGGCTCTGCTAAGTGCAAGCTCTAAGATGTCTCCTCCAACATTGTCAAAGAAGACATCAATGAAGTTTGGTGTGGCAGCCTTGAACTTAGATGGAAACTCTTTATCCTTGTAGTTCAAAGCTTCATCACAACCCAACTCCTTCAACCATTGTACTTTGTCATCACTTCCCGCAAGACCCAAAACCTTGGCTCCCTTAATTTTAGCAATCTGACAAACGACACTTCCGGTAGCACCAGCGGCACCAGAAACTACAACAAAATCTCCTGCCTTGATCTTTCCAACTTCGAGAATTCCGAAGTATGCGGTAAGACCAGTCATTCCGAGAACACCAAGTGCATCGGTGAGCTTGCCATTAGGTGGAAGATCGATAGGTGTGAGGTCTTTCGAAGCCATGATGGCTAACTCCGTCCATCCTGTAATACCGGAAACGTAATCCCCGACATTGTGTTTTGATGATTTGCTGGCGATGACCTTTCCGATCGAAACGCCACGCATCACCTCGCCAATCTGTACAGGTGGGACATATGATCTTTTGTCTGTTCCAATGTTCAATATCAGCGATGATCACGTGTAGAAGCGGGGTATACCAATGTTCCCTTCCGCTTCACCAATGACGGGCTAATGGGAAAGGAAGATGACAGTAGGTACGTACCATTTAGCCAGCCTCTCATGGCCGGGTCCAATGAAAGATATAAAACTTCAACCAACACTTGATCACCCTTAAGATCTGCCTCCGTCACTATAGGATTCTCCTTCTTCTCGAAAGTCTCTCCTGGCACAATCTGTCCCGTAGGACGTTTGGCTAAAACGACTGATTGATATGTAGATTGAGCCATGATGTTCTTTGATCGTTTAATCTTTTGACCCTCCATCTTGATATTCCGTCTGCGGCCCCTCCCTTATATACTTTTGATCGATTCGTTTCGTCCGAGATACCCTTCCGAGCCAATCTTTGTCTCTATCCACTCCGATTCAAACACTTGACGTGACGTGACGCTTACTACAGTATACGGACCGATCCAATGCAGTCAAAAACTATAATAAACGATACACCGCAGACCTAAGATGATCAAAGTACCGTATCGTGTCGTAATCCGATGCTTTCTCGTCTCGTATCAATAGATTACCTGCCTTTCTCCGAAGTAATAGCTGTGCAATATCAATCAAATCCACAAAACTTCAAGGCGCTTTTTCCAAACTTGCGTATCTCGTCCGAAGTCTGTTCTACTCGAACCTTCAACGTTGCTGTGTTTGATGACAAAATGATTGAAATACTCAAGGTTCATCAAATAACCGTGAGCCGAGGCAGGCTCACTTAGGTTCTGGATGCCTCACAGGAATGGACAAATTTCCTATTTCAGACATCACAGCCGAAAATACTGACATGCCGTTCTAGGATTTTCCCGACAGAAGCAAAAGTTTATTTTTTTGTCCTCCAAGAATCAATATAAAAGGAGCATCAGCATGAAGTATGTCATCGGAGAGGAACCGAAAGAAGATGCAGTTGCCGCGATCTCGTTGGTGCATGTAAGAACCTTATAAAAATGCAGCGTTTTGATAGGATAAAGGGGTTCGGAGACGGCTAGCGTTGAGATACCCGAGTGGACTATTAAGCAAAGGCAGTTCGGCGCGATTACTTTATGCGGCCGCAATCGCGTTGTTGAGGACCCTTCTTCAAGATTCAAAAATCCAAGCGGACAAACGAAGCAAGTCCATACAGTCGGACTGCATACGCTTTGTAAGGCTTTGTTTAAGACGAGCTGGAACCATTTAGTATTTTGTTGATCTCGGGACTTTTCCTCTGCACAGGTAAAGTGGTTCTCGAGGTTTCCGCGCGGGCATACTACTGTTTATGGTGTATTATACCCGAAGCTTTCTTCAAGGGATCGAAGCATCCTCATTTATGTTTGTTTCGAGATACACGAATCGTGCATTTACAATCGGTTGACTGACATAAGTTTCGGATGCAAGTCACAGATCGTTTACGGAAAGGGGTAGTCATCGCCGTATCGCACTTTATTACCATTCCCTAGCATGTTACAGACATAAAAACGTGTTTTATTTTTCTGCATAATGCTTGTATGAGGTTAGGGGTGATATGACAAGCAAATAACATCTTTGCGGAAGGGAAATCGGCGCGGGGATATTTCCCCATGCAACGCCTGTGGAGTTGCTCCTGTCCGAACCCCGTTCCACTGTCATCCGGTATGCAATGGCCCCTCATTTAGGGCCGTAGGATTCAGTATCATTCAGGAAACTTCACCGCTGGATTCGACTCAAATTGTTCCACTCTTTCAGGGACATTTTGAAGTTCTGAGCCTTATAGTGCACGTGTCGGTGTCAGCTGGTTGACAGGTTGATTATTTCATATTTGCCTCTCCCACCCTTTTCATTCTTCGATCCCAAACTTCAGATCCCAGATGCTTTCTTTGGTCACAGGATACAAATGGTTTAGAATCAAAATACTTTCTCCTAGTATTCTAGAGTGGATCTACAAGTGCCGCTCTCATGTCGATCTCTCGGTATACATGAGTACACGGGTTAGAAATAGATATGATTGATAAGGAGGTCAGACTTTGCAATAGTTTGCACTCGAATGCGTCGCTATTATCCAGTTGATAATCTCCCGGTTCATATAGACCTCAAAGCTGTCAATCACATTCAATGGAATAATGAACATATTTACATATTTACATTTTAATAATTATAAGAAGAATTCTGCACATCGTGCACACACAATACAACATACCCGATGCATAACCCATTTCCTTTCTGTAACCTCAACCATCCCTTATTCTTAATCTTCTAGTGTCTACCTAAGCAGGGCAGCCAGTTTCTGGATAGTTACAAGAACTTTCGTTTTTGCCCCCTGTGATTTTAACTCCCGAGAAAGTAAAGTTTTTACAACTTCCGCGACCACAGAGTATGTAGTAGTTCTTACCGCCGGGAAGTACTGTTCCGAATACGTTTTCGAACCGAATATTCTCAATGGGGAAACCGTCGGATGGCTCTCCAGTTGGACCTCCGTTAAGATAATCTTGTTGTACGTCGATTCCATAAGTATCAATGTTGGTGAGCTGGATATTGCTATATGTGATGTTTGAGACGAAGCCGGTGGTGTTGAAGTTGGTCTTGATACGAGCTCCATTACTGGAATTGACAACTTTGCTATTTTTGAACTGGGAACTTATGAGTAAGTTATTGGATAATGGAATGAATAAAACATACCACTATGTTGGTCACGTTATTATAAGCCTTCCCACCTACAGATCCAATGCTTAGACCATGACCTCCAAAGCAATAAAGTCCATCAACGGTGACGTTGTTTCCACTCGTAATGGCTACACAATCGTCCTGATTCCAAACGGAAATATTCCTGACTATTGTATTGTTTGAGTTGATAAGATCAATTCCGTCTGAATTGTGGGCTGCGGCCAATTTGCCACTGGCTGCATTTGGTGCATCCCCTTCTGTGTTGTTGAGAGTCAGGTTTTCGAGGATTAGCCCATCAGCATCTCTGATAGTGAAAAGATGAACGGGCCAGTTCTGAATAAAAAGATTCTTAATGACCGAACCGCCAGTCAATTTCGAGGCTGCAATAAAGTGGTTTGGCCTGAGGAAAATGTTAGACGCATGATCATTGATTGAGCTTTCGTGAAACATACTTAGGTACACCGCCATTTGAACCAAGTCCGTCCCAGTAAACTTGACCGTTGCCATCGATGATGGCGTCGGGTTCTCCAGTAATAGTGATTCCAGAACCACCTATCAGGATGGGCTCGAAGCTACTGTCATTGGTGAAACCAAATGTTGTTTTCCCAGCAAATGTGACTGTAGTGCCAGCCTTGAGTTTTCTCAAGTCAATGGCGCTATTTGATGGTGCATACACATCCTTTAAGATGATATCCGTGGAACTTCCAACGCAAGGAGCGATTTCCGAGTACTTGGTGGCAATACAAGGTGTTTGAGAAGCGCAAACCCCCGCTAAAGTGAGGGCTAAAAGCCCCGAGATTTGAGAAGTCTTATGCATAATGAGAGATGATCAAACAAGGTGGACAGGATTAGAACTCAGTAAGAGAATATCTCGAGAATACTCGACCTTATGAAGTCCTGGGACATGGACGGCCAAGCATGGCAATCTCCCGGAAGTAACCTCTTTTCCCGCCAAAAATAACCGAATAATCAGCGAAACGAAGTCATCATGCACCGGAATAATTATGTAGATTCATTCTTCAGCAATCAATCTAAACTCAACAAAGCAAGCTTCGTTGATCATCCTTAATATAAGAGAAAATGGTAACTCGTACCCAAAGGTACCTGAAGTTGAACACAACAGTACCATGTATTGACTATAGAATCTAGAGTCTATATGGAAATTGATTGGCGTTGTTAGATATTCTCCATGTTTCATGCTGCTGTGAACCCCCAGATTTAAGCTTGGAAGCGGGCCGGCATTCTCCTGGTCATACCTGAGAGAACGATTTTTCCACGAATAACAAGGTTTACCAAATAAACCTTATCTGAACTGTCAAATTGTCAATCTGAAGAAGGTTCAGTGCAGTCCTTTAATTTTTGATTTAGGATGAATCTAGAATGCCTTGTGCTATCTGGTTGGAGGGCAGGATTTGTCCGATATCCGCGATAATCATCATGTTTGGGAAATTGTTCTAGAAATCTACCTATCCACTAAAGCTCTTCTCGGCTTGCATATAAAGGCCTGTAAGCCACAAACCAAGAAGTGTGAATAGTTTTACGCGGTTACCCGATACCTCTTCACGGCCAAGAACCAATCCCTCGAATTGTAGTTTTTTTGACTTTTGGAAAAAAGCTCTTGGTAAGGTTTTGGGTACTATGTTGACATCCCCCTTTTTTCCTTCTCGGAAATATGAAACATTTAAATTCGCTTACCTCAAACTATAACCTACCCTTTAGCCTTGCTGGCTTCACGTTTCTCAACCTAATTTCCAGCCTTACGATGAGACGATCTGTATTGAGAATTTGCGAGTCCGGGAAGGCAGAGAAAATCGTTTACAACCCATTGATAGAGCCAATCAAAACATTGAGAATGGACGCGCGGTCCAATATTGTTTGCGTGGAAGGATGGGTTGACATCCGTCTGCAAGATGATATACAGAAGAGGATTGTGGTACAGAGCTTCGTGCTGGCATGCACGATGCTCCAAATATCGCATGTCTCAATGCTACATATATATCCACCAACATCATTAAATAACAAGTATACTTTCTGAACTCAGGCTAGGCTTGTCATACAAATTTTACCCGTCCGAGGTTTCCGAATAAACAAAATCTAAGAGTTTTAGTCACCTTGGCGATAAATACCAAAGCGGAATAGCTTCGAGTAAGGTCCCAAGGCATCTTGGCGATGAAGAAGTTGATGGCACGGCTCAGTTAGAAAGGAAGGTGGAATAGTCACGTGTTCAAGTTTATTAAAATTTCCGAACATCCGCCCTGACATCGGCAATGGACCAGTCCACCAAACCTCGAATTCGCATTACAATCAAATTTCGAATCTTCAAAAGTTGGCCCAAAAAAGGGAAACTGGAATTTGGTTGAGCAGAGAGCATTCTGTACCTTGAAATGCATGACGTGAAATGACGAGGTTTGACCATGAACCCCATTCCGACGCTATTCACACGGCATCACAGTCACAAAGATGAGCTCATAAGATTGCTATATATCCGATTATGTAGAATGATCATAAGCTTCTTTTCAATATCAACAAAGCCCAAATCTGAAATCTTTCTGCGGCATATCCAGTCACCCTAGGAACACGATGCTTATCTAGCAGCTGACATTGGGGGCCGAAAATGGTGATTGCACAAAAAAGCAATTTCTATCGTGTGCAGGCTAGGCAGTAATATATCGGAAAAGGGAAGTTCACACTGCCACGCAATTTGTTGAATCAACCAGCATATCATTCCATAGGGATCCTGCCTAAATGATATCTTACATCGTACTTCATTTTACTGCGCCTATCTTAGGAAGTTTTGCAAAAGCAGTCATACGACCTCTTATGAGATCGAATCGAACTTCATCTACTCAGTTGCAAGGATTTTGTTCCATGCGAAGTCGTGTTAAATCCTTGCATAAAGGCTGTGTGCATCCCACCCACTGTTAAAAAGTGATATATCGATTGCTTTCCAACCTTGTTGACAAGTTTATAAAGTCCCCGCCCTTCTCTGAACTTTCTGTTTTTCTCATAAAGCCGACCGTTCTCGATGAAGCTTCAGGTTCCGTTCACTTCTCACGGACGTTCGGTTCCATAATGACCGTTTCGAGGCATTGAGCTTTTCATGCAGCTTACAGCCAACCAGACGCAACAACGAATTGCGAGAAAGGATTAACGAACCACGAGATCTGATTGGCTCCAGATCATTCTACAATGATCCTATGAACTGAGGATCAACTATATTGGGTGTGACAAGCGGATCAATTGAGGACAATGCCCCAGAAATCGCCTTGTCCCATATCACTTCCCGTGACTTGAGACTACCATGGATTTGAGCACGCTCAGTGTCATGAGTATTTTTGGCAAGCGATAGAAGCTACAGTAAATTGGCTTGTGTACTCTATCGATGAAGGGTGAAGTAGGTGACAATATCTGGTAGGGTAGGTAGGTTAATTGGAGGCCCCTAGTCTTCTTCCGTGATCCGACCATCATCACCCCCTCAATCAGACAACTACTTGATCTACTACTAGCAGTCTCTACTAATTATTCATAAAGAACTTACAAAGATTTATTCCTTGACTAACTTTTTATGTTAAAATTCAAGATTTACTTCCTTTTTGTATCAACCTCGAAAAAAGTATGATTGTGACCCCCCTTCATTTGCTAATGAGTCTCTAAGACTAAACTGGCTGCCTAGTTCCCTTGACTAAGATGTCTGCTTTCCAAACATTGGTTTCTGATCTCACAGGAATCATTACGCCGTTGAACAATTTGTGCGAGTGGGAGTTCCAAGGCAGAATCATTTACACAAAAGAGCACTTGGGCGCTTTTGATGCAGATATTTCTGCGATACCGATTCAGCGTGATCCTCTTTGCATCGAATCTGCGACGATAAATGATGGCCAGTACAACAAATTGGCAATTGTATCTTCACGGTCATCTTCTCTCCGCCATCGTCTAAATAGCAGCACTTGTGTCGCAAGCTTGTATGCAGATACGGAGGCTTCCATGAAGCCCGACTATACCGCTTCTTCTTACGAGGCGATATCACAACACTCGACCTTTATCCCAACACCAACTACCTCTGTTGAACAACAAGGAGAATACAACACTTTCTCAATACAAAATGATTCGGTGGAGCATGAACCGCAATCTGCATACATCGAGTGTCCAAGTTATACTAGCGGTCCGACACCAATTGATTCTTGGTACGAGAAACCTGAGCGACACGAGAAAATTGCGTATAGATTATCAGATCCAACGGCCGATCCGATAGCACAAAAGAAGATGAAGAAATCGGCAGGACAAAAACGTGCAGAAACACAGGTAATTGCTCATGCAGATAAGAAGAAAGACAGGAAAGACTGGTCTTGTTTTGCGGATTGATTTTGGACAGCTTTTGTTTATGATGTGATGTTTGGATGCTCATTGAGGGAATTCCCCGGCATAATTATGGTGATATGAAGTTGATAAGATGGACACTCCGGACTACCTGACAGTTGTTATTTAAAGCAGAAGCAAGTTATTGTTTCACCATATATGATAGTATACAGATTATTCTCCTCGTCTTAAAGAGAACCCTCTCGATTGCTTATATGGTCGGGAGTTATCTTTGCTATGCTTTATTACAAATTTAGAAACTTTGCAATCATTTTTGATAGCTGTCATCTGTCGTCTGTCATGTATCGTCTGTCCTCCGAAAGTGCATGCTTGCCATTAAAGTTTAATTCGAAACTCCACCAGGTCGCGTTCTTTCCCGCCCGCGGCTACTGGCGTTAGTTCAACGTCTTATCGATGAAAGGGATGATCTTCACGTTCTTGCCATTTTCTATTTGTAGTTTAGTTTCCCACACCAAATCAATCATCTTTTCCGATCACTTTTCCCCTTCATAGTTAACGTTACTTGTACATTTATCGCCTTCGAATTCGTTCACTGCATCTTTAGCTCTTAGAAAGACACCCTTATGAATATGTCTCATATAGTCTGCTGATCTAGTTCTGACTTTATTGACTTCATTGGCCTTGAACCCAGAAGCTTAAGAAAAGGGAGTAAAGCCACGCCGATAGGGAGGGTAAGGGTGGTGTATATATAGATCTAGACCTGGCATTTAGTCAAGTATATCGAGAAACTAACATCACAGAATAAAAAAATTTACCACTTCCATCTTCGTGGGGAAATAAAAAACACCTCGATAATCTCTCCAGCCAAAGCCATGCACTTTATCTTTCCATTCGAAAAAAAATCCAGTAGAGGCGGTTCTCTACAGAATTGCCGGTCTCTGGCAGCAAACACTTGAGCGCACTGGTCCACAATAACAAATGCAAGATCATATACAGATCTTATCTCATAAATATGATATCACACTGAGGCCTCATGTATCTAGCATAGCTAGGATCATTGTAGTGGCCATGCTGTCGACGTCGCCAAATTTCATGCTTGAGCATCATTTGTGACTTTGGTCCAGCGACTTCTTCTCAATAGTAGCGTGCAATAACTTCCTATCATGAATTAATAAGATAGGGAAGTATAATAGACTTTATTGAAGAAGCATTCGCTCGATCTCAGGCCCAGGAAGAAACATCTGGATTTTCACCACGTACTTCTATCCATTCCATATTGTTCCCAGGGGTATGAAAGTATTTGATCATGTTCTTTTTACATTCATTCATGACGGGATTTTTCCACTCCACTGTGTCGTTCTCGGCTGCATTATATAGAAGGTACTTGTGGGCAATCTTTTGATTCGAGAAGTCCGAGAACTGATTTCCATCGTAGTTAATGACACTTACCTTTTCCGCAACCCTTGCATAATATAACCTTGTAATCACTTAATTCTCTGGGTAACAATTTTTATGCGACAAGTTATATTATATGCCACATAGCTTATCAATACTCCTTGTCAACTACATTAACTGAGAATTTCAAAAGTGACATCCACTTCTAGGGATAATATAGAGCTGGAATAGATAAAAGGTCATGACATGCCAAATTCTCAATATCAAATCGCGTTCAATTCCTCTTGGCAAAATATCACTTATCACTTCTTCATCGGTTTTCTTCTTTTGTTTTTCTGATTTTGTTTTCGAAATTCTACGCAGTCAGATCATTTCATATGAATTGTCTTAAAGTCTCTTATGATTATTAAATTTTGGCAATGGCATACAGGTATGTGCCATTTTCGCAGCCAAAGCTATATTATTAACTATCTTTAATATCTTTGCGACAGCGCAGATAATACGGGATATGGAATATCGCACATTAGAATTCATAGCTACTTTCATGCTGGGAAGCCTGTTTGACGGAGTTGGGTATGGTGGAAGAGTTGTGATGGCTTCTGACCCATGGTGTCATGTTGGGTAAGATGTTAATCCTGGAGGTTCATTTAGGTGACACGAAAAAATCATCTAGTCTCACTCTTCAAAATCTCTGCATCACAATCGAACCCCCAATCTTTCTCAATGGAGTTCTTCTTTGCTATATATACATATATTACCGAACCATATAACCCAACCCTCTCCCGCCTAAACTTCGCTAAATACCCCCTGATTATAGCTAATATTTAGCCACGTCCTCAACACTCCCTCCATTGATCTTTCTCACTTCGGCTTCTCTCACTCAAAGTACCTCCGCAGTCGGCTTTACTCCATCTTACTACCTACACATTGTATCTTACCTCGCTATCTCTGGCTTGAGTTTCCAACTCCTTTCTGTTGTCTGTTTCGGTTTGCTATATGCCGATTTCAGAGTCCAGGTTCGTGCATATCTAGAACAAATTTACGCTTATACAGAAGAGAAGTTACAAGTTCCTCTCGAGGATCTAGCTTCTTTTGCACTGCGTTCACGCTAGCTTTCTTTGCGGTAGGCATTAATGCTTTTCACAGAATTGCCGTGTTGGGACAGGGATGGGGTACGAGATTATTGAAACAAGGGCTGGGTTTGCTTTTTGGAGGGAATGTAAGTCTAGCTCTTCACTTTTATCGTATCAATTATGATACTACTTGATTTTAGAACTGTACAAATTGCTGCATATTGGTTGTCAGTTGTGCAGCCGGGGTATGTGTTTAAACCAACGGCTTATAGTAACCAGAGGGGTGCGCACATGATTGCCGAGAATAAGTTGGAAGGCGCTTAATTATTAAAGGGGGATAAGATTGACAATCCATGAAGAGATTCCACCGTTGGGGGTCGTGCATTGGGCTTTGGAGACTCGAATTTGACAGTGTTAGATGGAAATGTATCTTTTGAAAGGATCTTGTGGTGCCCGTTTAGAGGAGGGAACGGTATTATAAATCACTTGTTTGGCTGTCGCTTGTTGAGGTGTATTATGCCCCAAGGCACAGATCAAGACAACTTATTACTGATACTGATGTATAATTTTTGGAAGATGTGATAAATTAACAGATATCTTAATTGTCATGAATATCTCGTAGGGGTTTGTAAGATTAGATATCAGATGAAACATCTACATATTCAAGTTGGTGGAAAAATTGCTTTTCGGGGTATGCTGTCCCAAGATCTAGTACTTGTAGATATATGCAACAAGATCTACTGGAGGTTGCAAGAAGATGCGGGATTGAGGATAGAGAGCCAAGGGAAGAGAGTGAAGTTTGAGTGAGTGAATGAGTTTTAGGCCGAAGTGGAGTGAATCGAAGTAAGAGTAGGCGGGTTTTTTTGTCTACAAATATTAGATGTAAGCAAAAATCATGTGGGGGGAAATGATAGGGGGAGGCGAGGAGAAAGAAATGATCTGGGAAAGTAGTAGTGTTTGAATATATAATGACCGGATTATTCGGCTAGATAGGTAGGTATATATATGAGAAGAGTGACAAAAAACCTAAAATCGATGAAATGAAGATAGATGGTCTTGCAATTGATACACCTAATAACCTTTTCATATAATTACTAGGTACTCTTTTTGAGAGTGAGTTCGATAATTGAACGATTACAATAATCTTAAGAGCTTCTCACCGCCTATGATCTGGTGTTCTGCCGGATGAGGTCATGAACGTTAACCTTACCTAGTATGTACGCGTACGGAGTACGTAATGCCTCTTCTCGATATATATAGGTCTTTTGTAAGGGATATAATCTGCACTATTTCAATTGAACGCGAAAGTTTTGATCGTAATAAGAGTTGATTGCTCTTACTCAAAGCTGTGTTACAAATTTCTAGACTTATTTCCAAATTATAAGGCGCCTACAAGGACCGCCATTCGTTCATGATCAAGACCAAGACTCAATTGCAAGACGTCGACTCAGAATACGCTTTATAGCACAATATCGACATCTACGAAAGCGAGAAGTCAAGGAGTCCGAGAAATGGCGCAGCCGGGAACTCTGTTATGGATTAATGAAAGTCCCCATACATCACAGCAACTAACTTCAATCCAAAAGCCTCGCTCACGTTTTCGTCCCCGAAAATCACATACCAAGTCTAAGAATGGCTGCAAAAATTGTAAAAGGCGCAGAATTAAGGTTTGTACCTATCCAACTCTGTAATTATGGTATTTCCTGAAGTTTAAAATAGTGTGATGAAGCAAAGCCAAGCTGTGGTCAATGTTCAGACCGACTACTCGGATCAGTTCAGTGTGACTTTCCTGTACTGCAAAAGTCAGATGCGGAGGAGCCATCCCCATTCCCATTATCAGTACAAACAACAATAGGTACTATTCCCAGCAAAATAGCTAGAGATCAGATCGTGTCCTATCTGGAAACAGTCAGGTATTCTATGCCGAAACTTCAAAGACCCCATATACAAGCCAGATGATGCACTCAAGCTATTGAATCACTTCCTTGACGTGACTACTCCATGGATTGGATCCCCATCGTTTCAGCGAATCATTCAGCAGCACGGGCTTGGGCTTTCTTTAAAAGCTCCATATCTGATGCACGCCATTCTTGCATTTTCAGCGAGCCATCTCAATTATTTACAACCAGAAGAAAAGAAGTACAGCATTGCTTTTGTCCTACACTATGCACTATCCCTCTCTTCTTACTCGCTGCAACTTAGAGAAGGCTTTGATTCTAGCAATGCAGATGCTACAATCGCATCATCTTACCTCCACACGATGCTGGCGTTCAAAAACGTGCAGTTTCAAAGCAGTCATGAAACTGATGACGATGTTGGGGGAGAGCTCACTTGGCTACGCGCCATGAGAGGAGTATCTATCTTGTGGGATACGAGCGATATGCGTTCTCACCTTAAAGGCAGTGTTTTGCTCGACATGGAGAAAGATGGGACTTGCAGTTATGGACAGGTGAACGACACAGACTCTTGGGCACCGGAAGTATCTCGTGAGATTTACAAGTTGTTTGAAGTGGATTGCGATCCCGATACGTTCAAGGATTCGTATGAAGGACCCTTGAACAGCCTGTGCCAGCTAATGCAATTAGGCAATGCTCATGAGATGATTTGCAAATTCATGTCGTTCGTGGGTGAGCTTCCCAGCTCATTTGTACAATTACTTGATCAGAAGGACCCCAGAGCTTTGTTATTGTTATGTTATTGGAGTGCACTCTTGGGTCAAATAGACTCCTGGTGGGTTATGGGCCCAGCAAATGTTGTTTGTAGAAGGCTTTGCGGGTACTTGGATGGAATTCCGGAGCAGAGAATTCATGACTTATTACATTTTCCGGCTAGCATGTGTGGTTATATAATGGAAGATTCATTCAGAAAGACCACGGAAGCACTTCTAAAACTTCAAAATGGCAGCACTTTTTGATACAAGAGAGGGTCTTAATAAGAGATATAGCGAGCAAAATCCAAGAACTAGGTGTGTGCTTACATCAAGCGGATTAACTTAGTAGCAGATACCATGTGTAGTTGCATCTGGATGCTCTTGCAATGCATGCTACCTGTGAAGCCGGCGATGGATATGATAATGTACGCTATATTATTAAAGCGAGTGAAGGGGAAGGAAATAAAGCATATATATATACTACTCCTATGATAGGGATATGTAAAAGTAAGATTTTTGAAATTTAGAGCTCCATCTATCCAGAGTTTTGTAACCTACTTTTTAGAATCCATTTGGTTCACATCTCGTCCTTGGAACGATTTTGGGGTTTAATTTCAGAATATTCCCCATTCGAGCAGCATTTGCAAAACGGACATGCGACCCAGGATCTATTCACCATGAAGATAAGGTATATTACTAGACTCCCTAGGCCGCATATACGAGTCGATGGCAATCCAACAATATCAATCGTCAGCAAAGGATCCAGATGCCCGCACATGAACTAGCTTAGAGTCACGGGGGGGTGACGTGACTGAACCTGTCAAAGAATCATTCATCCATTCTATCTTATCACCAAATCAAAGTATTCTTACTGGACATGAAAAGTGGAATGATAATAAATTGAATTGCGTTCTGCAGACGTGCAGATCCTGTAATAGATACGTTCCGCGTTTAGACTAGCTTCGCGTCTTCGTTGCAAGCCGAGATAGGCTAAACCTAATCCAAAACGTATTCGCTTCGAAGCTTTCAAACATGCAATGTAGATCATGAGTGGATGGAGTGAATCCTATTGTTTGCCTAGATGTTTGGTGCATCATTTAGAACAGACTACGTATTCATCATGCGTTTTTGCTTTTCACTGGTTTTTAGTGATGGCGATTTATAAGCAATGACATATTGACGTGAATTAGATGAATCTATCACGGACACCAATTGCTACCCCACACTAGTGAATAGCTTTGGATTAGCTGGGTGGAAAGCTTAAAGCACTTCGATTCCTTGATAAATGGCAGGAGCCAGATCTCAGATCCTCTTTTAGAAGTGAAATTCTTACTTCTTTCTGTTACTTCACGGAGACTATTAATTTAAGTAACAAACAACTTCAAATCTTTTCCACCCAACGGAATCTACTTCACCTGGTCCAATTTAAAATGTCGGCTCCTCAGAGATTCGTTGTTGTCGCAGGCGCAGCAGGCAACCTAGGTTCACGAATTGCTCTCAATCTACGCAAGAGAAATGTGGCAGTCAAAGCGCTCGTGCGTCCTGGCACCGCAGCATCACGCACTCAAAGATTACGAGATGCCGGTGTCATTATAGCTGAAGTCGACATGAATGATGTTACAGCCATCACCAAATCAGTCACCGGTGCTACAACAGTCGTCTCGGCACTACAAGGGCTTAGAGGCGTTATTCTGGGTGTTCAAGGAAGACTTCTCGAGGCGTCTGTAGCCGCAAAGGTCCAGCGTTTCATTCCTTCCGATTATTCGTTGGATTTTACAAAGTGTGACCCAGGTACCAATCGAAATCTGGATCTTCGCCGCGAGTTCCATACTAAGCTTGATGCATCGGGTATTCAATGGACGAGTGTGTTGAACGGTGCGTTTATGGAACTTTTGACAACGGGTCAAATTCCGATCATTAATGATAGATGGCACCGAATCATGCATTTCGGGAGCGCAGATCAGAAACTCGATTATACAACTATCCCTGACACGGCTGCTTATACCGCCGCTGTGGCTGCAGATTCAAATCCAACACCAAGGTTTCTACGCATCGCCGGTAGCTCTATCAATGCGAAGGATTTGGCGGCTATTGCGACAAAAGTTCGTGGAGAGCAGTATACTCCTATGTGGATAGGCAGTGTTGGATTGCTTCGGGTATTCATTTCGATTTTGAAGTTTGTTATTGGGGGAGAAGAGAACAAGATTTTCCCGCCTTGGCAGGGGATGCAGTATTTGGAGAATATGGTGTCTGGAAAGGGCAAGCTGGATCCGATTGATAACGATAGGTATCCTGATTTGGAATGGACAACTGTGGAGAAGGGTATAATAGAGGCGGATGCAGAGAAGAAGAACAAGTCTGATTGAATGAAGTTGTAATGAGATGATGGATGGGGGTTGGATAATGATATATGTCTTTATTATCCGGGGTTTTCGGAGCTTGCTATATCGATTTGGGAGTTCTTATTGGTAATAAAAGTACGAATTCGTAAATATACCTCTCCGTGATATTTGTATGGCAAATCTTAAGATCATACTCTAATATTGTTCCTGAAAATGACCCAGTGCTTCATGAAATCCCAAGCAAGCCTTGGAATCCAATATTGTCAATTCGAATACTCCTATCCAGTCTTCAGAAACGACTTTTGAATACCCTGAAGATCTTTTGAAGGATTGAAATTTTCTCGGCTGATATTTGCAGACCAGATGTATATATTATTTTTATATCAACAGTAAATCCAAAGAAAGTGATCTTCTTCACACTTCTATGTGAAGCGATTGATATTTTGAAAACCTTGGAGTAGAAACCGTGAGCTGTTTGTATTAGTCTGGAATGTGCTTGGAGTATTTGACCAATGGAAGCTAGTTCTATGGCCAATCGCCAACTCACGCTAAGATTAGAACTAATCAAGCTAAAGCTAAATCTCGACAGCTCAACAAGTCACGAATCTTTTGACTGTTTCACATGCTTCTTTTCTCTTTCGTGTAATATAATATTTTTGACTGAACACTTTGTATTTGGTAGCTGATCATGGTTCTAGTTCCATACCGCACATGTCATTCCTTGTGTGCAAAGCACAACTCAATTGCAGAAACCTTAAAGGAGCTCGTCTGTCGATATTTATTCTAGCGCACGAGAAGTCTGCACTACGCATTCAACGTGGCAGATTTCAGAATGAAGACAGCTTCTACCAGAAAGGTTGTATTTTTTGGGATTATTGAACCAGCTGTCCAATTTTTTCATATGTTGCCATACGAACAAAGGATTCGCAGACTTGAAACGTACAGAAAGGTTTCGAAAGACAGAATGGCTGTTGCGGACCAGTCGAGAGCTGCTTCGCAATAGATCTCTGAAATTGGCAATCTATCGCCATATATTGATGCAATCTTAGCATAACTTTAGACCGAGAAGACGCCAGGGAAAGGAATCTATGCTGGTACACATCGTTTTCTTACACGCCAATCTATTCGAGGAATCTCAATTCCCGACGAAGATAGCGATGAGCAAGTGATTAGGTCTGCGGATCAAGGATTCCGTTTGTCTGCATCTCAGGGCCAGGATATGCCAACTAGAAGATCACCAAGCTCCACAGCTCTCTTTCTATAACCTGGGAGAATATCTTTCGTCTGTTACACTCTGCTAGTTACTTCTGGTCGGTCAGGGTACATGTGGTTATTCTGAAATACAGAAAGAAATGCGTGAGTTGCGAAGAGGAAATGTAGGAATAATGGAAGTTCGATCTTCCCTTTTGGATGTCGAATACTATATGATCTTCGAAAGACATCTGAAGAATTCCAGCATTCTCTTTGAGCAATGAGCATCATTTGACTAGCACAGATTATCAGTAAAGGTACAGACGGTAGTCGACCTGGTGGACCTACCTAGTTAAGATTTAACCTTATTTGGAGTGTGGCCGAAAAGCATACACGACGCCACATTAACCTTGAAACTAATTCCAAAATGGCTTAGTACAGAAACGTGACTACGGGTATCAAGCGGATCTACACCGTGTACATTTGAGATAGTCATTCATTTTATATACCTTACCATCTTGCTTAATATTGCAATATTCTCTCCATATATTCTACTCTTAATATATTATTATGATATTTCATCCAAAGCACCAATTCAGTTCTTAATTACATGCAGTACCAAGAATTCAAACTCAACGACAGCCAAGCATACTAAACCAGCATCCCCTATATCCTCAACACCCTTCACAAAACTTAAAAACCCATATCGACCACGTGCAAAAACCATCATGTCCGACATTCCAACAGTTCCCCTCCTTCACCACCGCAACACCCCCTCCATATCCTCCACCAACTTCACAATCAGCACTCCAGCCTCTACTGATCCTTCTCTCGCCCCTGCACCAACAGTCGCCAACCCAATCCTACACCCTCGAAAATTCGATTTGATAAATGACACCGAGCTATATGCCCATGAAAACCGCGTCATTCCTCGCCTATTCTTCTATGAACCTGAGGAGGAATTACAAGTCTCCAGGTTGAAAATGATTAAAGAGGGCCATTTCGTTGGACATCCCAGGACTTTGGTTTTTAGTGTGGCGGCAGCTGTTACTCCCCTTAAACGTGACGTCCAAGCTCTCGGGTTTGATTTCCCTTCGCCATCTTCAAACCAAGATGGCGAGGAAAAATACAGAGCTGCTTATTCCGTGCACTTTGGACCTAAATCCCGATATAACACTACGGGCAAGGTGAAGGAAACGGGGAGTAAAATCGAAATGCAGAAGATTGCCGAGTTGGCAGCTGCGTGCGAGGCATTGGAGTTTGTGGAGATGGAATTTAAGATGAGGGTTCCAGGGTTTGAGGATGTTAGTGGGGAGATTACGCCAGGAGGGTTGGTAGTGGGGGTTACAAGTAGTACGAACTTATGGTATGGGATTACGGAACATATTGTAGGTTTATTATTTCTGGTTTTGTCTGGGGTTTGATGATGGGGTTTGCTATATCAGGTCAAGTCGTTCGGAATACTCCAAATTATTCTCCCATCTCCCAATCTTAATATCCTCCTCCCCTCTTCAAAAATTCATCTAACAAACCCCACAGTACAAATGGAAACGTAATGATTTCCACAACTCCAAAGGGAACAAAGTTGTAGGAGAAAGATTATGGAAAAGAATCGACGAATGCATGAATCGATTCGAATTCAACCAGACGAGAGTCGCATGGTTATTATGTGAAAAGGAGGACAATCAAGCAGAAGAGGCTGCTTTAAAGATCGCGAAAACACTAGTGTAAGGTACCTAGGGTAAGAGGGGCATAAAAAGGAGCGAAAGGGCGGGAGTTGAGACCCAAGAAAAGACATGCGAGGGATTAAAATCTGGCAAGGCGAACTGTAATAACTTGACATCATTAGCGTATATTATGTATCTGTTCCCTATACAGTATCCCTGAACCACACACCCCAGGCTCATCAACCAACTCGTACACGTATAAATCCTATCCCAGTTAATAATCCCCTCATCTCCATGTCACATCACACCTGCGGCCCCTTATCGTATTCTATGTATCTCCAAGAACCTCAACCACCTCCTGAGGTAGAAGGAGGAGGAGATATATATCTTTTTACGAACCCACCAACCTACCCAAAATCAGTCCCTCGCACATTTTATCATCCACCCTCTCACACACTCCATCTAACCCAATTCCACATCTCCACCCCCCTTCAAAACAACGATACAGAACAAGCTCCACAACGCCACATACCTAGCACCCTACCCTACCATTTTACAAGTCGCAACACATCAATACACAGCACAGAGTAGGTATGGAAAGTATTTCTACAGTAGATACAGTACCCTGTGATAGCAAGTCATGGATGGATCAGAGTTGCCGGTTATGGATATTAATTACTGGCGTTGCGTCACTACCTACTTAAGAGTTGGGGCTGTGGGATGATTAGACTAGACTGTTTTTGTTGAACTGTTGGATTGTTTATTGGTAGATGCGATATCTGTATGTGTAATCGAGGTGCGTAGAAATACAAATTAAATGCAAGAAGACAAATGGATAAATGACCATCAATAGATTGACAACCAACCAACCAGCGAGTTAGTTAGTTTGTAATGTAAAAATTTCAATTCTCATCATTCATGTCGTTCATATATACAATTAAACCCCATAACAATGCCAAATGCCAATGCGAATACCATACCGTGCCATACCATACCATAAATCATTACACCCGTGACCTCTAAACCGTCCTTCTCTCCAAAAGTAACCTCCCAACTGGCCCCTCTTTCCTAGCCAACATCCCATCTGCGCCCGCCCCCCTCTCAAAGACCTTCTGTCCCCTAACCCAAGTCTCCGCCACCCTGCCCTTCATCACCTTCCCCGTATAAGGACTAACTTTATTTCTAAAAAGTAATTCCTCCCTCCCTACAACCCACTCAAGAGCATCATCGAAAATGCAAATATCCGCATCCATTCCGGGTCTCAATGCACCTTTACGATGCTGAAGACCAACTTGTTTTGCCGTATTCATGGCGCATAGCTTTACGATCTCCAGGATACCGATTGGGTTTGGAGAGGAGGCACGTGAGGGGGATGTCGCTTCCGTCCAGATGATTGGAAGACCGAGACCCACTGAAGAGATACCGCCCCAAGAGGCGAAGAAATCGCCCTTTTCTTTTGCTGCTTCATCTTTTAGCAAGTTGCCGTTCACACCTTTAGCATCGTCGCGCATGGCGCCACAGCCGTGGGACAGATGTTCGGGCAGAAGCTTGAGTTCGGGGGTGCAGGGACTGTGGTCGCTGACGATGGTTTTGATCACGGATTCGGGGTGGGAGAGTTCGGACCAGAGGCCATCGCGGTTGGCAGATGAGCGGATAGGAGGACAACATTTATGGCGGGTGTCTCCTTCGGGGACCTCTTCGGATGCGAGGGCGAGGTAGTGGAAACATGTTTCGGCGGTGATGTTTATGCCAGACGAGCGGGCGGCGCGGAGAAGGGGAATGGCTTCGATGGCAGAGAGGTGGACAA
The DNA here is from genome assembly GCA_009299455.1 of Monilinia laxa. Lineage (NCBI taxonomy): Eukaryota > Fungi > Ascomycota > Leotiomycetes > Helotiales > Sclerotiniaceae > Monilinia > Monilinia laxa. Next base: position 1,345,441 of record VIGI01000012.1, read on the forward strand.
TGTGGAGGTGGAGGGAGGGGGCGAGGTGGGCGAGAGAGAGAATTTGATCAACGGCGTAGGTTTCAAAAGAAGGGGGACGGGAGGATAAGAATGTATCGTAGGTTGTGAGGGGACCGGATGGTTTGAGTGGGGGGAGGGATACTTGGACATCATCGCCAACCGAGGCGGTAATTGGTGGAATCATTTCCGCGTGAAACATGAGAGTTGTGGATGTATCTTTCAAAGTTTTGAGTGCAAGAGTTACATCTGATGAAGAGACGGCAGGGAATTCATCGACCTATTGCTATGGTTAGATACTGCAAGTGTGATTGGTGAGGAAACACGTACACCACTCTCTATAAGGAAGCCTTTGAAACCCCTAACCCCTGCCTCGACAAGTGGAAGCAATTCGTCGGCATTGCCAGGAATGATTCCACCATAAAATCCAACATCAACCCAGCATTGACCTTGGGCAGCCTTAATCTTTTCTTGTAATCCATTCAATGTTGTAGTTGGTGGGATAGCATTTAATGGCATATCAATGACTGTTGTGACACCACCTGATGCAGCAGCTTTCGTACCAGTATTGAAACCTTCCCATTCTGTCCGCCCCGGCTCATTTAGATGCACATGTGCGTCGACTAATCCTGGAAGGATCAAATGTGGCGTGTGGTCAACATAGATTGTGTTTGGTGGAAAACTCGAGGGTGGAAGAACGGTAGGTAAGATTGATATGATCTTGCCAGTCGAAGGCGAGATTGTGATGGTTGCAGGCGAAACGATGAGATTATCATTCTCATCAAAGATGACTGCCCTTGAAGAAACGAGAACTGTAGGTTGTAATGGGGAATCATGAGGTGGTGTAGCAGCAGGAGTTAGATATGGGTATGTTGTAGTCATTTTGAAGGGGTTTATGACTTTATACTGAAAAACAAAGATTCAAGGGGGATCTGAAGAAAGAATTGAAGGGATTCTAAGAAGATGTAAAATTGAAAAGATAATCCACTGGAATGGAATTCTCTTATCGTGGGGGGTAAGAGGTGGTGGGTTAGATAAGAAAGGACTGAGGGATAAAGTCCAACAAACGAGCTGATAAGGAAAATGAAGGGGGAAATGGGAAATAGAACTCTTTCAAATCTGGGGAAGGGAGAAAGGAAAAGAATCAGAAGAAAGAGAGGAGGAAGAAGGAGATCAAGAAGATGAAAGACAATTGAAAGGAAACTTGATTGACAATAATCAATTCAATTATCAAAAGAGGCCAACTATGATAGGCTGACTCTACCCATTGTGGAGTGCACACTATCATTCATTCATTCACCCAACGTTATTCATATTCCGTAGATCCAACCATCACATCCATGCATTCATGGGCGTGGAATAATCCGAAGGGGAAAAAAAGTAAACATTCCCGCCCAAAAGAGGAAGAAAAAGTTATCACAGTCACAATCATATGAGAATGCCTGATCCTCTATCCATTATCCCTTCGTCATTCCTTATCTTTTCGTAACAACTACCCAATCCGAAGTCAATGCTACCAATTTGGATCCAGCCGAGGAATATGGAAAAGCCACTCTAACTTGGAACTCCATAAATAAAAGATTTTCTTATTCCTGGCGTGAAGAGAACAAAGCGGTCGGGATTCAACCAAGTTAACCTATGATATATTTTGATCGAGTAAAGGTTCCCTTCTAGTGATTTCCTAGCGAGGAAGTCTCCGGAGCAGGAGGGATGAGCATCGTTTAAGCTTCTTCTACATTAAGGGGAATGCCGGTAGAAGAACCTTTTCGGGGCATTTCGGCAAGTTTGAAGTCATGACAGTCGAAGTTGTGGAGATTCAATACGAACGGCGCGGTGAAGGTACACTGACTGTATATCTTCTTATCAACAGAATGTGGACGTTCATTATCAATCATGTGCTGTGCGGCCATGATATCTGTAAGGCACCACTAATGTTTCCTTGTACATCTTGTGCTCCTTGCGATATGTATATCCTTGCTGATTGTACGAGTAGAACTTCTCAATCTTTCTGACGTTAAAGTTACGTGGTTGTCCCCAGGTCATTGACGTGTAAGAGGGTAGTTTCTCCAGTAGCACAACTGCAAGGCGAGTCCCGATGTCGGGTCGGATTTAAGTTTAGCCTATCTTGAGATTAGCTGATCGTTCTGTATTTCTTACTCGATCAAAACTCATAAAAAGGAAAGACATCAATATATCCAATGCTGATGCATATGTGGCTTTGAGATTCATTATTGTCGTACAAATCATTGGTTGTTGGGGATGACCTCAAGAGATGTTCGCGAGAGCGACGGCACCAATATGCGTTGTTTGCATAGGTACCTGGATATATTGCTTTCTCTTGAACCGAGATAAATGGGAAGCATCGGCATCGTTGCCGGTATGGTGAGCTGACCTCGAATCAATGACCATGTATTCAGAAATGGTTGTTTCCATGGGTATTTCCCGATTGACTTCATGGCTTGGAGTTTCCGAGAGCACAACATTTGTCCGCTCATTACGGCTACGGCGTAGAACTGGTGAACGAGCCAATGATCATTGAAAATTGCGGATAATTACATCCTCAAACACAAACAAACAAGCTGATAACCAAAGCAGCAGGTCAAAAGTAGTCGAGTGAAAGATTTGATGGCAATGAAGATCAAGAAAATATGGAAAAGAAATGGATGGAAATGAACGACAATATATTTCATGAGGGAGGCGAGGGAAATGCGAGAGAGGGGTTTGGGGAAGGAATCGCAATCTACTACACCAATCACGTATAAACGGCTGGAGTAACTGCAAGCCAGGGGTTCTTGTCACATGAGAACCATCTGACGACAACTACAAACAAGTACCTGGGTAGGTAATGATAGAGAAGTAGAAATCACATCGTCGTTAACACTCAAATTATTAACACTCGTGATAATCCGCATCACATTCAAATTCAAGGGTTTTCTATTTTGTTTCCAGGAGTTTGTTGATATTTTCATTATGGGCGGTTCCACGTTTATTGACTTCTTCCGGTCACTTTTACTTCCTCGTCGTCGAACAACAACCATAACGAAGCTTGATCAGATTTCAATTTGTGAAATATTGGAAGGATTGAAGAGTGGTCATTTCTCAAGTGAAGATCTTGTCAGAGTTGGTCGAAAGCCATAACTAATTCTCATTCACGTCACTAACGATGAAGACATACATCAAGCGTATTGAGCAAGTCAACTCTATAGTCCACGTCGTTAGTGAGATCAATCAGAACGCCATGGAAGTTGCCAGAGAAATGGACAAGGAACGCTCATGCGGTTCAGCTCGAGGCATTCTTCATGGGGTACCAATTCTCATTAAGAACTTATTTTTCACAACTGATGGTCTCAAAACTACTTGTGAGTTCTAATTTTTCCGGTTTGTGCATGCTCTTACTTCAAGAAGTTGGCTGCAGTGGATTTCTTGAGGCAATCCCAGCTATCGAAGCAACAACAGTTATCAAGCTCCGTGAGCAAGGTGCCATCATACTAGGAATAACAAATGGTTCTCAATGGGCCAATTTCCGTTTCACTCCTGGTTGGTCTGCTGTAGGAGGTCAGTGTATAGGCGTCTATCATAAAGATCAACATCCTCAAGATTCATCATCGGGTAGTGCTGTAGGCACAGCCTTAGGACTTTGCGCTGCTGCTTTAGGATCTGAGGTTTGTGGGTTCTTGGTTGCATGTTGGAAGACGCGGGCTAATTCTCGGGATATAGACATGTGGCAGCTTGATCCTGCCCGCGCAGAAATCCGCAGTTGTGGGAATAAAGCCGACGGTAGGGTTGACCTCGAGATATGGATTGTATAGCGCAAGTGACTTTCAAGACACTGTAGGGGTGTTGGCGAGGAGTGTTAAAGATGGGGCGCTTGTGTTGACTGCGATCGCAGGTGAGCATTTCCACTCTTTTCGCAATACTTCAACTGAAATGAGGGAGGCGAGGATAAACAAGACCCTATCTCGATTTTCGATTCGAGAGATCTGATATCTTCCAGGAAACCGAAACAAGTACCCTGCTTTATAAGGGCATGTATTTCTCGGAGGCTAGACGGTGTGCGGATAGCAGTACGTAATTCCGATCAGAATCAGCACTCATAAATCCTAATAATACTAGATACCCCGCCACCTTCTCAAAAATGTTAATCCCACCACAAACCACCTCTTCACGAATGCAATCAATAAAATGAGAACCCTAGGAGCAATTATCGTTGAGCCAGCTTCATATTCAAAATTCAATGTCGATAGATCATCATGTACTGGCGATGAATATGATCTCGCGTTACGAGTAGATATTTATCACAGTATCTTCACCATTCCCCATAATATTAAAATCCATTCCCTGACCTTCCTCAGACATTGAAAAGACTCTCTCTCACTTCTCCACCAACCCCCACTGTCTTCACACACTCTCTGATGTTATGTCTTACACCATCGCCACCACAACTGAGGAAGCCTCTACGCGCGGCTACTCATTCTTCGAATCGTGCTTAGAAGCTGGGGACACATATTCACGTGATAGTGAAGAATACAAAAATTCCAGAGCAGAAAGGGAGTATATGGGAAAACAGATACCGAAACTATTGGACAAGTTTGAGTGTGACATGATTGTGCTACCGACGAATTTGGCGATGGAGCCCGCGGACGTGGGGGGGAACCCAGTGGTAAATGTTCCAATGGGATTTTATCCTATGGGAACGGAGATTAGTATGAGGAATGGTTTGGTCGATTGTGGGCCGGGAATTCCGTGAGTTTTTCTTTGGCTTTGTCAATTTGTTTTGTGGGAGCTAGGGGTACGGCTGTTGGATTGGAACTAATTACGTTGTGACAGGATTGGACTATGTTTCATAGGAAGGAGATGGGATGATGAAAAGTTAATTGGGGCTGCCTATGCGTATGAACAAGCTACGAAATGGAGGGAGAAAGGGAAGATGCTGGTGAAGTGTGATATTGAATTACCTGTATCGGGGAATGCAGAGAAAGGTAAGAAGAATTGATTCTATGGATCCTGTCGAATCATTTCTTGTATTAAGAGCGGTGCCATAGCTCAAGTAAGTCATTGGCTTTGTAGACTTCATAGACTTCATACAGTCTATAAATTCTACCACTGATTCGTCAATCTCCGGCCAAGCTAAATCCACTGCGCCATAAATACCTATCTATTTACCTTCCCTCCCCAAATCTCAAACCTAGTTTCCCAGGAAAAACTCACATAACTCCACATTGCACAGATAAAAAATCAAAATTCCCATAACCTGCGCCCATAATTTACACCAAGATGGAGACAATAACTTCTCAGACATTTAGTTGTATAAATTTCACGCATCACCAAACCCGACCAATTCCAAGATTCGGTCAAAGAATATTGCGGAGCAAATTCATTGTATCGTCGAGTCAGGTAATAACATCATATCTCACGATGCCAAAGAATATTTGAAGCAACGATATCAATGTTAGTATTAATATCAATATAAATGGATAAACGAAAGGTTCGTTACATAGTAGGCGGTTGGAGCTGGAAGTAGATGAGAACAAATTAATTCTGGTAATGAGTTGTTATTGCCAGCTAGTATATATCTTTTGGATGGGGAATCATCTTCTGGTTTTGTGTTTTGTGTTTTGTGTTTTGTGTTTTGTGTTTTGTGTTTTTGGAGTTGGAGTTGGAGTTGGAGTTGGAGTTGGAGTTGGAGTTGGAGTTGGAGTTGGAGTTGGAGTTGGTGGTTATTTGTTTTATTCTTGGGAGTTGATGTGTGAGAGAAGGGGAAGGTGATGGGGGAGGTGCTGGGTTGGTGGGTGGATAGGTATGTGGTTCGCTTTTTCCTTTTGGTGTGGGTTTTGTTGTCTTTTGCGCTCTTTTTTGGGAGATGGGGATGGGGATGGGGATGGGGAGGAGGGAAAGGGAGTTTGTTTATATGTTTGTGGATTTATGGATTTTGGAATCAATAGAGCATTAATAACATCGGGATTGTGTGGAGGGATCACTCATTTCTCTCTTCTCGGCGAGATCAGGTTTCCTTTTGCTCTTTGGGGGTATGTCGTGTTGTGTTTTGTAGCTTGTTCTTCATGGCCTTTTCATAAGTTGGTTTTTCTTATACCTATGTTTACTCTCCTCTTTATCCCTCGCTTTTGGTTCTGGCAAAACATAGTTACGCGCTGTGTTGTGGTTGGAGATGCGCTTGTTGTAAGGTATGCGAGTGTAGGTGACCTCATGATATCTATATATAAAGATAGGCGAAAGGTATGTGTATGCAAGAAGAGGACAGAGAGGCGTAGGACTAAAGGTAAAGTGGCAAGGGGAAAGAAGAGAGGAGAGAAGCGGCCGACGAACTACAATATGAGTGGAATTCTTTTGTTACACATCTTGACTAAAAAGAAAAAAGAGAAAAGCTCACCCATTAACTCAAAAGAAAACATCGCATCACTTTCCTTCCTCCCCCCTCAAACTCAAAGCAACCATTCATCACTACCAATCAAACCTTTATCCCCCCCAAACACAACAAACACAGAAAAACACCCCAAACCTCGTTTAATCCAACCCCGCACGATATGATCTCAATCAATCGCATACCCAATATCCGATAACGAAATAGTGCCAGTTGGCTCAGTGGTAGCGCGCTGGGTTTTCACATGCCCTCAAACGGTGTCCCTGCTTAGCAGCTTTGAAGTGATCGTTACTTGTCGAATCAGTTCGCCTGGTTTAAGTTGGGGTTCTTTGATGAACGCGAAGAGAAGTTCCTTGATTTTTTGTCTTTTTTTGGACTTTTTGGTGATTTTTTTCGGTTGGGGTTGGAGTGAATTTTCTTGGATGCTTTGGTTTTTGTTTATTGGTTTGTTTGTTCGAAGGATTGATCTGGTGATGTTTGTTTTGGAGATGGAGGCTGGGGGTAAGGAGAAATAGAGCGGATGCTGGAGCAAATGAAGAGACCAAGGACAAGTATGGGATGGCATAGAGGAGAAGAGACTTGTGAAATAGAAGTGTGTCAAAAGAGAGAGGTAAAATATCTATTTCATTATATATCTTACATGTAACCGAGTCAGCCGATACCTTTGTTCCGCATCTGAAGATCTGAAGATCAGAAAATGATGAAAGTTGACCGAATCGCCTAGCTCGAGACCTACTCCTTTCTCTCGGCTCTCTTTTTAATCACTAGAATGGCCAATCATGTTAAGTTCAATCACACCGACATGTATATGTGCCTGATAGTAATCAAGAATACGTGAATTTTTATTCTACAAAGTTAGTCCCATCCACCCAAACCAGTATAAATAACCAGCATCTTCCTTTCAAGATCTACATACTGGAGAGTAATATCTAGCAAAAACGGTTCATTCCCGAAACTGCGAAGTTACGATGTAGTTGCTCTTGGATTTTTGATTTTATGCCATTAAAACCATTTCAAGGAGAATATTATTTCTTGACCTGCTTTATAAACACTTTTCGATTACCAATTATAAGTAGAAGGTTAGAGGATCTGATAGCGATCAAATTGATGGATTTGCTTTTGATTGTCATGGATTAAGGTTACCATTCTATCGGGTTATGATTTTTTTACTATATTTGTAAGGGTAAATGCCGACGATGATGATTACATTTTCAGATGGTAGATAGCAGAACGAATGTTGAACAACAGCCGGTGCCTATAACTTGACAATAATTTCCCATCGAGAAAGAGCCGGGTAATCATTCGATTAATCTATCTTAAGACAATCTGGGAACTCCCAAGGGTTCCAAGTCAAAAGGAGCAGCGCCAGAAACTGCACACTGGTGTACCAGAAGAAGTAGCGGTTGTCTGAAAATTCTTGCGATCTCCAAAGCTACCTAGGCAGCACTGGGGCTTGTATAAAGATCGTAAATGATTATCACAGGATGGGGTATGCCCAGGTGCTTCAGATTGCTTGATTGAGGAGACAGATAGAGGATAACATTCACTTCTGCAAAATCAATAGTTTCGTTGATGTTGACCAAATACCAGCTTCCCATCATATTTCTACCTCAAAACCAGAACATCAATCCTTCTTTCTAAGAGAGACGGAAATTTCTTGGTAGAAAGATAGGCCTCTACAGTGCCTATACTTGCTTTAGGCTTCGCTCTAGCTCTATGAGGACATGTTCAATGCTTTCCATGTACGCTGCTGCAATAAAATATCAAGCGAATATGTGGGAAAAGGGCGAAGAAATGACGGTGATAATGATACCGAGTGGCAAGTAGAATGACAGTGACGGGAGAGATTACAATGAAAATTAACGCATGAGACTGCAGTATGGATATACGAATAATTTGATCTGAGAACGAGGATTTGTTACTTTTAATGATCCCGAAGAAATCTAATAGTGCCGAACTGTCAACAATTACTCCGTTGAACTTATGGTCAACATGGTTTTATTTTCTAAGAAAAGGGGGTTACATAACATGCGTCAATGGTTTCTTTGGGGATCAGATATGACCTCTTGATTCTCATATAACCAACCAATCTCATGGATCTGTATTTGGTGGTGTAATGGTATTATTCACCTACTCACTATGACGTTACTAGTTTACTTGGAATTCTCTAGGTGTATGCAGACTCTGCAGCTCTACATAGCTCTTCCATATTGAGCATTCAGCACTCAGAATATCGATATCCTAATAAAAGCGATCGACGCTCTTCAGAAAGTATAACTCCATCCATTCTACCAACTCTCTGGTCGCTGCCAAGGAGTGCCCTTTCACATACTCTTGAGAGCTGCATGGATTTATCCAATTTGAGAACCAACTAGGTTTGTATGCACAGGATACTCGTATGGAGGGACAGGGGAAAGAATGGCGGATTGATGACACTGCTCATGAATAGTGACAGCGAAAGCTGTTTTCATCCAGTCTGTTGAGAGTCTCGATAAAAGGGGTCCATATAATCTAACGGGGCGCAATCAATATGCAAATTCTATACCTACTGGCAGTGAGATATATATGCCAACAATGTTAGAATGACAACAATCGACAATAATCATTATGACAGAAAATTGGTAGTTTTCTCTGCACTTGAAAAAAGCATCCACCACTATGATACGAGGTACTTAAGAGCCTTTACTGTAGCAAAGCTATATTGCTTGTTGTATCTCAAGGTTAGACATTTATCAATAGTCAATTCGATGTTCATCTTGTTACAGATAACATTAGGTGATGGTGTGCTGATTTAAATAATGGAGGATGTCAGTTTTGGCGCGTCAGATCGAGCGGGTGATGTGATGAGCTTGCCTGAAATATTAATTCACCATCAATTTCAAGGACATTGTCTCCAACTATAAAAAGACCGTTCCGGACACGTCAAGAAACTTTTTCTGTGGAGAGTATAATCTTAGAACATATCGTCCACGTTTAAAGGCAGGGAGAACTGCAAGAAAGAAATTGCTAGTGTCGAAAGGGTGTAGGGTAGGGGCACTCAGCCAGATTGATAGAAAGGCTGAGAGATCTTCATAACGTTTCCTCAACGGGAAGTAGAGGTGTAACAGTACTATGCTAAAAGTGCCATCACAGTAGTATAGTTCGGTGCAATTACTATATTTCGTATTTAGAAATTAACATCGTGTGATATGAGATGAGATGAGTGGGTGAACGACAGTGATATAAGTTGCCGAAGATCTGACAAGGACAAGTGGTTGGGTATTAAATGATAGAAAAGCCGCGAAAAAGTCAAAGCACCATAACTAAAAGCTAAATAGAAGGCGACTGGAGTTTGTCTATGGAGTTTACATGAACCGCTATCACTTCACAGACCTTCCTGTGGAAACACGGTAGTGATCCGGTGATAGATGGAGCTTTGATTGATATACTACTTAAGACCAACTTTATAAATCAAGCCATAGCCTAAGGCAGTGAATTGACACAATTTGAATAGAATATTTTTCAATGAAGCCGTTGAATATTCATTGGCGATAAATTTGTTTCGAAGCCAACATAACTTCAAGTCAGCCGTAACTCACGCACGGTAATGTGATTATCATGGTAGACTTTCAATATCCAGGGCGTCCTCAGTATACAAACAACACAACCAGAATTATTTCGCGAAAATGCACTGCTCGCTCTCTTATGGGAAGGTAGGAGTATTCTCTAGTATCAGACAAATTTCTTTCAAACACCCAAGAAGGCACCCAACCTCTGTCTATATATCGTACAAGTACAGGCCGATATACGATCGGCTATATAGTAGACAGATAGTCATTAGCCTCATGGTCTTCTAAGCCAGACACAGCAGCTAATATTTCCTCAGACTTTAGATGAAAAGAAGAATATTGACGAAGCAGCCTAAGGATCTTTAGTGGTGTGAGAGCAATGAAAAGACTAAAGCTCGGTGAAGAAAGACAGACGAAAACAGGTTGAAGATTGACGATGATAATCATAATTATGTAGGCGACAATGACGAGGACGCATGAATGGATGAGACTTCAAAGAATAACACATCTAGGATATACTACAAGAAACGAGCTAAGTAAGAGCTTGAATCATCATATAAGCCATTGTCTGTATGCCCGCAGCTTATTTCGGTTCCAGTGGGCTTCCATTTCCGCTCTCGTTCAGTAAGATTATGATATTAAAAGTCAGGAAAAACGCAGTACATAGCATCACAAATGGAAATTCTCGCTCAATATAGAATGTGGCTGTCACAAGCAGGGATACTCTGCAGCATCGCCTCATATATTTGATTATATCATCCAGTAAGTCTGACGAGACTTGTACGTATGTATGGTGAGGTACAAAAGGAATGCTTCTAGCACCCTTATAATCAAAAATAAATCCAAAATCGACGTGTCAAGAATTTCGAAGACAAGATAATCAATATACGATAAAAAGTGGCACAGTGCTGATGAAAACGTATGACCCCCGTACTGTAAGGTTTGCGTAAACGAATATCGAAAGTGTGACAACGGTAACAAGAAGTCGCGGAACTGACACTCTCAGAACCAAAGGCAGCGAGAGAGGAGCAAAGACGGCGAATGGGTTCAAATTTTTGCTTGGTGCTGTGCTATATACAAGTGTCTGGAAGATATATTGTAAGGGCTCTAGAAATGGACAAACATTTTTGAGAGGCCTTGGTACAACTTTAGGTTGAAGATCCATGGCCGGATACACTTGGAAGCCCTTTTAAGTACTCAAGCAAAGTCTCTCAGACATATTCTAGATGGATATTCATGAGCAAAGTTCACGCATCGCGGAAATAATTAACTAAAGCTTTCACTACAATCCTACAAGAGCAGTCTCACCTATTTCAGCTACTCCGTAGGTATAGAAAAGTCACAATGTTGAACCCATAGTTAAGGATGATCTACAATTCACCACGCAAATGGGGAAACGGAGAATCAGAAGCGCGGACGGCTTCAAAGAATTTCTGCCTGCCGGTAGCCATATGGGTTAATAAAGCAATGGTTCAGAATTACCAGGCGAGACAATGGTCGATTGAAGGGTTGAAATTAAGTGAAAAATCAACAACAATTGATATGCAGAGAACAGGAAAAAGAAATACTTAGTACTTAGATTGAATACGCCCCCAAAAACAAAAGTTCTCATCTGTTCAGTCATATGGATAAGCTTCTTAAGCCATGGTCGCAAACATGCATAGTTCATCAACTGATCATGTTTATTCCAGCACAACTGAAAAATATTCGGACAAAATTATAATGTAAATATATAAAATGAGAACATCCTTTATATTGAGTAAGTGCCCAGGCAGCTTCTAAACAACTTCTAAAGACCCTTCCCATAGCGATTGTCAACTCCTAGGTTTCAACACCATGTATAGAAAGTTCGCATAAATGGGTGATCTAATCTGTGGACAGACACAAAATTAGGTATTTACTAAATCAACATGCTTGAAATACAAGCCTGGATTTGCATTTAATTTAAAGCAAAAATGAAAATCTACCATGATGAAGGCTAGGTAGACGAATAGACGACAGTGGAAATATCACCACGATTAGCGATAGTGACATAGCACTTGTCACATAGGTTGAATGATAAAATCTCAGCTGGAGATACATTGATCATAGTGTACCTTCCACCGCCAGGTCAAGGTCCGTTGTCAGAATATCTATTTATTCACCCAACCAGCCATTCGGATTTGGATAGAAGACAACTAGCAATACTCGGAGTAGTTTGTGTAACCAGTAGCTTACCCTTGCGGAAGGGGAATAATGATAAGTTTCCAATAGAGAAGACGTGCGAGGGAAACTAACGTCTAACTATGTACCTATTTACGAATTCATTAAACATATGTACGACTCAAAATACTCAACCCTGGTACAAGGCTGAGAAGACCACACACCTGTTCTCTGCGGGCTCGCTATTCAAGTTTGCAAGTGGGAACGCTCTGCCAGCTCCATGAGCAATGTTCAATTTCTTTTATAAAAATTTCGGTAGTAAATATCTCGGAACTTCCTATGATTGCCCACTCGAGCGGTCTGATTTTTGGCATTTATTGGAGGTTGCTACTGATGTCAATATTTGATGACTTTTGAAATATGTAGGCCAAGCTTACTTCGAGTCATGAGCTGCAAGAATTTTCTGGCATTTTGACGAGAAGGCTTTCAGAAATCTAATAATTCAATGATTCACCGCTGTGCTGTATCTCTTATACTCTGTATAGGTACGCGATGAGATATAGCATGTTTCACCCCTGTGTGATGGTCTCGATATATCGGATGAGTATTAGAGAATGTCGGTTTCGGATTGGAAGATTGAAAGATTTACATGTTCATCCTTTATAGTACTGGTGGATTGAAAGAAGTTTAAATATTCACTAGAATATATTATTGACTTTGAGCCTTTTAATAGGACAGGCGATATGTGCATCATTATGAAAGTAGAGAGGTGGGATGAAATTTTATGTACTAACACGCATCTGAAGAGTAGGGAGTGTACCTAGGTAGTGAATTGTATTGAAACATGCATAGATGTGATATTGTATGAGTTGAAGAGGTAAACTGCTCTTGAGCGCGGTTCTCATTCAATCATATGATGGTATATATCTTTATCCTACACATTCATCCACGATTCCTGCATATTGCGCACTCAGCTGCAAATCCAGAATCTTTGGGAAGGCAACATAACTGTACCGATAGTACTTAATAATTGCAAGTGAATAGACAGGAATGGGGCGTTGCATTATTCCAAAGCCGCGTGCATACTGAATATGCCTGATATCTTGCGACTGAGAAGTTCATCTGGATTCTGAGCCCGTCATAATCACTATTCTGCCAGTTTCTGGCTTGGTTCACCGACCTAGTGGCCCCATGACGCTTCCAACCATTACTGCTACTTCTCGTTCCCAGCCACCCTCTGCTTTCTTCTCGCCCTTCAGGGTAGTTATTCCAGCCGGAAGCCTACTACCTTTGACAACGCATTCTCGTATCGCATCTCTGACACTATTACGATTACTCTTCAGTGTCCTAGCGCTAACGCCACCTCTATTTATAATCTCTTGTACTTTTGTGGTCAACCCACTGGCCAAAGTCCTCCAAAAGTAACTCGGCAATGAACCAGTCTCCAGGGATGTGAGGAGAGGCTGGAGGAAATTGATCGGCGCCATTTCATCAGATGGTAAAGTCGAATGCGGCGGAGGTTGTATAGATGCAAGCAGTGATTCTAGAGCCAATATATTCTGGCACCTGGCGGATACTTCGAGGAGAGTTCGATCGAGTGTAGGAAGTGTAGCAAGGGCGCGAGAAAGAGAAGCCAATGAGCTAGTAAGAGCAGTACGGAGATAGTCCTGGAGTGACTGAACGAGTAGATCCGGTTCCCATTTCATTCTCTTCGCATTTTTACTATTGAGCCCTGTTGTTGAGGACAGAAGGTATAGAGTTTTCAGAGCCGAATCTGTGCGCTCTTTTGTATCCCTGGTTTGCGCATATGTTGATGTATTATTGCTAGATGACAAGTTGCTCATCGAGAATTCGCGGATTAGTTGTTGTGATCTGGAAAGTACGACTCGTTCCGCGGGGTTGATGATAGATGTTTGAAGCGTCCTGACCACCTCTATTCTTTCTAAACCTTGACCTTCTTCGCCTGGGCCATTTTTTTGGAAAAGCTCTCGTATATTTAACAGAGTATTAGAACAACGTACTAAGGCCTTGTGATCCTCCTTCGCCCCCGGAACTTTGACAGGCGCACCCGTGTTCCCAATCTCAGATAGTTGAATCTCAAGCTGTCTTCCCAATTGTAAACATCGCGCTACCACTCGCCCTAGTCTTACAGTTTCCCATAATCTACTGGCGACAGTCTGAACCTCCTCTGCGATCTCATATCGTACTAAGACTTCCTTTTCGAGTCGCTTGTATCCGTCATTCAGACTTGCGACTTGCGAATCTATCTCTTTTACAATTCTCTGGCTCGATTCTGTCTGATCTTGGGTATGTGATAGGAGAGGAAGAGCGCTTTTTGTTGTGAGGGTATCTATGTGAGTGTTTATTTCTTGCGCATCAAATAGCACACGGGAGAGAGGTGTCGAGAGGTCGAGGGGTGTATCGGTAGGATTGTTTGTTCCCAAAACTAGAGAGTTTGCGAATGATGACGGGGAAAATGTTGGGGAAAGGAAAGTTTCGTAATCAATATAAGAGTTTTCCTCATCTGCGGATGCCATCTTTAAACTGTAGAATGGAATTTGTTTGTTTATACATCTGTCAATGATGTATTTGATGTTCAATGGTTCGTTCACCAGTTGTATGAAGAGAGAAGGGGACCTCACCTCAGACACCAATGATATGATTTCCAGTAACTGTCATGGAGCTTTTTAGTGACATTGTGGGGAAATGAGTGCACGGATCATGCGGGATTGTATTGATTAGTAAGCGCTCGTCTTAGGATTTCTCTCTCCTTACGGAGTATACTCTTCTCTAACTTTCACCACAAAAGTTCAAAGACAATATCGAGCCTTGGAATCGACTTCTTTACATATATATCACGGTTCGACCGGTGAAAGTCTTCAATCATAATTGAGCCTTTCAACAACTTCATATGAAGAAGTTGCGAGTGTCAAGGTACCTCAGCGGAATGTCCGGATTTCCCATAAAGCATTGTCAGCTTAACAACAACGTATCCAACATACATTCCATACTCTTATCTTGAAACCAATACAATACAATACTATACAATACAACTTGCAACTTCAAGATATTGTCAATTAATATCATGTGCTTTTATTGATCCCCTCCCAAGAATCCAGAGGAAGTCCTGGACCTGTGAATGCTTATTCGGTGCAAGCTGCAAGCTGCAAACCATTGTTCTTTCGTGATGGCTTCCTTGGATAGCCGCGACCTGATGCCCTTTCCACCTGGTAGCAATTCCAGCGATACTTTCATCGAAGGAGTACATTATAATCTCACAACATTGAAACATTGGAATTATACTTACTACTCTAATGGTACATTTTCCAATGGATCCCTCTGCTTCATTATCTTCGAGCCCTATACCCCTCATTTACTCCAAAACGGCACATTTCTTAACAGCACATCATGTTATTCTCCAATCCTGTCGATGGGGGCGCGGTCAACGATTGGTATCTCTATGGGAATTTTGTTTCTGATCAGTATCATGTTCACACTGATTAATCTACGAAAACACGGCCGAACAAGCATATCTCCTCGAAAACGATTTCGCGCAATTAGCAGAAGATGGCAATGGTATTGGATGCTTATAATTGGAACCTGTGGAGGTATAAGCGGTCTAAGTACTGTAGATGTTGACAGATACTTTTTACCGGAGTTACCTTTTGCTTTAACGAACTTCTTCTGGTTTTTGATGTTACCAGCAACAATGGCCGCCGTGTGGGAGAGTGTCAGGCATTGGGGCAGTTGGCAAGAGAGACAAATGCTTGACATACCCGAAAATCGACGTGCGCTCAGGGATGATGATAGACGTACCAAAATTGAACTAACAATTCCCTTGGTCTTCTATTTCTTTTTCTGGATGAATTTCTTGTTGGTCATACCAAGATCATGGGGTTCCTTTGAAAAGCAACGAGATTTGAACCAGAGTAATCTTATTGCTGCACCGGCTGCTACTGACATTCGGTTCAAACTCGCTGCTTTCCTTCTTTTTGGGGGATGGTTAACAACGATTTACTCTTTGCAACACTCAATATATCACTATATATCTCATGAAAAGGGAGTCCGGAACCGCTTTATTGCCCTCATCAGAAATATTCCTGCGAAATTTGTCCTAACCCTCTTCCTTTCTCTGGTCATGATTGGATATATCGCAGCAATTTCATTCTACTTCCCCATATCTCCTCTCAACATCAATGCAAAACTAGAATTCATATATCCTTTAGGCTGGGGACCGATAGCGCTCATATTACTCTGCTACGAGATCGCCGGGTATATGAATTTGAATGAAGATCGTGAATTGCTTCGACAGCGACGGCTTCACGATTTAGCAGCAGATGAAGAAATAGGATACACAAGAAAGCCGCGGTGGTGGAGTAGATTGCATGGCGATAACAAAATAGCAAGCATGCAAGAAAGAATAACCGCTAATGTCTCTGAAGTTGGAGGCGGAGTTCCAACAACCAGAGAATTGGAGAGAGGGATGAAAATGGAAGATATTCCATCATCATCCAGAGATAAAAGAGATACCAGTCATCCGATCAGGATTATTGAAGCACCGAGGACGGCTGTGGATATAACAAATTCTCGACATCTGGCTTACGAAGGAAGATTCAGGGATAATCCAACAAGACACAGAGACTCAGAGGCGAGCTCAGTTACACAAGTAGATTCTGAACAGGGCGCAAGCACCATTAGTACTTTCTCTATATCAGTACCTCCGCAGCAGATTAGGAGTATGCTTGATGTTTAGTAATGATTTGACGAGTATGGTCGTCTTTTTGGGCTTTTTATGAACATCCCATGCCAAAAGTAGCTTCAGGATTTGTCGTGTGTGAATTCAGCAATACTCAAGGAGTTTAACATTGAACTCACCTTCTGTTTTTTATTCTGAAAATATTTAGCGAGCTGGCTAATGTAATGACTTATGAGGGATATTGCAGTGAAAGTTAGCAGGAGGGGATGATTTCTTTTATGGTATAAGGGCATATATAACATCTTACTATCTTACGGATATCTTTCTGTTTCGTGAACAAGTAGTGCTTGTTAGGGTTCAGTTCTGCGTATTGAACGTTTGTGTCACGGGGATTGATATTCGATAGAACTGATAACTTTCATACTCAGATGCTAAGTGTGAATGATAATAAGATTGAATCAAACAGTAACGGACCCAGATGATATACCTACCTATCAAGTATCCTTGACATATACCCTCCCTTCAAATGGCCTCAACTTTATTTCCCCTTCCTCACTACCTTCAACGCCCCCCTCATAACTCCCGAGCAAAAGTCTTCCCTTCTCAACTGGAATATTCCACTTAACATCCAGCTCCTTGAAATTACAAGCTACCAAATACTCCTTTCCCTCCCCTTTCCTCAAATAAGCATAAACTTCCTCATTCTCCTGATCAACCAGTTCAAAACCACCTTTACACAACACCGGATTTTCTTTCCGGACCTTAATCATTTCTTTCCAGAACTCCAACACACTCCCTTTAACCCCGTCCTGTGCTGCAACATTAATTTCCTTATACTCTTCATTTGTTTTAATCCACGGTTTTCCTTTCGAAAATCCCCCATTCAGAGAATCATCCCACTGCATCCCCATCCTCGAATTATCTCTTCCATAACCCTGAATTCCACGAGAAACATCCGTCATATCCACCTCTTTTCCATTAGACTCTTTCTCTCTGCGTGCCTTCTCGGCTGCAAAGAAATTTATCTCCTCCAGATCCCGGAACTCTTCATTTTTCCACCATCGACTATTTCCCGTGCCAATTTCCTGTCCTTGATATATAAATACCGTTCCTCTACCGGTAGCATGAAACAGAGCTAGCATTTTCGCAGCCTGCACTCTCCATTCCGGTGTATCTTTTGCCCAACGGCCGAGAATTCGAGGCTGGTCGTGATTTTCGAGATATAACGAGTCCCAGCCATCATTCGCTGCGTTGTATGACATCCAACCCCCCAGGATTTCCTTAAGCTCGGTAAGATTCCAGGAAGAGCGTGGGAAGAAAGGTTTCTTCCCGGGCTGGATGTCAAAAAATACATGCTCGAAATTGAAAATCATTTGGAGGGGTTTTCCTCCCTGTACTAATCCGATAGCATCATTAGGCGTATGGATACCGGGAGTTTCTCCGACGGTAAATGCTTCGGGATAATAACACAGTACTTCGCGATGCATTTCTTCCAAGTAATCCTTTACGTGCGGTCCGTTAAAGTTGCCTTTGATACCAAACTGGAATTCCATGCGCGGATCCGTGACGTCGAAATCGGGGAACCCGGGCTCCTTGGAAATGCAATTGATGACGTCCATACGAAACCCATCGCATCCTTTGTCGAGCCAGAATCGCATAATATCCCATACCTCGTTGCGCACGGCGGGATTCGTCCAGTTTAGATCGGGCTGGCTGGTGTCGTAGACGTGGAGGTAGTATTCGTCTGTCTGATGCGAAGGATCGGTTTCCCACGCCGACCCGCCAAACATGGCGCCCCAGTTGTTGGGTTCCTTGCCGTTTTTGGGCGGTTGCCAGTAGTAGTAGTCTCGTTTTGACCCGTGGGGACCGCCGGAGACAGATTCGCGGAACCAGGGGTGCTCGGAGCTAGTGTGGTTCACGACAAGATCCATGACGAGTTTAAGGCCCAGTTCGTGGGCTTTGGTGCAGAGACCTGGAGATTGTTAATTTCTTTTGGTTTCTGGGTTTGAGGGCCTTAGGGTAGCTTACGTTCCCAATCTTCCATTGTGCCGAACATGGGGTTGATGGCGCGGTAATCTGAAATGTCATATCCCATATCATTCATGGGAGACTTGTAGATTGGTGAGAGCCATACTACATCTACACCGAGTGATTTGATATATGGTAGTTTCGAAGTGATGCCGTTCAGATCACCATCTCCGGATCCCGTTGTGTCAAGATAGGAGGCGGGGTATATTTGATATACGATGGCTTCTTTCCACCACTGGTGACTGTCGCCAATTTTTCTTCTGACTGTGGATCCCATATTGAATTTGCAAATTTGATGGGAATATAGTATATTTCTTAAACCTGATATGGACTTATGAATATCGTGAGAAATCGAGTTACAAATGCCACTTCTGAATCACACAATACGTGACCTTGTGTAACTATGAAACAGGGTGCAAAAAAATCGGCAAAAAGAAAGACCCAAGTAACCTAACACAAATCCCCAGAACCCTTTTACAAGAAACTGAGAAAGAGACGGTCTGGCGTTTACAAACAAGAAATAAAAAATCTATGTGTTGTCAATCAATCGAAACACATGTAATACTGCAGAATCGGAAAATTGCTCGCTCATATTTATATGCAAAGATCTCTAGCACAATACCCCTCACGATATCATGAATATCTTGTCTTACTCGAGTGGGAAAAGGGGGCCCTGCATACCCCGCCATTGAGAACCATTGGGGCCCACGTCAGTCATCATTATCATATGTGGAGAAGAGCAGATGATCGGTGTGCGTTTTGATTATTGATTATTGATATACGGGTACTATATACGGGTACTTTCTGCCTTGGATTCCCGTTTAAGTGTGATGGAAATACTGTTTTGAATATTTAAGCATCAACGAGGCATCAACGAGGCATCAACTACTTTTGAGCAGGAGTAAGGGTTCCCACGACATGGACTGAAAGTTTCTGCACGAATGGGGGTTGGAGTTTGATGCAGTCGCGGTTTGAGTCAGGGGTTGGGTCAGTGGTCGGCTCGGGAGCGATTCATGCATGCCCGTCGCGTCGAGGGAGAATCGTTGAATGATTGGAGGGATATGTGGTTAGATCAACAAGATTTGGAAGAAAAGAGGAAGATTATGGTGGGCTAGGATGTTACAACACTTTTAAGATAATAATGAGGTGAGAGAATGCTTTGCCATTCTGTCTGGTCTATTGATTGCATCGTTGATTAATGCCTTATAATTATATTGGGTTTTAAAATTTCTTAATTCTAGTCACGCCTCGGCTTTGTACATGAAGTTTTACCTATGCATAAAGCACCAGCTCATAACTACATCATAACTAAGCATCTATCGTCTAACTGAGATCTCATTATCATTGTTCCCAGCTACCGTGGAAGCTAATGCGGAAATATCTTCGGATGCATTTTTCTTCACAGGAGCGCAATTGATGAACCTTACCTACCTCAATCTCTAAAGCACATCCGAGAACTTCCATCCCTGATCACTCTCCCTTGAAAACTTCTTCACATGTACACACTTCTCCACAGTATCCAAAAGCTCCTTGCTCACTTGTCTTCCCTTGCCAGCGTACTACAGCGCAATTTTAACCAGTTTCTTTGGCCATGCCGTCCAATTATAAAATGAACTCTCTTCCACTCATTGCAATGGATCTTCCAGAATGGCGCTATTTTGCGTCACATCACTAGCGGCAGATTCTTCGTGTTCTAATGCAGTATCGTAGATCATATAGACAAGAGCTATGGCGAGGAATATATTGATGAAGACAAAGAGCCAGGAGAAAAAGGCCCTCGTTCGATCAATGTTTCTGTTTTGGCTGTAGGGGGAATTAACAATGATGTTCGAGAATGAGAAAGGCAAGGCTCGGAATGTGGTGTTCGATCCAATTCTGTTGCCGGTACGATGCCCTTGATCAGAGCGATCTGGAGATTTGTCGTCGTCTGCATCAACAGCGTTCCTCGGTTCACTGATTGGTTCTGCCATAATTTGCCGAATGATATCTGATAGGTTTTCACCTGGGGGGATTTCAAACTTTTTTGGTCGGGTATTGCAGTAGTATTTTGTATCCTCAAGCTTGCCCAACCACTTGGGTTGCATTTGGCGACCTTTGTAACTTCGCATATGACTCAAATTTCTATCTGCGCGTGCAGGCGAAACCATCTTAAAGTCCAAGTCGATTGCTTCCATGGCCCTGATCATGTTAATTCTAGAAAAACAGTTATCGTCGAGGATAACAAAGCCAGATTTTGATATATGTTTGAAGCATATCTACAATCATTTGTGATAGAGCATAGTCTGCTTCCTCTGGTGAAATAAGTTCTGGAGCTTCCCCATTGAGGGCATCTCTTTCATCTAACCATTCATCTGAAGGAGGATCATTAAGATAGCTTCCAGACGTCACAACAGTGATAGCAACGTCGGGAAGGACTTGAACCGCATTAGCCACCAGATCTTCCGTCCCGATGTTTGGGAAGACCACAACAATCTTAGCCAGTTGTACAATCTTACCGGGCTCTTCCATTTTGTGGTCTGTTCTTCTTGCGATTGACCTCTCGCAATGGAGCTCAGGAATCCGAATTTTCTAAATATTGAAGTTATCGAGGCTTCAGTCGAGGCCAGGAATTTTTTCCTGACAATCGATGGCCTTTGTTCGTTGTTCGGCACAAACATTTGATACAGAACACTCCATTTGTGAATAAGGAATACTTTTGGTTTTCGAAGCCACTCTTTGTATGACATGTCTCTTACCTTCCGAGTGAACGGAACAATTTCGTGGGTCCGCAAACTGGAAATATTACTATTCGTGGGAGTATACGAACGATACACTGTCACGGATTGAAGTAAGCGGATGGCAGACTTTAGTAAAATATGTATTATGACTATTTGGTGTTCGATTTAAGGCTTTTGACTGACTGCGCCGACTTTCTATGGACGGTATGACATGATGTGCCTTCTTGATGGTGTCTCTGCAAGCTAACAATATCGCCATAGGTAATACCAAAGTCAATGCAATTTGATGATACTTGATCGTCGATTAATTATGCAGTTGCTTTCTCTACTCAGACTATCTTCGATAGCAGCCGTTTGAATTTCTTCAATTTCAATCGCAGGGTTTTTCCGATAGTTCGAACCAGCTCAATAATGAAAGAGGCCTTCGGATCTTCTATACATTGAACTAGTGTGATATAATGAGACCCCTTGAACCCATGCAATCACTAAAACAATTAAAAGTCTTTCATGTTCTTCCAACATTGAGAATTTTAGGTCCGAACAGCAGGGTCACGATCGACGGCCTTATCATCGAACATCTCAATGGGCTTTCTTTCCTTGACTGAACTAGACTAAATGAGCATGTGCTCCTCATGCAATCCTGACTTGACATCATGCATACAAACAGCCTCCTCTGAGGGCTGATCTACAACACCCTTTTCCATCTCATCCTCAACAGATGCGGCTGCATCTTTTTCTGCCTCCTTCTCGCATTCTACCGCCAACTTCTCGATCCACTTTTGAACAACCTTCGCGTCCCATGGGAAGCCAATCGTCTCGCCGATAATAACAACCGCAAATGATCCAGCTTGAATATATTGACGTCGACAACTCCCAAAACTGCATACTTCATCAAAAACTCCCAACAATTGCAATGTGTCCGTCAGGATCTGTCCAACGTGCGGTATCAACATCAAAATGGATGAAGCGACCCATTGTTTTTGTTTGGGGAACGGCTCGTGCTGATAAATCTTGATGGAGGTACCGAGAAGTACTGGGGCCCAGAATGGATATATTGGGGACAAACCCACATTTGCCCAAGATAATAGTGAAGCCAAGCCATGGGAAATATATGGAATGTGAATAATATCAAGAGCGATGAAAGGGGCGGTAAAAGATACGCCCATCAAGATTGCAACCGCAACAATGTTAATGGCAATGGGGGGCTTATTTGTGTTTGATTCTGACATTTTATTCTTGTTTGTGACTTGGAAACAAGAAATCTGGGATTTGTTGTAGTTGATATATTGCAGAACTATCGGCACGACTATGTCAAAAACAATGTTAGATCGTCATAGTGGGCGATCCAGTGGAGCTGATGTGAGGCTGTGAGGTCTAGGGGCATCAGACTTCGAGAACAGTGGAGCCTTGATCTCAAAAATCCAAGAATCAAGCGGGTGGCCCCTTGGCTTTGATATAAATCATGGATGTTGTAATGGTTCCATTTGATTCTGCGGAGTTGATGCTATTCTCCCCTTCTTACTATATGTGCCTAAGCCTAATAACGCATCACAAGTCTCCAGCTCTCTTACAACAATGCTTCCGTGACTCGGCTAAGTTGCTTTGATATTCACATCATCTGCTCTTTACCCCTCTTTCATTGTCAATGTTAATCCTGAACCACCTGTCAAGAGGTATCGCACGGCCTGCTCTGTAACAGAACTAAAGGGGTCATTTGGATGTTGCTTGTACTCAAACAGCTACTGAACCTTTCCATCGCAATTAGCGACCACTCAAGTTGTTTTTCGAGCACTGGGATTTTAACTTCGCCCTTTTCCGAATCCTTCAATTCCCCGCCCTCAACTTTCCCATGGCCCTTTCAGCATCAAAAGCAGCCCATTAAATCATCCAGCATTCCATCCGTCAATGCCCTATCAGCATCCATCCTATACCCCAAACTACAAGGACCAAAACGATGGATCCAGTCTCCACCCAGAACTGTCATTCCCGCCCAATTTTATTCCATTTCAATTGGCAACTCCGGGTATCAAACTTACAAAGTAGGTATATGCATATAGCATCACTCTCAGGAATTCATCGATTACCATGCACGGCACTGGTGTTGAAACTACGGCTTTGCCATATGGGCTCAGAGCTCTAAGAGATTCAAGAGATCGAAAAGAGGCAATGGGAATATCGGCAGGTTTGCGAGAGAGGTGAACTATATTATATCCGACGCCAAGCCCGGCCTTCGAGAAGTCAAAGAATGCGTTGGGATTGAGGGTTCTGGTTTAGATTTAGCCGGTAGATGCTGGATTTGGAGGGACGGACTCACATCCATATGATGAAAAGTTGATTTTTTTTCCTGCCATCTTGTTTGATTGAGTGGTAAGTAACTCAAGCTGTAGGGTTAAAGGAAAATGCTCTTCACCAAAACATAGTAACAACAAGAAATGGGCAAGTTAAATAAGGAATCGATAAGTCACTTTTCTAGAAATACCATACCACTACAGTATTAACCAAAGAAAAATACAGTGAGATGTTGTACGCAGGCACATTCCGCAGATGCATATATATGCTTCAATCAGTAACCTTAAGCTTGCATTTCCAATGGATCCGCGCCCACTTGGAAGGTTTCCCATGATTGAACAGAAACTCAACTAAATCAAGATCAATGGTCACGATATAACATTTCGATTTTTACGAGGTAAAATCTACCGTGTTCGTGGTCATTGTCGTGATTGATGATGATAGATGTAAATGGTGAAGGGGGAATTTGAAAGTCATGGCTTTTTTGGATCACGAGTGGTGGAGCCACCCAGCCCATTATATCATCCGAATCCCCGACCTCAAATCTGAGTACATGTCATTCAACATCTCTAATCCCAATATCAAGCCTATGTGTGGATAGGAATATACGGGTGATATCTCGTGTTCCAATTATACTTACTTCTAGAATATCTAGAATATCAGTATCACGTTCGAATTCGAAATCTCGAATATACCCTAGGCCTATCTACAGAACTCAGATGGCTTATATCTCTCGACATCCCTAAAACCCATGTTCAATTTACTTCTTTCTTGTCCAGTGTCTGAAAACTTTGTCAAAAGGGGTCTTTACGTTCCGCTGGCGCCAATTGAGAGATACGCTGGGCTCGTCTCTGTATTAGCCAGGCTTATTTCTTGGAATTTGATCAAGATTTAGTCTAATGCCATGTTGTCACAAAGCTGCTTTTGCAAGGCCGAATATAGTCTTTCACGATGTCCGGCTGACCATCACGATGTCATATTTTCAAGCCGGCACTCATCTTTGGGAACCAATGGTGTTTCTTTTAATCCGCAATGATGATGATTATTTCAAAGATTAAGCAATTGATCCTTTGCAGACCTTAAATGCAAATGATTCTAGCCTTTAGCAATTTGTTTTCACAGTCATTAGAATGACTGTCTGATCAAGTGATATTCTGATAGACGTTTATTGACCCAATATAAGTTATTCTCACAGACAGTGTCAACACTTTTCTCTGGGCAGGGTTTAACAGGCCCACCAAGCCTTCAACAAAGACAGGACGAATTCTTTTTAATATTACTTGTAATGTAGGAAAACAAACCGCCTGTCCTTTATCGCCGGCCTCCCCCCTAGGTTCTTCAATCCGCCATATCTTGCGCCCTATTCGTACGTTAAATATTGAAGTCTGATCCGCTGTGGATGAAGCTTTTGCGGACGCCTCAAACCTGGTGTTCGCTCTCTGAATTTCTTCCCTTCACATATCTCTCCATTGCTATGCTCATGGAATTCGCATGCAGCCAAATCCTCTGGTAATACAAAAGGCTCACCGGCTTGTGATCTCTTAAGATTGATTGTATCAAGTGCCAAATCATCGACGGTTCGCAAAAGGTATGCGAGGTCCTTCACCGGGTATCTTACTTTGGAACAAGATTCTATATAATAATTGAAGATATAACAGGCTAGCCTTCTCAAACCGGAGTTTTCTGGGGCATTCGCATAAATGTCCGAGATATCCTGAATGGGCAACACGGATGCGTCTAGTGCCAACAGTCCTATGACGTAGTCCGTTATCAAGTTCATCAAATTGAAGATGCAGAATTTATCTGCTAGAGCATAAAGCTCAAGGAAATCATATCCAAAGGCTATCCGGACCGGTGCGATTCCTTGAATTTCCTGGTTTGGATAAAACCCCTCGGTCTCATGATAGATAGTACATGGAGGCAAGTGTCCGTTAGAAACCCAATAGACCAAGTCATCGAAGGCTTCAACTTCATCTTCTGGGAATGAAGCAGAATTTGATGTTGCTTCCTGGAACGAGCCTTGAAACATTTTCGAGAAGTAAGGGATCTTTTTGCAGAGGAGTCTTTTGTTGACGCGGATCACTTTCTTTCCCAGACCAACACAAAGCTCCACAACTTCCGGGTTTGGAATTTCCTCCTCTGCTTCCTGATATTCTTCAACTGGGCAATCAAGAATTAATCCAGCCTTCTCTGATGGAGTTTCGAAATTGCAGAGCCTTGCGGCCAGGTCCTGATCTTCTTCCAAAGATTCCTTCCAAGGTATAACAGAATCATACCATACAACCCCTGCCCATTCATATTCCTTGAAATCTTCTCTCCATTCATGAACTGGCGCGTGCCCTGATTGCCACTCCAAAACTTCCAGATACTTGCCGAATCGTACGCACGCTGACTTTACTGAGGCAGGGCTTGCGTTTTGTTTCTCCCTTTCATCATCCCAGAACCAACTGTCTCCGACTTGTTTTTCTGTGGTTCTATCGACCACTCTTATTGTTCCTTCATATTGTTCATAGTCTTCAGTGTTTTCCCTCTCCTCGCACGTGGTATCTTGCTTCTTCGCCGTCGCCGCCTCCTCGCGAGTTTCGAGATCCTCGCTGGCTAGAGAACCTTTTCTCTTGTTTCTTGTGAATGGTTCCATCGTTGATCTGGACACTAATTAAATTAGAACTCATCAAAACAAACTCATAAGCATGCTACTAGAAATTATTCCACGATTTTAGGCTCTTTCCAAGTTGGGAAGAACCCCATGACCTGGAAGGTCTTATTTTATCGCAGCATGATTATCAATCACAAGTCAGGAAACATACCTTTCCAATGTATCTTAATCGCTGTTACCAGAAATTTCCCTAGGAATCTCTCTTGGATTCGTCGGCAACACTTGAGGTGCAGGTTATTTTTGATCTTGAAATAAAATCAAAGTTGATAGTGGCTGTGAAATACTTGGACCCGACTACCCCGCTTGTAGTTTTAATTCATCTGCTTTTTGAGATATTGGATTAATTAGCCGAGTCACAAGTTGGGCTGTACAAAACAGGCAACATCTTTATTGATAGGCCAGCAATCACTTTCATATTTATCTTTCTGGAGCTTGATTCTTTCTAGGCGGGTGGAGGCTGAAACACTATTAAGTTCTCAAATATTCTTTAAAGGAATCTTCTAAGCAGGATCAGTCTCATGAATTCTATACGGAGACTAAATCCTCGAATTGTTGATTGAAATAGATCACACAAACACTTGGAAGATTAATAAAATACTGTAGTTGGCATTGTACTTTGAGGGAAAACTAGCATTTATTTCTTTGATTCTATCTCATATGAGATAGTCGTTAACTAAATAAGCAATAAAAACTGACTAGGTAAGTACATTAATTCTTCAAATCATATAAATCATAACGAACGGTGTAAAGCTTCCCGAGCTTCGTTGCTTGCAATACCAACCGTTTCTCCTCTCGTCACAAACAAAAACTTTCATCCACCCTTCTCATCTCATTCCTCTCATCCCTCACTCTCCCACTCTCTCTTCGGCATCTCCCCGCTCCTAAACCCCTAAGTCTTAACACAAAGTGCCTGTCCGATGCTCAAATTCGTACACTGGGGATTAACCCCCGTATTCAACTTCCTCAACTGATCAAAAGGAATGCCGACCTTTGAATCGATTCCATTGCAGGTATCTCCTGCCAATACGATGTAGAAGGTCGTGCAGTTTGTGGCGGTGCCTGGGAACACGGTTCCGGTGGTATTGGTGGCAGGGTTGGTGACGGTGGTGGTCATGGTGGTGCTGCCGCCGCCCGTGAGAACGCACGTGTCGGAACTAGCAGGGCCGCTGGCGGAGCTGGTGCCATTTGCGAGTGGAGAGGTCTCGGTTATGGATGCGGAGGCTGTTGCTGGAGGTGCTTCAGCTGGAACTGGGTTGGATGGCTTGGGCTCGGCCATGGCCATGGGCATTTCTCTGTGGGTGTTGTTAGTGTGATGTTTTTCTGAGTTTTGGGATGTGAAAATCTTACTCTCGGGGTTGCAATTGGATTGGGGAGGCGTGGATGGTCATTGCTAATAGAGCAAATGTGACGGTGGTGAATGAATATCTCATTTTGATTTGTTGGATTGATTGATGGTAAGAAAGATATGGATTTTATATTCTTGGGTATATGAAGTCGAGTTTACTTGTGTGGAAAGTAGTAATAATATTATATGCCAAGCTACAATCAAGGAAAGTTTTCAGGGACCGGTGGCCAAGGGGTTGATTAGCAACAAGGAAAGAATGAGATGTTTGTTGGAGACTGGAATTGAGGCTTTGAATTGGTTAATGATGTGTATAATGATGGGACTTCATGTGTATTATATACTGGTGCATAAGAGAAGGTTCACCACGTTCGATTTCTCAAACAACAGAAGGGGAATTGGAAGAGGAAGTTTGACTTCGGCTTCATGATTTCTCGGCCATACTATTCTGGTTCATGCCGTGGCTGTGTGGGAGAGAGGAGAGTGTTTGTTGTTCAGATGGTTTTGGGACGTATCTAGTAAGCAATGCGAAAGGGAGTTGGAAATGCGACGATTACTGGATTGGGTGGTGGTGATGGGTGGTTTGGGATGGGCGTGCACTGGCCGTGTTCTGAAGTTGGGACGTCGGAAAGTGGGGGGCCGGAAAGCTTGTTGGGGTGGCGAGTTGTGCTTGATTGGACTGGTGGGTTGGGATGGGATGGGATGGGATGCACAGACGGAAGAGATGGATTCTAGATTGTGATTTGGATATTTGATATTCAATATTTGGAGGATAACTTGGGTAGAGGGAATGTGGTATGTGTTGAAGTCGAGAAGAATCACTGCTTTGAATTGGATCAGTTTGCATCTACTAGATAACAACTCTCCAAAGCAAGAAAAATAATCATCCACCAAGATCATAGAATCTCCCACCAATAACCACCGCACCCCTCCCAAACCTCCCCCCCTCAAAACGACCAAACAATACTCAAGAAACCTGAACCTGTCCTTATTCCCCTCCCCGTTTCATTCGATCCCGAGACTTCGGATTACAAATAAACCGCCAGGACGACTCTCCATATCTCTCTCTCAACTCTTCAGATGTAATGGCACGGACGGATGTTATAGCAAAGACAGGTGTAATCCATAGCACAGATCAAATTATGCTTAACTGTAATCATACAGCGTGCTTCAGATACTCATCAGATTCCAGAGACTTCTCAGTATACTGTTTCATCTAGGCTGCTCTGCATGTATTAACGTATCATGCGTTGTGAAACGCGTGGTTGGACTTGAATTTTTTTTCTCGCGCTGCGTGTTTGAGATACGTGATGCTTGGGATGAGGAGAATTATTGGTGAATTTGGAATTTGGAGAGAGGAACTGAACTTCTGCTGGTTTCAGTGTTGGCTTTGGATTGTGGGCGTGCTAAAGTTGCTGGTGGTTCTTGATGTGATGTGTTAACGTTGTGATGTGTGATGATGTGATGGTTCTTGGGATGGTCATGTGACGTTTACCGGTATTCATGCACCTCGTAACGGAAACGGAAGGAGGGGAAACAAAATAAATTGTGCAGCATCTTGGACAAGTCAGTGACAGCCGAAAAAAAGCAAAAACCCGAATACCACGTATCCATCTCGAACTTCTCATGCATACCATACAATACCTTCATAAATCCAACAAATATCACCACTCATACTCCGCATACCTACCTACCTTCTTGTCTACCTAATCATACCGATTCCCAGCACCAAAACAAAAGATCGAAGGATCCCGGTATCCGTAACCTTACATGTACACTTAATCGAGATTCCAAGATGCTGTGCGAGCCATGATTTCCAAGCAAGGATTCGTGGTCTGATAACCTATCCTATCTAGTCTCGCTGCAGCGGCCAGCTCCCAGTTCCCAGCTGCCAAGCAAGAGCTTTCTACCGGGAACCGAAATCATCTGGTGATTCATACATGCTTAGGTGAGGCGATACTACCACAGGTAAGTCTGTTGATGCTCGGCACCCTCGAGCATCTGCTCCGCACCTTCAAATGTTTATTTTGGGTGTGAACCCTGGTATTTGGTGGGCAAGTAGGGGTTTATGGGGAAGGGAAATTGGGGCTTGGGGTGGCGGGTTGTTTGGTAGGGATGGGATGGGGTGTATGTGTGTTTGTGCTATGTTGGGTTGTGGTATTTAGATAGGAAGTTGGAGTATATAGTTAATTTTGTTGGTTGTATTTGGATGGGTATGGGTAATTTGTTTTTGGATTATGGATCTGTATGGCGAATGGCTTCTTGAATTTGTGTATTGATCGATTGGAGGAATGCTTTGCTATGGTGTGCAGAGACTTGAAACCTCATTGCATCAAACTGAAATGTAAAGAATCACATCGGAAAGAATGAAGTTTGACGATAGAGATGGAAATGAAGATGGAGATGAAGATGGAAATGGAAATAAAGATAAAAATGAAAATAAAAATGGAGATGAAAATAAAGATGGAGATGAAGATGGAGATGGAAATGGAAATGAAGATGGAGATGGAGATGGAAATGGAGATGGAGATGGAGATGGAGATGGAGATGGAGATGGAGATGGAGACGGAGCTGGGATAGACTTGTCTCTAAGGTAAAGATGAGAAAAATTGTGTTGGTCAAATTATTTCATCTTGTTTACACAGCCATTGTTCCGCTCCTCGCAAGCAGGCAGAAGAGTCACTGTTCAACAGCTCAATCAAAGCATTATCCGTCACTTTATCCATCGCAATATTCCCTTAAACTCTTTACTCTCGCTTCTGCACCATGCTCCAACAACCACCTAACCCTCACCAACATATTCTTCTTCATCCTGAGTCTCTGATATCTGTAAACTGTCCAATGTAATGCTTTACTCTCAAACCACCCTGGCAGGCAATTTGGTCGATTTAACAAACCTCAACGCGTTGATACCCATGCCTTTGACCAATAGAAATTTATCATCTCAAAACACTCAGTGTCTAGAAGAATATGGCATACCGCGTTGTGTATTGATTGACTTTGGATCAACATCCAGCTGGTAGAAAGAAGCTCGTCGATCAAAGAAAACCTCGCTCTATTAGATGTGCCATCCTGCTGAACCACTACATCAAGCGGCATATGCACGGATCTGTTGGGCGATACACCATCCTGTTACTGACGGTGAATTCATTTTTGCTCTGCAAGAACAATCTAAATTAGTCATACTCGTGTTCGCTTTTGAGAAAAAAGGAAGAAAGCCAACTTGCTGTAAAGCTGGAATATCAGAAGAATTCACATCTCAGCCATGACTCAAAATACTTTATAAACACCCAGACTATGCTATTGCCCTTCTCGTCTATACGGTTATTCGCATAAATTGTAGTATTTTTCATCGGGATGTCCTCATCAAGTAAAAGCCGTACAACACTGCTCTTTCCACCTTTGCAGAGTAAACTAACGAGGGGTACATATCCTCAGTAGTCAGATCATCCACCGAGAAATCTCCTCACCGTGCATTCGATACTGGACGAACTTTCTCGAGGCCTGCAGAGTTGCACTGCAAATATCTTCCAAATCATGGTTTGCAGAGCGGGACCGATCGCGAGCATGAGTTGTATCTCTCTCACCGGGCTGCATGAAAGGAAAGAGAAGCGCAAGATTTCCCAGGATGTATTGCACTCGCGGTACATCCTGCTTCTGATGCTCCGCTTATTGCAAGAGTTCCCGATGAGATGGCGGTTGGAGATTGCGGTTGGGTCTTTATAGCCGACATATGGAATGTTCGTTTGCATCATTGTTTATTGTGATTTGGTCGGGTAGACAGGGTATAATGACCTAGGTAGGAAAAGGATGGTGGTGTAAGTGACGATTGAGTGGGGATCTCAGGGTTTGACAGGTAGGTAGTTATATTTCAGGGTACATTTTAAACGAACGTAGCAAGATTTCCTTTTCCTCGGTAGAAAGACTTGGATTTTCTATTCAGATACAGATATATCCGAGGAGCATTCTAACAAGTTTCATTTGGGTAGAAAATCAATCCTTGTTTTGTATCTCTTGGGATTAGTTAGTATATTGGTTATCTATCGAGAGAGAAGCGGTTTGTATTGTACCTAGCGCATAGCACAGTATTTACTGAATGCTTCACTAGATACTTGTTAAGACGACGGTCCTTCATTCGTGACTGGGTGATAATGAATACTAGGGACTTTTTAGTATACCAACAGTACCTACAAGGTAATTTCAGCTGTGGTGCTACCATGTGTTTCCAACAGAACCAAACTCGCGGGTCCAAATTAAATAGCCTTGTCGACCTCTATCAAAACGTCCAAACATCAGAACGCTGTCAACCACTAAGTTACGGCATCAAAACGTCGATACACTACGAGTACGAAGGTACATACTGTACTCCGTACTATGCAGTAGAATATAAAACCAACGGTAAGATCCTTCTTCTCCACTCTTAGAGAAGCTTACTGGGGGATTGATCGACGGAGAGTTCCTCGGGTGGTTGATCTTGATTGCGATACAGTAACCCTACTCTATACCTGTCTGTGTAAGGTTAATCGTTGAATACTCCGTAATGTAAACTTCACCGCCATTACTGTAATCTTTCATCTTGCAAGTGACAAGTTCCGTTGCGTCACATTACCAAGGTAGGTATATGTAGGTTTATAGGTATGTATAATAAAGTTTCGGTATTTTTGACTGCAGTGTCTCTGTACACTGTACACTGTACACGTTTAACTTCCGTTACTTACCATATGGATCCCTTCCTCCACCTTTACCAGCACTGAGCTGTATGGCCGAATTGAAAAATGCGAAAAGGTAGAATTGATGATGAAAAGACGGTCCGTCAAGGTTATTGAACTGTATTGATGTGGATACTAGGCAAGTTGGTTGGTTGATTTAAGTGTTATACATGGAACTGTGGTACTGTGCTTAACTGGGTACTTAGGTATCTATAAAGAAGCAACAAGAGAGGAGAGATGCTCAATTCTTCCATGTTACGCAACCGTGGAAAGTTGGAACTGAGACTGGGACGTGGAGCCGACGGATGTGACCTTCTTGGTTCCGGGCCGAGCATAGATTCTTATAGATTCTTGCACGGAAGTGCTATTGTATATCAAATGCAAATTCTAATGTTATAGTACAGCCAAGTAAAAATTAGGTTAGTCTTTGGTATTCCAAAAACTATCTAAAAAGCACTGTAAGACTAGAATGCTACCAAATCCAAGTTAGAAGCGTTGGTCAACCACGTGCTAACCCAACATAGGTAGGATTAGACGATTAGTTCTCATTACCTACTCTGTCCTCTGTACTCTGTACGGAGTAAGTACCTCAACTGTTGATTGCGGCACCCCACTTTCCCCCTTCAATGCAAATCTCATGTACAGAGTATGTATGTAGTACCTGCTACTACCCACCATTAGCCTATCATGTCGTTGTACTCCTTGAACTAGAATTACGATATGTAATTTTGATTATTTTCTTCACCACCACACATCATTTTAGCTACGTGAAGCATCCTCTCTTCGTACACGTCGGTCATTCCAACATGCACCATATATCTCTTCTCGTCTAGCTAGCACACCCTACCTTACAGTAGTAGTACATCCATACTGTAGCACATACATCCTTTTTCGTTTCCCTTCATTCCATTCCCTTCATTGGCCATACGTGAGGTTCCCACTGTTGGGCTGAAACATTCGTCAATTGACTTTTCTTCATTGTTATTTTGACTTTTATCGGCACAAAAGTTTATACCTCATTGCGGGCCATAGCACTATAAGTTAGAAGGACGTAGAAGAAGATCTTGGGTTACCTGTCCAGATCAACTGTCCAGTTTTATTGGAACTTGGAAGATATTGTTGTTGGTGGCATATCCATATAATTGTAACTTTTGGTATTGGACAGGGGAAAAAATATCGGGGGGGGGGGTGCAAAATCTGTGTTGTAATGACCAAGCCCGTTTAAGCACTTACCGCTTCATAGTACTCTTGGTTCGGTACCTGCTTCATAGAAAAGTGACATTGCGTGTTTTTTTTTTAGCGAGGGGTCAAAGGTGAGTTTGTCTCTTTTATCCGATCATCCATATACATAGACATGTATCTATGTATATATATATATACATTGCCACGAACCCACATGAGTGTGTGTGTCTGGATTTTTGTTGAACTCTAAACCCAAAATCTATCAAATATGGATCTAAAAGCTGGTCTTGAATCTACGGATACTCCCGTGACTAACGAATCACAGAGTGTGAATAAGCGGGGTAGTATCATGGCTACTATCGAGGACGATGATGAGAGATTGTTGAATCGAATTGGTTATACTCAAGTTAGTCCTCCCCATACCCCGCAACCAGTGTGATATCCACTGACGATAGCGAAGGACCTTCGACGACATTTCTCGAAATGGTCTACGTTATCTTATGCAGTCTCCGTTCTTGGCGTATTGGGATCAGTCCCCGCCACATTTGGAAGTCCTTTGAGCCTTGGTGGACCAGCAGCATCAGTATGGGCGTGGCTCTTTGGGTCGATAATGGCACAGATCATATCAAGTTCAGGTTGGTATCTTCACGTTTAAATTCTGACTTATGCTTACACATCCAAAGTGTCGGAACTAGTGTCAGCATATCCGACTGCCGGTGGCATGTACTTTGTTACAAAAAATGTTGTCCCAGATGAACATGCCGCTATATGGAGTTGGGTTATTGGTTGGTGCAATCTACTCGGGCAAACTGCAGGAGTCGCTAGTGTGGGATATACTGTTTCTCAACTTATACTGGCGGCTGCTAGTATGAACTCTCATTTTGATCATGTCACAGGAACATATGCCTACACACCGTAAGTACAAGAGGAGGTAAAAAATGATACATGCTGATAGCCCAATAGAACTGCTCTGCAGACAGCTCTCCTCTCTTGGTTGATACTCGTAATCTTGGGAGTGATCTGTTCTCTAACAACAAAAAAACGTCTTCACCAAATTGTAACCTGGTTCATGCCCATCAATGTCCTCGCTTCAATTGCGATTTGCATTACTCTACTCGTTCTGACCCCCAATAAACAATCAGCGACATGGGTATTCACTCACTTCACCAACGGATCTGGATGGGGA
This sequence comes from Monilinia laxa, assembly GCA_009299455.1. Classification (NCBI taxonomy): domain Eukaryota; kingdom Fungi; phylum Ascomycota; class Leotiomycetes; order Helotiales; family Sclerotiniaceae; genus Monilinia; species Monilinia laxa. The sequence goes on from VIGI01000012.1 coordinate 1,380,312, forward strand.
ACACCATTTTCCTTTTTCCTCTCCTTCTTATCCGTAGCATGGACAATGACCGATTACGATGGCACAACCCACATGTCAGAAGAAACACATGATGCAGCAATCCGTGGGCCAATGGCCATTCGATGGGCTGTCACGATATCTGGAGTCGTCGGTTGGATGCTCACTGTCACATTTTGTTTCTGTGCAACAGATCTTGATGCCATTATTAACTCACCCACAGGAATGCCAGCCGCACAAATCTTTTTAAACGCGGCAGGTAGAGGAGGCGGAACCGCAATGTGGTTCTTTGTTATCCTAGTTCAATTCTTCACTGGATGTTCTGCCATGCTTGCTGATACTAGGATGGCATATGCATTTGCTCGAGACGGAGCTCTCCCATTTTCAAAGTATGTTCAAGTTCTTCCTTTATCCTTTTCACCGTTTCACCTCTCAAGACACAATAACTAACACCCCGCCTCCCCCCCCCCCCCCAGTTTCTGGGCCAAAGTAAATCCCTACACCCAAACCCCCGTAAACTCCGTCTGGCTCATCGTCATCCTAACCTGCGCCCTCAACACAATCGCCATCGGTAGCACCGCAACCATCGTCGCCATCTTCAACATCACCGCTCCCGCCCTCGATATGTCCTACGCCGCCGTAATCGTCGCTCGCAACATCTACGCCTCACGTGTAAAGTTCATCCCTGGTCCCTACACTCTAGGGATCTGGCAAAAGCCTCTCAATGCGATTGCATGTACTTGGGTACTCTTCATCAGTATCGTACTCATGTTCCCAACGATCCGGCCGGTCACCATGGAGAATATGAATTATGCGGTGGTAGTGGGTGCGGGGATTGCCGTATTTAGTTTGGGGTGGTGGTGGGCAGGTGCCAGAAAGTACGTTCCCCCTTCTAGATCTTTTGTATCCGGGTACCAAAACGGAGGCGAGTAATTGCGACAAGACGGTGAAACTAATGTGATGAAAATAGGACATATACGGGACCAAAGACCAAAGATCTCATCCAATCTATCGCGTCGGAAGAAGGAAACTACGAATCAGACCAGAGGCCCAATTATGGGAGTATTAATGGGCATTGAAGGCCATCAATTTTGGAGTTTTAAAAAGGGGTTCGGGGATTGAACTTCGTCAATACGGTTTCTGATGGCGTTTTTCATGATATTTGGGTTTACTTTTTTATATTATACATATACATCTCTCCATACAGACTGAAAGAGGATGGGTCAAAGTTACTCCAACTTAGTTTAAGAGAAGAGGTTTCACTTCCACTTATGAGTATCTACTTGGATCAACTACAGTAGATCAATAGATAGATCGTCGCTCGGAAACTCTTGCCGGATATAGCTTGAGATATCCATTAATATAGAAATCAATTTACGAATTCGACGCATACCTACCTAGGTACTATTACCTAGCTATAGCTGTAGGTATATAAAGAATACAGCTTCAATTGCAACAGATTCCTGCTGAACATACAAAAAGTCATGGGATAATTCAATCTGGAAATATCTATACAAACATACGAATTTCTACTCACTCCAGCATCTACTGTCGCAATTAATATATATATAAATAAATATATAGCTCAAGAATCAAAAATCCATCTAAAGTCTAACTCTCACACCAGTACTCCGTGTGCACATGTACCCCTTTCCGAGGTTCCCTAACCAGAATTAGATAATCCGAGCTAAACCCCAAACAAACGCCCCACTTCCACCCGATCAATCAACCAACCAATCGCACCTCAAAGCTCACACACCAACCCCCCCTTCAAAAAAAAGCCCCCAAAAACACACACACATCCTCTCCCCTCCTCCAAACATCAAACCACGAAATGCCCCCAAAAAAACAAAAACAAGAAAACCCCAAAAAGAAAGCTCCCTGCCTGGTTCGAACAAGCGACTTGGCGATTGTTGATTCATAACACGGCTTCTATCAGAGTGTTACTGCAATCGCCCACTCTACCACTGAGTTAAAGGAGCTGGTTTTGTTGTTGAGGATACGTGAAGTAGATAGGAATACAAAGTAAAAGAAACCTTGGAGAGGAGTGGGTCTTGGTGTTTGATGTCGTTTCTTGCTATCTATAGCTACCGAGGTGTTCACCTTGGGAATATTGATGTCGATGTCGATGTCGATGTTGATATTGATATTGCATGCGATTATTGATTTGTTGATTATTATTCAGCTATAGATCCCTCCTTGAAGGATGGGCAGAGAGGTAGGGAGGTATTAATAATACTTGATTACTATTTCATCTTCATATCCCTTTTGAAGATGTATCTCTTCATTATTTTCTTTGTAAGATTTAGCTGGCTAGATCAATCAATCAATCAACCATCCTCCTTTTTTGTATATTGTAATATTATATACGCATACCTAGGTACTACACTATACGACTATACTATACTCGAGATCCTTATCCTCACTTCCTCGTTCATTCATTCATTCATTCATTCATTCACATACCCTCAGCCTCAATCTTAATCCCATAATTGCAATTGCTCACGAATAAATATAAATCAATCTCCTCATCCCACATCCCATGGCCACATCCCATATCCCTATAGCCAATCAATCAATCAATCAAACCAATCAACGAAACCAACGTTCAAAAGATGAGATCTGAAGGACGAAAAGAAAAGGAAAGGAAACATGTCACGAACAAAGCTCATACACTAGCTTTGAGAACCTATTTGGTTATTTCATAACCAGTAGATACTCGATCGAATACGGAGTACTAAGAAGCTAAAATTAAAAGGTATTGACAAGATCCATAGTGCAGCTTAACCTTATAGCACGGGTTCGGAATCGTATAATTCCACCATATCTAGATTATTTGATTAGTACCTAGGTAGCTATAGATTGTGAAAGGAGATTAGATACGAGCTTGCAATACGTACTGTACCTATACCTACCTAGGTATTATGAGTTGAAAGAACATTTTGATTTCAGAGCTATCTGATGTGATCCCGTCATGATTAGCCTTTTCAGAAATATGCGAATATCGAAATGTCATCAATCTTTCAAGTATCTCGAATCTTCCAAATCAAAGATCTAGAAAGAATCCATGCCATTTCGTTGTTGAACTAATTATAAGCTAGACTATTGGACACTGTACGTAACATGTTCAATTATAGTAGTGATTCTACTCCTCCCTTCCCTCCCTTCCCTCATTCATGCAATGCACCAAATTCCCTCAAGTCTCTCTCTGCATCAGCTCCACACCCGGACCTACCATTAAATGTATCAACTGGCGATGAAGTCTCAGGGGTAGTGCCACGAGAACCATCATTGTTATTTGCCATAGAAGGAGACAATGTGGTGGCTTGTGTGGGCTCATATGACGATTCCGATACCGTAGATAAGGTGAGATTGTTTGGCCTGAGCCTGTTTGGGTTTGAAGCCATGTGTTCTGATCCAGGTTGTGCAGGCACGGCTGGAATAGACGGTGGCACTGGTTCTTGTTCTTGAAACAAATCCTGTGCAAAGATGTCTGAGTCGGACGTTGAAGTTTGAGGATAAGATTCTTCAGAGGTCGAAGTATCGGCTTCACTATCTTCGAAAGGTAAGACTATAAGTCCTGGCGCACTCAATTCGTTCTCCAAGGGTATTTCAGCAAATGGTTCGTCAATAGTTGGACGCTCTACAGGTGAATGAGCATCAATCAACACGCTGGGCTGAGTGTTACGCGTTCTTCTTGAAGTAAATCCAGTCATCCATTTCTTAATGGCTGCACCACACGATCTCAGGGGTCCGTATCTAGCTCTACGGCCGAATATAACTGCACCATCCATGTAAGTGCTGAAATCCTCAAGATTGGATGGCTGTGGCGATTTCGATAAACGAATGGTTTTTTGATGCCCGTCGGATTCATCGGTTTCGTAATGAGGGCATGGGTTAGAAAAGTGACCTTGGCCAATTTTCCATTCGTACAATCGACTGTTTTTGATTTGGATCTTAAAATGAGATAATTTATCATCGCCACTCCTTCGTCTGGAGTGTTGACAAGTACTGAGGCAGCTTACCGGAGCTACCAGGTAGTCCATGCCAGGTGGAACTGATTGACATCTAGTCAATAAAGATATCAGCCAGAGCTTCAACGCTTCTAGTATTCAGAGGGAAATGATGGAAGCGGTAGGTTTTCCAATATTTCGGATTATATTCCAAAATTTAGAGGGTAATGAATGTTTGGATATGGTTTTACATTCAATTTTCTAGATGGATTGAATGTTCCGCATGATTTCAAGCACCAAATAGCATTTTATCATTGGATCGCAATGAAGCCCATCGGAAATCCTGAAGAATAGGGGGAACTTACCTCAAGCAAAGTCTATCATCTGATTCTGGTGTAAGCAAGGGTGTAATGAGGTCCCCAATTCCTGAACAAAAAAGTACTTGCTCCCTATTTCGCCGCATCTTTGCCCAACCCCCGGAAGTATTATGTAGCTTTTGTTCCTTGTACCCAAGCGAAGCAGCGTAGGATAATTCTTCCATCTCGAATCCGTAAATTTTGGAGTGATGAAAAACTGACATTTCCTTGCTTCGCCATGCAACGTTCTGCTTCGATGTCGCGTCAATCATAGTTATTAAATATTCCAAATGATCAGCTAATCTCAGAGCAAGTTTTAGCCTAAGCTCCCTTCCTGTAAAGTGATTGTTCAAACGATTGAGTCGGTTTTTGTTAAAGTTTTCGGTATCTAAGAGATCAAGATAGGGCCGAATTGCATCCCAAGCGGGACCATCAGAACGGCCCGCGTGCTGACGTACGGCCCATGGCATGGTGATAGTTGAAGTTGCATCATGAGGAGTTGTTGCAAGCTCTCTGAGATGCACCAAATATAGCACAACATTTAGAAATGGGAGCATCCATGCACGCCGGGTGGCAGTATCATAGAGAACAATGTTCTCTCTCGATCTGCTCTGCAATGCTTCCCTAAGAGAACCATACCTGCCTACAACTGCTGCTTCGCGACTTTCACCCACAGTAAGAGATGCTCCCATACCTCCTGTTGCGCCGTGCCCCCCTCCAGCAGCATTTGCATTAATGGTTGTGATGGCTATCGCTCTCCCGGCATCTCTTGCGCTTGATTGTAGGAATCGCAGCCTTGGATCTCTGTAACGAAGTGCATAGTTGGAAGGCCTATTTGTTGCTTGGATCTCAAGATGCACAGCTCCATTCTGAACATTCGTTGTATCTGTGCCCACATGTATATTAACTTTGCTACACCAGCCTAGAAATGCGTGACTACCCGGCTCAATGAAGCTGTTTAATATGTCGATACTTTTGGCCACTGATCGTATTCCTCTATCCGCCCTATTGGGCAACGATGCAGAAGATACATCTAGCGATCGGGTGTCAATTAGATGCCATTGAATTATGGAATTAGAGCACGCTGCCTCATCTCTCTCTGTAGTAATATTTCCTACAGGAACTAAGGCATACTGATAGCCTTGTATTACAAAACCTTTGTAAAGTTCTGTGATGATTGTTGTTCTTGCTAAACTCATTAAAAGCTCAACTGGAATACTAAGCCCTTGGCCAGATCCTCTTGGCTTGGATGGTGGATAGTCAATCGCCAGAACGGTGTTAGTAAAAAGAGAATGCCAGCAAGAGCTGTCTATACAGAACTCAACCAGAGGCGTAAGTGGGAGAGACTTAATCGTACAGTTCAAAGCACCGTTAAGGATGTAAAAATCCATAGATGCTCGAGACTCATGTAGTTTGGTGAAGTTTGAGTATCTAACTGCTGCTGCCAGCCACGCTATGGTTTGAGCGATATGCGATTGGACTTCTTCTGAACCCTCAACAATCACTTTAAGGGTATGTGACCGGTTGACGGGGGATTTTGTTTTGTGAGTATTAACTTCAATACCATCATCAATTTCTGCCCCATGCTGAGATTTCGTCTCCAGAATTTGAAGTTTAATTCCATCATTGGCCGATGCTACAAGAAGTCAGAATTATTGTCAGTGTCTTCTGGGGATACAAAAGAAATACACATACTCATCTCATTTCGGCCCCATTGGCATTTGGGTCCGCTCAACGCATCTAGCAGGTGAACTCCATGTTTCCAAAACTTTGAGATGAATTCTCCGCAAGTGATAGCCTCCGCAAGGTCAGCCTTTCCGCTAATTGCAACAACAGTGGATAAAGGTTGATCGAGTGAAAAATCACGATCTAAGACTTGAGGGAGTTCCCACTCCACATTGTATGTAACAGTAGTAGTTTTGTAAGATGAAATCCACACCGTGGTTGCTAGTGGTGCCAATTTCAATATATGTTCTGCTTGATAAAATAGAGGCGAATGTCTTTCCAATTGATTGAGCGTATTCAAATGATGAAGTATATTGATCAGAAATCGACTGAATGCCTTTTCATCAAAATAGAACTGTTCAAGCTCTTTAGATTCATCCATTGTCTCATCCCGAACAGTCTTGGTCAAAATTATTCTGGAAGCTAGCATCTGCTTCTGCTCTTCGGTAATGCTGTTTTGCCTTGACATCCTGTCGGAAATTCCTCTCAATGAAAATGAAGATCTTCGGGAGACACCTGTTTTTGGAGAATTGATTGGGGAGAGTCGACGAGGGGCAAATGAGAAACAGTCCGTCTGTTCGACGGGATCCCTCAGAACTAGTAGGCACGATAGCCTTTTGTGGTGCTCTCTGATGAAAGCTGGTAATTTGTTCTCAAGCTCATCCCCTTGAACTGCCCGCTTAAACCAGATCCGCTCCAGGTCAGAAGAATACTCCAGAAGTTGGGTTTCGATAGACTTAATGATTCTATCATTTCCAACATTTGCACTATATAATATTTCCAGGAGTGATTTGAACATTTCATTAGTGGAAAACGTTTTCGAGATTCGCATGGCTGCAATTTGAACCTCGTCGTCAGAGCTAGTCGGTGTGTGATAACTCTTCTCTTCAATAATCTGATGCTTTTCGTAAGCAGAGAGGTATTGTGCAGTAGTTATGCCTGTATCTTCAATATACTCTATGATCAAAATTTAGACAATTCAATTATTTGGGTAGTCCTAAAGCACTTACTGGCTGCATGCTTAAGAGGTCCAGGCAAAGAACCAACCAGTCTTATTATATCATTGCAGTGTCTCTCAGAAGAGAGTAACGATTTTGGGATCAACTCTTTTAAAAGCTTCGTTGCTTCTAGAGTATTCAAGGAAGGTACCCTTTCCACAGCTAGGTTCTTTTTCTCCATAGTTTTGTTTTGTGCGATGAGCGCTTTCGATGAAATCAAGAGGTTTCCGCGGCGATTTTGGTTTGCAGCTTCAATTTTTCCTAGTGAACGAGTACTTCTGAACGGTAATGAAGGAAGGGATTTAACTTTAGGCATTGAATCATTTCGCTTGGAAGCCTCACCAGGCGACTCGTTGAGTGCCTCTATGAGTCTTTCGGAAGTATAATATGAATGTTCCGTAGAATCTACATCATCCACATCATCTACGATTATGAGTGACTCATCATTGGACTTGGTAATCCATTGGAGCACTAAGCTGGCAGGACTTTCTTGGTTCGAAAGATCAAGGCCGAGATATCTAGCAATGGTTGCAAAAGAACCAGTCGGGTCTTTGCCATCGATCCAGAAAATCCATTTCATCAAAGCTTTGTCTTGGAGTTTCCGCGCATATTGAAGACAAATCTCCGACTTGCTGTACCTTATGTCAGGCAATTCCTAGTAAAATAAGAGATAGTCTCTTACCCAATTCCAGGAGGACCATCTAGCGCTACCTGGCCCGTCGTGTTCATCTTTCTCTGTAACACTTCTAACATTTTATCTCTTCCTACAAAGTCATTGCATGGAACCCTCGGCACCAAGCTAGTTGGTGGATTTGAAATCGATGGTCCAGGTCGAGGAGTTGGGCGAACGTTGTTGAGATAGTCAAGTAGGCGAGTCAAATCTTTTGCTTGGATATCGATGAAGTTGACGCGCTCCAAGATATCTTTCTTCTTACCAAACAGTGATATTAATGCAGTTTTCTGAGATATAGGTGATCCTGTGGCCACGAATATCCGATTGCTCAAGTAATTCAATTGAAATGTACAGATCTTGATAATACTTGAGACGGATTGCCGACTCTCTGCATTGGCATGTTTTATTGTTTCTTTCTCGACCTATGGTAGTTAGTATATGTCAATAGGATTGGTATGATACGGCTTTTGGAACAGTCTTACATGTTTTTTGATTATTCCTACAAGCCAGCTAACCTTCTCTTTCACTGGCACAAGGGCATCTATGTTTCCCGTTAGCTATAGACCATTTAACTTACGGCAGGCTTGGGTTTACTCAGGCCTGAAAAGACACCTGGAATTGATGTTCTCGATCGCAGCTTGTTGAGTCTATTGATGAAGATAGTACCACTATCTGCCAGCTGAAAGATTGCTTCCATCAGTCCAATAATGGCCAATTCCTCAGGACCAATGAACTTCGTTCCAGCGTACAAACTCATTGTGATGAGAATATACGGATTGTTGAAGCCTTGCCGACAAGATATTGTGTAAATGATGAAAAAGGCAAGTGAAGCGCTTGGAAGAGCTATAGAAAGATCGATATAGAAGACAAAATAGCCAGTAGTGATGAGAACGAGAGATAAAATGAAATTGTAGGTAAAACGTAGCCATTCATATAAATATCCACAAGAGACAAACGGCATAGCATATACTCTTTCATGATGACGAAATCTCACGCACTCAATCATCGAATATAGAACCCGTTTGCGCAGCATCAAGCCCAGCGACGCCCATAATCCAAACATGGAAGGTTGGTAGGTTCTAGCCTCCAAACGCCTCTATGACAGCCTTGTCTGACATTGAAAATCTCCAAGAATACAACATTATCAGAGATTTCGACAAGGAAAATTCAATTATTGAGCCTCAATGAAGATACTGAAGTCATTCACAGCCCCTACTCGGTAATCTACACGGTTGACCGTTCGCATCAATGCAGCCTCCGACCTATGAATGTCGGGAGTGCATGCAAGCTATGGGCAGTGTGATCCTGGCATAATGTCATCAATTGAACCAATAGATCCAAAGGATCTCGGTGTAAAGATGCAGTCAACGTTACAGCGAGGAGTCTTGAAAGGCACTTTCTGGATAAAAATCAAAAAAGATTGGCGCTTGAAAGTTTCAGCTCCCAGTTATGTGATGAATGATCATCTATCATCGTATGATATTCATTTAACAATGGGAGGTATAGATGTTGAAAATATTGTTGTTGTCTGCGAATGTTATGAAGAGAAGCATGAAGCATGAAGAAGTTGAAGCGCGACGAGGCTCGTGAAACACAATCGCTGACCCGAAGCTACCTAGGCCTAGGTAATTAGAAGCCAAAAATTTGGTCTCGTGATAAGGCAGGGCATCCAATAGATCACATAACATGTTTGCTATGCCGTAGAAAATATCGAGAAGCTATCAAGGGAGGCATATTGACATTCGGAAATTTGTGGAATGGCGAGAGATGATATGCGTTGAGGACGTACGTAGTTGTAAAGTTACATATTATCACATGACCCATCCCAACATCCCTTTGCTTCCGGCCATGGCCAGTCGTGGGAATAATGAACAATTTGTACTACGAGCCTCTCATACAATACCTTGGCAGAACTTTCCCTGAGAACTACGGATCATTTATATCTCCATTGATCAATATGCCTGGTTCAACAAAAATTCAAACGAAGCCAACTTGGAACTTTCTGCTTCTCATGATCATGAACTGAGGCATTATATACACCAACGAACCTAAATCTATATGAATCCTGTCTCAAACATCCAAAGAGAAATACTTTTGAGAGGTAATATACATGGAATGATAAAAAGGATCGAATCAGACTACATAGATTCAGGGATCATCACCAAGATTATAGCGAGCAGCAGCTCTACCCAAATCCCGGAAAAGTTCCAAACATCTAAAGTTGTCTATCAAAATACCTCTAAAACTTTCCCCCTTTCCTAATCAACTCTATACGATTTTCCAGTCCTCCCATCTTCTAATCCCAATCAATAGCCGTTGGAATATCAAATAGATGAAAACCGCTAAGAGAACAAAAATAACATCTCTTCCGTTCTCAACTACGCAAAATCTGCATTTGCTTCCACTGAAAGATATCAAACAATCTATTTTGATATCCTTCATACGTCCATTACATCCAGGTCTATTGGTCATCAACTCACTCCAAACAGACCAAAAGCTCCTCTGCTGCAATTTAAAACAAAACAATAATCCAAGGTCTGATCTTCCATTCCATTTTTTTTTTTCATATGCAGAGGCTTCTCTAACATCTTCATCTCTTTCAAATATCCCATCACAAACCCAGCATTTACCTCACCCTCCTTCTTCTCACCCTATCTTATCCTCTCTCCTCTCACAATTCCTTCCCCTCCACGTCCCAAACTTCCTCCTCTCCTCTTCTCCACCATCCATCCACCATCCACCCCTCCCCCTCCCTCTCCTCTCACACTCCCTTCCCCTCCACATCCCAACCCCTCATCCTCACCAACCTTCCACCATATACACCAGCTCACTCACCCCCCAATCATTTATAATCACGTTCCCTTAAACGCTTTATCTCCATCTCCATCTCCATCTCCATCTCCATCTCCATCTCCATCTCCATCTCCATCTCCATCTCCATCTCCATCTCCATATCCATCTCCATAATCCAACAGCCCATTTACTAATATCAATGAACCCTTTATATACATACATACATACATACATACATACATACATACATACATACATACATACATACATACATACATACAATACATACATACATACATACATACAATAAAATAACCCTCACAACCACAACCACAACCACAACTATAATTCTGTTTTTCTTATTCCATTTCTAATATCAATCACAATCACAATCACAATCATAATCACAACATACATAATATCAAAATTTACATATCCAAGAATAAAGATTGAGAGATCTAGATTGCTGGTATACTTCATGATGAGATAGGCAGTTTCAATGATATAAACATACTAGGCATGTACGAGATATGAAAGTATTAGAATATGAGATGTGAAAAATTAATTCCAATGATGTGAGGAGAAGGACCCTCTGTCGCTCATGACAGGTGTGTCATGATTGGGAAAGTAGGTTGTGAACGCTGACGATTAGTATAATATATTAGGATGGGATTCACAACTTAATATTGATATTCAAAAGTAATAAAAGAATGGAAATAATCTTTATTACTGGCTCTACCTGGACTAGATCGATAAATTTTAATTGTCGCTTGAATCTATCTAGAATCCGACCAATGAATTTCCCCCGAAAATGTTAAACGAGTGAAGATGTCGGAATAAAATGACTTCTATCATTCCTTTAAATTCTCAGCTCTCTAACGTACACTAAAATTAGGCAACCAGTCTTGATAGTTGTCCCAGACATTGAAGATGCCACCAGGGCTCACATCAATGCAAATGAGCAGATTGACGACAAAGACCCGTAGTACAAGTATTATCAAACCAACCCAAGCGAACATCATCCATCCACCAAAGTTTGGGCTTACCAGCAACAGTTACATTCATGAAAAAGTAGGTCAAATCCTTGAAGCTAGAATCCAAATCGATGCGGGTCAGTGAACAATTGGAGAGTTCAGGACAAGCTGGAACATTGACAACCTGCTGAGCAACTTGAGAAGTCACTTTAGAAGCGACATCATAACTGTATCCAGTAAACGTGAAATCACATGCAGGGCCTACTGAATCACAACCGAGAGATGCTCCATGAAGGTTGAAATTGAAACAACCAGTGAGACCTTCATCACCGCTTCCTATTTGACCAGAGAATCCATGATCTGCCGCATTTGGTCCTGTTTGTCTGTTTGATACGTTCGCAGTGAAGTTTGGTATGAACTCAAGAAGTAGTGGAGAAGATGAAGGAAGGAATGGTAAGCGTTTTGGCGGTGGAACCACTGTAAAGCCATCTGAAAAGAGGAATTGGTGGTAAGGATTGAATAATGGTTCTGGTTGAACGTCGGTATCGCTGACATTAGAGACAGATAATGGCGGTACATCATCAAACTGTTGAATGTTTCGTTAGCTGCTAAATGATAAAAAGTTCTCACTATCTCAAAGCCAATCCAGATTCGGACATCAAAAATACTCATATAATAAAAAGCTAGTGATTCAAAACGGTGAAATATAACTTACATTCAACACAAAATCACCACGTTCTCCGCAATCTGATGGTGTGGGTGAGGCTACTATACTACTAGTACTAGTAGACGTAGATACAGCGGATGTCGAATTAGAGAAATGGGCAGAGCTCGATCCTATAGTCACTGATATAACGCTGGAAATTGGGCTAGCGGTAGATAATGTTATAGAAGATGACAATGATGTAGTATTGGACAACGAAATCGAATTTGAAATTGAAGTAGCGCTAACCAATTGAATCGATTTACTTGTTGAAGTTGCATCGGACATAGAAATCATGCTAAGCATTGAAGTAATATTGGACGATGAGGTCAAACTGGGAATTGAAGTTGCATCAGACATAGAAACCGTGCCAGGTATTGAAGTAATATCGGGCGACGAAGTTGAACTGAGGATTGCAGTCTGGCTAGAAAATGAGGACGTCGAAGTCGTTAAATTGACGGGAACAGGTGTCGCAGATTGATCGTCCTTGAAACCTCCAGCAGCTTTCAAAGTAGTCAAGGCTCCTAGAGTGAAGGATGTATAGATGTTGAAAGAAGATTCTGATTTGGATGATAAAGAGGCATTCCATCCTCCAGGAGCAAAGGTATGAACTTTACCTGTTGTAGTTGCAATACCTAGGGACGCACGGCTACTTGTTATTGGTGGAGTAGAAGCAGGAGTTGAAGTTGACAGAGGAAGCTCTACTGTCGTCTTTGTTGTTATGATGACAGGTCCACTGCTTCGAGTTGTTTGGGAGGTTACAACATTTGAAGCAAGCGGACTTGTGAAATTGGCTGATTCTGATTTGGATATAGTCGTGCTTGAAGCCGAATATAAACTTGAATTAAAAGGTACGCTTGTAGTAAAAGGTACGCTTGAGGCAGAATATAAGCTTGAAGTAGAAGGTACGCTCGAACTAAAATTCCCAGAGGCAGAAAAGCTGCTAGTTTCAGAAGAACCAAAGATACTGCTGGTAATAGATCCAGACGATATCCCACTGACACCGGTTGATGATCTAGTAGCAGATGTAGTTGATAACGTAGGCCCACTGGTATAAACAAGTGAGCTTGTAGAATTGGCTAATACCAGCTTGGATACGGTTGGGATCGAAGCAAAAGGTACGCTTGCATTAGATTTATCAATTCCAGAAGAGCTACTAGGTGTAGAAGAACTAGAGACGTTGGTCGTGAGAGAAATAAATAACATTCCACTAACACCAGTTGATGATATGAGTTCGGATGTGGATGATGGTTCAGGTTCACTGCTAGAAGTGAGTTGATATGTAGGTTTGGTTGATGCTGGTTTGGATATAGTCGGGCTTGAAGCAAAAGTTCTACTTGAACTAGAAGCACTGATTGTAGAAGAGCTATCAGCTCCCAAAGAGGAACCCAGGATGCTGCTGGTAATAAATCCAGATGATGGCTCACTGACACTGATTGATGATCTGGAACTGGATGAAGATGATGAGACTTTTGAATACATGGCAGATGCCTCTGATAACCCGGATAAATTTGAAGTTGTTCCAGTAGAAGAAGGGGAACTAAAGCTTGTACTTGAAGCAGTGTTCATGGATGTTGATACAACCACAGGTTCATGACTATCTGTAAAAGATGAAGCATGAGAAGAATCTATTGGCAGAGGGACCACCACTATAGTCGATAAAACCACATCCTCACTGCTGGATGCCGATGAGTTAGGAGATGACGGCGATGGTGTCGGTGGAGTAGAAAGAGGAATCACCACCACAGTCGAAAAAACCACATCCTCACTACTAGACACCAACAAAGTAGTAGGAGGTGACGCTGGAGTAGAAAGCGGAACCACCGTAACAGCACTCGTAACAACAGCAAAAGATTGCGTTGGATCACCCGGAGTCTGACCATTCAACCAGCTAGTCATGCCATCCACAACCATAAAGGAGAAAGCAATATTCGACATCGCTGAAGCTGGATCGACGATTCCTGTTTCGCTTGATGATTGGGAGATCGAATTGATGGATGCTGAGATGTAGGTATTTGCATTTGCATTTGCATTTGTGTATATCGTATCCGTGGAGATTGTGCTGGGGGCCTTGGCTATAGTTGGGTATGGGGAGACGTTGATTTTGGAAGAGGGTGCGAGAGTTGTGCTGTCGGTAGGGCATGGGAGATAGATGGTGATGGTTGGTTCAGTTGTAGAGATGACAGGATTTTGGGGAGCTGCAAGAGCAGTCATATGAAAGACGCATATTGCGATGAGAAAATGGAGAATCATTTTAAATAGGGTTCTGAAATGACTGTTGTTGTTAATGGTATTGTATTGTTGTGAACTGAATCAAAGAGTGACTAAAAGGAAGATGATGTTGTTTTGAGAAGAAAGGGAGAGGATGAAGTATGAGGTTGTTTACATTTACGCCTCTTTTGTTTACTAAGAATAAAGTGAATTTTAAAAGACGGTACATTTATGTTGACCGCGTTTCAACCAATCAAATTCATCAATTCAATATCCTTAAAGACTCCAAAGAAGTCATGTGGTCTCCAGTCGGAATCAACAGGCAAGTTCCCAAGTGGGAAGTCTCGTGAGTTCCAGGTTCATCAACCCATCAACTTATCATATCAAAACCCTTAAAATTGAATATAAGAAACTCAAGTCTTTACTTCAACTTCTTCCCTCTTGAATAGTTGAAATTCAAGAGGGCCATAAGATATTCCTTTGTATCCAGAAATTCAAATGCTTTACTTCCCGAGTCATCAACCCAACGACTTCCACTAACAGCAAAAGAACATTTTTAGTTCCAGGAAACTTCCCAACCAATATCATCCATCCATCATCCACATCCATCACCCATGCTCCATGCTCTACCCCTCAAGCATCTACAACCTGGAAGTCCAAGAGAACCATCTCATCTCATCTCATCTCATCTTTAACCTTTGAACCACCTAAACCTCAACCCCAACCTCCTCCTCCTCCTCCTCCTCCTCCTCTCCCTTCCGCTCCCTTCCTCTCCTCTCCCCTTCCAACACAATGCATCACATCACATCACATCACATCACATCACATCACATCACACCACATCACATCACATCACACTCACACACTCAACCACTCCCCAACACTTTATTCTATTCAACACAACATCAAATATACCCCCATCTCCCTCTCCCTCTCCCACTCCCACTCCCACTCCCTTCACTCCAAAAATAAACCTCCAACCTAACCTAACCTAACCTACCCTACCCTACCCAACCTAACCTAACCCCCCCATCCCATCTCTCCAAAAGAGTAAAAAGTATACCTAGGTAATATACCTAAATAACACAACACAACATAACATAACATAATATATCAATCCACCTACGCACGCACGCACATACTCCTTACTCTATCCTAAGGAGAAGGGGAAGAAGGGGAAGGAAATCTAAAAATGAATACACAAACCAATCTACAACATCGACATCGACATCGACATCGACATCAACACAAACAAAAACACAAACACAAACACAAAAAAATAAACTTTTAAACTTTTTTTTATATAGATAGATTGGGTGTCCCATTCCATTCCATTCCATTCCATTCCATTCCATTCCATTCCATTCCGTGCCATTCATACAATAGTAATTTATTTATCTATCCATCCATCCATCAGAACTTCTTCTCTCACTCCCACTCCCACTCCCACTCTATCCCTCACTCTCACTCTCACTCTCCACCTCCAACCAATAAGTCAATCAAATCAGTCTATCTGCAAACTCGAATACTATCTACAATCAACTCCCCTTGACACTCCTATTGATCTTTTGCGTTTCATGTTTCAACTCTCCTCGCCTTTCCCTCTCCTCCTCCCTTCCCCTTCCCCTCCACACACCATATTCACACACCAAGAAGATTCGTGACTTTCTTTTAAAGACCAAACTTTCCTCACGTATTTCAACAAACTCAAAGAACAACACTATGGTAGAGATGGTATCTTTTTCTCGCCTCTCTCTATTTCTCTTCCTCTCTCCTCTCTCCTCTCCCCTCTTCCCTCTTCCCTCTTTCCTCCCTCTCCACCCCAAACTTTAAAAAAACTCAAACACAAAAGAAAGAAACACCCCAAGTTTGTCAGTCGATGACGGTCAAAAGTCAAAAGAAAATTATGATGAAAAAAAAAAGGAAAGCTTAAAGAAAAAAAAAAAGAACGAAAGAAAAAGGCGATTCGCTAGATGGTATCATGGTATCTTATCTTATCCTCCACTTCACTCCACTTACTCCTTCTATCAACTGTGACTCTGACAGTGACTCTGACTGTGACTCTGACTCTGCAACTCTCCCTACTCCCTCTTTATTATTTTATCCACTCCATGCACCTTACACAGGTTGGTTGCCCCTCCTTAATTCATCACAATCCCCGAATCCTTCTCTCCCACACCCCTTCCATTCGGCGGTAGCGGCGGTAATTGTTTTTCCAAGCTGCTCCTACTTATCATCCTCCTTAAGCTTTGTGGTCTCCCACTATTCCCATTCAAGCTCGGAGGATAGTCTTTCGCAGGAGTAGCTGGTCTATCATCATCATCATGTATACTTCTAATACTTCTCCCACTTCTACCCCCTGTACTACTCGCTTCTCCCATTTCCTCTACAACTGGTAGAATTTGTCCTTGTAGCCCGTTTGTTCTCTCGGCACTTGGACTTCTGACGGTCGAAACAGTTCTCGGTTCAATATGCTCTCGTCTTCCGTCATGCTCAGTTCTCAAGGCTTCATTCTCGGCACGTTGGATGGTGGTATTGTTTGTGATGGTACGATGCATATGTGCACTGTTTGAACGTCGACGTGTAGAAGAGGTGGTGAGGTTTGAGTCTGTGTGAGGTACGGGTGGGAGAGGGACACTCTTCATCTCGATCAGCCTCTTCTTTAGATTTTGTGATACCCTCAATGAATTCTACGAAACGGTCACCATAAGGTTGCGGATTGATAGGAGAGATCATTTTTTTATCATGCTTGAGACCCTCTGTCATGTGTTAGCATATATAAACAAACCTTGACAAATCACGTCTACTTACTGAAGAGATGTTCAAGTTTCTTGAGGGTACCATAATGAGTAAGACAGTCAATAATTGACAAGAAGAAGATTTCCTCCCCAGGACTATTATCTTCATGTGTAGCTCGGAACCCGCCATCATCGCTGTAGAAGGTGAAATCTTTCTTGTTCTCTTCCTCAATTTCATCCGGCATTCGAGAGCTGCTTTGACCCATTGGAATTGGCTTTTCTTGCTTGATGATTTGACGTAACTCCCTTGCTTTCCTAGCACTCTCCAGCTTACTTGGTGTCCTCATCAAAGGTCCAGGTGGCCCAGGATCATCCACTGGGTTATCACCCCCAGGTTGGAAAACTTGCAACGTCTTGTCTCGTAGATTTTCTTCGTTCCCCTTGGTCAAGTCGTGAATTCCAACCAACATACTATAATCCATAATCTTGAGCTTCTGTAACAATGCTACATCCTTCTCCATTTGCTCAAAGAAGACTCGTCTCTTTTCCGGCCCGAATTCGAGGTGAAGATTGCGTCGAAGCCAATTCAAATCCTTGAGGGTAGCACGGGGGTTCTGTTCTAGGTTCTCTTCTTTGAAATCTCGTCCGATGGTAGACCCTTTCAGATCAAAGGTTTGGTGAACATCGCGGTGTGGTGGAAATAGGTTGTTCATGACCACAAAATGGATCTTTCTTCCGTAAGGAATCTTCACCCGATGAAGTCCATAAAACTGTGATAACAGGGTATTTGGGTTGTCCTCCACGTGGTGATAGTAGTCCTTCAAAATCTTCCGCAAGAACTTATGTTCGGAATGATGAATCGTCTTGATGATATACTTGTAATCTCGTGAGAAGTAAAAGAAGCTTCCACTCTTTCCCGGAGATCCCAGCTCCGACAGAATATATTTGCTGGTCAAGGACATGAGATAATCGGCAGGATCCAACTTAAACTTTGCTCGGAGACTTCGAAATACCCAGGGTGCATAGTCCTTGAATTTGAAATCATACTTTGCCGATGGGGTCAACTCATTTCCCGTGCTGTCAATTGTTAGCTTCATCCCCTCATTACATCACCATTTAACATACATATCAAATGAGAATTTATGTTTGGCTTCGAAATCTGCATCCGTCAATGGTCTATCAAGCTTCGCGTTTGTTCTCGAAACCGTAAATCGAATACCCGTCAACATATTGTATGCCGTAACCCAGTTGACGTGGTTCTGATCGACCTTGGTTCCAACGACGACTCTATCATCATCCTCCTCATCCTTCTTCCTTCTCTTGCTCGCCCGCTTCTGTCGTACAGCTTCTGCCCACCTAAGCGCATCCTCATCTGGAGGAACCTCCTCGTGGGGCATATTCGAATGTATCGATTGCGTATTTCTTCTGTTGATGCTCGAAGATCCACGTCGAGCACCGGCCGCTACAGAGGTTGGTGAGAATCTTCCACTTGTAAAGACCGCGTCGTTGCCGTCCTTTGAATTTCTGCTCGGACCAACTTTAGGTACCTCTAACGTATGTCGATGTTTCAGCTGCGTAGAGCCAGGGTGTTGAAGAGAGTTTTGTGAAGGGGAAGGTGGTGGATATGCTGCCGGTGAAGACAATCGATGTGGTGAAGAACTATTCGCAGATCGAGCAGGTGTCTCGGGTACAGGTAATGAATTGGCAGGCACAGGAGTTGACGGTAACAAAGGGGATTGATAAGTCAATGGGCCCGTACTCTGGGGATTCGGTACTGCTTGGGGACTGGGGATTCTATTCTGGTGTTCGCTATCACTGGTCGTGATTGGCCGTGGTGTGTCTAATGCAGCGATTGATATGGTTCCATTTGTCGACGCGAACGAGTCTCTATCCTCAGTCCCATTCGATAATCTATTAAAAGCATTTGAGGATGTTGGATTCCTCCTTCCATTCTGGGCTGTACCGTTAGGTTGGTCATTTACCGAATATGTACTGCCACTCATCGAGGACCTGGACCTGTAATCCCAACTACCTGCGCTGGATCTGCCATTGGGTAAGGAGTTTGAAGTCGGCTCGTGATGAGTATCTCCATTCATTTGGTGCCTGCCAGGCATCCCATTACCATTTGAAGCACCATCAAGATATAGATCCGATCCATTGTCCAATGCGTTCCTAATTGGATTCTGTGTCGTGGTTCTGTTGTTTACGCCGTTTGTACCATTCGCACCATTGACGGCTACCTTCTCGTGAGAGTTTCGAAGATGGCTGGGAAGATCAAAGGGAGGACGAGTCGACGAATACATAGGGCCAGTATCGTCGGTTAAGAACGATGGCATCTCTTCGAAGTGTGGCATCCGTAAAGCTGTTGATGGGTATCAACGCTTTCTCGCGTTACTTGTTATAGTCTGGGTGAGGGTATGGCGGATGTAAGAGATGACGGATATTGAAAAGGAGATGCGGGTTTTGCGGATGCGGGAACCAAATTGATAGTGTGGCCTACTAATGAAAAAAGTGGTAGAATAGTGTAAGTAGTGAGTAGTGAGTAACGAGTAGTGAGTAACGAGTAGAGTAGTGAGTAACGAGTGAGTGTAGAGTAAAAACAATTGATTGGTCGTAATGAAGGTTTCAAAAGGAATATGAAGGTGAAGATGAAAATAACATTCAACATCCAAGATCAATATAGAGTCTGACTGATTGATTGTCTACCTAAGTGAGTAGTTGAATTGAATTGAGTTGAGTTGAGTTGAGTTGAGTTGAGTTGAATTGAACTGTAATTGTAATTGTATGGAATAGAATCGAATATTATGAGCATATTTTAGTGAAAGAGAAGTTTGAGGTCATATGAAGTTATCGGCAAAAGGAAGAGAGACAAAACAGGTTAGAGTGGATGTGGGTAGAAGGTAGAAATTGGGTTAGAGTGGATATGAGTGGAAGCAAAGTAGAGGAGAGCAAAGGCAGAAGAGAGAGAGAGAGGTTCAACCGTTCAAAGTTAAGAGAAGAGGAATTAATCAGAGTTGTGGGTAATCAGGGATCCAAGCAAAAATAGTACCGGGGGGGGAGGATATTTTTGGCAGAGGGATAAATGGGGAGGAAGAGAGAGAGAGAGAGAGAGAGAGAGAGAGAGAGAGAGAGAGAGAGAGAAGGATGAACAGAGAACAGAGAACAGAGAACAGAGAACAGAGAACAGAGAACAGAGAACAGAGAGAATAGACAGAGGGAGAGAAGATAGACCGAAGCATGGGCAATGGGACAATGGGACAATGGGACTGAAGATTCTATTCAAGACTTCCAAGATCAGGATCAAAAGATGGAAAAGGATGGAGAAAAGACTGGTACGTATTAATATTATATAATACGGAGGATCGTATGTATTGTATATACACATCAGTTCTTAGATCGGTAACGTGGAGATGAATACGTTGTCATTTTAGATTTGATAGATGGAGTTGATTGAATGTATTGCATTTAAAGTAAGTGTCTACCTAGGGACATAGATCTTTTATAATATTCAATAAATATACAAGTATTTCGTATTATAACTATATAATATTATAACTAATTTGCAATTAGACATTATATTCTACTTATATAACCTCTTGGATTAAGTATCCTTGAGTTTAAGAGAAATTCTAAGCGACTCAAAAGTCTTATTACTCTAAACTTAAAGATTAGAATTAAAAACTAGTATTTTATACAGAACAAAATAAATAGATATACTTTCTTTTTAATCATAAGTTAAATAGGGAAATAAAAAGATATCTTGAATTTTCATTATATCTATCTAACTAATGTGATTATTCGTATTAATATCTATCAGCATTTATATGAATATCAACCTTAATCTTCACCCGACGTTAATATTATTATTCCTTATCATCCTTTACCTACCGACACTTTATTCTCTGTTCTGATCAATCCATCTATACATACATCTTCTTTATACAATGCAATGCAATGCAATGCAATCCAACCCATTCATCCCATCCACCCAATTCAATATTAAGAAAAAGCAACAAACATGCATTTCACCTCAATCGAATCTTCTTTCCATCTATGCCATTCCACTCCAATACATACATATCCCGTACATACATATACATAATACTAAACACCCACCTACTTATGCATGGAAACCTTGCAAATCCCGACCAAACCGAACCTTGATCAAGATCCATCCATTGCATGGGTATCGTTCCAAGGGTCTTCCTATCTGTTTCTCATAAATGAGGACAGTAGTCCCTACAGTGTTAGATCCGCACTTACTCGAGAGTCAAGAATCTGCGTAGTCTTGTATTGACAAACGGAGTTTACCGTTGCTGCTTGACGTTTTCAAAGGTACTGTATATTGGATGAAGGGATTGATGATGAGGTTGTAGGTGGTGTTATTGTTGTATTGGATGTTGGATGTTGAATGTTGGATGTTGGATGTATTAGAGGTGTGTAGGTATATGGAGTGTGATTAATTTAATGTATGTATGTATATTTATTTATTTATTTATTTATTTATTTATTTATTTATTTATTTATTTATTTATTTATTTATTTATTATTTATTTATTTATTTATTTATTTATTTATTTATTTATTTATTTATTTATTTATTTATTTATTTATTTATTTATTTATTTATTTATTTATTTATTTATTTATTTATTTATTTATTTATTTATTTATTTATTTATTTATTTATTTATTTTATTTATTTATTTATATTTATTTATATATATATATATATATATATATATATTTATGTATCGATAATACATCGTATTTCCCACACTCCCTCACATCACAAGATTCCATCCATCTACACCCCGAGCCACTAACCCTGATTTATTTTTACCAACGGCCAATAGACAATCGACAGTCGATGATCTTCTACTACTGCACTCTGCATGTAATCCAAAGAGGTCTAAACATTCATTTGATAGTCTTGGTAGAAGCAAGGATCAATCCGTCGGTATCTCTCTACTCCGTCCTACACTATACACACTTAGGGATACTAGATCATCAATCAAAGCTTTCCAACCGAGGATAATATAATCAAACCCTCATTTATCTGACGATTGTTAGATTCATATGTACGGAAATATGAGCATTTGTTTGAATTGATATATTCATATTCATGTTCATGTTCATGTTCATGTTCATATTCACATACCCAGATAATTCATATATACGAGAATGCCACACGTTGCAATACACAAACGACCAACGACAACCTTGAAATGACACGATCCTTCTTCCAACAGGAAGGAAGAGTAACACTTCCAGATCTCACTTTCAAATATCAATTTCTGATGTTCCTCCCACGACACACAGAGACTGGCATTGAGTGCATCAAGTAGATCTTGCCATATAGCATGCCAGCTCTATATATATAGCATAGCATACTTTACAACTGGCCCTCTAAGCCCTTTTATCTATTTCGAAGCTATGAAAGGGAATTAAAAGCTGTAATATCATAACAATAATAATAATAATAATAATAATAATAATAATAATAATAATAATAATAATAATAATAATAATAATAATAATAATAATAATAATAATAATAATAATAATAATAATAATAATAATAATAATAATAATAATAATAATAATAATAATAATAAGATTAATAAGATAATATATATATATGTTTTATTTCCTTTTATTTTAAAACTTACTTAGCCTTCTTCTTTGGATTACTAAATTTATTTAGGCGTCTCTCCTATTATTATATTTATTTTATTTTATTTTATCTATATAAATAAATAAATAAATAGGAAGGTAAGTGTTAATTTAATTGATTTATATATTAACCATCTCGTTATATAGAGATTTTATTCAACTTATATAAATCGACTTTATTCATTCATCTATCTATATATTGACCTTATTTCACCTATCCCAATTAACTCCATCCATCCATCCCACCATCCCTTCTACAACATACCACCTCCATCATTCCATCATCCCCATCTTCCAACCACACCATCACGTCACATCCTCACATCTTCCCTTCTACCCTTCTCCCTCCTCCCCTCTCCTCCTCTCCCCTCCCACAAAGTGCCACAATCTCAAAAACCGGGTCCGGCACTCCGGAATGAATTTCCTTCACGTCACATCTCCTGTACATACGATACAAGTAACCTTACTATACTGTATCTGTGCATATGCCTGCCACCTAAAGAAAGGGACCTAAGCACCTAGGTAGCCATAGTTCGTGTTCCAAGCCTTGCATTGAAAATCTACTCAGCCACGGCGAGAGTTTATTTGTCGGTTTGTTTGTTGATATATATACTACCTAGGTATTTGTACGTATATACACAATACATAGATACCTAGCATATACATATATGTATACATAAAACCTACCTACTATTCTAAATACATCTATCAATCATCTCCCATATACCAACCCACCCTTCCACCCAAGCCACTGTTACCATACTTCATATATACATACGGAGATATACAATAGCATCATATTAAACGAGGCGAAATACGAAGGGATGGGTATTGCTAATTGTAAATTATCATGTATGTATATTCTACAACCTACTATACAACCTACAGCCTACATCCCGCAACCTACTATACAACCTACAACCTACATCCTACATCCCATGCAATTCTAAATCCCCATTCCAATACTCAATACTCAATATTCAATATTACAGCAAATATACAACCATTCACCTACCTACCTACTCACTTCTCTATCTAACCACTTATCTACCCAAAACCCCAAACCACCCACAACATACCAAGCCCATCTCCCCATCCCATCTTCCCCCATCCATCCAAGAACCCCAAATCCCTACCGCGCTGAAAAGAAACCCCTCTCTAAGAATCCTACCCGGTGTTTGCGTTTTTGCGTTCGAGGTAAAATAAGGTAAGGTAAGGGAGGGTAAGTTTGGATGTTGGATGTTGGATGTTGGATATTGGATGTTGGATGTTGGATGTTGAATGATTGATAATTGATGATTGAGAATTTATAATCCTATATGTTTAATATCCAATACCTAAGACCTAATATCTAATATCTAATATCTAATATCTAATATCTAATATCTAATATCTAATATCTAATATCTAAGACCTAATACCTAAGACCTAATACCTAATACCTAAGTGTCTAAGTGTCTAAATTCATCATTACAATCCCCCTCTTCCCCCCTTTCTTAATATAAACCTTTGGGTGAACCTACAAACCTATAACCCTACAGTATATGATCAATTCTATACTACTACCCTGAGTGATTAGCGAATGAATCCGTATTGCAAATGAATATAAATATGAACATAGATATGAATATAGATATAGATATAATCTCTGTTTAATACTATATCTATCTAATACTATCTACCCATCTACCTACCTATACAACACAACCTACATTCACCCACGCATTACTAAATTGCTTCAAATATAACAATAGGTACCAAAAGACCCAGAGATATATAAACACACATCCATCCATCCATCTACTCAAATCTAGACACCAACAAAAACGTCAAACTAGATTCCCTCTCTTTCAATAGTTATTAAAGAATACTTGACATCTAATCCCATCCATCCCATCCATCCATCCATCCCACACACAACACAACACAACACACTACCTACCTACCTACCTACCTACCTACCTACCAATAAATAAACCCTCATATAGATACACCCCCATCCCCCATCAGTATATATACCAAAACCCTTCTCCGATAACAAGGAATCGCATCTGAATACTGGGGACTTTGATTCGTATGGGGATTTGTATTGTCTGTAGGGAGGGAGGGAGGGAGGGAGGTATAAGAGCCAAGTAGATATTGGCGAAATACACAATACTATTAATATATGTATCTTTTGAATTTCCCTTGGAGGTTCCAGGTTCCAAGGTCCCAGGGCAGGTATAGTGTCCCTAGATAGGTATTTGCTGGGGTGGATTGGGGGATGGGGTTTGAGGTTTGAGGTATGAGGTATGAGGTATGAGTTTGAGGTATGAGGTATGAGTTTGAGGTATGAGTTTGAGGTATGAGCTTGAGGTATGAGGTATGGACTATGGAGTAGATATATATACCTAGACATATGTATCTAGGTTTGTATATATCTAATACTGAACCCCATCCATCCATTGATACACTCTTCTTAAAAGAAGAAGATGAAAATATAGAAAATACAAAATATAAAATATAAAAAGATCCCGTGTAAATACCACTGCATCACTATATCACTATATCACTATATTATATCATTCGTAAATCAATCACCTCAATTTCCCGTTCTCTCCCCTTCCCCTTCCCCTTCCCCTTCCCCTCCCTCCCCCATTCCTCGATCCAAAATCCAAAATCCAAAATCCAAAATCCAAAATCCAAAATCCAAAATCCAAAATCCACCCAACATTAATAAACACTATAAAAACTACAAAAACAATATCACACACACACACACACATATTTCATATATCAAATTTCAGATTTTCAAAAGATACAAGATAATACTATTACTTTATAAATACCTAATAGATAAACATATTATATATACCCCCCTAGATACCTAAATAGATAGCCATATCTTCTCCCCTCATCTCCTCTATCCATCCATCCCCTCCCACAATCCTCATTCCACCAAAAAACCGTATTTCCTCCCCTCCTCTGCCCTTCCCTCTCCTTATACCATACCATACCATACCATACCACCCAACCCCCCACCCACTTCTCCCCTTCTCCCCTTATCCTTCCCTTCGCTTCCTCCCCCTTCCTCCCCTTCTCCTTCTCCTTCCCTTCCTCTCTTCCCCTCCCCTCCCAACAACATCCCCTCATCACCACCCCCCTTCTTTCTTCTCCCCTCCTCCCCTCCTCCCTCCCCTCTCACCTAATACCAATACCAAACCAATACCAATACCAATACCAACCCCCATCCATCCATCCATCCATCCAAACACACGTACAATATCCACCATCCCCAAACTCAACCCAAAAACTAGTAATTCTCCTCCAGTCCAATCCAATCCAATCCAATCCAATCCAATCCATGATCTACGGCCAGGACCCTTAGATGCCTTTCGCCTTTCGCCTTCCCCTTCCCTTTCCCTTTCCCTTTCTTCTCTTCTTCTTCTTATGCAGGCCAGGGCCACACGCTGGAAAATAGCTTAAACGCGCTATGTCGCTTGGAGGCCGGATCCATTCATCATAACAAAGATTTAATGATCGACGCGTCGTGGCTCCGGGGGTGACGTTTCATCGGCAATTTGGTATTTGTTATATGCACGCATAATTAATCTTCACAGATAAGAGTACTTGCTAGCAAGCAAGCAAGCAAGCAATTAAACAGTTTTAAGTTTTTTTTAGTTTTTTTGGAAATCTGTTCATTTCACTCCATTCAGGCTGTCGTTGATCCTTTGTACAAGTACAACATAATCTGATATCCATCGCTAACATCCCTAGGTACCATACCATACCATCACCAAACCCCGTGGACGCCCATCCATCCCGTCAGCCCAGTCCCATTGAACAAAAAATTCTTCTGAACCTGGACCCAAGTCAGACCAACAATACACAGGTCCCCAGTCTTGGTAATTGTCAAAGCATCTCGACAATTACTTTTCAACATGCTCCCAGAACCATAGTAAACAAAGCTTAGCCAGGCCAAAAATGAAAATTCAACAAGTAACAATAACGCGGTGCCTTACGCGTGATATCCCATTCCCACAAACGCCTTATGAACAGAAGAAATTTGGTAGATCATCATTAGAAAGGAGGGTGCATAGGTATATGTATGAAACATTTATGCAGCAACCGGCTTTGGAGCAGCGGCCTTCTTGGTAGCGGCCTTCTTAGGGGCAGCAGCTTTCTTGGGAGCAGCAGCCTTCTTGGTCTCGGTCTTGGCCTTGGTAACGCGTCCGGATGCAGTCTTCTTGAGGACAGCGGGCTTTTCAGCTACAGCTGGGGTGGCCTATCATTCATTGGTTAGTGACTTGTTACACACGCATATAGACCTAGGCGAACTTACAGACTTAGGTGCAGCGGCCTTCTTTGGCTTGGCAGCAGCAGCCTTCTTCTCCTTTGGTACAGCAGCAGCCTTTGGCTTGGCAGCAACCTTCTTCTCCTTCGGTGCAGCCTTTGGCTTGGCAGCAGCATCGGTTGGCTTCTTCTCTTTGGTGGCAGCAGCCTTCTTTGGAGCAGCCTTCTTAGCAGCCTTCTTCTCACCAGTCTTCTTCTCTGCGGCGGGCTTCTTTGGGGCCTTTTCGGCGGGGGTCTTCTTGGCCTTGGGTGCGAGCTTAACGGTACCGGAGGAACCTGTAAAGGAGAGGGATTAGATATGTATGTCTCGACATGATGCAAGGGAAGGATCCGGAGCTTACCCTTTGGCATAATGAAAACTTCCTTGGTAACACCTGCCTTCAAGGCGCGGTTGAAGAGAGAATCGAACATGCTGTCGCTAGCATTGATTGTGTTGTTGGCCTTGACGTACTTCTTGAGTTGGATACGGCTATGTTGATATCAGTAAAAGATTCGAGTGATGATAGTAGACAAAGACGCGTCGAGTATTCGAAGGGAACATTGTGCGAGATATAAATAAGGAGCCATACCTAGATCCATTGCGCTGCAGGAGAATGTTAGCATGTGTACATACATACATGTATGAAACGTGGATGGGAAATCCCAACGTACCTCTTTCAAGTTGACGATAGCGTCAGTGATCATGTCTGTTACGACGCGTCAGTAATTGATACATGGAAAATAGGAGCTCCACATTCGATGCATGAGAAGCAGGCGATCATGATCATGTATACATGGTATGTACGCGACGTGGTGGTGTGGAGTCCACGTTATGCCTTACCTTGGTAGCTGGCATGGTCGGATGGGGTAGCTTTGACCTTTGGAGCAGCAGCAGCAGCAGCGGGAGCTGTAGCAGCAGCAGCGGCAGTAGCAGTAGAAGCGGCCTTTGGTGGCATTTTGGCTTGACTTGATATCTGTAAAATAAATGAAGATGTATGAACGAGAAGTACCAAAAGAGTCTGGACTGAATAATATTGCTTGTGAATGTGAATGTGAATATGAATGGGAATGTGAACGTGAGTTTCTTGACCAAGTTACTGAATGGGATGCGACCGTTGTTGGTGTGTCGAGAGACAAGAGAGGTTCCGAAAGTTCATGTTCTTGAAGCGGGGGAGGTTTGTTTATGTAGAGGCGAGAGAAGGTCTTGGTGATCTTTCAATTGATGTGACGGACTCACACCAACTAGTCCCAATCGAGGTATAAATGTGAAAATATGCAAGAGGCTTTCAAACAAAATGGAATTTCCCAATACAAATTCATGATCGCTCATTGGTTGAAAGGAGGGAAATGTGCATTAAATAGGTGAACTAACGTTATTAGAGCTCCCCTCAAAGCTTTCGCCTTGATCATGCGACCTTAACTCAACCTGCTCGGGTTTTTTTCACCCTTTTCGCATTCCCCCCTTCCATGGCAACTTTTGACTTTTGCCTCTTGTCTTCTACTCCTTTTCTTTCTTTCACTCTTGCTCCTTTCTTTTCTTTTGTCTTGGAGGGGGATCATTCGATATTTGTATTTCATCCTGATCATTCTAATTGACCAATTTGGATCTTGGTACTCAACCCATTGATCTTAATATTACGCGATGCTTTGCATTTGTTATGTTTTGATGTAAAATCTATCTCGTCGAGTTTTGATGACGTGGATATATCTTGCTATCTCTCCTCCTGCATTCAAGGAACTCGTCTCAAATTGCAATCTTGAATGTTATATATGATTTCATCAATCAAATAATCAGTTGAAGCATACGTTTGGTCCCGATTCTTGTGTTGTGGTTGCGAGTGCATCAGATTGAATTTGTGTTGTGGGAGCATTGTTTTTTTCTTTTGCTTTTTTGAAGCATCACGATGTTTTTTATGTATCTTCAATAAACCCTTGATGCTCAACCGCATCAGCTCCAATTACTATGCATTCTATACTATGAGATGCGTAATTGACATGTTATCAAGTGTATATGTCGGCATTTCTATTTTACCTTGTTGCTGCTCATATTTTGAGCTTCAATGAAAGTTGGGCATTTTTCAACTCGCGATGTTTTCGGAGTGCGACCGAGACACCGACTACTTTTCTCAACAAGTCCCTCAATTTTCCATCATTCTTTACGAAAAGACACCTCCACAATTTCGCATTTCTTTGGATTATGATTCATATAAAATTGTCTTGATCTATTTGTTGGAATTGCTATTCTAGACCTCTGGTTCTTGGAGGCGTCTACAACGCGCCAACCATGATACAGAGCTTCAGATAAACAACACTCTTACAATCAATCTAGGAGCTCATAAATTCTAAATTCAATAACCATTTTCACATCATGCTCCTCTAGAAGTATCTCATGTAATATCTAGAAATATCGAGTCTTTTGGTGCAACTTTCTCCGGGTGTTCCGAGGGACTGCGACCGACACCAAAATGACTCAACTTGGCAGATCTAAATTAGGATTGTGCTACAAAGTTTTACGAAGGTCTAACACAACACAGCCTCGACTAATCTGAATTACTTTTTTATTAACAGATATACCTGCTATTTCTTCATTCATTCCAACAGTTTCAAAAATTTAATAACATTGTGCGGCTGATTTTGTCCTGGTGTGGTATCCCTCATGCCACATATTATTTAGCCAACTCATGGCCAATTCAGACGCTAGTCCGATCACGATACTCCTCGCACTAATTTCTACTTGGATACCTATCTCAACATACCTAGGTATTCAATATTGATAGAATTAGAGGTATCTACACTAGGGGTATCTACACTAGCATACCCAGATTGGGTATCTATCGTGTCAATGCCACGTGTATTGTTTCAAGTCTGTCAGCCCCAACTGAAACAACCAACTTCGGCAATTGAGCGAATGAATTATACCAACATATCCTATGGTCGTTTCGTTTATCTTGGGGATGGGATTGGGGAGATCAATTCAAATTTGGCTTCTTTGATATTCTCGTTCATTGCATTTTGACAGGGTTGCAACCCAATATACCCCGTACATGATTCTTAGATCCTTCAAGCTTGAGCTTCAATTGTCATTGACATTGACATTGGTGGAAATCAATCATTCTTCACTTGAATTGTCGCCCAATTCTAATCGATGACTCATAATCTTCACACAATAATGGGCATTCTAGATTTCCAATTTTCTATTTACTTCAATATATCTCGAGCTAGCTTCCGCGGGGTTATTCGGTCACTTTTTTTTGTATACAGTTTTGATGTTCTCTGGGCTCGCATTCCTATTGATACATCACTCCTGCACTCCTGCACTCCTGCACTCCTGTTGTCACATAAATGATGTCTCCATCGCTATCGTATCCTAATTGGAATGGATAAATCAGAGTAACAGGTGGCCAAAGCGCCTTATTTAGTGATTGATTTCTACTATGCTCTTAGCTTGGTAGGCATCGTCATCAACGCTGGAGTCAGATAGCGGAAATTAAGCCAGCATCCTTGATGCATCTTCAGCACCAGGCTTGTGAGTATTCGGGTTAGCCGTCGATAATACTTGCTTTGAGTTTGACCATTCTGAGAAATACAAATAACTCAAGTATGAGAGCAGATACAATGTTGAATTCTCCTTCTTCACTCAGTGCACGCACGAGAATAGTCCATTGCATTCAACGCAGGCAGCCAGTGCAATGGTGTTTCACGTTTATAATTGAAGGTGCGGTCATATCTTCTGAAAGTACTAAGGTCCCAACTTCCATCTGTGGTTCTCCTGACTCATCTCAAAAACCGGATGACAGGATTGAAAGAATGATTCAGTCAAATAGGATATCTGATCATCCAGGTGATGTTGAAGGCAACCAAAGTTTTGTTTGTCTGAAAGTCTACATATCATCTGGTCTGTATCTCTTATGTACATTGAATTAAGCCCCATTAGCTAATACTCTCTCATACTCAGATCAGAATAGTCAAGTGTCATTTTGAAGGTTCACATATATTCAACAAATCAGCCTCCAGAAGAACATTTCAATGTTCAAACCGATGTCAACAATCGAAAGG
Source organism: Monilinia laxa (assembly GCA_009299455.1). Lineage (NCBI taxonomy): Eukaryota > Fungi > Ascomycota > Leotiomycetes > Helotiales > Sclerotiniaceae > Monilinia > Monilinia laxa. Next base: position 1,411,476 of record VIGI01000012.1, read on the forward strand.
ACGCTCTAGTAGGGTTGCAGCTCATGTTAGGTCCTTCTAATAGTGGCACAGTATGTATATTTAGGCAGGACCGAGTTGATTAGTCGATAAGGTTTACCTTCTAGGTCATTTAATTTCTTTTTGTTTCTTACTAGATTATGTCCTCAACATAATCATTACAGTCATGGAGAACATCAATCACGATGCCGAATTGGACTCTGGCAGACATTACATTCGCCCCTTTAGTTCGGAAGAATCAAAATGGCATGAGGCAATCTCAGCAGAGTACAATGGTGACTACATAACCGGCCATATAGTCAGTCGGCGATCATCTCTCCAGTACACGGATTTCTTATCGGCGATGTACAGCATAAGCACTGAATGCAGCTTTTTGATGGATACCATATTTGACTCAAGGGCTAGACTGCTTAAGCACTGGATCTCTGGACCTCGAAAAGGCTCAGGCATTTGGGATTCTCGGCTGAATACTGGCGACTTTCTTGTGATCGAAATTGCCTTTGAAAAATCCCATCGGGAGGGCAACATGTCACATCTCTTTTCTGAGATACTAAACAAAGTTAAGAATAAGGTCCAATGGATTTTCATATGGCCTGGTCGAATCATAGTTGATGGGGTTCCGAGAATGCTCTCTGGTAAACCGAGTTACCTTCTGGCGAATGAAGATGAAAAAAGTACAGCGATTGCATTTTGGAGAGCAAAGGGGTTTAGACGTATTGGTCTGTCTCACTGGTTTTGTTATGCCATGGCAGATAACGATGCTTCGAGAAATCTTGCAGCAAGAGATTATTTCTATAACTCGGATAATGAAGTTGATGAAAGGTGGGCAGCTACCTCCTTGCACACAGATTCTTCGGAGTTTGAAGATGATGAAAATCAAGAAGATCATGAAGATGATAGACTTGATGAGGATGACGAGCTTTATGAAGATGACGAGCTTTACGAAGATGATGACTTTTATGATGATGAGCTTTATGAAGACGATGAAGATGATGTAGTTAGATCTGAACAGCCAGTTGGACTTGAGCAATCATCTGCACTATCAGATACTCCTAATTCAAAGAATAGCGACACGGATATGGGGGAACCGGACAACATAAATATCAGTATCAACACACACAAAGAATCTGACAATACCAATTTCAAAATTCACAGGTCGAACAACATCAACATCGAGTTGCCCCCCGAGCAGGTGAACAATAACAACATCAAAATTAATGCCAAGGCAATATCAACACAAAGTGATTCTGGTGATCGACAGGCGAGCGAAGAGCAAAATCTAAGTGACGAAGATGAGACTATCTTTGTGATGGAGGATTTTTTAAGGGCTAATCAGTTTTCACAACCTATTGTGAATCGAATGGTCTTGATGAGAAATACACGATGAAGGGTCTTGCTTACGTATATCATCTATTCCGGGTTTATTCTTTATCAGGGGTCTTAATATAGAGTGGCAAAATCAGATTAATCAACGCAACTCTTCAACAACTTTTCTTGCACCATTTTACCTGAGACTGTGACTAGATCAACTGTGGCCATGCAGATTCCGGAGGCGATAGGAATGTTGGCTTTAGTGATACTTTATGGGATGTTTTTTCTCTGCTTCGAGTATTCCATTCGGTCACCCTTTATGTTTTAGAATACACAACCGCAGGGAGTATTCCTAAGATGACTATCTAAATCTTCAATTTAGTATGAGGTTTAATAACCGGATAGATCTTGCTATTAGTCTTGTGAAGTTCCATCAATGACTAATGTGATTGGGATATCATGGAAGATTGTGGATTTGAAGAAACGGCTGACATCGAAGGAAACTTGGAATCATGTTTTGTTCTACAAACGAACATGGGAAAAGATCTATATAAAACTATAGGAGAGAAGTTATTGTAGAATAGGAAGAGCAATTGAAACAAGTCCTTCGCCATGGGTAGAAGAAATGCTGTTGGCATCAGTTCATATCTGATCTCAGCATCAGTGAGTTCAGGACAAGTAATAAAAAGAATATTCATCTGTCAAAGCATGAATCATATGGATAATCGGAATGCAAAGCAACTGGTATGTAAGGTTAAATCTTGGGGCCCGCAACCCCGTAATTACCTATGCAGGGCCAATTGACCTTTGGGATGGGGTTTGGAATACAATAAATCTCGATTTTGCACATAGAACACACTTCGCAGACCTGCCTGGTTTCGCTCGTCATCAATTACGACAGTATTCGTGGAAGAGGTTACGAATTGTTGATTTACATACGAAGTAGTTATACAATTTCGTGGATACGAAGGGATTCTTACATAGCATTGCAGTACTCGCTCCATAAATGCCGCTTCTGCCTTGTGCTAAGCGGCACATGAGTCGAAAAGGATGGGTTTCCTCAATGAATTAATACCTTTTATTGCTGCATTCGGGAACTGCACCGTAAGGAGTATTTTCGTAAGCAGCTGTGCCGCAATTTTGACCACATGCATCTTCAAGGCAGCAATACAACCCCCACCACGTTTAATCTCCAAAATGCGGCTTTAAAAGGTCGACTTGCGCACGCTGGTGTGCAAGGGAGTAGCAATAGTTTCGCACGTCCACAAAGTAGCGGCCTTTCAACCGACAGCAAGATGGTCAAACAAGCAGAGTCCCAAAGTATTCCCATGCCTAGCATGTGTGGACCTTCCTTATTCCAAAATCTAAAATCGAGTGGGTTGCGAAAAGTCTCTGCTGTGGCTATGATCGTCCTTCTTTATACCATTGCGACTCCGTTTAGTCCTATAGCATGGCTTGCCTCCGAAATCGAAGGCTCGCTGTTTCTCGATCGACTTCTAGCTGGCGCACTCCTCTTTGCGGCCATGTATTTTCAGTGGCGAGTCGCAGTGCAAACGTACCCCGTTGCTATATCGCTGCCGACTGGGGATCGCACGGTGATATCAAATGGCAACCTTATAAGAACGACCGGTGATGTAATTTGGATATATGAGCCTTCTAGATATTGGAAGTATGCGATGATGGAAGGGCTGGGTTTGCTAGTGGTTGGGTGGACAGGGGTAGAATATATTAGGAGGGGAGTTGTTAGTGTGGTTATTGCAGCTCTATGGATTGTAGGTTGGAATGTTACTCCGGAGAGTACGAAGAGAGAGGGCTGGGAATATTTGAAGAAATTTTGGTTTTGGATTGCGTTGGATGAGATTATGAGGGTGGGGCGGGGTGGAGGAGGTGGTATGAGGAGAAGGAGATGGTAGATGGGTGATGGAGCTCGAGGATGTACATGCGGTGTTAGAGGGAAGGCAAAATAAAGATTCGAGGGACCGCTCGCGTCGAGGGGTTGGAGTCTGTAGCTATAGTTGGTAGGATTCGAGAAATGTTTTCCACATGGTGTCAACGAGGAGCTACATACCATGATTTCATTGCGTTGGACGTTTAAACACTCCCGAGCATAGTATTTCCAGGTAGGATTTATAGAAGTACTCTATGATAGATTTAAAGATGCCGTTTTATACAAATGCGACCGCGACCATCCCATGGCCACCAGACGCGTGTAACCACATGACACAAAGAATTGTGCAAGACTATCAGGAAAGGAGTGGCCATTCTAAGGTAACAGTTTCTTGTTGTTCATTACGGACTATAGCTACCACCAGATAAACGGGATTCTTGAACACCTTTGAGAAAGCAGGCTTTTTTTTTCCAGGAAAGGCCGTAGTTTGTAACCACGTGACATTAACCCTCATTTCGAGACAAGTCCACAGACAGCGTGAGAGTCGGAACATGGTTGTATCATTTCAGCAACCACTCAGTAACCATTCAGCAATAAGGTTATGCTCAAGGCAACCCTTCTTTAACTTTTACGGTAAATTTCTCGAAGGATCACGCATTTAAGCTTATTAATAAGCACTCCAAGTTTAGCACACCCACTAAATAAACTATCACACACCGCAGAACAACATCATCAAACCAGACGTCTCTAATAGTTTGACATACCATTGTCTACGACTGTCAGTGTGCAGACATCTAGTTGGTGTTCTGAGAGAGCTCTTGTTCGATGGTTCTCCGAGGCAGAGCAACTTGCAATTGAGAATATAAAAGTTTCTTATTCTTGACATGTACAGCAAGATCCTCGAGAATATACATCCGTTTGGCTTAAGCTTGTCATGGTTCATAAGTCGGCGAATCAACTGAAACGGCGGACAGGGAAATCATGTTTCATGTATTTGGCATGATATAAGGATACCCAGTGGTTGATGTGGAAATTTGATGTTGTAGTTGCGGACTGTTGTTTGAGGTCGATTCATATGAGTCAAACATCCTGCCACTCCTCGAAATACACCACCAGTTCCAACGCAATTGCAAATCCCAAACATATTAGTAGCCCCATTTTCTTATATAGGAATCATACTTCCTGTCCAAATTAGAACATCGTTCCCCATCTTCTCCCACGGCTATACAAGAAAATATCGCGCTTGCTATAACCCCCCATCCTCATAAATTACCTTAATCACACTACACCGACATGACGAAAGGTCGCAATTCCGAGAAACCCAACAAATAGTTGATTACACACTGGACGAACTTCCTTCTTCAAGTTGCAGCACATTGTATATTGTATAACCCCATACCGGTAATGCAATGATGGCATCTCATACAATGGCATCGATGCCAATACTCCCCCTTAAGTTTCACGAATCCTAGAAATAACCAGAGAAGGGCTGGTAGAAGAACACAAAATAACGGTGATGGCGAGGATGGGGGCTGGCTATCCATAATTGGTATGGTGCTAGGGGTGCATCATATTCCTAGACCCACATATCATCTTCTATATAAACTCAAATAGCTCACGTCACTGCATCGACAAAGACGCCAAAAGCGAGAATACTAGCACCCTGTGGTGTAGCCGTTAGGAGTGACACGCTGATCGATCGTAATGAAACCCCGCGGGTTTTCCTAGTCGCATCCGCGGCCCCTCCGCGAGGGGCGAGCGACTAGGTTTTTTATTTTTGTTGGAATTTCTGAGCGGGCATAAAAAATGCGATCAATCTACCTTTTTTTTCTGGGAAGAAAATATTGCTGCCTTTGGCAGAATTTGGGCCAATCAAGTTTGTTAACGCGCTGATATCGTCTGAAGGTGTTGAGAGAACAATGAAAGCCAAACATGCGGATTATGGAGGGAAGATATCTTCTCGAGGACAAGAATCGACAATGGATTGGTAGATATGTAGCTGGACAAAGACAGATTCGATGTATCGATACAAAGGTCCAAATGGGTCTCTTTAAACGATTACTTGAGCGTCAAACTATTCCTTCGATGAAGCATATGAAACCCAGTCATTTGTTCCCTTTCAGACGAATACCAAGCTGATTCATAAAAACTTTCATTATCACTTATGCCCTTCATCAGTCAAATTTATCGCTTGCCTGAGCAATTATCCTACGCTTTCCTTTGGGTTCTTATTCGTCTATTTTGTTTTTCCCCTTTTCCCCTTTCTTCTCTCCAGAAAGTTGATTTTGAGTTTGATTTGATTCTGGGCGGCTACTCTCTCAGCTTTGTTTTATGCAACGAGATTCGATAGCCTCAACGATAAATATGGACGGTCTATGACAAACATATCTTTGATAATCTTTCTTAAGGAGTGTCGTAATTCCCAAGGGTTGTTCTGGCTTTCATTGGTTTACTTTCCCATCAAATCCAAACCTTCGCCCTCGATTCCGAGCCCTTTTCCATTGCTATTTCTCATTCCAGCCATTCCTCGAAGTTATTCGAAGGTTTTTGTTCGTCTTTTGGATCACAGATATCCATTTGAACATTTGCTGGTGCCGAAGGTTCGTTGTCGGATTTAAGACTTTCGAGAATATTCAATCCAGCATGGCGTTCATGTCTTGATGCTGGCTGGTCAACAAGAAAATGCGTTTAGAGACCTTTGGGCAGCTCATGAAAGTCGGTTCTTCGTCCCTTTTAACTTTTCTCTTTCCAAACATTCTCGAATACTTGTTAAAAACTTGCGAATTTGGTATGCTTAGCATTAGAATCAGTCTCTAAGTGGCCTAGGAGACCGTCGAGTTCCTTTCATAATTTGATTCAGTTGCTGAAAATTGCTTCAAGGGCATAGTCAATGGTTGTTAGGCGTCCTGAACATAATCGCTGGGTCCCTGTATAGATGAAGATCTGGGTTGAATCGATCAATTTTTGTAATCATGCTGTACTTCCTCCCAGCTTGACGTCGGTAGCAAGGTCACCGGGTTGATAGATTTCTCTCGTTGATATTAGTCCTGTGCTATAATCAATAAACTATACTACAGCGATTTCAACAGCTTAAGCTATCAATGGATCCATTTTCCTCAGTACCTATTTAGTAATTGTCTTGTATGGCTTCGTACTAATAAATAAATTACATGGGAATGATGTTCAAATTTTATATCAGACATTGAGAAATTTGGATATTGTAAACAGTGCTAATACGAAGGATTAATATATTCTTGAAAACCCCATGAATGAAATCACAACGGATGTAAAAGAAGGCTATTATGCGTGTGAAGTTTTTTGCTGCCGTGCCACATCAGACCTCATTTCGTTTTTCTTGGAAGGCAACTTACGCTGCCCATCGCTCGGTTCATTGAATGCAACATTCTGCTGTCGGAAGCTCGCTAGCTTCTGCACTTCCAATATCAATATAGAACCCTAGATTATGAGCCACCGGACAAAATAATCACTTTACTGGCAGACAATCGGCGTCTCAGCTCATGAAATCGATTCATAGCGACCCACAATATTCTCACATGCAAATTTGCGTAACCATATATATATAGGCAGTGCAATCTTTTAGCATGCGAGGTCTTTGGAGAACCAAGATGGATACTCTCATCTAGATCTCCTAGTCTGCAGATAGTCAGTAACTATTCTGGGAACTAGTTGCACAACATAGAGCGCGCGGATAGCATTGAGGATTTCCAATTTGAGACGAAAGCAAGATAAGCATTGCTAGTTAAGAACGCCAGAAGTCTTGCGCTTGAAGCAAGACACCTAGGCCTAAGAATCGCGCCTGCAAGTGACTAGCCGCGGGTACTCATGAAACTGTCTTCGCCACACTTTTGTCAATCTACAAGATGCCCAATGTCTAAATCCACTATTTGCCTCTTGCTTTCCTCACGCGATACATCTTTCTAGTCCGGCTTCAGCATGGGTGAAAAGTTCCATCCCAATGAGAAACATGTGGTGCTTTCCTCGTTAAGTCATTTGGGGTTCTTTGTAATATTACATGCCTCAATTGTAAAGTATCAGGATCACAAAGTTAGTATTGTTCTGCACTCTTGATTGTTTTTATCTAAGTTTTGACAACTCGTCTCAAGATATGCTCTATCACTCTTCTGTCAAGGAATCTGCATCCTTGCGCTCTTCATTCCCACCATCTTTATACCCCTTTTCTCCCCGGAAACCAGAAGCCTTTTATATTACCCGTCTTCTCCGCAGAGAAATTTCACCGCGAGGACTGATATTCAGAGTGTCCAAAGCGATATTTCAATTTCTCCCAGTAGAAGAATTATTTTTTCCAGACAAACTTTCTGGTACCTACCTATTAGTTTCCCCCAAAACGCGGAGAATGCATGTTTCCACACTTTGGGACGTACTCCCATGATTTAGGTCCCATGCGATATGTATCCACTGAGGATCATTTCAGAAGACTCTTCAAGTCGATTATTAACAATTACACTCTATACAACATCGGGTACAAGTGTTTGACAACCTAATCCTCAGACAGGGGTACCGAGTGACGCCTTTGGGTATGGTTTTCTTCCAAAGAACATTGATTTGAGAAATTGTATGTTTCTCTACAAACCCCAAAGAGGGAGGACGGGGGTAAAAGTTTCTGTTTTTGGAAAGTGCGAAGAGAAGCATGGTTTATATCGAAGGGCTAGTGGAAAGTGAAGAATCTGCTGAGGGGACAGAAAGACGCCGTCGCTCAAGAATTCACTAAGAGGCTCCAACTTAGCTGTAGGACATGAGAACAATGGGTATGTACATATGCACAAGAACTGATAAGGTGCTATGAATAGTTGTTGTCAATCCGCGTTTATATCATATTTCTTCCTTTGCTATAGTTAGAATACATTGATATCATCTGGATCGATATCAGGGAGATGCCCTGATCGGCAATTCCTCCACCGAGCCCTTTGCATCTCCCAAATTCACACTGTTTCCCCTCATTCCCCGCCCTTGGTCACTCGCAGGACTACTACTCATGGTACTTCCACTGCTAGACCGCCTATCCCAATTGACCGGCCCAGTCAATCTGAAAATCCGATTTTTGTCCTTCGCCGCCCTCCGCATATGACCATCCCCGATCCTTTCCGATCCATCCCCCCAATCCGACCCATATTTGCTCTCCAGTGTACATTCATCCCACTCCGCAAACATCTCGCTATCCCATGCCCCTTCCCTCATTGGCTCCCCATCACTACTCCTATACAGCCTCAGAATATCTATCGCCCGTCTCCGGATCGTGCGATCGTGACACCATTTCGCCGTAATATGTAATGGCATTACAACACCTTGTTCGAATTTGAAGTTTCCAAGTTGGCGCTGATCTTTCGTCTCTTCGAGAACCTCCTCACTGGTTTCTAATATACTTTGATACCACAATGTCAATTTCTCATAATCCTTTGGCGCACCACCGGATGAAAGAACCATGATTATACTCATAGCTGTGCTTTGAGCAAGCAATGTTTTGGCTCCGGTGATTTGCTCCGCATCTGAGGGTGGGATGCCGGAAAAGAAAAGATCGAATGCCAGTTTCCATTTAATGAGCGCTTGGGGTATTTCATTTTTGAGATTTTCTATATATGTGGCTTCGGCTGCTCTGCTGGCAATCGACGTTGAAAATTCGATGCTCTTAGTGGCAAAATAATCAGCTGCTAGGTATCCAAAGTGAGTTCCTCGTCTCTCGATCAGTTCGAGGTATAGTCGTGCTTCGTGTAAGCTCGAAAAAATGCTGGGCATATTCTGAACTGTTTCGTTTGACTCGTCTATTACCTCCCTATGCTCTTCTATTGTTTCCGGTTCTCCGAATGTCGCAACCTGTTTGTCGAGCCTTAGAAAGGCTTGAACTAGTTCGTCCTCAATTATTCTAGAATCGGGCGAGCAAAGTCCAGCTTTGTAATTCTTCCCTCTATAGCTTCTCAGCCACTGGCGCAGTATCTTGATACCGCTCCCCGCGTGTTTAAGAGCAGTAAAGCTATTTCCTAACAACCACTCAAAGCAACATACTAAAAGGCAGCCAATTAGAGCCTTTCTCGGGCCATCGCTATCTCCGATTTTGGAGAGTCCAACACCCATTGAACGAAGGGCAAGCCCATATCTTTTTATAGCAAAAATTCGCATCTGTACTGCTTCATCTGTGTATCCTCTCAGTTGAACATCTTTAGATTCGGTGAATGAACCAATGGCAACTAACATTTCACGAAGATAAGATTCATCGTGCGCTGCCTGCATGATAATGCGATCCCATAATGATGAAGAGAAGACACGACTTCGACTCCAAGTCACAGATATGCTTGTCTTGGTTAAATACGTTCGAAAGTACCGTTCTTCCGATTCGTCCCGGAATGGCAATCTTGTTGAAGGCGAAGAAAGTGGTGATAATTGAAATGAATGAGATGATTGAGGCGACAATGTTCGAGGCGATGCCTCTCCAGTACGGGGGAGAAGTGGTTTGGGGTCGGGCTTGCGCCGGTTTATGGAGATGCGAACACCATACCCTTCACAAGGTACACCAAACACCAGACAGCGGTTACATTCGGGTTTCTGTTCATCACATTTGATACGCCTTCGTCTTTAAATGCAAATGTATTAGTGCCATCGAGGTTCACAATTTCGACGAAGCACCAACTTACTTGCAAGTTACGCATCCGGATCGAACTTTCGGTAGATTAGGTCGTTTCTTTGCTTGTCGTCCTGAAGTCCCAGTCATCTGGGCCGAAGGGTTCATCTGAGCCTTGTTATTGCATGGAGTGATAATTGTGCTGCTATCAATTGGAGCCGTTTCCGAGGCCTGGAATTGGACAATGTATCCGACGGGAGTACCGGTATTGGATGACATTGCCTGTTAGTGCTCGTTTAAAGTCGTTTTTGTGTACTGCTTTAACATCTACTGTAATACCCAATTGTCTTCTTCTTCTGGTTTTGGTTCGATATCCAGCCTTAGACAATTGCAATTACATACCACGGGGGCGTTTGGATGAGAGCACGGTCCTCTGTTCGGCGTCCGGTAATAGATTAACTGGCCAATAAGAACAACGATATGGCGTTTCGATTATTAAGGGGACGGGTAATATCTGGCTTTGATGTTGACGGAGTATAACAAACATTAACGATGATGCTAAAGGTCAAACTACGTGACTATTGAACTCTGATATGTGAACTGAAGTGGAAACATACGGAGGAAGATTGACATCTAACGGGCTTCCAAGAAGGACAGTATCCCAAAAGACAGGCGTAAACTAATTGTTCCTTGGCGAGTGAGGAAATGCATTCTAGTTTCATCCTGTGTTCTTACCATTAGATGACTAAAGGTATGCCGGCAGTTAGATTTCATGGGTTTTCGAGGGATTCTTGAAATTTTATCAATTTCGTTTTGTCTTCCAGGGGCGAGATCATAAAACGTCCACTTGAAATCATGGACATGCTTCAAAGAACCAATGTATTTGAGTTCTAGAAAATCCACAGCCCTGGATGATGGAAGTTTGGAACTTATCTATGAGAGAACTAGTATTATGGGTCTTACCTAGTGATTTCTATCAACTCCGATTGGGCTGACTGATATATCCAAAATTTCAGTCTCATATCATTGCCATATTTAATCAATATCCCTGACCCTGGAATTATTCATTCTTCAAAGCGCTTAATAGTTCCTGACAATCTGGACAGTCGGTCTAAGTCTATTCTTCATATCAATCGGATTGTCGTCCGACTTGGGAATTCTTTTGGTTTTTCTTGCCATAGCTTCGTGATAAGTTTCTCCATTGAAGAAACCGGTGTTACTGTCCACGAATATTCCCCCCTTTTTTCTGCCTTTTTGGCTTCTGACAGTGTCTTCTTGATTGGTTTGTCGCTTGTCAAATATCCGTTGGGCCTATCTATGTTAATCGCCCCAACTCTTCGATATTCGTTGTCAACCTTCCCAGTCGATTCAACGAGGAGAAATGCTAGATTGCCAACCAAGTTGAAACTATCGCCATCCTCAGAAACGCCTTCGATGTGCGCAAGGAGAAATGCACCGAATTTTTGGTTCGAGTGTGAAATATGTTGCTGCTCAAATTCAAAGCTTGCACGATCAGCGTCGTTTATCCATTCGTGAATGTACATTTGTAATGCTGGCCATGTCCTAGAAGAAGTGCTTTGGAGGCTATTGGTATCGAATCTTTCCACAAATTTTGGTAGTGGCTCAGGGGGGTCAGAAAATCTCCAGTAATTTTTGGCCAAGTTGTGGACTGGAAAAAGAATTCCTTTCATGATCAACGCGCTATCTGGTTCCAGTGGGCCAAATATATCCGTGCCCGAGGGCTGAAGCTGCAGATGGACTAATGCGGCTGCATGACGTACGGCAGCATCTGCAAGTTGGTAGGGGTGTATATCTGCTTTTCCGGCATTGATGCTTGCCCATGACCAAGAAGGGGCTACATAAGACTCGCGTTTCTTCCAATCAACATGAGTAAAAAATTGGAGGTCAATTTCAGATTTTGATACTTTGGCAGATTTTCTGAGTGCTTGCCTACTCCAAAGTAGACTGGCAAGTAAGTAGGATTTCCACATCCCGGCAATGTAAGTATCTTTGGTGATCATCGAGAATTCACGAGCAATACCGGACAGAGCAGGTAAGACGTCTGTTTTATATGTCAAATTTCTGACGGAGAACTGTTCCACTATTTCAGACCATCTCAAATAGGGATCCAGGCCCCAGCTTTCCTGCATATTGACTCCAGTGGCTGAAATTCTTCTCGATGGAAAGCCTAACTTGGCTCTGTGATTGTCAATTTCCGAAAGAAGTGTATAAGTCTGCAAAGACAAATTTTGCATGGCGCGACTCAACCTATTGGTTTGTTTCTTCCGTAACTTGTGTAGAAGATCTTTACTGTCGTACTTTTGGTCCAAAAGTCCAACATGGCCACTTTCATCCTCAGTATGAAAAGCACATTCCCATATCATCTGATCTCTACCATACGACAATGTTCGTGGGGATAACAACCCTTCTTGGAATGTCCAGCCGCGAGTAAACCAAGAACTAGACTTAGCATCCTGTCGAGAAATGTGGGACACCGAGCGAAGTGCAACGCTTGTGTTGCAATCCCAAGGAATTGCACATGTTGCAGCGGCTTGAATTTTTCCTGGACGAGGAAAATGTATTCCGGCACTAGTTGAGTTGGAATTCGCGGCTACAATTGTAATTGTTGCACCTGCATATACATCACGCATACGTCCTGCTTCGGCCTTCCAGTCGTCTTTGCTATCTTGACGAATACACAATGCATCAATCCAGATATATTTCAGTCCAAGCTCTCGTGTTATGAGCACCGCATCACGTAGCGTAGCTGGGAAATCTTCCACAGGAATACCACTTTTAAGACTTTCATAGGTTTTCTCCTTCAATTTCAAATATCCATCTCCACCCCATAAGTAGCTCAGTGCTATCCATTCACAGTCGCCACGATCGGAGTTTTCGTCCAGGAATGGATTAGTATCGGTAGAGCCAACATGGATGAGGCGTGTGGGACATCGAGTTTTAATGGGACCACAATCTTTATGGTCTCTTGAGCAATCTGCCAACCATTTTTTAGCCAGGCTGTAGCAATCTGGAGAATCCGATCGTACAGATATTGGTCTTCCAATAAAAGAGCTTTCCTGGCGCGCGATGCTATCTGATGCCAACCACTCAGTATGTTCCAAACAATCAGAATGAAATTGAACTCACCTACACCTGTGAAAACCTCGAGATTACACAAGTTTCGCGGGGAGCTATTTGCAGGTCGCTGAGATACCAAAATATAGGGACTCTCACGTTTTACAACACTAGAGCTTCCTGTTCCAATAAAAATCTGACCCTGACCAGTCTTATCTAGCCACATATCTACAGCCGCGTCTTGCTCTTTCTTTGGCCGACTTTCCCATATCAAGGTACAAAACTCACATCCAGATTCTGAAGAGGCCTTTAAAGCAGCTGTGCTAATATGGTGTCTGTAGAATTCCGGTATACCAGGCCGTACTTGCAGATCAACGTTTTGATATCCACTTACAGCTCCCTTAGCGGATGTTGCGTCTTGGGAGGCGGTATCCAAGAAGACCTTTCGAATGTTGAAGGTTTGACATTTCTTACAGAGATTTGATGACATGGCAATGTTTGTTGTTCTTTGAATAGATGTTATACAGTGCTAGAAGTTGTCCCATGCGAACATTCGGCAACAGCTACAGGTGGCGCTTAAGTTTTTACATAGAAGTGAGACAGACAGCTGAGATCCAAGCAGGGATTACATTCCTGGTTGATTTGGCCCCCAAATATGCTTGTACTAGAGTAAATGGTAAGATATAAAAATATGATAAGGTAACACAGCTCTCCAGAACAATTGTTCCCAAGAATATACTGAAGCCTTTGTAACCTGTACAATCACGCCTCCGTCCCTTTATTATTCTAAACCCAGTTGACATGTACTCTGTATCATGCGAAATTATAATCATACATAAAACGAAAAAATATATTAACAATGATTTGATACTCCGCTCAATACCAATTATGACCATCTTCCCCCTTCATTTCATTCCTTGGATTAAGCGATAGAATTCTCTGTCCAGGAAGCGTAACACCAAATTGTGCTTCAAAGGTTCCAGAGATTGCACGACCTTTGACTGTGTCGAATGAATCATAGCCTTCGAATTCGCCATTTATCGCAGCCCATTCAGGTGACAATGGAGAAGTTCCATTGCCTAAATCACTCCATCTTGTTACAGTCATAGCTTGCTTGAATCTATTGACTTCATCATACCTATCTTCTGCGAATTTAAGCTCAACCAAGTACTCCGTTGGGCATCGTGGACATCGACGCATTGGCTGGCATACAGAACATTGCGAAGACATTTGGTTCCTCTGGTTTGAAAGTGAGAAAACAGCATTTGGACCACTTTTCAGCTGTGAAGAGAGGGCTTCTCTGCGTTTGGGTATGTGCCCCAAGGCACATTTGCATACATCCATGAGATCTCCATCCCTCCAGTGGGCGCAGACCGAGAAATATGGAAAATAATCCTCGCGAGAATACAAAAGATTTCGTTGGGCACTTAAAGGAAGATCTGGCTCTGGGAAGCATTGGCTGATCACACGTAGAAGAAGATGGCCTTTATCGATATAATACCGACTTTGATGTGACCAAGATCCTGTACCTTGGGCACCAAGTTGAGGGTCTTTCCAGCGTTTGCTTATCGACTCTACTGGAATTCCGTGGTTCGGAGAGTAGCGATTTGATCGCGACACAAGCTGCACAAATGAAAATGGGAGAGTATGGCCAACAGTCAGTCGAGTTCTCGGTGCCACTTGTGTTAGAGCATTTGGACATTCGAAAAGATGATTAATAATGTGTGTGGCTTTCAAACGTTCTTCGCCAGGTATTATGCGAACATGATAAATTGCACAAGGAAAACAAAGAAGATGGTTGGGAAGATCGCGGTCTATGTGGACCAAAAACTCAATCTTGTACCGATGATTCTCTGCTAAATTTAAAGCATACCATGGGTCCCGCCCAAGTCGATTCAAAAGTGTTTTGCTTGAGAATGCAAGACTCGCTGCATCACTAAGTGACAGGTATCCCACAATATTTCCCCAAATGCTCGAAGATAAACTGGCTATCGCGGGTTCCCCCGGTGGTCTATCTGGATTATCCAAGCCATAAGCTTCATGCATAGAATCAAAAGATCCCACATGCGCTAAACCGTGCAGTAAAGCGGTATGATCGACTCGCTCTCCAGTTTGCTCATCGATTGCATAATCGAACGAACGACCAGTGGGACGGAAGTTCTGACCCGCATGTGAGATCCCTTTTCCTTTCGGGTTGGCGGTCATCGGACGGCGAGGTGGCTCTTTTTTTAATTTATTTCGAGAAGCTTTTGATCGTAACGTGGTGACGGCACTCCCTGCATCGGACTCTGCTTTTAGGTGAACCGACTCGCCGGCATCATGCCCTGTTCCCAATCTATTTCGAGAAGCTTTTGGGCGTAACGAGTTGAAGAGTCGTGATGTGAAGCTGCCGGATTTTGAAGAACCCTTCTCACTACTGAAGACCATGATCCTTTGTGTGATAAGAGTCCCTGAGTATCCTCGAGTTCACTTCTATACTATATTGGCAAATTCGCCATAACATGTGAAGTCAAATAGGATCATAAAAAACGACGGCACAAGAAGGGACGAGCCGCAGATCCGGGTGCTGAGTCAGGTAAGCTACCTACCTCCAGGGCTAGTACCGTAATAGCTCCAAACCTAATACATCAAATATTGATATTAGTTGGGATATACCACCTGGTGTACCCTTCAATGGTACTCTTGATACAAAAAGAAGTTGTCCCTTACATGGCCAATTCAATGTACCTAAGTAGGTCCTTTCAATCAACGAAGCATCATTCATGACCGCCTCGAGCTCGTAACAAAGATCAGGAAGATACCCCAAATTAGAATACTTAGTAAGCAATAGCGGCAGAACTCAATATACTATACCAAGTCTGGTCCACCGCCTTTGGCATTTTGGCCTTTCTAGTGTTGAGTGTGTGAGCTCAGCCTCGAGAACATATGCTTCACTATTAACATAGAAATGCTCAAATTATCCTTTTCTCCAAGGTAGCAAGCGCGCATACCTAACAAGTATATTTCATACACATGGCACGACGTAGAAGACCACCACGCGCCGGTGCCATCGCCGAGCTGCCACCCCTGAAGATCCTCAGCCAGATTATAATCCTTCAAGTTCTTTGGTATGCTATCGGTACGGCACTGATACTCTTCACCGCGCTGGTTGCTGGAAGAGTTTTCTCTTTCGATATGGTTTTGAGCTGGAGAAGCTTGAGGGGTGATACAACTGTGGGATGGATGTTAGGATTCGTTTGGCTATTAAATAGTTTCATAGGGTGTGTTGCTATCGTTCTCTTAAAATTTCCTCTGTGGAACTAACATATACCTGCAGAGTTATCTCACTCCTTCTCCTCGTTTCACGCTCTAAATTAATCCCCGATTTTGCCCTAACCATCCATTTCATACATCTCCTAATCACAACCTTCTACTCAGACTCCCTTCCCCGCAACTGGCTTTGGTGGACTTTACAATTCGCATCCGCATCCCTTATGACCTCTTTGGGCGTATGGAGTTGTCAATGGCGAGAACTGCGACCTATTAATTTTGGATCCAGTTCAAATACCTCCCAGAATAATCCAAATACCGTTACAGACAATACTGGTATGGAAAGAGATATCAGCACCGGCATGGAAGGAGAAAGCGACGCACAAGATACTGGAGATGCAGAACAAGGTTATGGGAGAGGGAGAGGCAGAGGCAGAGGAAGAGATGGAGCAGGTGATTATGAGATGGTTGGGATGGGAATGAAAGCTGACGAGAATACCAACCCTGGGTGAAGCACAAAGTATGTTTTCGATTTGTGACTTTGGATTCGGAACTGGGCGTATAGACAGAAATTAAAGATATGGCGGCGTTTTGTGACTTGGGGATACATTTGTACTATTAGCGATACTTGACGGCAGTACAGACACTGAATTGTAACAACAGACTATAGCGATACCCGAGGCAGGTTCAATGGTTCATTATTCCAATTTGTTACTTCTCCCCTTGCCCAGAAATTCGGTTGTTCAATTTGACTATTGACTACAATTCAGGAATCGCCAAATCTTCCTAGCCCTACAGATATGTCCTTTCCCTTCGTTTTCTCATATTATCAACCGGACCATCCCAAAATTCCTTCCCAGGGCCAACAGGCATTCCATCGAGCTCGATCCCGTCACTGTTCGGTCTGAATATTTGAGTTCCACTTGAATTCGCCCTTACCAAATGAGATCCCTCAAACTGTGTTCCTTGGGCACACTTCAAGATCCCGTTGTTGTTGAAGTCTTCTGGTGTGCACACCTCTGATAACATGCTCGTTCGTCTTCGCCGATATGAACTGACTATTGGCTCTAGAGTTGGTTGAGAGCTTGACCTTGATTGGATGAACATCGCTCCCGCGGCTTTTTCGGTTCTTATCATGTTTGGCGAGATATAGCCACCTGTGTCTACGACCGAATCCGGTTGAGTGATAATATGTTCTGGTTGGCGTGCATTGGCTAGACAAGACGTGACTGCTGCCAGGGTATCTGCTCCATGAAAGAAAGGAGAGACTGGTCTTAGTATTGGTAACGAAGGGGCCACAGGTGTTGCAGGGGGCGTTGTAAAAGGTGTCATGGGCGTCATAGGTGTTGTAGTATCACTTCTTGGAGTGCTATAGTGTGAGCTATCCTCGCCACCTGCGCTCTGGATGTCTCCCCTCTCCTGAGCTCGGCGTCTCCGTGCTCTTGCATCAGTGCTCATTGCAGAATTTCTTGCATCACTTTCTGACTCGGACCCGCCGTCTCTAGATCCCCTTCTTGGTAACGAAGTTCCTAAGCTGCCACCAAATTGACGGCGGATTGAATTCCACCTCTTTACTACGAGCTCCTTCACTGGCTGCACAAATACAGGATGGAGTTCGGATCTTAGGACTGGCTGTACACGATAATTGGTTTTAGGTGGAAGTGTTGGCCGTATCCCTCGATAGGTTTTAGAGGTATCGATACTTGCATCGTCCGACGTTGGTGGCGGCACTACTTCTGGTCGATCTCTAGTCATTGAACGTCTTGAGTTGTGCCTTTGGCCATCAGCTCCAGACACATGTAGTGACATCGATGTCTTGCTACAATCAATTTTATGCCCATCTCTCAATTTATGGCCTATCGAGGTTGGAGCCTTTCCATTGAAGGTGGAACTTCCGCTAAGAAGATAAACCTTTCTGTGGCTCCCAATATGACAGTCGTTTGCCGACTTATCTGAGACATGCAAGGCTCTGTGGGCTTTCTGTAGCCTATTTCGCCTTCTGGCAGGCTCCGAAGTGACAATCAGTGGTGTAACATTACCACTTGTGCCAGGAGATGATGACGAGTACGTTGATGACCCGTCATATCCACCACAGTCCCATGGTTGTATTGGAGATGTGCTTCGTGCTTGGTGTCCGAAGCATGGGGAATAACGAAATTGTGTGTGCATACGCAAAGAACTAATCATTCTAGAGTCCGGTAGCTTTGAATCTCCTTTTCTGTTGTATGAAATTGGAGTTGGAGTTGAAGGGAGAGGCACAAGGTACTCAGATGCCAAAGTGAAACAAGATCCAAGAAGTTGAACAGCGATCACTTTTGCAAGTTCCTGCACATCACACGAATCTGCCAGGTTGCTATCGTCCATTGTGGGGTAACGCTTTCTTTGGTGCGGTCTCGAGCAATCTGTGATATCTCTCATCCAAGCGCGTGTACTGGCCTCTACCCGGTCGTTTTGTGGCAGGGTTGACATGCAACTACTCTTGAAATCTGGTGACCACCAGAATGGCCGACCAGTACGACAGACGTATTGCCATTCATGTACTTCTCTGTTAATGATGTTCCACGATACCTCTTCTCCTTCACTATCGAGATCGGAATCAATTTCATTGTCCCAATTTTCACGAAGTGTCACGAGAGAGCTATTACTCATGGCTGACAAAGATCGACGGTGTGATTTGGATCGTAGCGTTTGTTTATTGTCCGCCATATATTGTACTTGGCTATTCTCGGATACACCATCTTGGGATTGCGCTGCCTCCAGAGGATCTGCAAAGGAGACGGATTTCCTGTAGTTCCTTGTAAGAGATGCTCGACGGGACCGTCGGAAGAAGTTAGAGGCAAATGCTGAGCTTGGAGGTGGAGCAGCCTTGCTTGAAAACTCATGCCGCGAGTAAGAAGAGTCATTGTGCCAGCTCATTTCGACGATTTATAGGAATATAGGGATGTAGAGAGATAAGTGGTTATAGGTGATGATATTTTACAGGTTTGAATCCGATAACACGGATGATTCTGGAGTAAATAACAAAGTCTGGAAAGGAGAATCCTAACACTCGGTGACTCCGAACTTCAGCGTGTCAATATCTGTAGGTATGGAAAGAGCTATGAACGATATATATGTGACGGAGGACCAATTGCAAGTGCACCTTCCTTATATTAAAACGGACAATTCTTATTTCAGGGGTTCGATTCTTAGATCTATCTAATATCAACGTTCACATGCGATTCACATGGCTCAGCTTCTTGCTTAATATTGAAACAACTATTTCACAGGAAGCTCACAGCAAGATCACGTGTGATATTTAACCTTAACCTTACCCCACTTGGGACCATCATGGCATTCTTGCATTCAACACCAGTTTCTCTTGCATATGCAATACACAAGAATACATTATAAACGAAGGGTTACAAAGTAAGCCTGTAGACATACAGCCTAACCATGGGCATCTGTGGCATATGTCGGACAATACCCACAGAGCCATTCTTCAATGAAGATATTGGCAAGTATTTACACGCTCACCACCCTTCAGTGAAAAGTCTCGAGGTTTCAGCCACGAATGGTTGTCGCATATGTGCCCTCTTTCATAGTGCTATTGCTGCCGCTCCTTATCGTAGCGAAGGCCACAAAACTTATTTGAAGGTCGATAGAAAGCCTGGAGTATCAAGTCCTCATCGAAATCTTATTTCCTACCAAGTGGGACGGGATGGACAGTCTTATATGTTCGACGTTGAAACTACGGGTACGACGAATCTTCCTTTTCTTATTGACTGATTTTCTTCTCCATTGGGAGTTCTCCGCATTTCAATCTCACATATTTCAGACGATTTGTACTCCAGCATTTTGTTTCCCAAAAACCAGAAAAATGCCTCTCTCATATCATCATGGATTGGTACCTGTATCCATGAGCATATTAGCTGTAATATAAATTATGATACTCGTTTTTGGCCTCTTCGGCTCATTGATGTTGGAAAGTACGGCTTACCGCCTCGGCTGGTTGAGACGGCAAAAAGCAACGAAGATTATTCGAAGTACCTTGCACTCACACATTGTTGGGGCAAGGGAATTCCAGATGTTGCAATAATGAGGACTAAAACACTTCAGCGGCGCCTGGTCTCTATTCCATTTAAAGCAATGCCTAGGACATTCCGTGATGCAGTCACTGTTACTAGACGGCTTGGATTACAGTATATATGGATTGATTCCCTGTGCATTATTCAAGATTCTTTCCAAGATTGGCAACAAGAATCCGCTATGATGGGGAAAATCTATTCTCATGCTTACTGTACGATTGCCGCGGCGGCAGCAAGTAGTTGTGAGGAAGGACTGTTTGCATTACATAGCGAGTTACCACTACTCCCTCGAACTCACAATAAATCTGGCGTTCTGTTTAAATCTCTCTTTCCTGGATGGTATGGTCTTTACAGCAAAAGCACGCTGATTCAAAGGAGTTGGACTCTACAGGAACGGGAACTCTCACCCCGAGTTCTGTACTTCACTAAACACACCTTGCTATTCGAATGCCGAGAGGCTCACATATCGGATCATCATCATGGATTGGATAGCAACCAATGGGTTTTGAAATCTAGTCTATCACGGTATATCCTCAACTCAAGTTTACGGTGTCTCGACAGGATCCACGATGCTAGCGTTGCTGCTCCGTATCACGATACAGTAACTGAGAAATATTATGAACTATGCGAAAAATGGTGCAAGATTACAACAATCGTCAACTCACACATCGTACGGACAAATTTCCAGCACTTTCTGGTCTTGCTCGCGAATTTGCATACCTCTTAGATGATGAATATGTGGCAGAGTTATGGCGCAAGGACCTTGTGAGAGGTTTGTGTTGGAAATGGTCTTCGAATCTCACGAGAAAACAAAGTGCAGATCATTATGGACCTTCATGGTCTTGGGCCAAAATGAATGTCCCAATAACATACGGACTCATTAGAGAAGACCGAGTCTTTGCATCAAGAATTAAAGGGGGGGAGTTCATTCACATACCAGTAGATTCACGATTTGTCGACCCTGAAATTCTACATGTTAGTGTTATTCCGGAGGGGAGAGATCCCCACGGTACTCTAGTATCCGGGAAAATTTATCTTCGGGGACAACTGCTCCGGCTGCAACGATCAAAAGTTGGTGATTACTCAATCGATAGCGAATCATTACCAATTACATTTGATCATTTACCTCAACCACCTGTAGATCTTGATGTTCTGAGCTTGGGACGGACAAATGTAGGGCTAGTCCTTCGGATTTTCGAAGAAGGCAGCAGAGAGTATACTCGAGTAGGTGTTGTTGCTCCTACTGAATGGGGATGGTTCGAAGATATCGAATTCAACACCCTAACTTTAGTTTGAGAATTCAAGGAAAGACGTCTATTCATTGTTGCAAATGTTAATTGTAATGGCAAACATCAGTGCACGAGTACAGGCAGAGAAGGATACCTCACGGGATATTCTAGCGGGTGAAGAGAGTGGCAGGCGATGCATCACTGGGGATACAGCAAACATTTACATGGCTGGCAGTACCGATTCTGTCAAAAGAAATATGATCTAGAAGTACCAAGAACTTCCTAGGATTCCTCTTCAACAAGAGAAGGGAAAACGAAGGACGAGGTATGTTAAAGGCTGTAATCGTTGCACAAGAAAACATTTGTGGAATGCCGAGATACTCGATAAAATTTAGACGTCATGTTCTCGGGTCGGTTCTCTACCTCAGCTTCTACAGCGAGCGATCAACGAGACCAGAAACCAGAAACCAGAAACCTAAATTTGGCACCTCGTCAAACCTCGCCTTCAAACTAAGTTTACTGCGAATAAACTATCAACCCGGCTTACAGATCTGGCATAACCATGTCAATGCATAGAACTGGATGAGCAAATCTACCGTGCGATTAGACTTTGTGTCTTACATCTGAAGATCACGGGAAGCTGAAGAGATATTCTTCCGACGAAGATGTCACAGACTTGAGATACGCTCGAGCTTCGAACGTGCAATTAAGGTTGGACTACTAGCCAAGAAAGGAAATATCAGATGCCGAGGTATTTATGGACGCTACTGAAGTTTGTATGCAAAAGGAGATGCAATGTGTGGTAGATATAGATCCGGATTTGGAGATGAGGTTGGGTTATGATTTTAAGCATGTTGGAAAGAAAGTGTAGATATCGGAGATGTCTTCCTGAAGTTAGGATTTCAGGCTAGTGGTACAGGTGTTTATGTTATATGCGGAATAGTGAATATAGAAACCTTGTTGTCTATATGAAACTAGATTTTACTGGAAATATCATGTCAAGTGTTCACGAAGGCTAGATTCATGTGAAAGTGGAAATGGGTTCTATTTCAATATTCATTCTAGACTAACATACACCCAGTCTCGGTCATTACCATAGCATGCTCTCATATTGTATTCTGGTCCATATTTTCAAGTACCCACGGGACCAAAGTACAAAATACTTTACTTCTTCCGAAGTATACTTGCTCGCATATCTCCTTTGTTCCTATGACAGCCCAGGCACACCACCTCTCATCCTCTCAAAGAATCTCCACCGAGTCTGTGAAGATGCAGAGTTGCAGTCAGCACTGGCCCAGTTAATCTAATTCATGGTATGGTTCTTGAGTCTTGATGTAGATGACTGTACTGTAATATCTGCAACGGTAAGATATGATGTAATGCAGTGATGTTCATAAGACTATATATGTGTGAGAGGAGGAGGGGAGGCGAGGGGAGGCGGAAGGATGTTGGCATGGGATGGGATGAAACAGGATGAATTAAAGGACTCTATTCCTGGAAATAAACATGAATCGAACTTTGAACACACAATCTGACCCATGAAGTGTTGAATGCACATCCAGCCAAATATCCTAATATCATGATAGATTAACGGCATTTCAAATAAAGCAATTTTCAAAGTTACGAAGATCATCAGATCAACATATTAGAATAGTAAGCTATACAGTTTAGATTATTAACTTTACTTTCTATAGATATATCTCGCACAGTTCGTATATTCCTACGTCAATTTAATGTCGATCGACAGGATAATATCTCCAAATCTAAGATTCATATTCAACACGACCGATGTTCCTTATCCTTCTTGGCCCATCAGAACCTTGGTGTACTCTGAATATGTGTGTTTTGATACTAGCCACCATCGTTCGATCTTACCCGCATTCACATATATTGTCCCAATTCAAGTCCTCATTTCTCTTGTGTCTGAAAGTGTCGAGCTGAGAATTGCAGATGCGCTAGCTCCCCAGAATCTCTCCATCTTAATAGTTCTAGGTTTTGAGTACGAAGAGCTACCAACAAATCGAATTCTTTGTTATCTATGATCTGCAAGATATTAATTTATAAAAAAGTAAGATCCTATATATCCCGCAGTATTCTTCATCCTATATCCTTCGATTAACTATAATATACAAGCAAGCAAGCATGCAAGCAAGCAAGCAATCATCGTACGCCACGGTATAAAGTTCTCATTTGCAACTCTATATCTCTCCAAACTCCAAACTTTGTATCACACCTCGCATCGCAAGGTTCAGTTCATCTGAAGATCCCCAGCATACTAAGGGCCAAGAAGGGCATAAATCCGATATATTACTACAAGGAACCTAGTTCACCATGACATTTGACGATCTGAACCAATACCTACGATATACCCAGGCAAATTAAATGAAGTAGGTAAATCATATTAAATAAATTTACCACAGTAGCCCCAACCTAATTCTTAAACAAAGTGGTATATATAGTACATTACCAGCATTCAACATTCGATTCTGGCAATATAGAAATCTAAAGCTTGTCGGGATTTATTCTAGAATAGTTCTAGAATCCAGATGGCGGACCTTCCAATCCCTGGTCTTGACTTTGTTTAGATATGTTGTAGTAGTAGTGATACAGGAGGAGATTCTCTATCATCCATAGTGTGTTTATTAGGTATGCATCCAAGCACAAACTATAAAATCGAAAGTGGTCTTACGAGGGAACATCGATGCGTAACTTCGTAATCCGCGCCATGTGGTCGGTATATTCCTTCTCGTACAGTACAATCTTCCCTGGCAAACTTAGCTAGGTGACCTAACAAATGGTGCGGATGGTAACGAGGGTTTCTTCCGCAACTACACCAATATGTGTACGGTACGACCGACTATGTGATTGATTGGAATTAAGAATTGGGGCTTAAGTTGAGCCTCAAGAGCTTATGAGACTGGCCTAGAGCATGATAGGCCTGGGAATAGGCCGAGTAAGGAAATTTTCGAAGCTTGGTAGGGTATAGGGACGCTGAACAGCGCTGGCTGTTATTGAGTAGCGTGGCTCGCTGTTTTATTCCCTTTTTGGGGCGGGGGGTTACCTTGTTCATGTTGTGTCATTTTTGAGCGGTCTGCTTATGTTTGTCCATCCAATTCGGTATGCTTACCGGTATGATAGTATTTGTTTGAAATTATCGAGATATTTTATTTCTATGTAAGTCTTACTATCAATTTTCAAATTCACGCTTAACGAAACTTCAAAAAATTTAACCGACAAAGAATGAAGGGGCCTAGAAAAAAGCATCCTATCCACATAGCCTCGCTCAGATAATTAAATCATCGAATCAAAATCAAATCAACAAATAATTAAATAATCAAAATCCAAACCCTCCACGCAAGCCTATCCACTATCCCTCATCAAGGCGTTTCCATAGTTTCTTGGCACTAAATCCTCGTATTCTGAGTGGATATGTTCAGCCGTCAAAGTTTAAGCATGTTTTTAGTTGAGAAAATAGATTGTCGATCCGGGTCGGCTCTAGTTTTTCTCTAAAGAAGATAAAAGAATGAATATATATGAATGAATGAACCAATCGCACCGTGTTTATGGCTGAATGTGAAAATTTACAAGGGCCCTCGGGAGTAAGCAAGCGTGGCAAGCCAGGAAACGGAGATTGCCATTCTTTTGTATGTGGATTGAGAATGAGGGATTCTCTTTTGTTTCTATTTTGCTTCATGCATATATGGTGGGATGTTGTTTTGAAAGTAAGTTAATTGGTTAGCTGAGGGTAAATAGCAAAAAAGACAACCTTAGATGTGTTTTAATCTCGTTATAAACATTATAGCAACTAACTCGATAACTTAAATATAAAGCATCCAAAATCTCTCCGTGCAATTCGTCATTCCACATCCCACTAATTGATACCAAGACTCAACTTATACCAAGACCTGCCACCAACATTCAAAACCCAGCTCAGAAACCTTCTCTCGTACACTCAAAGTAATACTCCTCTAATCCCTAGGCACATACCAATACCGCAATGCGAAATACGACACACATTAAGGAAAAATTAAACATTCAACAGACCAACTGTTAAACATGTCCACAAATCCACATAAGCCTGCTTCTGCCTCTGCCTCTGCCTCTGCCAATCCTCATGCGTAAAACTCTGTTTTAAACATTCCGGTTCCATTCTTCCACCAAGCATCCAAGTCCTTCGTTTCCACCCTATAGGCCACATCTGTATGATTCGATGAAATCTTTTCACTCACAAGCAAGACCAAGTAGGATAGTACAGTAGTGCCAAGCAACGCAGTGGCACATGAGAAAATTTAAGGTTAATTTTACTCGAATGAAGGGGAGGGGCTAAACTCTAACTTTACTTTATTTTCTTTTGGGTTTTCTCTGGTTTTGCTCTGCTTTTTCTTGTTTGTTGATTCACATTTGTTCTTTTTCCTTCTTCCTTCTTGTGATTTTCGTGGTGGAGAGAAGATTTTCACATCCGAGATGGTTGGATCAAGAACTTGGGAAAATTCTCTTCCGCCTAGCACGAGATTACCTTTTCGGGATAGACATACACTCGCATCTTTGTGCATATGACATTTGGGTTCTTAGTTTACTACATGCATGAGTATATCGAATGTAATATTGAATGGGATCTCTCGACGAGAGGGGAAGGGCGGAGGAATGTGAATATGGGCTCTTCATGATGGATAATGCATGCAGTGAATATGGGTTGAGGTTGTACTGTTCAATCGATATACCCAATAATCAAACACTCATAATCAATCCGATTCCGATTTCCGATTTCCGATTCCCCGGCAGCACGAGGAGTAGGGTGTGTGTCACTTAACTACGGAGTAGTTTGTTCAAAAGGAAAGATAACGCGATGTCTTGACTTGTTGAGCCTGAGCTCTTTTGCGAATCCTCCTTTTTTGGTTTCATTCTCATTTCATGGTTTTTTGTGTGGTATTGTTTGTTTGTGTTACGGTTGGATTCGGATGGATACATACATATTACTCCGTACACTTGTATGCTTATAGATTGAGAAAAGTAGTGGATGCATGAGCAGGAAGGACTATGGGCTTAGGAAAGAAGGCCAAATGGATGTAGAGATCCGTTAGCTGTTATTAGATTGAGTGTATGCCAAGATTGTACAGAACGGCATCGATGGATGATGGATGAGTCTGAGCATCTTGATGGGGTAATGATAAAATATCTCAGCCTCCAATATCAACGCAATGGTGGCGTGATATGCTACCGTTTGGGATGATATACTTACCATTGACTGTTTGTAGGCTGCGATACTCGTGCAGTGTATTTTCTCTTTACCTATATGCTATGGCCTTTACACTTTGGGGTTGTCACTTCCGTATAATCCACCGCCGCCGGATATTTATCATCATCACTAGTCTAATTACTCACCGTGAGTCCGTGACTAACCTCTGTCTTCTACCTCAGCACGCACATATCACCAACAGTCACCAACTCCATAGTCCGTCAAGAGCTAGTCAGCAATCCATTATATATTACTTCCATCCCATCAAAGTAAGAATAAGCAATAAAGCAAAAACACCTATATCCAGTAAATCCGATTCGATCGTTCGCCCTCTCTCAATTTCTTACCGTACTCCGTACTTCAAATCCCAAAAACTTCAAATCCCAAGATTGGGGTCTGAAGTGGAGACGGACGTCATGCTGTCATATTGATATATGCCTAGAGTTCCTTCGTACCTTCGTACCGAACGCACGAATGATATTTCCAGGCTTCAAAGTTCGGTGAATCGGAATGTAGAGTTAGCGTTGTAGGCAGTTTGATAGGTAAGCTAAGTCTTTGGAGATCCTTGGCGTCAGCATCGTAGGTTATATGATGACTGGAATAGTGCGAGTGACGAATGACGAACGATATAGAGCGAGAGATTAGTCATATGTTGATTGTTTACTTACAAATAGATGTCTGTTGGCGGCGGTGCATCGAGAGGAATATGGGAAGAGGAAGTTACAATCTGACATTCGCTTCCTTGGTCTTATCTTGCGCCACGCCATCACCTGTATGGAAAGAAGGTTCAATTGACGGGATGTAGATGGCACTGTATGTGTTTACATCTATGAACGGTTAGCCGTGGTATGATATGAAATGATGTGATCTGGTGTGAATGGTATACGATCTCTCTGAGACTGTTATCTTATCTTATCCCCATATATACACTATATACACTCACCTACACTTTGCCCCTAAGCAAACGTTATTTTTTTTGCGGGTTAGACACGTAATGATTTGCCGTTTGTTCAAGGGGGCATGGAGAGGGGGTTTCACTCGCTCAGTCACGCATACAGTACTGGACACCAAACAAACTTCCTCCTCATGATAACACGTAATTAGCAAGTATCTCCCCTTGAATCAAACCTACTGTTCTCCATACAAGCTACCACCATCAAAAATGTCAAACCTGTACAGATAAAGAACCAAACCCTAATCTAATACTACCTAGCTAGGTATCTACTACTTACTCTCCACCTATCTAACAGACTAACCCTCACGCTCATCCCCCATGAAATCATCATACTTTAGGCACGCATCCCCAAACCCCAAGAAGCATAACATAGTTAGTGACACAGCATCGTATTACTGTATTAGACACTTAGGCATTCGCATCATCCATCCATCATCCATTCACCAGCAACCAAATAACCTTAAACCTAAACCTAAAATCTCTCTTCCCTGTTTCTTGGCGTAAACTCTCCGGTGCTTGGCCCCAGGCATCTCATCTATCTATCTACCTAGATAGTGCTGCAGTAGTACTGTAGGTATAGGGAAATTTAAGTGTGCGCGCATGAAAAGTTCAAGGTTCTTAAGGGGTGAAAAGTCTGTACTGAATCGAAAGCACCGAAAGAATCGGATGAATGGAATGCCATTCATCGAAGAACAGATAGCTTTTCTCTTGCGGAGTATACTTTTATAGTGTTTACTAGGTCGATAGGCGGATTCATGTTGCAGTATACGGTTATAATAGGTAGTTGGATGGTTAGGTAGACACAGTATTTCCAGTATTTCCAGTATCTACCCAGATACCTCGGTATACATCGTATACACATAGTACCCCATAAGAAATACGAAGCATCTTCTCGTAATTTGCATCCTTCGAGCATCCCAAACAGGCAACCAAAATCCATCCAAATTCCCATCCAAACCAGAAACGCGAAAGAAGCCAGCAACCAAACAATCATCCCAATCCAAATTTCAAACTCCTAACTCCCCGATCGGAGATATCCATACCTTTGGTGCTATACAGTAAAAAGTGCCAAACGTTATAACAAGCTTAATTCATTCGACTCACAGTGCCACTTAATATAGATTACGCTATACGTGACTACGCTACGCACTACGTACACTACTCCCAGCCCCCTCCCCTGATCTAGGATCCTTGTCACGCCCCGATTTGCTCTTCCTGGGGAGGCGCCTTTTGTTCTAAGTGGTAGGCAGGTGGTGGTTTTGGCAAAACTTTGAAAGCCATTGCGGAAGTTGTTGAAGATTCTTGGATACTGTGATGATGAATAACGGTTGATGGTAGATGGTTAACCCTGGGAGGACGCGTCATCTGGGCTGTGTTAATGAATGGGGGCGGATGGTCGATGGAAGATGGTGAATGGTGGGTGCAGTGGATTGAGCGATAGAGTCATATATAGTGGATGCTGGAGACATGTTGAGTGAGTGGGTGAGTGGATGCCACAAATGTCTCTTCGTATGCATCTCTATATGCATAGATGGGTATAGTCTCGGGACTTGAAAGCTGAGATATGTAGGGTATTGGCAAGAGGGAGGATTATGAAAGATACAGTACCAATAGAGAAATATGGATTGGGAAAGGGGGAGGAAAAGGAAAAGGAAAAGTCAAAGGAGAGATTGGTGAGGATGCAGTGGGGGTGGGGTGGAGTGGAGTGGGGAGTATGAATGGAATCAGGAAGGAGAGAGGAGGAAAATGGGGGGAATGGCGCGAGGTAGATGTATATTTCTAAGAATCATACAGCAGAGAGGTAGGTGAAAACCATGAGCCGTGTATAAAAAGCCGAGACCGGTTACACCATCCTTCAAGGTATAACGATAATACATCGGGCAGATAGTCACTCTCCAAACAAAACTCTGGGGGGCACAATCGCTTTCATAGGTAGGAAATACATCATCAAGCTGTGCTGTGCCGCAAAGCCCCGGTATCGGTAAGGTTACTCTAAGCACTCAGAGCCTCGAGCTCGAAGCAAGCTTTAAGCTTTATTCGAAGTCATTCATTATTGTTAAGTCGACATATTTCATATACCGTTTTCGTGCAAAAGTGGGACTAGTAACTAGGGCTCCGCTTTGATTGCGAAATTGGTCTTGTGTATGTACTGCTTTAGAGTTGAGATGTGAATCAGTGATGGCCGGGTGGGAGTTCGGAGTTTGAATGTAGAAGGTAGGAGGTTGGGCGTTGGGAAATAGAAGGTAGAAAGTTGGAGGTTAGATATAGAACGAGATGGGTAGAAGGGGATTTTGGGTGAGAAATTTGGGGAATGGATGCTGGTCCCCTGTAAACGTCAGGCTTTAGGAGACTTTGGCATATGGATATGGATATGGATATGGATATGGATATGGATATACACAAGAAATCCGAACATGGAACCCAGAGACATTACCTCAGCACCAAGAAAAGGAGACAAGATGAAGTGAGATTCCTTTGCCAGTGCAGTGGCTACCCGGCAGTACATGCATAGTAGAATTATGATAAGATGTTGGGGGCGCGTTGAATGGCCGAAGGATGAGCACATTATACCCATCCTAATCCGTATTTTGGTGAAGAAAATGAGGTTGAAATACTCGAGTGGGAGCCGGTTAATGCGGATTGCATATACACTCCTATACGTAAGATTTGTGATGGCGGCTGTGTTAATCCTGGATAGGTTGTTTGGTGTTATGGTCGTACAAAGTACAAAGTACAATATGGAATTAGAATGTACCGTTATAGTCACGATTATGGTTCTGCTGTGTTACCTAGATACATTCTAAACATCGATTGACATTATTAGGTAATGAATATCTCCATAATAGTACACACACACAAAATCAATGCACAGATGTGACGGATTGTAAAAGAATCAAAGACCCCAAATAACCGCACCG
Organism: Monilinia laxa; assembly: GCA_009299455.1. Taxonomy (NCBI): domain Eukaryota; kingdom Fungi; phylum Ascomycota; class Leotiomycetes; order Helotiales; family Sclerotiniaceae; genus Monilinia; species Monilinia laxa. The sequence goes on from VIGI01000012.1 coordinate 1,441,993, forward strand.
TCCGTTCAAAAAAAAAAAGATCTCAAACGGTTACATTGCTTTCAGATGCAACTTAGTTACTCTGTACAAGGAGCCAAAGGCCTCATTTCCCCTCGCTCGTCCACCTCCGCGGCTGTTTCTCGTGTCTGCAATGTAAAGCTACATATACAGTATAACATGCTATGCGGATCGTGTTGTGTCGTAAAAATGTTACCGACCGTTTGGATCAGATTTGAGCCTGCCTTGTTTTAGTCGCTCGCTCGCTCGCGAGGAAGGGAGGGGTTAGAACAGGATACTTTTAGAATGCTGACATGCATGCGTTTGTAATGGACTTACAAATTGGGGGCCAGGGAAGAGGTGTCGGTGATGATGAGGTTACTTGATGGAGGCTTTGTTTTATTTAATTTTGTATTGTGTTCTTGCCTGGCCGGTAGATTACTGTTTGACGTGCTGACTGCGCCAGGCAGTTGATGTGCATTGAGATAAGACCTGGCCCCAAGGACGGGATGTGGATGAAGCAAACATTTGGTGGGTGACCTTGTGATTTGACACTTTTGTTGGGTTTTGTGTCCAATGGATGGCTAGGCCAAGAGAATGAAGACTAATGAACCCGTGGATCAGTGTAGCAGTGTGTCAGTACGCGGTGAATGTTGTAGCGACATGGGATGGAAAATCTTGAAGTTGGTGATATGATGTTTTCGAAACGCCATCACAATGGATGAGTGGCTATGAAGTAATGATTGTCACGATACCTCCGTACATACATTAGTTTTCTCTTTTGTTACTCTAAAGTATACTCGGTCAGGCTTCAGCCCCCTTTCAATTGCCGGATCTGGAGAGCCTTGAAGAAATGCAAGTTTTTCAATTCCCTCACATATGCTAACCTTTTGATCCTTTCCGTTTGATGATATTCACATCATACATGATATCAAACAGTTGGACCAACAGTCGTAGTCGGGTAATCAAATCGTCGGAGACTAATGGCCCCTTCTGCAAATCTGTAGGCGATGAAATAAGCTCATTCCTATAATCCATGCAAAAGCAGGGGTTCTCTCCGTCAATCCTAATTCGAATGCTCTTTTTGAATCCACTAAGCTTACGAATCTAGGACCCTCATCATTTACCCTGGTTACCAAGTTTAGAGTGAGAAAGGATGTGTGTTCTATCAGTCCCCTGGCTGAGAAGTACAGTAGTTGAATGAGCGTGTGTTTGTAGATAGATACCTGCTTGATGATGCGATGCTGTCACGAAAGAGTCTCCCTGTGGCGCTACGTGTATTTACTTTCCAGCCAGGACAGATGATCGGACATTTTCCTATCGTCCGCATAAACCTCTTATATTATACTATCTGAATCAATATCTAGAGTTGAGGGGATGATATCAGAACGAAGTTTAGTGATTCTCGGCGCTCTACCATAGAAGCTCATTAGGTTTCCTAGAAGGCAAGTTTATCTCGAATAAACATTAGAATTAAGAGGTTACGAATGCCGTTAAGCCTTATTGAGGTAGATATCCGAATACTCAAGGCTTTGTTGCTTATTTATAACAAGGGGTAAGGAAAATTTAAAGTAGCAAAGCTTAAGGCAGATCGATCTCCACACACGTTTTCTTGCCCACGAGTCCTCTTGAGAAGGATACCAAGCATCAGTGAGACATTTAGCTAGTATGCCAAGAAATTCTATTATCACTTCCAAGGTCGTAAAGGAAGTCAAATGAAGTTCTCTCTTTTTCATTATTTGTAATTGGCTTGAGGAAGTCACAATTCATCCCAATCATGAATAAGATTCGAGCATCAAGTTTCAACAACAACCTAGAGGTCTAGGAGTCTAGGATCTAGGACCAAATGAAGGGGGAGTTCGGGGGAAGAATCTCGGATTCGGTAGTTGGTTGTTTCTAATCAATGTAGACACGTTTTGTCTTTGATATACAGTATATTCTCGCAGCAACCAACCTCCAGACAATAATACAGTACAGTATGTATGCGCCTGTAAATTACTTTACTTGGTATTGCCAAGATTCAGCCGACAAGAAAGAATACGAGTACGTACAGTACCAAAGGAGAACATCTAAGAACAGACAGAACCACTGTGCAGCCATGAAGTACCAACAAGCTTTAGATAGGCGAAGGAGCATAATAGGGAGAAGAATGTCTCAAAGGAGGAATAATCTTTCGGATCTTATATAAAACCCGTCTATACCTAAAAGAGTAATATAATCTTGTCTGGTACTCGCTAGACACCTAGAGTATCCATATATATTTTCATTCATACAGTAAGCTTTTGGGGGTGAAGCCAACCCACATCAACAAGGCAGGACTTTTTATACCCTGCGAACCAAAGAAAAAAAAGTCCGCGTACCAATGATCATGCTTGTAACGCAATATTGCTGCAAAGGGTTTAGACTTGAAATTCAAATGAGCGTTTTGAGGTTGGAATTAGATATGTAACTTTATTCGGTCGATATTTTGGACAAGGCTTTACAACAAACCTAATCTAAGATTTCACCAACCAACCGAGGAACCTTCTTTTTATACTTATGAAGTCTGCTGGGAATTTACTTGTTAGTATTGTTCTTATGTTAGTCATAATGTTATTAGATGCTAGGTATACTCGAGTGTTCACCCGTCCGTACATTTGAAGTCTTTCTGATTACCTATTCAGCTCTTTAGCTATTTGGTATCTTTTTCTACCCGGAGACTCTGAAAAGAAAGCAGCATCCCAACTATCCCATTCATATTATATTGAGAGTATTGGCATTCTTGCCGCTCCCCACCTTGTCCTTGTCCTTCTTCTTCTTCTTCTCCTTCTCCTGCTCCTGCTCCTCCTCCTCCTCCTCCTCCTCCTCCTGCTCCTCCTCCTCCACGTTCCTGTCCACTCATCTGATCTTTGACTAAAAGACTAAAGACCAAAGACTAAAGGCTAAAAACCGAAGACTAAAGACTAAAGACTAAAGACTAAAGACTAAAAGACCAAAAACCTATATGACTACTTTCTATCAAGCGCACTTTTGTCTTTTTAGATTTTTGATTTCGAACTAGCTTGAGGCTTACGCTTGATCATCAAACTCAAATTTGACAATTAGATCATACATAAACACCTACTCCACCTTAGACAACGGTCTATCAATTTATGCCGGCATACTCCTCATACTTTTCATATCACGGTACTCCGTATTCTCGATTAAACAAAACCACAGGACTGGTACGGTCTCGAAAGGAAAGATAGAAAAACTTGTTTCTTTCCTCTATTCATACCTCCTCTTATCAATCTTATTCATATCAATACATTGCAACAACGAGAGAAGAACAAGAAGGAGAATAAGGATATCACCAAAGGATTAATACTTTCCATATATTGTCAGCTCCACTCGAATAGTTACATCAGCTTTCCATCCCGACGCCTCGAAACGAACGCATTCTCATCTGCAATGAAGAGATAGCTGCTCTATACACATATTAGGTATGCACAAAATAATATGATTTTCTTTCTCATGTCTTTTACATTCCTCAATTCTCCTTCACCCCTCTCCCTTTTCTCCTCTGTCCCACCATTTTGGAAATATTCAAGAAAGGTGTCGAGTGGAAGGATAATGTATTGTAGGTAGTGAGTGGTACCTACATTCATTGATGTTGTGAACCACCTCCACCCATTTTAATTCCATCCCACTCTCCCTCCCACTCTTCCACTCTCACCTCTTTCCCGCTCTCCCGTCTTCATTTCCACTCCCGCAATTCGGCCAAAAGAGAAAAGAAAACAACAACAGCAGCAGCAGCAGCAGCAGCAGCAGCAGCAAAAGACAAACAACAGTTCCAGTTGCGTCATTGAGCACAATTCAAAGTCCTTCTCATAAGAGCCATAATACAAATTCACTCTCCTTCACTTCAATCCTCAAATATTTAATATATTTTACACAAAGACACTTCCTTATCTCTTCCCTTTCTCGAAAACTTCTTATCTTCTCAATAAAGGGAGAGAGAGAGAGAGGGAGGGAGGGAGAAACAACCACAAGCACCAAAAACAATGACATCTCTTCTCATGCGCTAAATGCGACTGAGTCGTATACTTTCAAGAGTCACTTATACAAAAACGGTTTTTCTATCGTACTGCCTACCAACTTGTTATTATTTTGGTTTCTATTTGCGTCAAGAACCGTTTCATATCAGGATTGATATTTCTTGGATTTTACTTAAAAAGAGACAAAAAAAGGAAAAGCTCAAAGCTCGAGCCGATATCAATTCTACAGTTGGAAATTCTTCTCCGTCAAATCTAACTTTAATTGACTTTGAGTCGGGAATTCATAAATCTATCTACTGTTTTCTATTTGCTATTCTATTTTCTATCTTCTATTCTCTATCCCATGTTCTCTACTCTCTACCCTCTACCCTCTACCCTCTCCTCTCTTCATCTACTTCCTTAAGTAGAAGGAATACGCGCATGTTCTGTGAAAGCGTTAGTTTATGCTTTTGTCACCTTGTGCTTCAACTTGTCTCATCATCTTCGCGCGTCGACTTCCGTCTTGTATTCCTTGAGTGAGACAAGAACATTCGAATATATTTGGCTAACAATTCTTTCTGAAGCGAAGAGAGGATCTTTCCATTCAAGCATCTCACATATATCGACAATCTCGACAAAAACCTTTACTTTCCTCAAAAGACCATCCATCTATCAATATCAAGGTTTATCTCAATTCCATCTCCACTTTGATTCTAAAACATCAAAAAAAACGTTGACCCGCCGACTTCCACCCGCACAAGCTTCCATTTCTGACGTCGGAGAATTTGCCAAGAAATCCAGCCGCGTAAATTCAATCAAGGATAGAAACACAAGAGAAGACAACTCGGATATACAAGAAAGCAATTGATTTCAAATTGAATCGATAAGGAGAGAAAGTGAATAAAGAAAGCTTGGAGATACTGAAACGTTGAGAGGGATTATTCGCATTTGATTTGAGATTTGCAATACTACTACCTCTTGCGAGTTCGTCTTTCATCGCATTTTGTCTTGCGCAATCATACTTCCATCGCGACTCAATCAATTCACCCCATACATATCAAAATGGATACTTACCACGGCCATGTACGCACTCCTGCGGATGCGATTAAGTTGTTCGAAGCTTGTCGACTTGGTATATTACCTCGAGTACAAAGAAGACTATCGGAGAAGGAGAGACAATCAATAAAATCTGGATCAGTATTTGTTTGGGATGAGAGAGAAGCAGGAATGCGGAGATGGACTGATGGAAAATCATGGAGCGCAAGCAGAGTTTCTGGCAGCTTTTTAACATATCGTGAGATGGAGGGAAAGAGGGGAGGAGGTCAATTCGTACCGCCACCAGCTCGAAGGATGGCAGGAAAGACGCAAGATAGTGGCAAGGGTAGTGACGAGGATCAAGACATGGATGGAGATGGACCAGATGGGTACAGATACAAACCTGATGGTTTAATGAAGCAATCCTTCAGTATCACAACTTCGACCGGACAACATCTTCATTTAATCAGCTATTACTCTCGGCCTCATCCAAACGCCCCCGAGCTTTTACAACCTTCCAGTGATCCTGCACTTCGACATGTTGTCCCTATCAAGGGAATGTATCCAGAATCAACGGTTCACGAAGCTCAAGGTCCGGCAGTCACTCGAACTCCTATGCAACAAGGGCCTTATATGCAACAACCACATCCGCATATGCATCAATCCCAGCATCGCGTTCCATACGGATATCCCTCAGGTTATGGACCCTGGCCACCATCTCCAGCCTCCACTCCTCCTTACCCTCACCATCAACAAATGTATACATCACAGCTTCCTCCACCCCCACCTGGATCAATGAATCCTTCACCATACCAAATTCAACCAGGACCTCCACATACATCACCATACCAATCTCATCAGTACAGCCCCCATAACCGCCCAATGTCACAAGGCCCACCACCTCCAGCAATCTATGAACGACCTCCACCATCACTCTCAAATTCCTCGTTGCCGCCTCCACCCCCACCGAGCTATCAAAATGGTGCCCCACCACAAATGCATCCAGCCTATCAGCCCCACACCAGCCCTCGTGATGAGCATGTAGCCAGGATTCAAGCAGAGCAACAAGCACAGATGGCTCAAAGAGCCTTACAAACTGGAATGATTGATCCAAGGTTGTCTCAAGCAGCACCACTTCCACCAGTTAAAATGCATACAAACGGTACCAATTGTGTTCAAAGAACAACTACACCACCAAGACAAGCTAGCATATCTCCAGCTCATACACCAAAGAGCCCTATTAACCAACCAATCATCTCTCCTCATGGAACTCCAAATGGCAATGGTAAATCTGAAGCTCAAACAATTCCATCCATCTCAAGTCTTGTACACGCTTCAGATTCCGTATCTGTTATGGCGGATAATAAGTCAAATAGCAGCAATAACTCAAGAGCCGGATCTAACAGCCCAAGACAAAATGATCTTACTGAAGCCAAGTTGGAAGAGGAAAAGAAAGCATCAGATATTCCGCATGGTAAGCTAAGCATTGGAATTTCAACTGGGGACGAAGATGCAAGAGCCATTAGGGTATTGGATCGAAAATTCATGATTTAGACGGAGAGGGAAATATGGTTGAATTGAGGGATCAGGCGTGCAAAAAAATGGTATGAAATATCATGAGATTAGGGGAAAGGAGTTTTAGCTACGAAGGAGGGGAGTTTTGCTTTACGGAATGATATCCCACACTTTCGTTTTTTACACGTTAAAGTTTCATATCTTCATTGTACAAGTTTAGTTTGATCACCGAGCAGAGCAAAGCGGCATTGTCGTTTGAGCAGGTGGTTAGTGATTCACATTGCATTGCATTGCGATGGAGTTTTTGTATTTCTTTTGCCATTTCTTCGTTGGGGTTAGGAGTGCACGCACAAGGCAGGTGGAAGTAGGAGAGAGGATGGAGTGCAAGAGGGGCGGGGTTATCTCCTTTCCTGTTCTACGTGCAGAAAGGAAACGGAAATGGATTTACACTAGTGCTTGCATGATAAGAGATGAAAACTCGTTAAGAGAAATATGCTTTCAAAGTCGCTTTCAGAGATACCAGATCGGATTAGATCAATGCAGTCAGTCAATTAGTGAGGGGGCGCAGGGGAAGAGCTTAACTTGGGGGCGGGGTCATAGAGCAGAAGAAAGTCCAGATGCTGAAGCAAATTTAAAGAAAATTAAACTCATATCATATGATATCCATATCCTGTCCTGAATGCATGAAGAAAATTTTATACAAGTAGCTAGTTCCTGTCAGGTGTTGCTTTCATGGCGGTAAGAAAACATTGACATCCTTTCTCCTTGAGGTTGGTCACGATGCAGTGGTTTGCTTCGCTTCATAATATTCTTTTTGGAGGGCCTTTTCTTGCTGGCTGGCTTGTTTTACTATGTGCTCTGTATGGTTTTTCCCCGTTCGCATTGTTGCTGGGATGGGATGGGATGGGATGGGGTTGCGGACAGGGATAGGGATAGGGATTGGGATTGGGCTATGGAGGAACAGGAACAAGAAGATGAAAAAGGTTGCGGCGGGGAGTGAAGGGTTTTGGTGGGGTTTGAATGGATGGTTTCGATTGGCGCTTTGGGGTGCTGATTTGTGTTAGTGTTGGTGTTTTGGGTTTTGGGTTTTGGGTTTTGGTTGATTTTTATAGTACAGAGTATTCGTATGATGTGGTTAAGGGGAGGGGGATGGAGGGATGGAGGGGATGGAGAGGGTTTAATGGGTGTAGGGGGTGGGGAGCAAAGAGATTTCATTTCTTTAGGGGCAAATGGAGAAAATAATGAATAACATGATAGGATAGAATTAATAAATAAAAATAGCAAATAAAAATAACAAATAACAAATAACAAATAAAATAAAATAAAATAAAATAAAACGAAAAACATTTAGGTTAACAAGTTACCGGGCTAGTGAGGTAATGCGTTAGGGCTAAAATCAAGAATCGGATGCAGAATCGGGGATGGAGAATCGGAGATTGGGATGGGTTGGGTTGGGATGGAAGGGAGGTAGAGAAGCTGGAGCTCTCAATTTCTTTTACGTGGGGGGTAATTTTATGATGTTTGATGTTTGGTGTTTTGGTGCAGTAAGTAAGTCATGTTGTGGGTATGATTATGTGTATAAAAGCATGTTTTGATTTGAAGATGTGGAGTGGAGTGATGGGATTGTAGGATGAGGTACGATGGAGGAGGTTCTCACTTCTGCTCTGCTTTACTCTACTTTGTCTACTATACTTTGCTCTCCTACCCGCAAGTCGTCGGATACCCAAGTAACTCGCAGTTCTGCTTACCGGATCGTTGGCCGAGTATCTATTTGATATATTTATTGATGGGGTTATATTAACATTACAATGTAGTTATCGGATCTACTTACTGGGGATGGGATGGGATGAGGAAGGTAATCCCCGCCTCAGATCCGGAGTCGACATGTATCAAAACCGTGGGGTCAAGTATGAGTAGATTGCGGCGCGCGAAGATACATGGTTAGTTTCTCTGCTCTTTGAACTCTAGATGTTCTCTTTGGGTCTTCGGGTGCAACAGAATGAACATGAATATCAATATCAATATCAATAACACGACACTAGCAAGCCCCGGCCCCAATCCACCAGGTACATGTAGAAGTCTTCATTTGAACCTCGCCTGTCACCTACTTTGATAGTACATCACATATCGCATCATATTCGATATTATTCCATATCTAATACCCAGTCATCACAGTCGAAGTATCTCGGAGACACCTCCTAAGTACTACTCTAGTGATGACCTTAAAAGTACATATGCATATCCACTCCACAAAAACAGCCCAATGGAAGAGCCGAGCGAGCTGGTTCGCCACCACAATATGCATCTCGGGTACGGGTAGGTTAGATCGCGCGATACCTTCTGGGAGTAGGAGCGGACAGATTACCTCCGGTCCGCAGCTAACTGTCGCGGATTAGCATTAAAATTAACCTACTAACATGGACTTCACGTATGACTGGTTATTTCCAGCTAAGGCTCCGGGAGAGATAGTGTGCTGGAGTATGTGGCACTTTATCGGAAATTGGCAGGGGAAGGACTTGGTATTGAGTTGGATATTTCATATGTACGATGTATGTATGGAGAGTAAGTGTAGGATTATTATATATAGATTGTATCTGTACTCTTACCAGAAATTGGCATGTATGATAAATCTAGCCGAGCTATTCCCCAGAGAAGAAAGGGGGTAGCAAGAGGTGATATTATGAGACATGGTAGGATGAGGAGAAGCAAGCAAGCGAGTATGTGCGCAAAGATGTCGATCGGAAAGGGGCGGAGTGAATGGGTAGTTTTGGAAAGATGCAAGGACGAGGAGCGTCTAAAGTTGACCCCAGTAAGAAGTCCAAAATAATAGATTGAGAGAAAAAAATCTTGTATCAAAAATCTTCCCGCTTTCCCCCCACGCCATCGTCAGGGCTCTAAACTTCTTCAACGGCTGTGGTGGTATAGTGGCTGTGGTGATCAAGGAAGAGGGTGTGCTGCAATCCTGCAACGCCTGTAACTCGTGGAACGAGGTAGGTATGTGCCTTCCAGAATGCCTGTAATGGGTTATGCGAATGAAGACGCGAGGTGAAGAAAGGTACTGGATAATATTTAGGTGATAACCAAAGACAAGGATAATGCATAAGGTGAGGCTTGAGGTAGCACTGGGGGGCTCTTTTGGAGGGGCCGCCAGGGAATAAAGTAATGAATAAAAGCATAGTAAGATCAGACGATGTGACGAATAGTATTTCTTTTTCTTTTCGGAATAATGACTGCATTTGTAGATTTTTTGGAGAAGCACAGTGATTATTTGGGGCGACAAATACGAAGACTCGCGTGCAAAACAAGCATGAACATGATAAATGGGCTTTCCCTCCAACGCCCGACTTAGGGTGGAAGTCAAGACATGTGGGTTCGTGGCGCTTAACCTCTCAGTTAAATCAAAAGCAAAGCACAACGCCGGCCTTCCTGCCTACCGCCTACCGCCTACTACATAGCTCTATAGCTCTATAGCCAGATAGCCAGATAGCGTAAGAGGCACAGCAACTCAAGTCGTTGCATCTCGGTCAAGTTTACCTAAATCAATTGCTCGGAAATCACCTCCTACTGTTCTAGACTGCGCTTCCGCGCTTGTACGAGGCTGGCGGGTAAATAGTAAAAAAATGTTGCGTGTTTCATTCTATCAAGGTTTGCTGGATATCACAAATCATCCATAATCGACTAACGGTTGGTAAATCTTCCGTTCATTCCAAATTGCCATCACATCTGATATATCTAACGAAATATTCTCTTACGTCTCAAAGGTTGACTGCCTATAGGAAGTTATCCTATTCCCTGCTTTGTTGGTGTTCATTGAAATATCTTAGTCTTCGCGATTGGACTATGATCTTCACCTCACATACCGGCGTTACATTTGTTGGTGATTGTTGAGGCTAAAGAATTATGTATTTGGTGGGTTGATATCTTGCATATGAGAAAGTTCGAGGTTGATTAATTGTACGTCGGATGAGGTTTCTTGATGCGATCATGTATCAGGTGTCGTACATAATCCCCAAATGTTGTGCTTTATGTAGTGCAACGCAGTCCAGCCAAACTTCTTTACATCCTTATTAATACCCCAAGTTATTTCAGAATCCGGGATGTTGAAAGTTTAACAGAAAGATGGATAGAAAATATTATAATCATGAATAAAAAATTTCAGAAGTTTGAGAAATCCTCGAACACTTTCCCGCAAATCATGTTGGGGTCGAAAGGCTGCCCGAGAAGGAGGAATCAAGTCGATCGGCCCTCCCGCTCTATTAAGTATAAATTTAAACTTGAAACAAACTTCTGTACTTTGCCTTGAAGTAAGAACCTTGTTTTGCATTTTTTAGTATTTCATTTATCATATTCCATTTATTTATAATCATGAATTGTTTTTCTGGGCCTACTAAGAGCTTAACCTGGGGAGCAGGAGTATTCCTATAACAATGAGGTTGGAATGAGAATAAAGGTTGCTGAAGGTTCGTATATACACCAAGGTAGTGTTGTATTTGGGGGGAAAAAGTTTGAAGTTGTGGTTTCAGTAAATATGCGGCTGATTTCTGGATAAGTAAAAGATTCTGTATCTTAAAATCCATGTCATCCACCTGGAAAGATCTGTAATGAAGATAGTTATCGTTGGTCGGTTGGAGGCTGAGCTGTGGGGAGGAAAAGCGAATAACGTCATGTGATAGTTGAAAAGGAGGCGAAGTCAAATTAGTAGTAATCGAAAATATGCTGAAAATGAGAGGGTAAAAAAGAGCAATCTAAGTAACACATCATTGTTAGAGTTAAAGGAAGGTGGTGAAGAGATTGGTTAGATTGTGGGATGCTTTGGATTGTGAAGATGGTTACATCTCGGGTTGCTCATTATGAGGCGGTTTTTGTCATGGAAATTTTGCTGCATGAATTAGTGGTCTGATACCATAAACCTTTCCATTTTTATAATCCCTTCTTTAGTGGTGGATTTTTCGATTGAAGTCTCCCGAGAGAAAGCCTCATGCCAAGTAGATCTTGGGCTGTGGACAACATCTGCCTTGAAACCGCTATCTTCTATCCCTACCCATCTTAGCAATCGCATCTTCCGACCCACCTTGGAAATGTGACAATCTCCCTGATGTTCTGCACACCAGCAAGATATCCCAACAATCTATCGAATCCCAATCCAAATCCTCCGTGAGGTACACTTCCCCAGCGTCTCAGTTCTGTGTACCATTTCAAGGCGCCAAAATCCTCTTCCCCTCCTGCATCACTTCGCACCATACCGTTCGCCTGCATCGCAGAAATGAGTTCCGGTAATCTGTATTCACGCATAGATCCACCTACGATCTCACACACCTCAGGAACCAGAAGATCAAAGCATTCGACGGTCTCCGACGCCGTCCCGATCTCTAAGGATTGTGAAGGTAGCATGTAAAATGGCTTGATTGATTTTGGATAGGATGTTACGAAAACAGGTGATCCAAGTCCGACAGTGTTGGCGATATAGCGCTCATGTTCAGCTTGAAGACCTAAGCCCCAGGTAGGAGGATGTTCGAAAGTTTGGCCACTTTTGTTAAGCTCTTCAATTGCTTGCGTGTAGGTTATTCGTGGCCAGGGTCGCTTCATCATACCCTCCCATCTTCTGGTCAATTCCTGTTTTCTGTTCAGAGTATCTGCTTCGTCATCACCGCTTCGTTTTGCCCCCAAAATTTCTTCTCCTACTTGAGTAGAGTAGAGGTATGTCGTCAGATGTCGAAGCATGTTTTCCACAAGGTCCATAATGCTGTCCATTCTTTCCACGAAACTGCACTCCGCTTCCAACATGTAAAACTCACTTAAATGTCTTGGCGTATCGCTCTTCTCGGCTCGGAATGTAGGGGATAGTGTCCATACTTTTCCCACCGATTGAGCCAAAGCCTCCAAGTGCAATTGACTTGAAACTGTCAAGTATTTAGATGATCTAAAGAATGTTCCATCATCGCCTTTCCCAGCTGGTCCTCTGTGCGCACTACCCACTTCAAAAACTTCTCCTGCGCCCTCACAGTCTGAAGATGTAATTATGGGAGGATGTGTTTGGACATAATCCTGTTCGGCAAAAAATTGTGTAAGGGAGGCTATGCTTTGTGATCGAAACCGAAGTAGTGCTGAGTTGAAGGGTGTTCGTGTTCGCAAATGAGGGATGGTGCGGAGGTATTCAGGTGTATGGTATTTGTTCTGTAGTGGGAAGGTCTGTGGGATCAGATTAGTAATGGACATCAATGACAACGTATCGCATCCAAGCCTTACATACGGCGGGATCCGCAGCACCTAAAACATTTACTTCAAGCACATGCAGTTCATTGCTTTGTGCTTTTTGATTCGGGGAAGGTTTCCAGTATCCGGTGAGACGCACGGCTGTACCCGACGAAAGTCTATCGTACGATTAGGAATCAATTAGGAATGGAAGAAAAAAACTTGTTTATATGGCTATCAGACCTTTCAGCTTGTTGTGGAGTAAGAAGAGCTTGTAATGGTTGCACACTTGAGCCATCACCAATTGAAGCGAATGATATCTTTTTCTGGTTCCTAATTGAACGAATGAAACCGTTGACATTGACTTTGACCTCGTCTATATCCTTAGGGGGGGTTCCAAGTAACTTTGCAACGGACAATTGGGAAGATTTAGTAGGGTAGGAAATACTAAAGCTCCTCGATTGAGTCAAAGATTGTGCGACGCATCTTGATAACAATCGGGAGTGTACCATTATCTCTTATTCGATCTACGAAAGAGCGGGCAAATCAGCAAGATCGATAAGATCAATATCGAATTCCAAATGGAAGAATGGTGGTTGCCTGCCTGTGTTGATATGGTCTCGTATTGTGCATTCTCTTTCAATGTTATGCGTTATGTTGAATTTCTGATATTAGAAGATATATTGGCAAGTTAAGGTCACCGTAAACGCGCGCTAAATATAGTTTCGACGAATTAGGCAAAGGTTGGGTTCTGGTTCTATATTTCTATATCTGCCCGAGCCGAAACGATCCGAGCCGTTGGCTGATAAACCTGACTTTTCATCAGATCTGATCATCATGCAAATTGTACAATATATACATAATACATCTGTTCCAACTAGACTATTAGTTCATTAGTCTATTGGTTGCGGTACATCTAGTTGGTATACCAAAGCTTTATACAATCAATCCTCTAAGCTAAAAAAAGACTCCTCGTCAGGGGCTCATCATATACTACTTGGGCTATCAGTTTGGGCGCTCGGAAAAGCAATTCATAAACTGGAGAGAATTTTCTATTACTCCTTAGATATTTTGTTTTGTTGTGTATATATAATTAGCCATACACATCATGCTCCGGTACAGTGTACTGACTATAGCCCTGCACAACGATTCAAAATCTATTCTTTGGAATGGAATGCACCCCCTTTTTGTGGTACGTTACACAACACCGGCAATCCATTACTGTCTATACCCGTTATCATTCTGAACCAGTTCGAATCAGCACGGACCAGTCTTGTTTCTCATCTACCTTACCTCGAGATGACGAGAGAGTTGGCAGATCTATTTCTCGCGAATCTTATGTAACGTGCAGGATTTGATCAAAAGATCTTTGGGACCGTTTCCGGTAACATGCATACTTTTTGTCACTTGGTAGCATGGACTCGGAAGCTGCAACCCATATTGTCCGCTACTCTTTCACTGTTGATATGTCTTCAGCTCTGTGGAAATGATCTTGACTCATAGAGTCTGGATCTAAAAAGTCAATCTCAAAATGACTTTTCTCAATCAACAATAGTTTTGGTAACCTGTCAGCTTCAGGTCTGTGATCGAGATCGTGCGTCAGGAATGTGGGCTACTCGTTCACAGCTATTACTTTTTTTGAATTACATTTCCTGTTCCCTATATAATGCTTGAGCCATGCCCTTTCATTCGCCGTTATTTTCAGATCACCACGCATCAAATTTACTAAACTCTTCCGTTTTCATAAATTATATACAAACGCACCAATCGACATCATATATAGCTTTATCATGCCCCCTTCGAAGCCAAAGCCTTCAGAGATTGCTGCTGAAGCAAAGAAAACGTATATTCCTTATATTCGTAGCGCCTGTCCGCAATGGCCAACTACTTCGTATTTGTGCCATTCGGATTCGCTGCGAGATCAACAGATTACAGAATCGAGACAGTATACATTTGGTAAGTGTTTTCTAGATATCCCTTAAATTCATCAACTAAAACTCCATAGCCTTTTTGGAACGAGATCCCGTAGACTTGGCGCTTGAATGGGCAGCCAGCGAGAATAATCAACCTATTCCCGTTATTATGCCAGCACATGAACGGAGACCAGGTGGTGACTGGGAGGCCGGTATGTTTATTGAGTAGGATAGGCTATTTTCTTCCAAGATTCTAACCTATTCTCCAAGGTGTTATGCAACCCGAAGAATGTTTAGCCAGGCGAAGCACTCTTTATGCTTGTCTTACCACTCCAGCATCGGACAATATAACCACAAACAATTACCCCGTTCCTGAACGTGCTGGTATTATCTCTCAGAACGTTGGTTAGTTAGCCCTGTCTCTTCATCAGACGTAGAGCATTTGTTCTGACATCTGCAAGTTGTTTTTCGTAATGGACCGGAGAAGTACGAGCCGTGGTCAGAATACAAATGTAAGTTCTCAATGCATCATTCATGGAACTCATATTGACAGATAACTCCAGCACTACCAATAATCTCCGTCCCTACTGTCAAACGTCCCAAACTTGATAGCTCCGGGAAAAGGTATTCTTTCAAAACCGAACGTGAATTAATGAAAGCTTCTATCAAAACCGCTTTGAGAATCGCGATCTTCTATAGCTATGATAAGATTGTAATCGGAACCTATGGGCTTGGCCCAGGTTTCAAGAACCCGCCTGAGGAAGTTGCCAATATTTGGCGCGAGCTACTGGTCCGCGACAATGAGTTCAACCAGCAATTTTCGGCGATCATCTTCGCCTTTGAACCATGTGAAGGCGCTGGAGGCTCCAACTCTAGCAGCCCAAGCTCTTCATCAAAAAATTCGAAGTCGTCAAGCTCGAGTAGCAAAACTTCCTTCACGCACGAACTCGAGATATTCAGGCAAACATTCAAGCCAGCAAATCTCCACGGTGCTTTCAAGTCTTGAAATTTATCAACAGTATGCTTGCTTGGCGTTCAAAGGGGCAAATGGTGATAGTTGATATGAGGCAAGCATGGGTGGATTACATGGTGGCGTTTGTTACGCGACAAGGTCTATCAAAAATTGTGGTCTGGCTCAAGAGCGGTGGGAAGGTGTTGAGATCACTTTTTGAATTTCTTCTGTAGACAACAAATAAATTGAGAAACATTATGGGACTTACAAACAGCTGTTGCCCATTTCTTGATAATACCTGATTACTATTCACGATTGAATCAAAAGGTGAGACAAAGAGCTGAGGAAAGTTCCTTGAATGATTGCACTCTATGGAACTCCATCCGCTGATTACTTTCCTCAAGGAGGACCAGATGACTTCGATGGCTTAAAGTGTAACTCGCAAGAGACCAGGAATAATTGGTGTCAGCTATATCGCTTAAAGTTTTGCGCTGACGGATCCGGAATTATCTCCGGTTTTTATTTCGAATTGCTTTTTCTGTTTTACACTAGTCCTGGTTAGTAAATATAAAACTTTGTTTGATATCTAATATCAGTATTCTATATTATTTCATAAACCTCTTTCCCAAAAGTCAATAATTCTCCGTTTCTAGATATCACATCGTGGTCACAGCATGCGTCAAAACGGAGATTTTCTTCTGCATCCCTGGAAAGGACAACACTCACCCATCAAAATGCTCATGTACAGAATTCTGCGATACGCAACGCAGTGACAGTGTCACTTCAATATGACATATGTGGCTCTAACCCCAACAAAATATGCAACCTCCCGCACGATTCCGCCCCCAACATTACAATTCTTCAGATCTGGTACTACACCCAAACACGGCCGAGCCTGCTTCTCGGGCCCTCTTAAACTCTGTCTCTCCTTGCATGTGCAACAAAGTTCGACCAAATCGGCGGATTCTGCATTGCGCTAGTGTTATCCGTATTGGATTGATCAATCAGTATGCATGTTCCCTTGGTCACACCACGCTGTTCTGGAAGCGAACGGTAGCATCGTGGAGGGAATATTATCGGATCTGAAAGAAGCGTTAGGGTGCGGGCCGCGAGTGCAGTGTTACACGCGAGATATCTGTACTCGAACTCTTTGTATAACGCAAGGTCGAGAAAATGTGGAGAGGTGAGATCGATTGAGATACGACGTCACAGATAGATTTGGAAAAATGCGGTGAGGTGGTACCGTGGGACGAATACGATCATGTGAAGTGATTGGTCTTGTCGGTACGCCGCTAGGAGAATATTTATTGGTATTTGTGCTACGACGAACCTTTCTGAATCTTGACTTAGGAGGATTCTATCACAGCTGCATAATTTGACGGATCGGAAATGTCGTGGAGCGTGAGAGAATCTTTTTGTGGTATGATGTCGAGGGGCACTGGTACGTACAATAAACGAGGGGGTACATCCATTCGGCCCCCAATTTTACCGTTCTTGGAAACTGAAATCAAGGAGGAACATGTCACATTTCATATTTACAGATGACTTTGAACAATTCTTACAAGTCCAAAAAAGGAATGTTGATTGATTGTGAGCCTGTCGTCAAATATCTAATATTATTTTCTTGATTCAGCGAGCCTTGTTGTAAAGATCTTGGTTTCAATATCTATACTCAATCTTTTAGCTCGGTTATTCAGCTCCTCTATAGTCTGGACTTCGATTCCTTTCACGAAGTCACAGAGTCTCAGCCCGATCTCTCGATGGCAACTTCAGATGCCATTCTTGACCATGTTGATGCCGAGTCGGGTTTGATTTTTCGGGAGACTTCGGTGGTACGCAATTTTCCCAAGTACAATAGCTTGGGTGATTGACCTCTTTGTATTCCTGCATGTGATATTGGTTGTGCTGCGGACATTTCTTCTCCCAATAGTACCCAATGACACAAGAGCATCGTGGGCAGAGGGTTTGGACGTAGATACACATATTTGTTGATGATATCTTTTATTTATTTTTTTTTCGTTTTTTCGTTTTTTCGTTTTTGAGCCTTTGTGTTTTGTGATTTTGGAATTGATGATGAGTTATAGTAATTTACCGTTTAGATAATTTTGGAAGAAGAGAGAGGGTACAATCTGGAACCCTTTATTGTTTATAGAGCGAATGCAATTCATCAACTGATTCACAATGCAACTGCTTTGACAGTATTCTTTGTTCGTGATTCATAACATGTAATTGTCTGAGACTTGTTTTCTTTGATCAATAATGTTTCCATTGTTTATTCGTTTCTAAATTTAGTTATCTTGCGAGTTAAGAAGGAATTATCGACGCCAGGGTGGATGGATATGCCGGTTTCTGCATTGTTATCAAAATAATGGAGATTAGAGAAACAGGCAACGAATATAGCTCCATTGCCTTCGTTAGATTCTAGAACACCCCTTATCTAGCGATGTGCTATCTTCTTTTGTGATCTTAGGACTAGAAAAGGGAGGGTACTATGGCATTTCCTGAAAGTTTCAATACCATTCAACCTCTTTTCACAGTAAACACCCTCATCAATCCAACAAATTACAAGACCTTCCTCTGCATCTTCGACTTTCAGGCACTACACAGAAAATGTGCATTCTCGAAATCAGATATTGCATCACTTGCCATATGAGAACCACTGTGCGCTTCATTCCCCCTAATCCTGCCTTACCAGAATTTGTACCAGAAGTCAAACAGATACCAGTATATTGTTCAAAATGCACGCACCCGTCAATGGGAAGTCGAGTGCCTGGAAATGGGCAATATCCGATACGACGATGATAGGATGTTGATCATAAAGTTGTGCAGGTCGCTGATGATTGATGTGTCAGGCAGGCTGAGAAGAAAAGATAGGAAATTGTTGTGCAAGCATCTCATTGATCAGAATAACAGCGGTTGTTGGGGAATAACTCACACTCGGATACTGACTCATATGATCATGGAGTTATCGTAAATTTAGGAAGAGAGAACCACACAGCGCAGAAACAACCTCTAAAACAATCTGGCACTCGTATATCCTTCAACGAGTCTACACACATACCAATGTCAATATGATATGGCAATTATATAGACAGCGTGTGAATTCTAACATACACTTTCTGCCCACTATCAAGTGCACCATGATCATGTGCTTATCAATTAATAGTATCGAGTAAAACCGTCATTCCTTTATATACAACCTTGATTTTCTATGTAATCACTCTTCTACCCTTTCTCATCAACCTGGAATTCATAAGAATCAGAAATATATTGCAAATCCCACACCGAGAGCCTCACAACAAGAAAAAACCTCACAATGAACAAACCACGATACCGTAACTATGAAGCCAGTCTTCATAAGATCATCCTCATCCTCGCACTTTCCAGCTCCACGAGAAACACACGACAAAATCTTCGAAATCTCCACCGTTGCCCACCAAAACAGACATGCGTGGACGAAGCCTCATCACTTCAACTCCGAACTCGACTGCCCCAATCGCTCCACCTAGATCGACGCACAACCGTCCCGAATTTTCACACATTGTTTTTGCGCGGATGCAAATTTAACCTAACCGCGATTCAATTTTTAAGATTTTCACGCTCACCCGTCCCTCATAGGAGAAAAGCGATTAGCGTTATTAGTGGAATGTGCAAATATTCATCGCGGGTGGATGATTGGGGTATTCGATGAGAATGAACTCGAGCGAGAAAACTTAAAGCTTTAGTCTGATGTTTTACATACGGGAGCAGCCTGCGAGAAGAATGAAGAGTGATTAAAGAGGGAGTGAGAGACCTCACAAAGCCAGTCAAATACAATTACTTACTGTACATATGCATGCATGTCTTGAGAGTGGTTGTGGGTGATTGTAGATCAACCCCACCTTTTCCAGATGAAAAGAATTGTCCGATTTGTTGGATTTAGAACTTGCTATTCAGGCATATCTGATTCCAATCCTCTTTTCCGCAATCGTGAATCTCAAGAATCGGATTGTGATATAATTTCTTTTCCAATGGCCATGCAATTCCTTTTTTTTTTTCAGACAAGCATGAATGCACAATATCTGAATTTGATGAGAGGCTCACCGAGCAAACAAAGTACCCAGTATCAGAAAAAAGCCATATCCTGGAAATGGGCGTGACCTCAGATTTCAATACAGCGCATCGGTTAACTACAAAGGAAGGGGAATCACCAAGACTGCAAGGAAGGTTACCTTAGTATTAAATTATGTTTCATTTGATAATAAGCTCAAAATGTTAGATGAATGTCACATGCGACCATAGACTGAAGAGAATTGGGCATCCCGTCCGCTCTGCCATACACAAGCTTCAGATCGGTGGATTAGTAGTTGGGTGGGTGACCACCAGCGAATCCCCACTGTTGCATGTTATCATTTTTGCCATTTCAATTTGAAATTGAAAAAGTCCTCCTTTTGCAAAATAAACCAACCTATTAGCGGATTTGTCTTGCCCACCATAGGTAGACAAACGCATAGTTAGCTGAATTGAGTAATTCGTAGTCCAGAAGTGAAGTGCACATGTAATAGAAGACGAAGGATGGAGAAGAGCGGAATGTAGACTCCGGCTGACAGCCTGAGAGATCGAACGGCGTCTATGCGAACAATGGCCTTCGATATGGAGAAAGAGGAACCTTGCCAGCAGTACGCAGACAGAATTAAATATGCCTCGTCTTTCCACATTTTGAACCGCTCTTGAATTGTCATTCGCTTATTTACACGACCCCCTTACACTCGAATTTTACATACATTTTCCCATTACTCACAATGCAAACATCTACCCATATAACAAGTATACAAAAACGATGACCAGAATCACGACGCCCGGCCCAGAAACCACGCCAGCTAGAAGCGAGGTGATCTCCCAAGGGCCATCTCCATTGACACATGCGGATGTGGGATCGATGACGAGCAATTCAGACTCATGAAACTCAAGACCATCTTTAGCGAAATAGTGCAAGTGGAAATCCCGAGCTAGCTATTATGGTCTTTTGAAACGAAGGATTTAGATCTTCCATCGAGGATAACAATAATAGAATTTATAGAATCGACGTGCAAAAACTGTGACTGAATGAAACATGTGATATTGAGAATAGACTGGACGCATGAAGTATATCAGACAATACTGAACATCATAAGAGCTGTCATGCATCTCCATCAGAGACGGCTGCATTGTTCTGAGAGGGGCCGCAGAAAGCAAGGCGATTACAGTACAGTAATGCTGCTTTCGAAGGCCCCATTAGCTTCACTGCATGAGTCTCCGAGCGAGGAATCATCCAGAAAACGACCCAGATATTGCTGCAATAAACCCACCAATAAAAATATTCAACAGCTCATCCAAAATTGTCTGCTATGTTCATGATGGGTCCATCGTAAGCATTCTCTCGGCACCATGTATCTACCATCAACGAATAAAAATATTCAGGTAATTTTCCAATGATTATTACAGAGATATCTGCCAAGATATGATAATGATGTCGGATCTAAGATGCGACAAGCAGGATTCTCCCAGCCACGCTCTTCCAGGTCACTTGACGGCTCCTCACTGACGCGGGCCACAGAAATTCATACCAAAACCAACATCCAACCAACCCGCACCACCGGAACACCATCCGCGCGCTTTCAAACACACCCATCCTCAAAATAAACGCCGCAACAGCTACAACGTTTCAAATATCTATTCCGGAATTCAGCACTATCCCAATACCTCAAGAGTCGATACCTCTGCGCCCCATTTAAACTCTGCCATCTTATCTCAAAACCGTTTTTCGCGCATATGCGCCCTGCACTACAACCCACAATTACGTTTCCCGACAGCTTGTCACTTCGGTCCTTCTTCCTTGAGCCATTGTATTCGCAAATGATTGTACCACTTCGTATACATGTAGTCGAGTTGCATATTTATCCTTGTCTGCGGAATGCTTTAGCCGTGTTAGTTGTGGATGAGTGGATGTGTGATGGAGTAAGTGCCGGCGCCGCACATAAGCATAAATAGAGTTCCATCTACACCCCTTACCACACATACAAATAGTATGGCGGCTACTCACGTGTGATCTCTTCGTTAATAACCACTCCATGGGATAATCAAATGGAATACGAGCAGGAAAGGAGCAAATAAGAATGTTGGAAAATTAACAAAGAAATAAATATTCCTTTTTATTTCTTCACATAATCCATGCCCATCCATTTTTTAAACACGCTACCCACAGCCACCAACAAAGCCAGAGGAGATTCGGCACAGGCGGGCGAACATCACCCGGCGAATTGGTTTCTAGTTGGGGAATAGAAAGACAGATAAGGCTCGGGACGACACGTATGATATGTGTGCTTTACTGCAGTTTAGTAGATTTCTTGATTTCATGGAGATCAGGAAAAAACATGGCATGACATCTTGGCTTGGCTAGGCTGGAAACGAAAGGGGTTATCTGTCCTAAACGGTGGCCGAATACGGAAAGGAGATGCTGAAATGGTTTGAAGAACATGGCTTTGGGTCGAGATCGAGATTTGAATGTTAAACGCTGATATTTATGCACGCTAATCACATGTACTGTCATACGACAATTCCATTCATTTCCCTCCTTCGACTCCAAAGTTTCAGTTTTCTTATTTTTTTTTCTTTGCCCACCATTTGATTGTGAATTTACCAGTAAGGAGGTCTCAACCCTGCAAAATTCGAGGTTATGGAGGAATTATCCCCGCCATCATCCCTTTTTCTTTGGCCCGTTAACTATATCCGCAGGGAATGTTAGTATCAATAATATTCAGGATCAATTAGGAAAAATATGACTTACCTCCAGTTGCACGTGCCGATGCAGGTGTACTAGCCAATCTACGTAGCTCTGGGCCTCATTGTTTCTATCCTCCACTAATAGTCTAGCAAATTCGTATTCTGCGCCATCGAGGCCTTGTCTCGCAAGCTGAATTGTCAGAGCTTTGGCTCCACGCATGGTCTTCAAATACTCCAGTATATTTCGTACTTGAGCACTAAGATGTGTTTGAAGGACGGGTAAGGATGAGAGATATGGATCCAGTGCCTTAAGATTATCTTTGTCTTCGCCGAATAGATCAATGATCAGGTTAGGTGAGGTTTGACCATGCATCCAGAGGTAGCAGTTTTGTCCATTATCCACGAGATACACTCCGCCTTCTTCGACTCTAGAAAATGATGCTCGTATTGAGGGTGGCATCCTAAGATGGCCGTCTTCGTTTGCAAATCCATCTTCGGGAGCAAGATTATGAATAGGGATCACGCGAGGATAGAGGTACAAGGAAAGCTCAAGAGCACCCATACTTTTGATCATGCGCGCATCGTGGACCCGACGATCAGAAGGCTCGTGTCCTCCCTTGAAAGCTCGAGACTTGACAAGGCCCAACATGTACATACTAAATTCTTTAAGATGCTCTGGTAGAACTAATTGGCCTGGAGGATGAGATCCCGAAAAGTTCTTACGATATCCAGCCAATATATCGACGTTCTTTTCCGACAATGCGCCTCGAATTTCTTTTAATGAATGCGCCAACATTTTTGAGGCAGCCTCTTTTGCAATCAATGCATAAATGGCGTCTTGGTCTACAAAATTCATACACTCCTTAGGCTGATCGCTAACACTAGCGATGATGTTTGAGCACCTTACCCTTCGCTCACCACTAGCCGTAGTGTAGAGCAGGGCACTTTGGAAGTGAGCATCCAGTTTAGAATCCAATTTCCCATCATAGCTGAACATGACACCCATAGCCTTATCAGAATCGATGACACCAAATTCAATATCGGCACCAAAGGTATGTTGTATGAAGTTACCATGGTATGAGGATATCTGCAGACCATTTGAGCATCGGACCTTCATCAGCGCTTGATATCCAGTCTCTCTTGTAACGGAACGCACAACTTCATGCGATAATTTTTCGTTATCCCGCGGAGCGACGAAGTTGGGGTAGTAGAATGTCTCTCCTCCGGTAGCAGCAGCAACATGACCTGTAAAAGTTAGCTAATTTGAATAATCATCACGGAAGTCTGCATTTATTTACCTATTGTTGCGATATCAAGATATCCGCCGCCAGGAGCAGCAAGGAACAAGTCAATACCAACTCCAGTCGCAACCATTTTATCTGCTGCTTTCCGCCAGCCAGGATGCTCAGTAGTGAATAGCTTTTTGT
This sequence comes from Monilinia laxa, assembly GCA_009299455.1. NCBI lineage: Eukaryota > Fungi > Ascomycota > Leotiomycetes > Helotiales > Sclerotiniaceae > Monilinia > Monilinia laxa. The sequence goes on from VIGI01000012.1 coordinate 1,465,739, forward strand.
CTTGCTCTCCACCATGTTGTTTTCCATCATCACGGAGGAATAATCTCCCAGGCCCCCAGGTTGGAAGAGCCGACAAAGAGCATACAATTTTCCCTCCAGTCTTCTCAAGAGCTGCCAAAGCAGCATTGATAGTTGGAAGTAGTGCTGGTTCAGGATTTTTAATCTGGGAAAATAGCTGTGGCAGTTGGCTCAGTAGAGAAGTGATGTTGGACTTTGCTTCATACGGATCCACGAAGAGTCCGTCACTAAGTGGAACAAACGGATCCTCAATGTCCGGCATAATCAGCATTTGAGCTTGGTCTAATGCAGGATTCATATTGTAAAAATGAATGTCCTTATCGAAAGTCACGAATCCGACTTTCGATCCTTCGGGAATTCTGCGTTTCAGAGAACCATCCTCTTCAGTCGCATCATCACCTCCGTATAAAGCTGCCAGAATACCTTCACAGAATGCTTCCAAGAACCCTTTGTTCAGCGCTTCTTGGCCAACGTCAATCAGGAAGATCCATCTCAAGCCAACAGGCTCTTGCGACCAGTATTCTTTTGGAACCAAGAATTCAACAGTCCCGCGCATCAACTCAGGTCTTTGCTCCCTATCAACTCTAGCACCCTGTGGTGTAGTCGCACAAAAGTACTCCGCAGGTACATCGTTCGCGTAGTTACACATATTGCACACAAACTTATTGCCTCCGGATCTGAATACCATAAATGGGTTGATATATGCACGACATCTGTGACATCTAGGAGGACCTGTTTCGCCAAAGTCCAAAACGGGTATCTCAAGCTCACCTGGCTGCAATGGGGCCAATGGTTGCAGAAGAAGACCAAGCGGCAAGCCGGTTGAATGTAACGCGTCTGCCGTAGATGGAATATTGTTCATCGTTAGACGTGCAAATTTTGGTGAAGCGTTCCCTTGATCGTATGCAACGAATGGTACGGTAGCCGTAGGGGGAAGGTGGTGCTCAAAGGTTGGGTACACATTTTTGAGGTAATATTGGGCTATCGCATCTCTCGATCGAGGTACACTGGGGATTTGATCCGGGTCTACTCGTCCTTGCGCCGAAGTCTGCACATTAGCAGCGTAGCCATCACCAGATCCATTTCTCGCCGCAAATTCGGCAGCCGTGGCAGGATTCGCAGGATTAAAGGGCGCGTTCGCAGGAGCAGGAAATTGTGACATTTGAGGTGTGATGGGCGAATTTAGGAACTGGCCACCTGGAGAAGGAATTGATGAAGGGTCGGCATTGAGATAAGCTGAAGGGGGAACGCCGCCCTGCGGTATCCCATTAAATGCTTGTGAGGAGCCTTGAGGTTCGACAACATGATATGCGTGCCTATCCTTCTTCTTTTTCCTTGCCGCTGGTTGTTGATTAGATATCTGTAGATTCTCCATGCCGAGATCATTCGGATCGGTGGGAGGTATCATAGGGTTTCCAGGGCCTGGTGGATAGGCAGACTGTCCACCGTAATATGGTTGCTGCTGCTATGCACTATGTCAGCTCATGTATAAAAGGATTGAATTGCTTCCAGCTGGCTTGTAATAGAACAGATTGCCTTACGAAGGGAGGTTGCGCCATATTATCTATCAAAGATTCGGGCAGTTGTGAGATATTAGAAGATTATATGGATGTGAAATAGTAGAGAGTCTTCGACGACATGTGATATTAACAGAAATAACTGGCGAAACAAATCGAAATAGAACAAGTCAAGTTACCAACTAATAACTGAATGGAATTGAAGATATAAATTCCGTCCCACCACTCCTTAATTAAGGCTACCTTGCCTCTCATAGGTATATTCACGGGTATCCAATAATTCCGATGTCTTGACCAGACCTAAACCTTAAATCCTTAGCGTGTTTTCGTATTATTGGCGGTACTCGGTCGCGGCTACAGCCTTTCCAAGCTACAATAAGATAGATAGCCTTGTTTTATTATTATTCCTTGAAAGATTAACCCTTCCTCTCTGCAACCATCACAGAATGCGATAACAATGTTTACATTTTGTTCCTTACAGGGAGCGCAATCCGAATCATCGGCGTCGCAATCATTACTTGAGCTTGATGGAGGACTAAAGGTGCTGATTGATGTTGGATGGGATGAAACTTTTGATGTTGAAAAGTTGAGGGAGCTGGAGAAACAAATCCCAACCCTCTCACTTATTCTATTGACGCATGCGACCGTTCCTCATATCTCAGCATATGCACATTGCTGCAAACATTTCCCTCTCTTTACTCGAATACCTGTCTATGCAACACACCCTGTCATCGCGCTTGGAAGGACTCTCTTGCAAGATTTATACTCCTCAACACCATTAGCGTCGACCGTTATACCTACAACCTCTTCATTCCTTCTTCAACCTCCGACAAAAGAGGAAATCAACTACTACTTTTCGCTTGTTCGTTCTTTGAAATATTCTCAGCCACACCAGCCTCTTAATGGAGTCACAATTACGGCCTACAATGCGGGGCACAGTTTAGGAGGCACAATATGGCACATTCAACACGGACTCGAGTCGATAGTATACGCAGTGGACTGGAATCAAGCTCGTGAGAATGTCTTGGCTGGTGCGGCTTGGCTAGGTGGAGCGGGAGCAGGAGGGGCAGAAGTTATTGAACAGTTGCGGAAGCCAACAGCATTAATATGTAGTAGTAAAGGGGGAGAACGGGTTGCCTTGCCCGGAGGAAGAGCCAAGAGAGATGAGCTTTTGCTCGATATGATCAAATCATCGATTAGCAGAGGAGGCACTGTTCTTATACCAACAGATTCTGGAGCTCGAATGATGGAACTTGCATATCTTCTAGAGCATGCTTGGAGAACTGAAAACCAGGAAGAGGAAAGTGCATTCAAATCAGCCAAGCCTTACTTGGCAGTGAGTACCAGCGAAATGACGATGAGATATACGAGAAGTATGTTTGAGTGGATGGACGAAGCCATCATTCGGGAGTTTGAAGCCCAGCCCGGCCATGAGGAACAACAAACTGGGCAACAAAGGAGAAACGCACAGGAAACAAAATCAAACGCTGGGCCATTTGAATTCAAACATCTTCGAATACTAGGACGAAAGGGTCAAATAGATCGAATTTTGAACGAGACGGATAACTTAGGACGATCTGTGGGGAAGGTTATTCTTGCTAGTGACACTTCTATAGAGTGGGGATTCTCGAAAGAAGTGCTTCGGAAAATTGCGGATGATGATAAAAACCTTCTGATATTGACAGAAAAACTGAACCAGATCAATGGGGCTCCAGGCTTGGGAAGAACTCTTTATTCATGGTGGGAAGAACGGCGCAATGGGCTCGCCTTAGAACCAGGCGCGGGTGGAGCGGGTCTAGAACAAGTCTTTGGAGGTGGAAGAGATCTCGAGATTAGAGAACCTAAACGTATCCCATTGGAGGGCAATGATCTAGCTGTTTACCAGCAGTGGTTAGCGACACAACGTCAGTTGCAGAACACTCTTCAGCCGGGTAGTGCTACAGCCCTTGAAGCTTCTGCTGATATTGTTGATGATGCTTCATCGGATTCATCATCAGATTCCGATGATTCTGAGACTGATCAGCAAGGAAAAGCTCTCAATATATCCGCAACTATAGGGCAAGCGAATCGGAAAAAGATTGGTTTGAGTGATGAAGATCTTGGTATCAATATTCTTCTTCGAAAGAAAGGAGTTCACGACTTTGACGTGAGAGCAAAGAAGGGTCGTGATAAGATGTTTCCTATGGCGATCAGGAGGAAACGAAACGATGATTTTGGGGAACTAATCAGGCCCGGGGAATTTCTGCGGGCGGAAGAACGGGACGAGGTTGATGGACAGGAGCCACAACGTCCTGGAAAGTATGATACAAAAGATACCCTTGGCAAAAAACGAAAGTGGGATGATGTTGCAGCTTCCGGTAAACGTAGAATGCCGAATGAAGGCAAGCGACAGCAGGTTGAAAACAACGAGGACGGCTCTATAGCAGATGTTCTAGAAGAGGATGACTTACTGGATATCGTAGAAGAAATTCCAGGGCCATCGCGTCTGGATATTTCTACCGAGACACTCAAAATCAACCTTCGAATCGCATTTGTCGACTTTGCAGGGCTTCACGACAAACGCAGTCTTCAGATGTTGATACCTCTGATTCAACCTAGGAAGCTGATATTAGTTGGTGGTATGAAAGATGAAACTTTAGCACTCGCCAGCGATTGCAGAAAGCTTCTTGGTAACACCAAAGAAAAACTCGTGGATGTGTTCACTCCAGAAATCGGCATTATAATTGATGCAAGTGTAGACACCAATGCATGGGCTGTAAAGCTCACTGATTCTTTGGTGAAACAACTGCGCTGGCAGAATGTGAAGGGTTTGGGAATTGTTACTCTTACAGGAAGATTAGAAACTACACATATTGACAACGACTCTCACGACTCGGAAGGGGCTAATAAGAAGCAAAAGATGTTGACAGGAGAATCAGAAGAGACCCCAACGCAGACAGCTCTCGATTCCGCGAAAGCTGTTGTTGAAATGCCAATCCTAGATGTTCTACCTTCGAATTTGGCATCAGCAACAAGATCCATTGCTCAGCCTTTGCATGTTGGTGATTTGAGATTAACAGATCTACGGAAAATCATGCAATCTTCTGGTCTTACTGCAGAGCTTAGAGGAGAAGGTACTCTTCTGATCGATGGGTCTGTAATTGTCCGTAAAACTGGCACGGGAAGGATTGAAGTAGAAAGCGTTGGCGTCACAACTACCTCCTTTTACGCTGTTAAGAGGAAGATTTATGAAGGACTCGCGGTAGTGACAGGTGGATAAAGGATCAAATAAAGCACCATTGATATTTCTATTAAACTTCTAAGGATAGTTGGGCAGCTGCAGAATTTTTGTAACAATACCACAAGAGACGACCTCAAAGTTGGGGCTCATCTTAAACTCACAAAAATATAACAATTTTCACAAAATCTATTGTGGGTGATTCATCCTCCAGTTAACGGGTGATGCCTGGGGGTACATTGTCATAATGTTTGATGATGTCTTTTTGAAACATCTAAGATGAGTTTGTTTATTAGAAGCGTTCCATGACTCACAAGGATTCTTCCCATTCACAACTGCTCTTGTCTTTTGATTCTAGTACAGCCCTCTTCATCCTCTATTTAATCACAACCTTCCGTGATTTAAAAACTCTTATTATATTCATCAACATTTTACTCGTCCACAACCTTTCTTGATGCACCCTATCGCCCACATCTTTACGTCAACTAGACTATCTCTCCGTCAAACAACAAGAAAAACAAGCTTCAGCATATTCATGCTCAACTCTCCATCGTGGCGTCCTTCCATTTGCTTCCGTTTGAAGACGTACAGGTCATCGTTTCTTACAAAACATTGTGTGATCCCTTAAGCAGCTTCCAACAAGTCCAACTTCTCCGTGTACAAATCCTCGACGTCGCAGGTTGCGAAATCTTCTACTACCAGGAACTCAAAGCGCTAGCCGATAACTCAAGTGGTTGGAATAGATATCACGGCCGGGATTCAGGACCACCACCTCCGCCTTATCCACCCCAGCAACCTCACTCACGCCAGCTCATCCATCAACCTTTTATTGCACAAGTCCCTGTTCTCTATCCTTCCAGATTACTTCAATAAATGTCCGGCATACCTTTTAATTCTATCCACGGCGTGGACTCTGGTCCACTCCCCCCTGGCACAGGTATGGCGTTCCCAGGTTCCCCATTCTCACCCATGGGGTATATCCCACCACAACATGCCTATGCCGATCCTTTCGGTAATGTAGGTTATGGCCCACCAGGCTTCGCAGCCCCTCACTATCAATTTCCCGGTACGCATCCCGCCCCGTCACCTGTCGACAACAGCGGTATGCCAGGCGTTAGCGTCAAAAACCAATTCGGTGGTTGTGGTATTCCCCCAGGCTACAACTATCTCTTTCCTCCCTCCCATTGCCTCATCCATGTTTTTCAAACGGGCTCAACACCACCTTGGCAAGCACGCTCACCGCTCTACCCTTACGATGCGGTCAATCACAAGAAATTCTTCGTTCCGACTAATGTGACGGTTAAGGATATGATGGTTCAGCTTGGGTGTGATAATAAGGATCCAAATAAGAATGTTATGACAGAGGTTATAGAGGCGGGTAATGGTAAGTGGTCCAAAAATATGATTTTCAAGGGAGGGGATAAGGATAGGATGAAGATGTCGTTGAAGGATTTAGGATGGGAAATGGAGAGAAAGAGAACGGGTTTGCCGGGTCAGGGGCCATTGGTTTGGGTTTATGTTACGAAGGATTAGCATGTTTTGGGTGGGAGGATACGTAGTTTGTCAAGGCTCCTAAGCCATGGGTGATTGTGAGGATTGGGGTTTGAGAATTGTCATCATCTTTTCGAAACATTTCTTCATAAGTCTGGGTTTCTTCGAGGTTTTATCTACAGACCCGATTTTTACTTTTACCTTTCTGGAATGCATATTCGTTACGAGATTTCTATAGCATCATGAATCAAGTAGCCATCAGAATCATAATATTACACCAATGCATCATTATATCGATATAGTAAAAATACGCATGATCTCACACTCAAATGCCTCATCAAGTTCTATCTTCATACTCGCAATTCACATTTTTCCTATAATTGTATTCACTGTAGCCCTCTCTCTTTTTAGATGCGCTTGTGATTTGTCAACCGTTCGTGAATGTATGATTCCTGCAATGAGTGATTTAATCATGAATGCTGCGAATATTCACGGGCGAGATCAAAGTTCTGGTACGCAATTACTTTTTCGAGGATAGTAAGATATATTATGGATCAAGCCCTCTGAAACTTCCAGAGGCGGTGGGAATCCATAAGAGACTCAACTTTCTCAGGCTACTCTACCATATTGTTACCTACCTATTATTTGATACTCAACAACTGCTATCATACTCATCAGCTCACACCCGCTGATATGGATATCGAGGGCAAATTATAATGCCAATAAATATTTGTTATCCAAGAAACCGGGTAAGTCCAAAGTAGATAAGTACCCCATTCCCGAGGTACCCGTGATAACCGAAGCCCCTTTTGGGTAGGTGTATGCGAGTCAGGAACTCCACAAGCCGTTAGACACGATGCTCTCTCTCCATACGGAGTACGGAGTACATAACAGCTAACCCCATCTATCACCCGGGAAGCAGCGATGTCATCATCTAGATGAAACGACAGATTACATGCAAACATCAAGTAAATGTTTGCTAGCACGCGGATCTTCTTGAAGCTTTGTGCAAAGCCGATGGATGCTGTATCGTGTTTATCATGCTGGCTTTCGTACTTATCGTCGTCCTTGGAGTGCCGCTTTGCTCTTTTTGGTATGTCCATGCGATGATAAAAAGATAGGTGGGGTACAAATCGTTTTATATGCATCCTCTAATAGGAGCCACGATAAGATTATGCTCTTTTTCGAGAGGGGTCCAATAGATTGTACGGAGTAATGGAAAGTTATCGTGGTTGGGATTTCTGTAGTCATGATTGACTGATATACACACTTAGTTCTTACCTAATGATCTGATGGTTAAGTGAATCGCAATATATATAGATACCTAGGTATTGAGGGGTCGCTGGTTTGTTTCTTTGCTTCTCATCTTTTCTTCCCCTTCTTGCTGTATCACTCAAGTATATTGATTTTGTTGGGTTTGATCGCTCTCTCTGAATATAAAATGTCTACAGATCAAGTTCCAGTCTCGCTCCCATTTGTGGGGGGCAAGAAGACGGGCTTGGAGCATCCTCTTGGTCCATTGACTGCTGGGGAAATATTGCAGAGTTCGAAGATTATCAAGGGTTTGTGGCCTGCGGAGGTTACAGTCCAATTCAAAACCATTACTCTTCAGGAACCCGAGAAGGCCGAATTGGTCCCATTTCTCAATGCTGAGCATTCGGGATCTGCTCTTCCTAAGATCGATAGAAAGAGTTTTGCGGTTTACTATCTCAGGAATACTGTGAGTTTTGATTACCTGGCTGTTGCTCCCATTTTTATTTGCCCGAGTGGCAATTGGTGAGAATTTATGCTAATGTCCCATCTGCAGGATAAATTACACGAAGCTATCATCAATCTGTCTACTGGTGAAGTAGAGAGCAATGTCAGACTTGGCCCAAACGTCCACAGTAGTGCCGATGGGGAAGAGATCATAGCAATAGAAAAAGCTGCCTTGGCAGATGCTGGAGTAAATGCAGAGATTGCAAAGCTTCAATTACCAAAAGGAACTGTAATTGTTTGCGACCCATGGATTTATGGTAAGTTTTTTCCAAATCTCCAACGAAGACTTGATACTGACAATTCTTAGGCTCTGACGGAATCAACGAAGGGCTTTTCACCGATGAAAAACGCTTTTATCAATGTTTCCTTTACATCCGAGACCCAAACAACCCCAATGAGGCGGATAGCAATCATTATGCTATGCCTCTTGCAATTTCTCCAGTCGTCAGTGCAGAGAGTCTGAAAGTTACACGTATCGATTTCATGCCAACTGGAGCCGACAACACAACCAAAGAACCCTCACCATATAAAGTTCAACCTGCCAACGAATATATCCCCGAAGCACAAAAACTTCGAAAGGATCTTAAGCCATTGAATGTTCTTCAACCCGAAGGTGCTTCTTTCAAAGTATCGAATTTCAGTGAACAAGGGCATACCATTGAGTGGCAAAAATGGGCCTTCAAGCTTGGATTCAACCAGAGAGAAGGCATGGTTCTATATGACGTCCACTATGACGGGCGTCCTCTCTTCTACAGACTTTCTCTTTCGGACATGAACATTCCATATGCCGATCCTCGTAGCCCCTTCCACAGAAAAGCAGCTTTCGATCTCGGTGATGCAGGAGCAGGTATCATGGCAAACAATCTCCAACTCGGGTGTGATTGTCTAGGTTCAATCCACTACCTCTCTGCCGTTTTAAACAACGACAAAGGAGAACCCCTCGAGATGCCAAACGTAGTCTGCATTCACGAGCAAGACAACGGTATCGGGTGGAAACACACCAACTACAGAACCGGTCGCGCAGCCGTCGTCCGCAACCGAGAACTCGTCCTCCAATCCATCATCACCGTCTCAAACTACGAGTACATCCTCGCCTTCCAATTCAACCAAGCCGGAGAAGTCATGTACGAGGTCCGCGCCACCGGAATTCTCTCCACCCAACCTATCGACGAAGGCATCACACCGTCCCATGGGGAACCGTCGTCCATCCCGGTGTCCTCGCCGCCCACCACCAACACATCTTCTCCCTCCGCGTCGACCCCATGATCGACGGACCCCTCAACAGTCTCGTCTACGACGAAGCGCACCCCATGCCCCGCAGCGACTTTAACCCCCACGGCACCGGCTACACCGTCAACAGCACGCCCATCACCACCTCCGGCGGCTACGACCTCGACTACGACGTCAACCGCACCTTCAAGATCCAAAATTCCTCGGTCCACAACCCCATCAACGGCAAACCCGTCGCCTACAAAATCCACGCCCCGCCCTTCCAAAAAATGCTCGCCAACAAAGAATCCTTCCACCACAAACGCGCCGAGTTCGCCGACCACAACATCTACGTCACCTCTTACCGCGAGGACGAGCTCTACGCCGGCGGCAAATACACCAACCAGTCGCGCGGCGGGACGGGCGTGCGCTCCTTCGCCGCGCGCAACGACAACGTCCAGGACAAGGACATCGTCGTCTGGGTCCAATTCGGCATCAACCACGTGCCCCGCATCGAAGACTTCCCCGTCATGCCCGTGGAAATTATCAAGGTGGCCCTGAAGCCCGTAAACTTCTTCTCCAAGAATCCCGCGCTGGATGTCCCGCCCAGCGAACAGAGTTTCAACAAGAGTGTCCTAGCCAAGGACAGCCCCGCGCAGCATCATCAGGGAGGCGGGGAGGCCATCGTGGGAGAAAAGGGCCAGGTATGTTGTGTTGCGGAAGCGAGCAAGTTGTAGGTAGGGGGGTGCGAGCTGGTAGGGAGGATGTGATGTAATGCGATGCGATGCGATGCGATGCGATGCGATGCGATGCGATGCGATGCGATGCGATGCGATGCGATGCGATGCGATGCGATGCGATGCGATGCGATGATATATCTGCAGGTTTTGAAGTGACGGGCAATGCGGTTTTGATTGGGGCGTTGGGCGTTACTTATATGAAGGGAACATCAGGAGAATGGCTAGCTATTGTGGAATTCAATCAGCTGAAAGTCATGCAGAAATATACATATCGTACTCCAAACTCTTTGTTTGTTTGTTCTTTGCTTGCCCTTAGGTTTTGTGCGTATGATGTTGTTCCAGTGCCCTATCTCATATGTTCTAGCATCTCCTCGTTGCGCCGTGCCCCGGGTGGAATGAATGTCTATCCGTAACATTGGAACCAGCATCGTCAACAGGCGAAAAGAAAAAGAAAAAGTATTCGAAAAATGACGGGACATGATCTTTCTTACTTTCTTTCTTGTACTGTTTAAGGGGGGGGGGGTCTACGGTAGTCATTTCATTGCATTGCTCTCTCAATATAATGCAACAAGAGTATATTATCAGAAGATCAAAGTGAATACTTGCTTATTAGTAGCTAAACCTGAGCTATCAAATCCATCTATCCATCCGCTCTTTAACAAGTTCTGTTTTGAATTTTTCCATCCTACCCTGGATGGAGATTTCCCATATATACACAGACACAAACACAGCAAAGTGGCCACAACCACTCCATTTCACCCCGTGCAGATCCAGATTTCTTTGGCTCTGTCTCATTCACCATGATGCATGTCCCATTCCATTCCATACCATCCATCCATGCATCTCCCCATCTACCAATCCATCCGTTTTACAATAAAATAATTTGCGCCCAAACCCCATGCATCCATATTCCAGTCCATCCCATCCCATTCCTTTGCAAACGCATTGATCATTTCTCCAACCAGATTTCTTCCTGAATCTACAATTCATTCAAAAAACCACCAGATTGAGCGAACCTCGTCTGGTATTCTCTCAGATCCGCCCAATTACTTAGTTCTTCCTCTTCATCAATCACCCCATCAGCACTCGCACTCCTAGCACCACCCGGACTCGATCTCTCGAGTTTCATAAGGATATGCAAGAATTTGCCTAGGTATTCCTCTGTGCTTAATGCTAGAGGTCCTTTGCGGTTTTGTGGGGTGTCGACTAGAGTTGAAGCTATCTGACGGATTTTGTTGACCTTGAATGATAACTGTTAGTGAATCCGAAAGGAAGATTACTAAATGGAGGGGGTAAAAGAAGGGTAAACTCACAAAACTGCCGCCGTTGGGCTCCATATTAATTTGTGAAATAGAACCCAGCGCTTTCAGTAAATCCTTAACAATGCTCTCTCGTTCATTCATAACATTGGCGTCGATCGACTCCTCCGTTACTGATTGTGGAAGCATTCCATCTAAACCACTTGCCATAACACCTGGAGATCCCAATTTAAGATCCTCCGCACCTGCTTTAGCTTGAAGCTGTTCATAGGCATCTTGGAGATTCCAATACTTCTCGACAATATATGACCTGGTGGCCAGCTGGCTGGCGTAAATATTGGCCTTCTGAATGGCATATTGCTTTTTTCTCCTCTCGTCTGCCGTCACTTCATTCCAGGTTCGTCCTTCAAATCCATCTGAGCGAGCACCTGGAAGATTTTCTGAAGGTGGATAGTAGGCTTCATCTGGTTCACCAAAATCAAACTCTCCTGATTCTGATAGAACCATCAATTCATTTGGTAACTGATCCAGAACATGTTTTGCCGCACTGAGACATTGTGAAAGTACTCTCCTTTGACGTTGGTAGTCAAACACTTGATCTATTCCATATGCCACCTCCATTGTCGCAAGAGGTGTACACGTCATGTAGACCCTGATGCCCATGTTAAATCCAGTAATTCGAGATACTACACCCTCAGGTTGTTGTTGGATGTGATCGAGATAGATGTACTCGTCATCGACTTCCAATGGCAGTGGAGGGTAGGGATCGTGTGGAGTTGGTGGTGGAATGATAAGTTCACCGAATGTCGCACCTAATTGTTGCATTGATCTGATATTTTGTTTTAGCAAGAGACTTCTAAATGGGTCAAAATTACTTACCGAATACCAACGAACATGACCCAAAAGAGTCTTCTGCCAATCTCCTGTTTGATATAATCAACAGATTCCGGTTGGTCGATATACTGAGGGCTTTCTGCGCCGAATGTAGCAGGAAGATGGCCCATGGTAGACATCAGGCTTGAATTCTTGGTTCGATGGGCTCCCAACATTCGTATAATGTTTAACGTCTCTCCAAAATACAATCGACATTGTCTCCAATTGAAAGTATATGCACCGGACAATCCCAAGAAATAACTCGTGGCTGCATCATATACTGAAAGGTTCTTATCAAGGTATCCTGCCCCTCTGGCTTCAACTGCCACTTTATGACATCTTTCAACCAAAGCGAGTGAGTTTGGGAAAAGATGTTCTCGACGTTGGGCTTTCAAGTGCAGCATAGGCCTCCTGGGAAATGATGCTACCAGTATTCCGACCATGGACGCTGTCAATGCAAGAAACGATGGACTATTTAAGTCTTCTCGCTCTTTGAATGCCATCCTGAATGAAGGCTCATGTGGGAAAGGCGCAAGTGGGTGTACGTAGGTAAAGAAGTCATCAAGGAAGAGTTCGAGAGTAGCATATGGTAGTATTGATTCGGCAGAGAGGACCGCATGTGAAGAGAAGGATGCCAAAGTCGCAGCAACATTGTTTGGCGATGTAGGAGAGGAATAAGCTCCACCTGGAGATTCAAGTCTTCTCTTTTTTATGGCCTCTGCATGTCGATTTGGGGGACCTCTTCGACGACTTGGTCTTTCGAATGTGCATGGAATATCTAATGCAGCGCATGCTCGACATGGAGGACCTGATTCATCACACTATTCAGAAGATTGAATGTCAGTATCTATACACCCCGCACTCCTCCATGGGATAATTAAATCTTTGGAATTTCATATTTTGCACTTACCTTGACTTTTCTGATACTGCATGAATCGCATGCTTTCCTTAATCTATTTCCTTTGGGTGCCTCTCCGTTTCCGTTTGAAGTGCCATTCACATTCACATTCACGTTTCCATTTCCATTTCCATTCATAGACGTTGGTGGTGGTGTATTCTGCATAGGTATGCCATGATGGTCATTTGTCATTCCATCATTGTATTGTTGCATCTGTGGGGGCATCTGTGGTGATTGCTGGCCCTGTGGAGCTCCCATTGATTGAGGATCATATTGAAATGATGGTGGGACGGGGATGTTGAGTTGTTGTTGGTGTGGGGTGGGTGCGGGTGTGGGTGTGGGTGTGGGTGTTGATGTTGATGTTGGATTTGTTGATTGTGAGACATCAAAGGATCATTTGGTGAAGGAATTGATGGGCCATGTAAAGACATTTGCGTGTTGTAGTTGTGGCCATTGTTATTATGACCATTTGGTGAGTAACCAGACATATTTGTCAGTTGTAGGGAATTGGTCCCCCTGTTGATTTTCTTGGTCGAAAGTATGGATGAATGGATGGATGGATGGATGGATGGATTTGGTGTAGATACCGATGTAAATCCGGTAGAATTGGAGGGGGTGGAGGGGGAGATGTGGGAAGTGGAAGTGGGAAGTGGGAAGTGGGAGTGGGAGTGGAAGTGGGAAAGCGGGAGGAAGTGGATTTTTTATTATTTTTCCTTGGGTGTCCCGATATCTTAATATAAAAAAGATTTGGTTTTTTTTTCTCTCCCGTTATGATCTGTCTGGTCGATCTGAGGATTGGATCTTTTTTTTTTCCTTTTCTTTTCAGGTGATATTGAGGTTGAAATGAAATAAAAACGTGACAATCGTGGTGAATTAAAATACAAAGTGTCGGCCTGCTGGTATGATCTGACTGATATGGGTGGGATATGTAAGTCGAGGTAGATAGGCAGATATAGATAGATAGATAGATAGATAGATAGATAGATAGATAGATAGAGATAGAGAGATGGATAGATGGATGGATAGGTCTCGTGATCTCGTGATCTCGTGATCTCGTCGGAGAGGCTGTTGGAGTGAGGAAGGAAGGAATCGTATACCGGTGCTAGGTAGGTATGTATGTATGTATGTATGTATATGTATGTGTGTATGTATGTAACCAACCCCTCTTCAAACTATCTTGTATGTGTGCGTGTGAGAGTATATATATGTATCTCTCTCTCTCTCTCTTTCTCTGTGTATGTGTGTATATGTATATATATCTGTGTGTGTGCGTGTATCTGTATATGTACCCAGGTATTTAAATACAAGAATATAAATATAAAAAAGAATATAAAAAGAATATATAGAAAAAAAAGGTTATAAAAAGGTTATATATAAGAATGTATGCTTCTTTTTCTTCCGTATTATTAAAATTCAAAAAAAAAAAAAAAGAAGAAAAAAAAGATAATGAACCAATCCAACAAGGACAAGACAGGTGAAGTAGGTCGCTGGGATGGATATATAAAAAGATGCCAACAGCTCAGTCTGTATAAGGAATGTTCAAGAAACAAGACAAAAAGGAACTTTGATAATGATTTCTGCACAATACAGCCAACTGCTTCTTGAACCTTGAACTTGAACTCGAATCTGGGGGGGGGAAGCAGAGACAAATATTTACATCTCTCTACAGGGTTACTTCAGATGTAAACCCTTGCAGACCCTTGGTAGTCTTTTAGAGTATACCTGCTTGACGTTTTGGGGAACAGATAAAGTAAAGTAATGAAAGGTGGAAATCCTTGGGATGATCAATTGGGTCAAGTTAGAATTTGTCGTATATGGTATTATGGTGGAGGTTCGTGGGTTGTAAACCTGTGAATGGTTCCTCTAAAGAGCATAGTGGGCATGATATTTGTGGACGTTGATGGCAGCATTCAAGCAAGACAATGTGAGATATAGAACGAGATCCCTGGATTTCTACTGATACAAGGTGATGACGGTACTCTTGATGATCTGAGGTGCAAGCAGAACTATATTATACTTTGAACGAAGTGGGATATTGGAGTTTGATTCTGGGTGAGGCTGTGATTGTATGTGATGAAACTCATCAGCGATTGAAAGTTTGTTGAATCATGATAGGAGTTATAATGAGTTAATAATGGCTTGAACAAGAGAGACAACCTGGTCAGAATAAGTCATGTACGACAGTACGAGAGAGTACGAGAAACAGTTCCTGCACAGAGTCCAGACAGCATCGTTCATTAATTGTCGATGGGAAAAGCTTGATGAGATTACTACTTGGAATGATTGGACAAGGTACGATCCGCTATTATTCCAGTTAGATTTATATGTATGTTTGTATCTTTCTTGACTGAATTATGGCATACAAGTGAGTGAGGGAGTGAGTATCAAGTACAGTATAGCGTCGGTATCCCTCTTTCATAGCCATCCATGCAACCAATGGCATAGCATATAACACAATGCAATAGAATACAATACAATACAGCAATGGCAATGGCAATGGCAATGGCAATGGCAATGGCAATGACAATGACAATGACAATGACAATAACAATACAATAACAATACAATACAATACAATACAATACAATACAATACAATACAATACAATACAATACAATACAATACAATACAATACAATACAATACAATACAATACAATACAATACAATACAATACAATGCAATGCAATACAATACAATACAATGCAATGCAATACGCACAACACACCACATACATTTGGTGTGAGCAGCTATCACAATGTCTTAGGTTTAATCATCTAATATGGCAGATGGTACCTCAACCTCTATAGTTCGTACTGCTGATCTGATCTACCTACCGGTTCATTTGTAGAACCGTTCAAAAGTCCGGTTCACTGCCCATTTCCAATTGTCCATTTCAAATGTCCATGTCGAAATCCGTTTCAATGTCCAATCCTCGTTTAGGAATAGATCTTTGATGGCATGACTTATGCATTGATGCACCGCCATTCTGAGGATTTTTAGGCGGGGATGGCGGCTTCTAGAAAACCGTTAGATTGATTCTATTCATGGTCACCACATGTTTTGCTGTATTCATTCGTGCTCAAACAAGAAGTGTACTCGGTCGAGACTTGACAGTCTCCTTTCCAGCCCTTCCGGCCCTTCAGAATTGGTAATCAGGAGGGGATAGCGAAGAAGAGAGATCAGGACTCAGATATGCTATCCCTAGCACAAAAAAGGAAAGTACCGAAAGCAACGTGAGCCAAATCTTCCTAAAATCCTAGGTCATAAAGCGCCTTACCGGCACTCCGATGCAGGCCGCCTACTCTTCTACCACCTGCATCTGGGTGCTCCACAATGTCAAGAGAGACAATGGCACAGTCCATAAATTAATGATACTACTACTACTGTGCTGTACTAGTCCTGTGCTAGTACCGTCCTATCCCACAATTCAGAATGAGGTGGAGGTTGATGTCTGAGAGTATGCTGAGATAGTTGTGACTTAGTCTCCAAGGGCACTAGGGGATAAGGATGGAGACTGGTGTTTGATGAAGAAACCTCATACTTTCTGAGGAGTTTGATATGTATGCAATCAGCCAATAGTATATCGGCGAATTCGAAAGATTAGATCTACATAGCCACTGGGTCAGTATAAACCCCGAGATATTTTCCAAATTTAAACCTCCTTCATCGTTCGGCTATAGTCCTGTCTACACCTAAAGCAAGAACTATCTCGGCACCTAAGTATTATTTGCCTTCATTTGATGAACTGAATCCATGGCAGCATCATTGGCATAGAGAAAAGTGGACGATGAAAGGCTATCTTCTGCACTTCTCGAATCTCAACTTCTCATACAATTTTTGAGTTTGTCCTCTACATGCAGCTACCCAGGTGATTTCTACGGTGAGAAACCACGCAACTACGCAACCACGCAATCTCCTAAACCTCTTCCAGAATCGAATCTTCATACAGTATGACAATAAAGTTTACATGCGAGTCATGATATTTCGTCACAAATTGGCGCACATTAAAATGATCATAATTGTAATGATAATAACAATAATAATACGAAATCTATCTACAGTAGCATCGCCGACCTCATTTGTATTTCAAGCTTTCCCCACGTGCCCAGGGACGTTTAGATTTCATCCACCAATGACGATACCTGGTCACGATGCTCTCCCGTTGACAGGTCTCCATAGCTCATTTCAACAGAGTTTATAACTAATGTGATCTGTAACAAGCTGAAGATGCTGGGCGTCGAGGACCTAGGATGCCACCACTTAAGGTTCAGCGCTTTACTCCAAAGACTTCCTAGGATATCGTCTCATATATCATCATTTTTATGAGATTGCATTTGGTCTCCTGACCGCTCAATGATTCGGGATGATCGAAGCAACTGGAATTACAAAAATGGACAGCTTTCTAAATATACGCGTGAATCTATTCAGTTTACGTACTTTTTATGCTGGGAATTTGATTGGGTTCCAACCTTCAACAAGGGAAGAAGACGATAGGAATTTCATAATCTATCGCTGCATTGACTTTTCCTTTGGGAAAGGGAAGGGGGAAGGGGAGGGGAGGGGAAAGGGGTCCTACCTGGACCTACCATCGATCTGTCAAGGTTCACCAAGCACGCGTTGTAACCAGCAAGAAGGGACACAAGATCGTATGATGGGTCTACCCGTTCACATACTTTCAACCTTCCAAAGCTCCTCCACTTGGTGAATCATTTCAATGACAAGTCTCAATCTTTCAACGTCACCCCATCGCCCCGCTATCATCTCTCCATATATCGAATAATCGAAACTTTCTGCTACCGCGTGTACCGTGCGATTGCGAGGCATATACGAGACAGAATGAAAAGATTAGGGTCTTTGTATAACATAATATTATGGCGGGTGATTGATTATGCGGCGGCAATCGATTAAATCCTGTCTCTCATCCGTACTCACGTACTCCGTACTCATAGGGCTAGAGTAGTTTGAACAACAGTAAAGACAACAAATTGAGTGCATACATTTGGTATATGCAATGCACAACGTGTGCATGAAAATCTACCGTCTAGAAGAATGAGAGAAGCCAATAGGTAGGTCTCTTAGACAGACCATCCCGTTTGAAGGACTAGTTGCAATGCCACGAGGAAGAAAAGCGAACCAAAACCAATCCTTCCCCGGTACTAGCAATTTAGTATCCTGTTAGCCACAGTAGCTAGCAGTAGCTAGCAGCCTAGCAGACCATCATTCTCCTGACAGCCAGAATGCTGGGAGTCATAAATTAACAACGTGCACAAGGGCTCCGAGAGGTGGTCGCAACAGCCTTCCCATGTGCAGCGGTACGGTGGTGTTCACACGGGAGACTAAGCCTTACTTACCAGGTACGTTTTTTTCTTTGTTTTTAGTATAGTGCTAGCACGGCTAGGTATGACCATGGTCATGGCCTCATGAACGTGCGAGGCTTAAAGGCTGAGGGCTTGAAGCTTATCATTTAGGTGTGTATGATGATTACTAGATTCTGGATTCTGGATTCTAAATTCTAAATTCTAAATTCTGCCCAGGTGGAACAATAATAATGCTCTACCTACGGTAGGACCGGCAGATGCCTGCAAAGACCGATACCGGTCCCCCCCCCCCTGGCTCGTAGGTCGACTACTAGGTAACTAACTACAGTACTATCCATGGAATGTGATTATGTGAAATAATACAAGCCATCTAGTTCAAACCATCTACCATCTACCATCCATCAATCGACAAGTTCCAAGTTCCAAGTTCCAAGTTCCAAGTTCCAAGAAGTAACTACTACTTTTATGAACTTTCCCATCACAATTTGAACCTTTTCCATTGGATCACATTCGTTTTCTTGGTTCGGATTCCGGGAGAGACAGGTTCCTTGATACTGGGCTGCCTCATTTCTTTTAAACTTTTACCCTCCTCCTTTCTTTTCCCCAAACAGTCGTCAATTTTGGCCGTCAAACGGTCATGCCTATGACTAGTAAGTTTCTTGATCAATGATCACGACTTTCCGGAAACATTTTGAAAGAACCCTGGACCCATCTAAGCAGTCCTGACTAGCGGTACAAGGTATGTGCATGCCAGCCATGCGGTTGATGTGTCAATACGTATCCTCCTAAAGTACAGTAAATTCTGCTTAGGTCGTGTAGTCTCGCTTCCATAATCCACTTCTCCCAAGCTCAAATCAGCCTTGAAGGTTAAACCTTCCAACTTCTAACTTCTCATGGCGGCTAACCCTTACGTTTCCATAACTCACGTGCTCTCGCCTCGGTCATATTATGGAGATCCCTTCTTAGAGTAGCACCGAAATATCTTGGGACGGCGACCCTCTCACAAATGCATTCTTCGCCTTACCAAGTTTGATCTCAAGTAGATGCACTTATGCAGCAAGGCATCTGAATTGGAATTGTGAATGGCTTCTAACTTCTAAGTTCTATAGCTACTGTACGATGCTGCACCTATTTGGATTAGTATTCTGCAGGTGATGTCAGGAAAGGTTGAAAGCTTTTTTCACTTGCATCTTTCGCTCGGAGTTTCATCATCGGTGAGCAGTTCCTACCGACGCACTACTCCTTTGATAAAAAGCTTCATCATTTCTCATGGGCCGTGGCTTATGTGGCTGTGTTATTATTACTGTGCTATTCCCCAAGAAACGATTAATCTTAAGTTGCTTGTCATGTCAGACGAGCGCGGCGCGGGTATCATTAAACTTCCCGAGACATCCGACAACAGACGCCCCGGTACTCGTATACACCTAATCTAATGGTACGGATATGGTGCAGTAAGGCAAAATGATAGCCGCGCAAATGACAACAGTCTAAACGACAACTTTCGAGGTTTCAACCCGTTTCACATCTTAGTCAGGAGCCTCCTGGATCTCGCTAGCCTGGCCATTAACAGGAATCCGGTTCCAGCGAGGAGATCGATGGCTGCAAATATCTGCGCATACTCGTATCCCCCGTTTTTCTTTTGGATTAACACCCCTCCAATGGGTGGACCTGTTAACACCGCAAAACTTACTACGGTGAACACCATTCCCATCCTGACGCCTGCCTTCCTCAAGTCGGTAGTGAGACTACTCAACGTGGCTGGGAACAGTCCTTGAATGCCCGCTGCGAATATACCATACATCACAGACCATGCGTACAGACCACCTCGTGTCGAGACTGCAATCCAGCAAAAACAAAGGAGGCTGTCTATGATTGCTATTGGGATGAGTGTATTGAGTGGTCCAAACACCCTATCTGCCAGGTGATTTGGAATAACGCGTCCTGCTACTCCTACTGCATTGAGTACGATGATTATATTTATCGATTCTGCAAGAGGTACTCCAATAATCGAACGCGCATATGCCCCCAGGTAATAAAAACCAAAGTACAATCCCCAAAAGTTCTGTTTGCTATCATTAGTAGATGTCCCATTAACCAACCAGAATCGCAACTTACAAAAAACATCCCAGCTGCGAATAGCATATATGGAACATCTTTGAAAGATGGATAATCAACCCATGCACCACTCTTCCTCGGAGGCACCCTCTGTTTGATCCCAATATTACAAATCCCAAGGCACACCAATTGAATAAGCCCCAGCGATCTCATCGTCCACCCAAACCCAATCTTCGGCAACAACTGCTGAACCATGATCGGAAACACCACACCACCAGTTGCACTCCCCGCCGCCGAAATCCCAATCACTAAGCTCTTCTTCGTACTGAAATACGTACTTAGTGTTGCTAGTGCAGGGCAAAACAAACAGCCATTTCCAAGACCCATGCATATTCCTTGGGCGAGAAATACTTGCCAGTAGGTTGTGGAGATGGACGTCATGAATAATCCGAGCAGACAGAGAATGGTGCCGATGAGGAATATAGAGCGGAGATGTCCGGCGTCGGTGAGGCGTCCCGTGATGGTTCCGATGAAGAAGAGGAGGAAGATTTGCATAGAGCCAATCCAGGATATGTCGGAGGCGGGCCGCGAGAGGGAGCTTATGTAGTAGGTTTGGAAGACGCCAAAAGAGTTTATAAATCCCCTGGAATTCTTGTTAGGTGAGTGCGTAGATGAAGAAGGAGAGACGCTAACCATGTATTCATGATGACGAGATGGCTGAGGATAACTGTGAGTTCTGAATTCAGCAAACGGTTTTGTGGATATATCAATATATTCTAAAGAGATTCTCGCGCCAAATATATGCGAGTTCTGAGCTTTATCCTTGTCTTTGTCTTGATTTTTGTCCTCATTTCAGTATTTTTCTCTTCCCTTACGTTCAACTTCACAAATATACTTGGACTCGCACTTGCGCCTTCTTTCAAAGAGATATTTTGCATAAGTTCTTCCACATGGAGCGCATCGTCCCTTGAACTCGCATCTTCGTCATCTTATTCCTTCTCATCACCACTCCTCCCGTCCTAAAATACACACCTAGAGTTCCACCACATTTTCCACCTGCTCCCCATCAAACCAAAACTACACTCAACACAACCCCTCCCCCCAATATCTCCCCAACACAACAAAATCACAAAATAGAATAAAACACACCTTGCACCCAAGCCCTCCACCCCCCATCAGGCGGCGGCCCAATAGCTCTCCAACTCGCCGTCGTCCCATTAGTTCTGGTGCGGTGCGCAAGTAGGTCTTCGAATGTGGGTTCTTTTTCTTCGTCATCGGGTGGTGGTAGACAGGGTTTTGAGAGTTGTGGGAAGGGTGAGATGGGGGGTTCTTCTTGGGCTTTGGGGGGGCCGGGGATGCTGCTTCTTGAGGTGCTGGTGGACGTGGTGGGGTGCGGATTATAGTTGGGGTTGGGGTTGGAAGTTGACATTGTGATCTTGGGAACTTGATGGTTTCCTGGGCTGTCTGGTGTTCTCAGGAGAGAGGGTTAAGGTTGATCGGATGAATGGTGGTTTGAAACTTTTGAAACCTCGTCTATGGAAGAAATTTTTGGAATTTTGAATGTGAGATGGATTGGGAACTTGTGAGTCATTCCCTTGATTTTCTTCGTTTACTTTGCGGACTTTATTTATTTTGGCCCCTTGACGTTTTGGTCGTTTGAATGAGAAGGGGGGGGGGGGGGGGGGGGGAGAAGAGTCATGGATAGGATAGGATAGGATAGGATAGGATAAATTGAGTGGATCTGGCGAAGTCGTCTCGAATATGTACGAGATATGAGGCAGAAGCTCCAAAAATTTAGAGATAACGGGAACAGTTGAGGAGGCAGGATGTATGGAAATCGTGAGAAATTGAAAGTTTAAGTTACAGTAAGTATCGGGAAAACTTGGTGATTGTTGACCGTTTGCTATAGGAAATGCTTACTCCCGTCTCTGAAGGTGGGGGTTAGAATTTTGGTGTTTGGTCTAGATGCATATGGTAGAGATGATACGACTAGAAAAGTAATACGGTTTTAAGATCAAGAATATAATGAATGGACTTATTCAATAGAGCAGTAGATCGAGAACAAAAGTCGAGGTTTAAATCAACTGAGAGAGGAGGTGAAAGAAAATAGCTCCTGGGTAATCAAATACAAGTAGGTAGTTAAAATATGCATGAATCTCCAAACGTGAATATGCAATTCCCCAAAAGCACAGATGAATGCGTAATGCAACTATGACTATATTCCACACCATCCATCGTATCATCCAATCAGTACACCCTTCTTCGCAATACCACTACAGTAGCATACACCCTTACCACATAAGGAATAACTCCCTGAAGAACAAACCAGATACCCGGATCTACAACGCTTGGGTGGCTTAGAAAAGATGACAAACCATCAGACCAACGCGGGGTTCAAACCCCGCCATCATGATCATGGCATTTCCGCCCGGAACAAGATAATTCTTCGCCGATTCTTCCGTCGTTAGGATTCCCGCCGCAACAATATATAGTACGCTGATTTCTAAGCAAACGAAAACGAAGACGAAAATGAGAGTTGGGTGTCCGCGTGGATGCATGGAGTCTTGCGATTGAGCACATGTCGAAAGAAGGGCTCGCTCGCGATCGCTCGCTGCATCCATCGGTTCCCCGATTTGACATGGCATGGCATGGCAGATGCCAAGTCGGGCTGGGGTGCCGGGTTTTGGCGTGGGGTATTCTGTGTTGGATGGGTGCCGATGGGTGCCGATGTCGCTGTGTAGATTGTGTGAGGGCTGACGGGGTGCAGTATGCGCAGGGCCCTGGTTGCTTGGGATCTCTGGGTAGCTGGGGTGGTGGGTGGTCAAAAGGGAGGTTTGCCGAGGACTGGGGCGTATACGATGCTTGTGCGCTGATTGTTTGGTTCGTATGGGATGTTTACTAATCATAACGCGATGATGAAAGGTTTTGTGCACGTTGCTTTGCATCTGTATTTGGAAGTTTGTGCGGGATTCGGAATTGGTTTTGATGCTGGGGAATTTCTATTGGGGGTATTGTGCTACTTACTTGCTGCATACGATAAACCTGCTATGATTAGTGCGTGTGCGCAGTATAGAGAGTGGAATGGAGAAGTAAATGATGGAAGCGAATCACATAATTGGTCGGTGTAGAGAGGTAATTAGATAGGGTGAGATATTTTTGGTATTGGGAAGTGTGATTCCTGTAGATTTAAAGCTGGTATGGTATTGAGTAAGCTGATGTAGGTATTTAGAATTGAAATTTTGCCACTAGATAATGGCCGACTCTTGACCGCTATCAATGCTATACAGTATTATTATTGAGAAGTTGAAACAACCTCTAATGCAAACATCTCATCCGCTTGATATCAATCTTCTTAAATTGACTGACACAAGATACCCGTTCTCAAATCTCACTCAACCCACAACCAGCCCATCAAATATAAACTCCGCCCCTCTTTAACCTCACCACATCATCCTCAAATCCAAATCCCAAACATTTATTAATCTCAAAACTTACATTCGTCCCTGCCGCTTCTTTCACTGCATCCTTTCTAGCTCTACAAGCCTTACCTTTGTTTTCGCCACTACCTTGTCAGGGGGAAGTGAGCCCATTCAATGACCTATAGAAAGAGAATCTAGTTCCGGGTTGAACGGTATGACGACGAGGGCGGAAAGCACAGTGCTGTGGGCAACACCGTTGTCGATGAATGAATACGTGTTGATGATTACAGCAATGAATGCTATAAAGGTTTCGATGCTATAGGATGATATGAGATTGCAGAATTGTACTGGTAAATATTTCTCAATTCTAAGTGACATTGATAGAGGTTGAATCTTGAGCCCTGTAGAGAGTCAGTCGTGATTTCTTTCGTTGATAAGTTAATTGTGGCAAGCTTAGCATCATCCTAATGGTAATGGCTTGAAACAAATCCTCAATCGCTGGGCCTATGATTTGATTGCGACAAATCTACCGTAGCTTGTTCAATATTTGGGCGATGGGTCTGCCAATAGTATAGGCCTTCAGAGCATAAGCTGTGAGAAACTTGACCATAATATCCCGTCAATAGTCACCCCAAATTTCATAAAGATAGTTTTCCCATAATCAACATTTCCCATATGTGGCGCGGTGATATAGTCACTGTGTCAAAATATTTTGGTGAATTCATCGCAAGCATCAAGGTCACTTTGTAGAACCAAACTCCAAGACTCCTGAATCTGCATCTCAATTGTAGTTCCAGGCCTTATTCCTGGCGGGTTGAGTACTATAGCAACTAGTAACGTTTCCATTCAAAAATTTAGATAGAGCTATAAAGAATAAGTAAGACATAAGGGTAATCTGAGATATCATCAGTTGGTGGTATTGAAGGCACAGGGTTGGAATATGTTGTCTAATAATAGTGGTTATCTGAGCCCCGTCATCGAAATCGAACCCGATATCATAAGATGGGTTTCCCAATGAACAAATAATGTTCCTGTTCCATGTTTGTATCCATATTTCCGCACCAGGAAAATAGGCTGCGAGCTCGATTGTCAACTCTCAGCTGTTCACTCGGACAGGGAGGAGACTGCCCCAGTTTATGGGAGCTCTGAATGCAGAGAATAGAAGCATATCTGGACCCAGAGACATATTGACACTTTATGATTCATTGTTGATTTTTTGCAAATGCATAGCGCTGGATCGAGTGATTGAATAGTCAGGGACTTTGTAAGATTCTTCAAGAATTGATTCCGAGCACTGTGAAGAATGCCCAAAAAATTGAAGACTGTATGACATATTTGGGGCAGGTGGTGCAACATGAGAAACTACTTTCATTCTTTCAGCCACAGAGAAAGTTAGCTGTAAAATCTCGAATTCTGGCTTCAGGTTTGAACAATCTCTATGATAAAAGCCGTTCAAAGTCCAGTTTGAAATTGCAATTTCTGTCACTTATTGCTCTGCGCATGACTGAAACCACAGATAGCTTTGCGAGAGGTGAAACAGCGGCTATCAATATAAGCATACACGACGAAGTTGGAATAAAGTAAGAGTCTTATTGACACTACTCACCAGAACATAAAAGTAAGAAATATAGCTAACTCTGCATGCTGGAGCAATTTGAGATTGGGAAGCCTGTTGTCATCGACTCAAACGCAAACAGATCGTCAAGTCCATTAAGCGAGACAGAATTTTGTTTGAACAATATCCATAAGTACAGATCAAACACCACTCCAATAGCAGCCACGAAGGGCGAAGCAATAATGTGGGCAAGTACTGTACCAACTTTGATGGCCCATTTTTGTCTGGAGGGTGATCCAGCAATGAATGCGCCCAGGGAAACGTGTATAAATGATTCCAATAGCAAGAGCACCGCCAGTAAAAGCAAAGGCTATCATAGATCAGAGAGATTGCCAGGTAGTTGCCTATTTCACGTACTGCCGCGAAGTTTGGATCTCGCGGAAACCTGGCAAATGGCAAGAGGTATCAAAATCAAGAGAGAGGGCTCCGCCGTGAGCCCAAGCCGTCAATCGCAGTTTACAATAATTGTTGGCTATTTTCAAGATTATTTCACGAATGTGTATCCCTGCCCTCATAGTCTTGAAACTGGTCAGGCTGAGTGTCATAACTGCTTGCCATTGTGTGCCTGGTGTTCGGAATCGCACCGCGTATATAACGATTCAAGAAACATAAATACATTCAGCTATCGAGCCACATGTGCACATTGAAACTTTTGGCCGAAAAGTTTTGCCAATACCAAACAAGATGTTGGTAAAATCAAATATTTGTACGGCATAGAAAGCTTCCACTGTATAGATCCACTGGCAAGCCTGCAAAGAGAGATTAAACAAGGGAAAAACGAAGGAAACGTATAGGCTTCAGCGAAATGATGAGAGGAGAAATTCCTTTTGCAATAAATTTGCCTAGGGAAAGACTTTGCGTTCAATTGCAAGGGAAAGTATTTCAGAGGCATCTTACATTTCATCACACAACAATGTTTCGACGTCAGCGAAAATAGTCCCATAGAGCGCAAAGCAATCATCCACGGCGCAGTATCTGCTTTCTAGATGGTGCATTAGAGATAATATGGTTGGTAAGGTAGATTGACAAGTGTGCGCGCGGAGGGGAGGGGTGCTACTAGTCATTCATGGAAGACGTTAGGGGAATTATGATTCTTTTTTATAAGAAAAATTAAGGCTTTATTGAATATTTATGTTTCAAGAGCAATATTAATGACTTCATAATATCAAAACCAGTTGTACCAAAAAAATGCATTAAGAATTAAAAGGGTTGAAGAACTTATTAGACGGAGAGGTGGAGGATGCCCCGATATTTTTTTTGAGAAAATGCATCATGTGACCCTGAAATGAAATTCGCTTACTAGCGCCCACAAGTTCGAATTTCCACAGTAACAAATTTTGAACTCAGAAACGTTCACCAAAGACATCGACAACCACGGCACTCTTTTAACGACAAGATGCCTACCCATTTGAGCAAAACCCGCAAGCAGTACGTTCTACCCCTCGATATCGCAGTTTCTATCGATAAAAATTACAAACCGATTGAGCGCGCGAGCCCAGATCAATTCCTCACGAAGTTATTGCTGATGGCATATTGGAGGATTGGAAAGAATTGAAGCTGACAAGATTTTTCTCTGTATAGCCGCGGTCATGTTTCGGCCGGTAAGGGTCGTGTAGGAAAGCACCGCAAGCATCCAGGTGGTCGTGGTCTTGCTGGTGGTCAACACCACCACCGAACCAACATGGATAAGTACCATCCAGGTTACTTCGGAAAGGTCGGTATGCGATACTTCCACAAGCAAGGCAACCACTTCTGGAAGCCAGTTGTCAACCTTGACAAGGTACGTTTGAATTCCCATACAATTATTCGGACAGTGGGGATTTGAGAGGAATTTGGAGGTCTATCTAGGCATTGGAAGAAATTTGCTAATATCAATACTTCACAGCTTTGGTCCCTCGTCCCAGCTGAGAAGCGTGATGAATACCTCTCCGGCGCCAAGAAAGACACCGTCCCCGTCTTAGATCTCCTCCCACTCGGCTACTCAAAAGTTCTCGGCAAGGGTAGAATCCCAGAAATCCCATTGGTTGTGCGCGCAAGATGGTTCAGCAAGGAGGCTGAGAGAAAGATCACAGAGGCTGGAGGTGTTGTTGAATTGGTTGCATAAATTGGGAAATTCATAGCGAATGAATTGTAGGCTTTTCTCAAATACCATGAATGGCTTTCACAACGGCTATGGGAGTTCTTTATGAAAATGAAAGGAATCATGAAACAACCATTTCTTCGTTTGTCTGAATCAAATTTCGTCATGGGTGATATGTGATGGTATATCAGGAGTTGGCATGCAAGATGCAAGATTTCCACAACCGCACAATACTAATATATATATACATACAATGAATGCTTATAATACACATTTTACCATACGCCACATAAGACCTAAGCGCCAATATCCCATTCATTACGCTGGAATCATACTTAATTCGTCCTCCTCATAATCTTCGTTCTTGATGTCTTCATCCTCAGTTTGTTCCAGAAGGAATGGATGATTCAAGGCATCTTCTGCACTGATTCGTTTATGTGGGTTAAGTTCCAAGCAACGCTCCAGAAACTCAACAGCCAACTTCTCTTCCTTAGTCAATGGTTGTTCCGCTCCATCTGGCCCCGCCTCATTCCTGCATGTTGACCATAAGATGATTTTCTCCAGCGCGAATCCAGCCTGACCGATGGTAGGAATGTTTGTTTCAAAGACCGTCCCATGAAGATACGCACAGTTCTTCATTCTCTTGACTCCAAATATGGTAGCAATTTCAATCATGGCTTCAACATCATCATCAGCCGAATTGAAGAACGGGAAGCGTTTCGAAAGTATAGTTAGGAGTATCACTCCAGCAGACCATATATCAATTTTCGTGGTTTGCTCTTGACACTTGAATAACACCTCAGGCGCCCGAAACCCACGCGTTCCAGCCCGATTTGCACGACGCGATGGTCTATTGTCATGTTTTGGATAGCCGGCTGAGGGCAAGTTTTGAATGGCTACACTATTCTCCAGCTTCCTCTTGCGTACGTCATGATCTTTCGTACACAGACACGATTTGGTATCTTCTTCTTCCCGTTCTGCCAATCCGAAATCCACGAGCACACCTCTTTGTTTTTCTGGCTCATAGAGGAAATTTGTCGGTTTGATGTCTCGATGAAGAATGCCCTGTGCATGGACAGCTTTTAACGCAGTGAATAATGACCTGAAATATACTTGCATATCCGAGACTTTCATCTTCCTAAAGTACTCCCGGAAATCCGTATGCCTGAAATATGGTAAGACGGCAACCACTTGATCGGTATGTCTGAAGGCTGTAATGAGTGGACAAACTGAGTCGCAGCCTCGAAGATCGTTAAGTAGGTCAAGCTCGTTGAGTATACGGGTTGGACTGCTTGTAACATAAATCTTTTTGATAGCAACATATTTCTTCCCACGTCGTTGTTGATTATATTCGTTCATCACTTCTCGAACTCCACCAGTTTTCCTCTTCTTCACAGGTGGTGATGTCCATGCCGACTGCTCCTTCTCTTCAAGATCCCAATCATTATCGTAATGCTCATACAAAAGATCCTCTGCTTTATAAACCGTAGAAAATGTACCTGTTTCGTGTTAGTGAGTATATCACAACACTAAGGTGTTTTGCTCGCCTTCTCCAATGCGATTTATCAGTCGAAATCGATCCTTTATCCCCTTGAAAGTTGCTTCGAACTTGGCAATATCTTCTGCAGTGGCAGGATCAACCGCGTCATCACTTTCGTCAGAGTCCTCAGAGTACGCTTCATCTTGCACGGCATCATCGTCTTCGGCTCTAGATTCCGCAATCTCATTGCTCTCTTCCTCCATTGATTCTTCCTGCTTTACCTCGTCATTGTGAATCTGGAAAGAGTTTTTGGAATTCCCCTGGCGTTGACGTGTTGTTGACATGCTGCTCTACCCAAAAGGTTGAATTAAATTATGAGTAAATGAAATCCCTTAGAAATACATCACTCAGTCAAAGTCGAGACTTCAATTAGATTAAATCATTTAGTCCAATTATGGTAGTTTATTGCTTGCGTTTGTTCTGCGATTTTTGGCGGGGGTCGAATTATTATCGCGGTCAAATCGCGATTCAGAATCTAGACACTAGTCCTTAATGAGTAGAAAGTCAACATCAATAAACACGAACCCCCCAGCAACTAATAATTATATCTGTATTTATCGCAAACTTCAACTCAAACAACAAACAAATATATCAACAACTACCAATATCCTCTGTTTATGTATCCTGCTGCGACTTTGGATAGGTCGCCATTACCGACAGTATGGATACGATAGATTTCGATATCAATGATGCTCTTAAGCATTATATGAGCGACCCCGCCACAGTTGCGACTCCAGAGGCAGATTCCAACCTCGTCGATTGCGAAAACGACCCTGAATCCCTCACAAATGCCTTGGTCAATGGAGTACTCAATCCTATAGTGGACTCAGTTGCAGAGAATCCAGATGCTATAAAAAGAAGTTCTTCATTTGATTCATTGCAATTTTTGCTAAAGTGTGTACCAGTTTGTTCTCAATCTACTCAAAATTACCCCACCGAACCAGATTCTGAACTCTTCAAACTTTCTAGATCCTCTTCTGCCTTACCTACGCATGCCCTTAGCAAGATTTTTGACCTCATAGTATCCGGTCTCTCTGCCGAAGCTGATATTATCCATAATGATCTCGAAACGGACGAACAGGAATTAGTCGCTCATCATAAATAAACAACTCTTAGAGATCTTCGGATTCCTGTTACAATGGACCATCGCAGCAGTAGAAACCAAGGCGGCCGAGAAATCGACATCTGCCCCGGTCGCTCGTGGAAGAGGCAAGGCCTCAAAGGTAAAAGCAAGTGCAAAAAATGAGAATTGGGATTCGTCTGCCCAGTTACAAACAGCACTTGACACCATGTGCAAAGTCTTAAAACTAAAACTTTCAAAAATATTCCTAACAACGTCGGAGAGGGATACATTCATAAGTCTCTTCACGAGGCCTGTATATATGGTATTAGAAAGTGAACAAAGAGTAAAGGATACAGCAATCCGGATGCACGCTTTTAAAGTGCTCTGTATCGCCGTAAAACATCATGGTCACGGTTATGGTTAGTAAATATCCGGCTGCGTGAAGGGGGCGAGTAACTGACAATACACAAGCTGCACAAATCTCTATTGTGCAGAACCTGACTTATTTTGAACATTTGGCTGAGCCTATGGCCGAGTTCCTCCACATTCTATCGGAACAATATGACTACCCCCAACTATCGGACGAGATTATTCGGGAGCTTAGCAACAAGGAGTTCAATAGTAACGATACGAAAGGACCGAAGTCGGTTTCATCATTTATTGTCAAGCTTTCAGAGCTTGCTCCTAGGCTTGTCATTAAGCAAATGACTATGTTAGCGAAACAACTGGATAGCGAGAATTACGCAGTACGATGTGCTCTGATCGAGATTTGTGGAAATCTCGTTGCAGACCTAAGCAAGCAGGAAGAACGTGGTGACAATCACAAATCACAGCTCAATGCATTTTTCGACGTATTGGAAGAACGATTTTTGGATATTAACCCTTATTGTAGATGTCGAACAATCCAAGTTTACATTAAGATTTGTGAACTTGAACAAAAGTTCCCCAAGCGCCGACAGAGGGCCGCCGAATTAGCAGCTCGAAGCTTAGAGGATAAAAGCAGCAATGTTCGCCGAAATGCCGTTAAACTTCTAGGAACCTTGGTCAAAACTCATCCATTTAGTCTTATGCACGGATCACAGTTGAATTTCAAGGAGTGGAACTCTCGATTAGAAGCTGTTGATGCTGAGCTGAATGCGCTTAAACCTCCCGCAGAAGCTGCCGGGTTGGCTGATACTACTAGAGCTGAAGTTGACACAGCACTACTAGATGATGCCACAGTCCTAGAGTCCGATTCTCCCAAGAAGGCTCAAGCACCTATGAGTGACGAAGAAAAGATAGCGGCAATTAAGAAAGCACAAGAAGAAGCTGTTACTTCAGAGGCTATCAACAAGTTAACTTTGACCAGGCGATATTATGTCGAAGCTCTCAAATTCATTGAAGTCTTACACGGGGCTACTAGTATCATTTGCCAACTTCTTGGATCGAAGAACAAGAGCGAAGTTATTGAAGCCATGGACTATTTCGAAATTGGCGATGCTTACAACATTGAACAAAACAAGCTCGGCATCAGAAGAATGTTACGTCTCATTTGGACTAAGGGTAATAGTGATGAAGGAAAGGGAGTTCAAAATCATCTTATTGATTGCTACAAGCGTCTGTTTTTCGAAGCCCCTGATACGTATAGTGGAAATGATGCTGCAAACTACATCGCACGCAATATGATCAGTTTAACATTTGGAGCGACACCTGCCGAACTGACTTCCCTCGAACAATTGCTGAGCACCATGATGAAGGCGAACCTTATTTCAGATCTTGTGATCTCAAAGCTTTGGCAAGTGTATGGAGTCCAAAAGAGGGAAATATCGAAGAGCCAAAGACGGGGTTCGATTATCGTTTTAGGTATGCTTGCTACCGCAAAGCCTGAAATTGTGGTTGGAGAAATGGAGACAATGTTGCGAATCGGTTTGGGCAGCCTCGGACGATCAGATTTACAGTTGGCCAAATATACTTGTCTGGCACTCAGGCGGATCAATCCTACTGGAAGACAAGCGAGCGTACAAACTTCGAAGCTTAGCAATGATCATGCCGTCCTTGGAAAGTTGGCTGCCATAATCGAAGTGGAATCCGATAACAAGGAATGGTATGGAGTTGCTGAACAGGCGATTAGTGCCATTTATGCTCTTTCTAAACATCCTGACAACCTTTGCTCGGAGATCCTTCGAAGGAAGACGAAACATGTATTCAAGCGACGAGCCGTGCCACCACCACCGCCTCAATCTAAACTGGATGAAGATAATGATACGGACATGATGGACGTAGATATGATGGATGTCGACACTGAACAACCGGAACAAGCAGAAGAAGCTCCACAAGCAGAGAAAGAAACACTAGCGCCACCTGAGAGCAAGCAGAAAGGTTCCATTGCATTATCGCAACTTCTCTTTGTAGTTGGGCATGTTGCTATCAAACAGATCGTTCATTTAGAGCTGTGCGAGATGGATTTTAAGAGGCGAAAGGCTGATGCTGAAAAGAATAAGGCCGCCGAAACACCAGCCGATAAAGCTGCGAAAGAAGCCGCTGATGATCTAGATATGATAGGGGGAACCACTGAAGATGATTTCACGGATGCAATGGCGCATATTCGAGAACGCGAGCTGTTATATGGTCAGAATTCTCTACTGGCTAATTTTGGCCCACTGGTGGCTGAAATATGCTCGAATAACACAACATATAAGGATCGCAACCTTCAAGCAGCAGCTACTCTCTGTTTGGCAAAGCTCATGTGTGTCAGTTCCGAATACTGCGAAACAAACCTTCCTCTTCTGATCACTATTATGGAGCGATCGAAGGATCCAATTATTCGTTCAAATGTGGTTATTGCCCTTGGTGATATGGCCGTCTGTTTCAATCATCTCATCGATGAAAATACCGATTTCCTTTACAGAAGATTAAATGATAAGGATGCGAGTGTGAAAAGAACTTGTTTGATGACTCTCACTTTCCTCATTCTTGCTGGCCAAGTGAAGGTTAAGGGCCAACTAGGAGAGATGGCCAAGTGTCTCGAAGATGATGATAAACGTATCGCAGATTTGAGCAGAATGTTCTTTACTGAATTGAGCACAAAAGATAACGCTGTTTATAATCACTTTGTTGATATGTTCAGTTTGTTAAGTGCCGAGAAGGGACTTGAAGAGGATGCTCTCAGGAGAATCATCAAGTTCTTAGCTGGGTTTATCGAAAAGGTATTTATTCGCTTCCATTCTATCTCTATCATCGGATCAATCCTAACATCATTGAACAGGACAAACATGCGCGTCAACTTGCCGATAAATTAGCAGCTCGGTTAGCAAGATGCGAAAGCGAGAGACAGTGGAATGATGTTGTGTATGCTTTGAGTTTGTTACAACACAAGAATGAAGATATTACCAAGTTGATACAAGGAGGATTTAGGGTCATACAGGCTAGTGCTTAAATGATGCTCAAAACGGCATGTAATAGGATTGGAATTTTCTTGTACTGGATGCCTGATGATAATGATGATTATGGCGTTGGGGCTTTATGATACCGGTGTTGGATTGGTTGGTCAATGTATTAATGATCTTGATGAACATGAGAGTTTTGATCTATCCGAATACCTTTTATTTTGGTAATGAAAGTCGCAATCTAGTATGAATTGACAATACAAGTTTGCATCATCTTTGTACTGATCCAAAGTATTAGGCAAACATTAAACGTGCAGATATTAACATGATCGAACTCGGCAACAACTAAGTAGTAACTGCCAAATAATAGCTTCTACATGCATACCACTATACCTTATCATCAAGGCAGAACAATTAATCAAAAACTTGTATTACAACCAAGACCTTACTATCTTCGAGACGCTCTCGGAAACTTGAAACTTGAAACTTGAAAAATAGTTCTTGGTGGTTGTTTGTACTTAGTATTTGGTTAGACTGTTGAATTTGAATTTGAAGATGAGTCGGTAAGATGAAGAATGAGGTCAACACGCTCGCTATATTAACCAAATAAACAAACTTGTAACACGGTACCTAAAGGGGGAGTGGGTCACGGAAACGGGTTGTGAGTGAGTGAGTGAGTGAGTGAGTGAGTGGGTTTATGCTTCTTGTTCATTTTTTTTGATGGTGTAGTTGGGTAGATGGTTGGATGAATGGTTGGGGGAGGGGTGGAGGGGTGTGTGTGGATTCTTGGTTATAGGGTGGGATGTTAATGTTATAGTTGGGGTTTGGGATGAAGTTGCGAGGTTTGAGTGATGTTGAGGGTTGAGGGTTGAGGGTAGGTGTTGCTCTGGAGGGTGTAGAGGTTGCGATGCTGATGTGTGTGCTGATGTGTGGATTTATTGGGGGTTTGATGCATGTTGGGTGGGTGTGGGTGTGGGATGGACAGGTTGGTGTGTTGGATTTTACTGGGTTAGGTTGAGGAGAGCTGTTGGGGTGGTGAGGGGGATTGAAGTTACTGTGTGGTTGGCTGTGCTATATTGGGGTTATAGGTAGCTACTATCTGTTGTTTTTGGGATATAGATCGTGTATAAGCTATGCCATCTCAATCGTTGATTGTAGAATGACGATGAACTAGCCCGTGTACACGAAGGCTGTTTGTATGGGAGTACCTAAATAGGATTGGAATCTCGTATTCTTTTTCTGGTCTGATATTCTGGTCATAAAATGTCTGCAAGCTAGTTTCCTCGCCCCATTGAGCCCTTTGGGTCTATTTAAGAGTGGTCGTCAATTCGTTGGAGGATACTAATCTTCCCTGAAGCGTCTATCTCTTTCCTTATGGCTCTTGTTCCTCAACCATGTTTTTCCCTTGATCTACCGTCTGACCGCGTTGATTTAGGGTAGTGAGTTGTTTCAATATAATATCCCATTGTATGTTGCTAGGACCTCTTCCATTTTTATCTAAATTCCCGCCATTCCCATCTACAAATATCCTCTCTTGCCGACCTACCCGACCATGATCGCAAGAAACATTTAAAAAAGCTCTCATAAGTCGCCGCCTACAATATTTTGAAAAATCCTCTCCGAGTCCAGTCCTAGATGAAATTCTCCCCGTCTCCTTCAAATGCGCTCATCACCCCCACCCTCTTCAAATGCAACACCAACCTATACGCACAACTCCCATTGAGATAATACCTCGAAAGCTTCTTACTCCTCACAAATCCCAACCTTTCATATAATCTCATCGCTGCCACATTCCCCTCCTCAGTCTCCAATACTATCTCGTCAGCGCCCCGCGCAGCCATCGCATCAATAGCTAATTTCACCAATTTTGTAGCAATGCCTCGCCCGCGAAAAGATGACGAGACGGCTAGCATGGCTATATAACCGCGTAGGGTGGGAGGAGAGTGTGAGGAATGCGTTTCAAGTTTGGAGATCAGGATTCCATGGAGAGGGGGAGTAGTTGAGGGAGAGAGGGGTATGGAGGGATCAAGTGCCTGGAGGAATGTTAACAGTTATATTTATATATGAGGAAGGTAGCTAATAGTTCGGGAGGAAGGTAAAGAGGGATAATACCATGAAACATAGATCTCCCCATTGATACAAAAAGTATCGATAAACATAAATACTATAAGGTTCACTTAAATCTTTCGATATCAAGGCTCGAATTGAAGGTAAATATTGCTTTTCAAGTGAATGCTCATATTGTATATATCTTAACTCGGCTGGCAATTCTTTGCTTGAGGACTTGGGTATTATTGAACTGCTTTCTGAAGACATGTCTTCTTGTTTATTGATTGTTGATTGCTGTTCAATTTTTGGTAAAGTAGGTTCAGTCAATAGATGTGTGTATCGTAATCGTATTTGGTGGGATGCATCTTGGTGGAGGGACAAATGATGATGATCCGTACATTAGCCTCACCGCCTTTGGCTGCCATCACACACTACCCCTGGGCACAGATTATTCTGCCTCCACGAATTATATCTTTGTGAGTGAAAGGCGGTGAGATATTATTTTACTCCGTACCTAGTTGTACATTTGAGAATTGAATAGGATAAACTTCGGAATAACTACCATTTTTACTGTATCACATGTTAAAAAAAGCTCATGCTCCCCTGTCAATCATTTAATTCGTATGGACCAATCAAAATCTATCATGAAAGCGGAAAATGTCAAGTTCCGCATCAGTCCGCCCAATCTTGAGTCAAGCGCAACAGATCATTCATCGGTACGGTACGATTACGTAGCTTGGCGGGCTCTAACTTAGAATGATGAATGAAAAACAAACTTATTGAGCAAAGCCTCACTGTTTACACGGAAAGAAAAAAAAAACAGTTTGTGATCTTCATTTTTTCATTATCTCTCAATAATCATGATAAGATGATATCCGTTTGATCTCCGCTTCTTCTTCCTCTTCTTCTTCTCTGTCTCAATTTCTCTTTCAATCGATTCATACAGATCCTCTCTGATGATGTCCTACTTCCGTCGTCTTTTTCTCGGGACCCCAACCTCATCCCCCTCCTCCTCCCCTCCTTCAACCCGTTCTTCTTCTCCAGCCAAAGCAGAAGAAGTACGACTCGCACCCGTGTCCAGAATTCTTACACATAAACAAAGGAAAAGTCGAAAGCGACGCAATACCTTCATCTTTTTCCTTGGAGGACTCTTTGGGTTGGTGGTGGCGGGGTTTTTTGCGGGGAGAAATGATTTAATCGAGTTACCAGAAATGTTGGAGGGGATTACCATGGATAGTTTAATGGATGTTTTACCGGCGGGCTTTGTGAAAGATGCGAGGGATTTGGCTGTGAGTGCCGGCTTTTCTGTAATGCGCTCCCCTTGATGGCGAAGTTTGGAGAGGTCGTATGTCAGGATCTGATGCTAATGAATTTAATTATTTATTTTAGAAGGGGGAACGAGAAGCTTTAAATTATGATTCATTTTCTGTGGGATTGCGTCTTAAAGCGCAAGGAATTCATGCGAAACATCCAGTTATTATGATCCCAGGTGTTATTTCGACGGGGTTGGAATCTTGGGGTACGACGAATGCTTCACTACCTTATTTTCGAAAAAGATTATGGGGAAGTTGGAGTATGATGAGAGCATTAGTTGCAGACAAGGAGGGATGGAAAAGACATATTATGCTCGACAAGCGTACTGGATTGGATCCACCTGGAATCAAATTAAGAGCTGCCCAAGGATTTGATGCTGCCGATTTCTTCATAACGGGATATTGGATTTGGAGCAAGATATTAGAAAACTTAGCGACAATTGGGTATGATCCTACCAATAGTTTTACCGCAGCTTATGATTGGAGGTTATCGTATGCGAATTTGGAGGTTAGAGATCAATACTTTACACGATTAAAGACGCATATCGAAATGGCGAAAAATATTTCAAATAAGAAGGTGGTACTGGTGTCGCATTCTATGGGTGGTCAAGTGCTATTTTACTTTATGCATTGGGTAGCATCCCCGAGTGGTGGAAATGGTGGAGATGATTGGGTCGATAAATATGTTGATTCTTGGATCAATATTAGTGGGTGTATGTTGGGAGCATTAAAAGGACTTCCTGCAGTTTTATCTGGAGAGATGAAGGATACAGCTCAACTCAACGCATTTGCAGTTTATGGCCTAGAGAAATTCCTCAATAAAGAAGAACGTGCAGAGATTTTTCGAGCCATGCCGGGAATCTCTTCCATGTTGCCAATAGGTGGTGATGCTGTTTGGGGTAACGCAACATGGGCACCGGATGATGCTCCAGGCCAAGAAGTTAGCTATGGTCAATTCCTCAATTTCAAAAATCAGAATACTTCAACTGGATACCGAAACCTTACAGTTTCTCAATCATTAAACTACCTCTTTAACACCACTGAGGATTGGTATCACAAGGCTGTAGAGGGTAGTTATTCCCATGGCGTAGCTCATACTACTGCTGAAGTTGAAGCAAATGAGAAAGATCCAAGGAAATGGATTAATCCGCTCGAAACGAGATTACCTCTTGCGCCAAATCTAAAAATTTATTGTTTCTATGGTATTTTTCCTGTCTCTCCATAACTCAATTGATAAGGCCCTAATACTAAACAGGAATCGGTAAACCAACCGAGCGCTCCTATTTTTACCGACACTCCGATAACCCCCTTTCATCACTCAACATCACAATTGACACCGGCTTAACCCAAGCTAATATCGACCATGGCGTTATCCTAGGCGAAGGCGATGGTACCGTTAATTTGTTGAGTGTAGGTTATATGTGTAACCGCGGCTGGAAATACCACCGTTATAATCCGGCAGGAGTAAAGGTCAAAACATATGAAATGCCCCACGAGCCGGATAGATTTAGTCCTCGTGGAGGTCCAAATACAGGAGATCATGTGGATATCCTGGGAAGACAGAGTTTAAACGATTTAGTTCTGAGAGTGGCGGCGGGTAGAGGGGAAGAGATTGAAGAAATGGTTGTGAGTAGGATTGGAGAGTATGCGGGGAATGTTAAGATTGAGGAAGAGGAGCAGTATAAAGTTAAAGAAGATGATGGGAATGGAGAAGAGAGGAGGGGAAGAGTAAGGGATAAGATTGAAGAGAAGGCGCAGGAGGTCTTGGAAGTGTTGGAGAACATCGTGGAGAATAAAAACAAGAACAAAGATGAACTGTAATGACATGTGGTGTTAAGTGATGGGAAGGGAGGCCTTTTGTCTTTCAGAGGAATAGAACTGGAAGTTTTGGGTTTGGGATGAGGAAGGGGTTGGAATTTTATGTACGACTTTGCGCGATACAACATGATGTGACACGAAGACACAAAGGGAAATCGGGTAGGCGGGCTTGGTTGGGTTGGAACAAGGCGTTTTGGCAAGACAAGGGAAAGATGAATTATACATCGTGTGAGGGTATGGGTTTCGATATGGTATTGTTGTTTATGATACAATACGTATTAGATTAGATTAGATTAGACTAAATGGGGAGTGGATTGTCACCGCATGTTTAGAGAGATAGACCATGCTATTTTTATATCCCTCGCCTCGAGAGTCGATCTCTAGGTCTTTGATGAATGGATGAATGAGCCGGACTCGGAATCATGACTTCTTTTTTTCTTTTCCTTTTTTTTTTCCTTTTTCCTTTTGTCTTATTTTTAACTGTTTATGAAATTATGATTTGAAGGTGAAAGTGGGAGTTGGGATGGATGGCGGTGCTTGGGATTTGGTACTTGAGTGTTGTGGGGTTTATTAATCTTATTCGTGAGTATGGGGGTTGTTTTTTTCTTGGTTTATTGGTTGTTTGTTGGGTTTTTGGATTTTTATCTTCTTTTTTTTTTCGGGGAGTGTTTCAGTGCGGGAGCTCTATTTGTACGAATAAATGAATAATTAATTCCAAGGTTAGCTGGAGGTGAATAAACGAGGGAAGGGAAGGGGGTTAAGCGAGATGTGAAAAGGGGAAAGGGAAAGGGGAAAGTGGGGTGGGGAGTGTTTGTAGGAATACAAGTATAGATGGAAAATACAAGTTTAGTGAACCGTTTCTTTTTGTTTTATTAATTCTTGGTTTTGGACTATGCATGCGTTATACTTTCTTACGATGTAATTCTTGTCTGTTCGTTTAATCTTTATCTTTATTTTTATCTTTAATTTTCTTCTGACGATTTTCTTTTTTCTTCAATATCATGATTACAATCGAGATATGCTCATAATCGCGGGGTTCTCTGTATCGCAATATGCATACTTAGTATTGCATTCCAAGATAGAAATGGAAAGGGTGAGAGGAGATGGAAGGTACGGCGAGGGAAAAACGATGTTTCGTCGTGATGGTGCCTAATTCTCGAGAAAGGGCTTCTACAGGTCTATCCGCAGGCCCAACTATTACTCCTGTGGGTATGCAGTCTTCAATTCTAGATTTGGTCGGAATGTACTCGCGTCGTCGTGTGGAAGGGACGATGCAATTTCCTGCGACGCATTCGGCGCCTCGAGTATACGTACAGGGTGCTGGAAAGAGAGCTGAAGGGAGTGAGGTGATGGAGGGTAATTATAATATAGGTGATGCTAGGATACCTTCGAGCGCGGGCTCGGGAAATTCCACTACACCACGTGAGCTGACATCCCGAAATCGATGACGAATGCGGAGTTTGGGGTTACGTACTATGATGATGAAGGATGAGATGGTCAAAGGTTTAAAGAGCGCTTTAATGGGTTACCAGCCGTTGATGTTTGGTGTAATCGCGAGTTTTCTGGATTATCGTGATCAAGCGAATTTGAGAGAAGCGGGTTTTGGGGAGAAAGATGTGGATGAGGATGCTGGTATGGTCGAGGCGCAGTGGAGAGGTCTTGATCTTTAATATGATGAGATGGGCTAGAAGGATGAGAAAGGTACATTTTCATGATGCTAAACGCGATGCAAACAAAAGGTATAGGGTACTGAAAAATGTACAGGAACCGAAAAAGACACATGTGGAAGCTGCGAAGGTGGATGTTGCGGTGCTGGATAGTTTGAAGAGGCTCTGAGAGGTATGGTTGTTGGTTGGATTATGAGGATGGAAGGGGAAGTTGTGTCATGTGGCGATGAAGGAGATTGAGTGGGGAACTTTGGTAGGAGAACTTGAGTGCTGGGATTCCCGCCTGCTTCCCGGGGTTGTGGATTTGTATGTGTGTATAATATACATAAACCGGCGTTTGTATTTTGTATATAATGTAATACAATGAATGAGAAGAGAAGTCTTCATATACCCATATACAGTTTTGAGCCGAGATGACCTCCTTGTCGTCTTATTTTTGAGCTCCAGAACGCCTGCCCTGATGCTATTTTGCCTTTTAACCACCCATCTCTTCTTATATCATACAGACTTCATATCACATAACATAATACACCCCCCATCTACTATTCAAGACCTCAGCCCACTCAATCTAACCACACCTCCCATCCTTCCAGCCCGTCCTCCACCTCTCCTCCCACTTCCCACAATCAAACTCCTTCTTGCCCAACTTCCTATTCACCTCGTTATGCGCCTCACACATCCACCTCCCAAATTCATCCCGACTCTCGGTCCGTACCTTATTTTCAGCCATGTAGGCTTGGAAGTCTTCGGCGCAGACCCAGCAGGGGTAGAGCTTGGAGAAGAGCGTCATGAAGGTTTGCATGTTGGTGCGATCGGTGGGGGTGGGGGTGGTAGGGTAGCTGGCTGTTAGGGTGTGCAGGAGGGTCCAGGTGGAGCGGCCGAGGAGGGCGACGTCGGGGGGGCAGTCGGGTGGGGGTTGGGGGGTGGTGGTGGAGGAGGATCGCGATTGTAGGGATTTGGTGGATGAGGTGAATGAGGCGAAGGAGTTGCAGGAGCGGCAGCTAGGGGGAAGGAGAAGGGGGTTAGTTTGGGGTTGAGTAGGAGGTTATTTGGGGGGGAAGAGCGTCGTAACTTACGGTTTCCCATCTTTTCCTAGGATGATACCTTTGGGGTATTTTTTTGTAGAGGGGACTTCGGAGCTCGTAGATGTGTGGGAGGTTTCGGGGTCTCGAGTATCGTCGGCCATGGCTTTCCGCTCTTTATATTTTGAAGATGAGGGA
This sequence comes from Monilinia laxa, assembly GCA_009299455.1. Lineage (NCBI taxonomy): Eukaryota > Fungi > Ascomycota > Leotiomycetes > Helotiales > Sclerotiniaceae > Monilinia > Monilinia laxa. Next base: position 1,507,242 of record VIGI01000012.1, read on the forward strand.
TTCGGAAGGAGAGATTGTGAGATGGGAGGTTGGAGGAAAAAGAATGGTGTTGTGTTTTTTGATCTTTCTTGGAGCTTTGTAATAATATATCGGACGAAACATTTCCGCGCCATCGGTATTTTCCGCTACGGGTAGGGATGCGATTTAAGCTTAAAAGTTCGGCTGGCGCGAAGCGTCATTTCTCCCGTCTTTCACCCCACTCGCTCATTTGTTAGGGCGGTTTAAATAAAGTTTGTTCGGTGGTTGAATGGAGCCGATCGGGCGTCGATTCATCATGTTGATGTGCTTGATTCATATAGCATGATTGAGAATTTGCAAAGGATGGGAAGGATTCCGGTTTTTTTGTTAAAGACGAAGAGTGTGCCGAATGATGGGTATGAGGAGAGGTTGGAGGAGGTGCGTTATAATGTGGTGAAGTATGGAGGGGTAGGGGAAGTAGGGGAAGGGGGGGGGATGGTGCGGAGGCCGGGCTCGAACCGATTTTTGTGCCGGTTTTGGAACACAGGTTTATGGATGAGGGGGTGAAAGAGGTAAAAAAGTTCTTGAGGGATAGGGACATTGGGAAGGAGGACGGGAAAAAGTACGGAGGGTTGATTTTCACGAGTCAGAGAGCTGTGGAATTATTTGCTAAGTTGGTCGAGGAGGGGAGACAAGACGGGAATGGTACGTTTGCTGACTGTTTGAGAGTATTGCGTGTTGGCTGATGTCTTCCAGTTAGTGATGAATGGCCATATTTAGGAGACATACCGATATATACTGTTGGACCAGCTACATCTCGAGCTTTACGATCGGTTCCTCATAATCCTCCATTGAATATATTTGGAGCTGAAACAGGCAATGGAGAAGCATTGGCACATTATATGTTGGAGCATTATGGAAATTGGTATAAAGATCGCACAATAAAGCCATCACTCCTATTCATGGTTGGCGAGCAGAGAAGAGATATTATTCCGAACACATTGATGAATCCAAATTTATCCGATGATAAGAGAATTCAAGTTGATGAATTGGTCGTTTATGGTACTGGAGTCATGGAATCTTTCGAGGTGAACTTTACGAATTTATTGAAGGATACGAAGGATAGAGATATACGATGGGTGGTTGTTTTTTCACCCACAGGCTGTGAAGCTATGTTACGTTCTCTAGGAATGCTAGATTCTCAGACGGGAAAAGTCAAGCAATCGAACGACGGAGAGGATGGAAAGAGGAAAACATTCATTGCAACGATTGGACCTACCACTAGAGATTACCTTAAGACTACCTTTGATTATGAACCGGATGTTTGTGCTGAAAAGCCAAGTCCAGAAGGTGTAATTGAAGGGATTAGGAAGTTTCTAGATCACCACTAGGAACTAAGTAATGTTTCTTGTCACCTGCTTCTTTTGGTTCTTGAAGTGTGAGGATGTTTTATGGATGGGTGACACGACATATAGAATTAGATGCAATGTTCGAATGAATTCCTTTGATTTGTTGCAACATTATACAGAAAATAGTCTGGTTAAGCGATGACGCACAAAAACGGCTATGAAGTACTAAATGGGTAAATGAATCTGATATTCATGGATCACTGCATCATTTACTGAAACTGACAAGTATGTAGATAGATAATCTGGGGATATGAATTAGACACTACTATCGAAGTAGATAGTTACTAGGTAGGTAGCTAGGTAGGTAGCTAGGTGGAAAGGCAGATCATCTAATCGAAGCAGGCGAGGAGTATCATAATCGAGATGAATGTTAATGAAATATAGATCTATAATAAATGTATAAATCTATGATAAATCTATGATAAATCTATGATAAATCTATGATAAATCTATAAACCTTCGTAGTCTTCTCTTAATCTTCTTACTCTTCTTGATCTTCTTCTTCAGCCTTATTAGTCTTATCATAATCAATTCAACCAATCAAATATCAGTGGCGTCACCCTTTCATTTCATCAGGCCACGAAACTTCACTCCAATCAATAATCAAATCACCAAGCTCCCGTCTTATTTATATCTACCGAAGGTTGCATGACTTCCATAATTCCCATCGATATTGTTGCATCAGCGAATGAATAGATATATATGTATACACATACACATATACATACATATATACATATATATCACTTCAATTAACAGACATTTCTCGCATTTCAATCTCATACCTTCCTAGTCCCTACCTACCTTGATACTTGTCTACCTACATAACAATAAACAATAACATTGTATTCTCATATCTACCTATCTACTTAAACTCCCTTAGTCAATCACACATAAAGTTACACAACATCAACACATACCGAGAATACATCCATTAATGCAGTGAGATATCACTTTCACAATGTCCACCCCTCGTTACCACGACGAAACACCTACATCTTCCTCCGGTCAATCCACACCCGCTCTCTCCAATTCCGCTTCTTGGGCCGTTCCATCGACAGTCTCTCATGCAGTTACGGGATTACTAAGACGCTTTTCTTCTGAACCTTCAAGCCATGCTGGAAATAATGGACATGGAAATGGAAATGGAAATGGAAATCATCACAATAATCACTCATCCAAAAGACTGTCTTCCTTTTCTCCCGTAAACTCGTCTTCAAATGGTCTGCAAAATGTCTATACACCTCATCGCACAGCTTCGCCGTTTCAACCCCCGCCACTATATCCGGTTAGTCTGAAAGGGTGGAGGGAAAATACTGATCAGTCGGCTCAGTTATTGAGTAGGGCGTTGGCCGAGGAAATTAGATTGTTGGTTCCTCCGCGCCTACAGTTGTGTGAGGAATGGAACTTGGTGTATAGTTTGGAACAGGATGGGGTTAGTTTGGGGACCCTGTATAAGAAGTGTGATGATTTGAGGGGGTTGAGGAATGGCTTTGTATTGGTTGTTAGGGATGGAGAGGGCGGGGTATGTATTTCTCCTTGTGTGAGATCTTGATCTTGCCGGAGGAATGGTGTTGAATATTGAACATGGTACTAATACGATTGACTAAATAGTTGTTCGGCGCATACCTAACAGAAGCACCCCATCCCGCCCCCCACTACTTCGGTACAGGAGAATGTTTCCTCTGGCGTGCCACAATCCTCTCCTCTCCTCTAGCAAACCTCCCTCCTCCCCCCTCCTCGGACACAACCAATTCTCAACGCTCCACCACCATTGGTGCCCATTACTCACATCCTTCCTCTCTCCTCCCTCCCGCAACATCCCTCGTACCACCCAAATCCCCATCCTCAGGCACAAGCACTCCCGAACGTATCCGTTTTAAAGCTTTCCCTTACTCCGGTATAAATGATTACATGATGTTTTGCGAAACGGGCTTCCTGAGTATAGGTGGCGGTGATGGTCATTATGGGTTATGGCTCGATGATACGTTTGAGAAGGGAGTGAGTAGTAGTTGTCCAACTTTTGGAAACGAACCTTTGAGTGAGGAGGGGGAGAAATTCGATATTCTTGGAGTCGAAGTGTGGAGTATTGGGAATTAGCTTGTACGAACAAGAGCAGGAGGGACGGCCATCGAGTGGAGGCGTGGGCTGAGGAGATATGGAACCAGGGGTTATGGGATGCGGGGAAGTATTTGAAGCGATTGAGAAAGCAAAGGATGAAAGGGATGTTTCAGGACGATCCGATTGATATATGCATGATACCCTTATTGTGAGATTTGTAGGCAATTTTTGGCACTGGAAGCACGCTGGGCCGTTTTATTTATACCTCTTTATTTCACCTGCTGGTACTTTCCGTTGCCTGGTTCAGTGACAGAGTAAAGTATGTATATGTATATGTATATGTACATTGAAACCGAGGATGTTCCAGCTCAACTTCCCAAGAAACGGGGAGGATAAAGGTTGGGAGCTCGGGGCTGCAAACTGCGAAACTGACTAATTAACGTCGATACTTTCTTTATCCGTCTTCTCAAAATGCTTTCTATGAAGGTCTCGTCGTGATTTTTCCGTATACCTGTATTTTGTGGTTTTCAGTTTGGGCTTGGACTTTTTGATATTTGATATTTGATATTTGATTTAGCTGTTTTGTGTTGTGTTGTGTTGTGTTTTGTTTTGTTTTATTGCTAGTATATGTATGTGCATTGCGTGTATTTTTCATTTCTCGGGATATTTCTTGCGACATATTGGGTATGGGGTGTTGGGTATTAGGTATGGGGTGTTGGGTGTTGGGTGTTGGGTGTTGGGTTGTATATCGATCGTCAATTTGCAGATTAGATCCATCCATATACACATTGTTTCCACACAGAGGATTTAATCTATTCACTACCTAGGTACTTTGTACATAGCATGAGTACTAGGTATAGGGAGATTAGAATTTGAGTTTAAGGTTAGGTTTATGTTTACGTTTATGTATTAGAGATACAGAGGGAGAGTGACAGACAGAAAGAGATTGGCGATTCAAATAGTGGGTGAGGTCTTGCTTGTGGGAAGTTGGGTTGGAGGTTGGATGTTTTGTATTGGTAATGGTATTGATGTTTCAAGCTTCTGTTCTTGATTTTATTATTCTTTTCCTTTTCCCTTTTCTTTTCCTTTTCTGGTGTAGGAGTTGGGGTTGTGATGCCGTCTTGGGGGTTTATGGAAGATGATGGGCACCTGGATCTATACACATACGTATATACGCTTAGATGATTTCTCAGACTTGGTATTGGCTTCTTCTTGTACTCTAGGCTACCCTGTGATATCATGCCTAATCTACGTCGCTCGGCTCCTTCTCTACTTTTCGGAAAAATGACTCGACGTTTTTGGTTCCTTTGTTGGGGGGTTGGGATTTGGGGGCTGCGGGTGGGGATGAGTGGGGGGGTTTTTGAGAAAGTCGAGGGAGTTGTAGAGGGAGGCTTTGATACTGTAGGGGTTGGTGGAGTTGAGTTCGAGGTAGGTGTATACGTCTAGTCGTGAGGATAAGATTAGATTGGCTTTTGATTTGGGTGGTGGGTATTCATGGGATGGTTGTCGATGAAAATTGTCAGAGGAGAAAGGAATATACGTACCAGCTTTGTAATATATCGTCCGCTTTTGGGATTTATCCACCAACCCCAATTTTTGAAGTGCTTTCAGTACTCGGTATACGTCCATTTTATCGGCGAAGTTCTCGGTGTAGACACAGATGAGACGTACGGGTTGGAGAAGCGCGGAATCGTTTCCAGGTGCTACTTTGGCGGCTATGCCGAGGGAGTTGATGGATGTGGATTTGGCGATTGCGGACCAGATCTCGTTTACGTCGGATGGGGGACTGAAGATCATCCACTGGGAGAAGGTTAGAAGAGGGGTAGAAATGAGAGATGTGTAGTGAGAGAAGGGCGAGAAGGTGAGATTTGTGGACTTAATGAGTGAAACATTTTGATCGAATATAAATATCAAATAGTTATGGAGAGGTACTTGAGGCTACTCGGATGTATTGAATTTGGACAGAGGAAAAATGTCAAGTAGTCAGGAGCGGGCAAATAAGCGAAATATGACACTCACTTTACCACTGGTACATCTACATTCAACAGCCGTGTCTAGAATTTTTTTAACAACAACTTCCTTCTCTTTGTTTATCAATCGATTGATTGCAATTGTGGATTTTTTAGCATTTTGCTTCTCAATCGTGTTTCGAATGGTGATTAGTTCCTCAAGTAAGCGATTTCCTTCGGTTACACATTTTCCCCAGCTGCACACAAAATCAGTATACGTATATGAATACTCGCAACTGATCTGAATTTCGTCTATAAAAATAATTTACTCACTCGCTATCTTCACCAGGAGGTGCCTCCTCATTCACCGCAATACCCTTTGGTACCTTTCGATAAGGATTGGTGATGTATATCCACGGAATTGATTCGGAACATTGAGTAGTTCTTGGTGGTAGCCGCTGTAAGAATGCCTCAACAGTCTCGTCAAGTTGCCATGCGCATATTTGACCCTCATACGGATTATACCGAGCTACTTTTGGTGTTGGACTTGCAAGAGCTTGAGCAACGCTGGAATCTGCTTTTTCGGTCAATGATGCCTGGTGGCTCTTCCAATATTCTGTATCGTCGAATTCTGCAGCACGTTCTTCAAAGGAGGCTTTGGTTTCTGTATCACCTGATTTGATGGTTAATATGTGAGATTAATTGGCAGAGTGATGGGGTTACCATAAAAATCCGATTCGTCTGATATGTGACCTTCATCTATTGATACTCGTTTATCTTTTCCGTTTGCCATGATGTTATAAAGTGAGGCTTTCTCCCACCAACCCTTAATTAGATGATAATTGACGTATGGTGAAGTTGAACTTGGAAAATAGAAAGATAGGTGGACAACCTAACGCATTGATAATCCCAAATATCAAATGTATCAATACGTGTTTATATGATCACTAGATCAATGAATATATGACAACAACAAGACGAAGGTAAGTATTCAGAAAGATCTATCGATTGTTGAAATTGAAAGTGTTGGTGGGTAGATTCAAATCAAGGAAGATGATGCACGGACCATATAGTGATTTCTTTTGGTTGTTCATTGGATAAAGTGATATTCAAATCTTGCTTTCATCAAAGAGGATCTTTGTGAGTTTTAATAAGTCAATTGGAAGTATCTCTTGGACTTGTGGAAGATACGAGACCAGTCTCCTGAGTTTTGCCTTTTGAGCTGAGCTGGCTTTTCAACCAAAACCCTTGAAAGATGCTCGCTCGCTTTGACCTATAAGAAGTACATTCCGAATGTTCGAGGCCTCTCAATGACAACGCGTGCTGCATATACTTTTGCACATGTGTCGGGAAGTAGAAGTCAAGAGATGCACAGTCCTCAGGAGGTTGTAGATGATAGGCGAAGAATGCAAAAATGAAGAATAACAAGAACTTTCTGGATATTTCAGATATAGCAGTAAGTAGTACATTGATGTCAACGTTCAAGTTGAGACGATATCTGTAGATATTTCCTCTTCTCACTTGCTCTGATCCATCTTAGACTAGACCGAAGAGGAAGAGATAAGACAGCTGTGTGAATTACAAACTCATCTGTTAGATATCTATCTCATCAACCTCTTGTTCAGAGCATGCGAACAATAACAGATGTTCATGTATTTAATACGTTTTATATTAGAAGTACTAGACTAGCTGGAGGTAAGTAAGCGTTGTCGGATTTGTGGCTTTATAACAGAGTGGCGGTGCAATGTGGCTTTCCACACCAAAATAGTTTTCGTTTTAGATGAAGAAATCCCAAAACAGTTCTACCGGCATCCCAACCAACTTTCAACTAACTTTGAGACAACTCGGAAGATCAGCAACACGAAAAAATCAAGACTCTCAAAACCAAGATCTCTTTTTGTTAAAGCACCATTCATACTATTTATACTCGACTGGTGGAAAGTGACCTCTTTCAGGAGAATAAACTCTACAAACTAGAGCTTCATCAATCAATCAATCAATCAAACATGACTTCAAAAATCGAACTTCTCGATTCTGGTCTATTGGATCTTCCTCCGAGCTGCATAGAATTTTGGCCACATAATCCTTCCTGGTTCGTCATTGGTACCTATGAGTTGGATAAGGAGGAGGAAGAATCTTGGGTAAATATTGAGAAGTCTTCGAGTGAAGTCACTGTGAATACGGAAACGTTTCCTCATAAAGAAGGGATCGTTTCTTCGGCTCCTCTGAGTCTAATCGATTATTCTCACCATCAATACGTTTTCACTAAAGACAATGAGATCACTCCGAATGAATCTGAATATCAATCAGAGCCACCATCAACTCTTCAAAAGAGGAATGGAAGTGTGATGCTATACCATCTTGATGGTGGTTCATTGTAAGCATTATTCACAAATATACACCCCTCTTGCCGCCTCTGATATGAGTAGAACCCTTTGTCAATCACGCCCATATCCCTACGGAGCAATTTATGACCTTCATTTCTGTCCCACAGATCTAGATTACTTTGCAGTATCTTCCAGTACGGGCAGGATATCACTATTCAAAATCACAACTGATGAAAATACATCACCCAATCTCGAACATGTCAATACTTGGAAAGTATTTGACGATTCGGTTCTCATCACTTACTTTGCATGGTGTCCGTCGAAATCAACAGATGGCTCCTTGTCTCTAGCTGTAACAGCTTCAACAGGAGTTGTTCAAATACTTAAGATAACCGGAGCTATATATGGCAAAATACACGGTTCGGACTTAAGATTACGAAAAGAAGAGCCACCCATATCCTTGCATTCTTTGAAAATCCCATATTGCGGCGAAGAACCTCAATATGCATATTGCTGCTACTGGGCATTCCATCCCTTCACATCTTCCGAAACATTTCACGGTTTATTTTCTGGAGGCGATGATTCGAAACTTCGGACTTGCATTCTAAGAAATCCTCAAAGTAGAAGCAATCATTTCGATTGGAATTTGCAAACGTCATACTCAGGGCATGAAGCTGCCGTAATTTCTATTCTTCCATTACCATCCGGAGACTACAACTGGGTTCTCCTAACTGGCAGTTATGACAATAAAGTCCGCGTAATAGCCATGGACTGGTCTACTGGCCCCGTAGGTCCAATCGAGCTTGCCCAAGAGAAACCAATCAATGTTATGGCGGATTTAGATGTTGGAGGTGGTGCCTACCGTCTTGAATTCCTACAAGATTACATCGGAATTCCAAGTGCCGACAAAGATATTTCATTCCAGGTCCTCGCCTCATGCATGGAAGTCGGTGCAAAGATCCTAGAAGTTCAACGAAAAGACAGTATATGGAATGTTCAAGTCATCGCATCCATAAATATCGAAATCCCACGATTCCCAAATCCAACCAACAAATCCCAATTATGCTACGCAAGCGCAGTGCAACCTGCTATTAAAGATGGAGGCATGGTGTTTGTGAGTTCTTATTTTAATAAGAGAAGACTAAGTGGCACACCAGGAAAAGTTCAACCTGCAACCACAGATGGAGATAAAATCTTTGTTAGCACGTGTTTTAATAAACGACAGTTGGGCGTCTACAAACTTATAGAAGGTGATAACAGTGGGATAGAAGAAATCACGATGGGAGTTGAGAGTCTTACAGCATGATAATGTAAGATTCCGCTCTTTTTCCATCTTGGATAGAGCAATATTCCATGATTAGTGGATTCGATGCCCACGTCGGAAAATCGAAGCTTAATGATAAATACCGCGGGGAACTATGCTATACAAGCACGGGATAGCTTAATGGATATATAAACATTTAAAAATTAGAAATAAGAATAGAATGAAGAATCTACATACAACCAACCGGATCGAGTCCAATGGAGAAGTTGGGCCCACAGGTTATATATAAATGATTGCAGACCAGATTCGACCTCTAGGTCAGTGTTTGAAGTATTTAGTCCTAGTATTGTGGTGACTGCTACCCGGACCTTTCATACTAAACCAGTATACAAAGATACTACGATGGAAGTATACGAAATACAAAACGCATCATCAGAATCAAACCAGCACAAAATATTAGTATTCCATCTATGCCTATAAATTTTATTCAACAGTACATACAGAGCCTTACAAGTTCTCTTTAGAATTACATCCAAACGTATATCCATCATATCCCCCCCTCCCTTTTCAAAAAATCCACCACATCCACGAAAACTTCACCAAAACCCCTCCATCATCCTTTCATCGCTTCTTCACGTTATGATCCCCCCTGAAACTGTAGACAAAGAACACAAAACTACACTGCATCCAATCCAAAACAAAATCAACAAACCATCATAGCCCTCACAACAATCCCACTTTCATAGGACAACAGCCAATAAAATTAAGCGCAGAGGAAGCCGCTAGGGTTCTGTTTCGCATATATTATATATCATATATCACAAATCAAATTTAAAATATCACACATCATAAAACCTCAATCTTCCACTTTGCCCTTCAAAACTTTTCCAAGGATCTAGAAGATGAAAGAGAAGACGAGGAGAAATGGGAATGAGAATTCGGGTAGACTAAAGACATGCATAGAATTGCAAACTATAAATCTTAGATTCATGATTTGGATAATTCGGATTAGTGAATAGGATCTAGAATATCTTTACAGGGATACTCATATGCGATATGATAGGCAACGCGACGAGTGGCTGGAAGGGTTTGTGGGTGTGTGGGTTAGGTTGATGGAGAAGAAAGGAGGGGGGAAAGGAAGGATGGAGAGGGTGAATATACACACACAGACACACTTTCTATTCCCATTACCATCTCCCATCTCCCATCTCCCACCTCCTATCTCCCATTTTTCCTCTTCTATCTTTCAAATACCGTCCGCATTCATATCCCCCACCCCCATTCCTCAATCATATTCCACCTTCCTTTTCCTGTTCAACAAAAGATACAAAAGGAATAAGGAGAATCAAAACCGACAAGATAGCATAATACACGAGATGGTAAGATGTTATATGATTCCTTGTTATGAAAGGGCGTGACATGCAAACAAATTACTATGTTTACTATGTATGTATATATGTATGTATGTATGTATGTATGCATATATATTACTGCATATATCAATACCTACTTAGGTAGGTATACATTGGCTTTTAATGTTGTATTTAAAATGAGGATTATGTGGATGAAAGAAAACGAGATCCCAGGCTAATAGGTTGTTGTATATACCTAGGTAGTAAGTATAATCAAGCTTGTGGATATAGAATGTCCTGCGATAGTGATAATTTTTGTTAGTTTGGTTTCCTTTGTCCAACCTGATGCCGCTTGGCAATCAATCAATTACATTCACATTAAGAAGCATCATCTACAAATCAAAACAAATTGCAACTACATATTCTTCATTTATAACAAGCAGCCAAGAACATTCTACGTTCATCAACTATATTGACGGCATAGTTTTTCCTCAAACTCCATATGAATTTTTCACCTCAACCAAAAGATTTCTCCATCATCCTACCACCCTAAATTTATACCCCATTGCACCTACGCAACAAGTTTCAACCCACTCCCATTCTTACCAATCTCACAAACACCACATACAGCACATACAGTACCCTTATATTTAGCTTGATATTTGCTACCATCAAATGCGCAGACCTCGAATGGAGAGCCTGAATAGATAGGTGTATGTGAAGCAGCACAGACATCGAACTCGGCGAATTGATCAAATTCAATCTCGTGGGCATCATTAGGGTTGCGTTCACATTGAGTCTTAATCTTACGAGCCTAGATTTCTTCCGTTAGTAACCAGGATTTAATCGTGGGAGGAGACTGCTTACATTCTCAAGAACCTTAGCACTTCCGCCGTTTGCCAACATTCTATTAGCGAAACTTAATGCGGAGTTATAGTTCTTGCTGGTATAAGCCAACTTCATAGCACTTGTCAAAGCCAGTTGTCTATGAACGACCTCCAGCTTGGGAATGGTGAAGTAAGCTGACAATTCCAAACTGCGCTTGAGTTTCTCTGGTGATTTTGATACTTCCTCAGCAGTTCCAATCTTCCGCCTTGAAATTTCGATGGTCATTGCTATATAGTATTCTGATGCTGTCGTGATGAGTTTCTTGGCTTCTGAAACCTCAGAGGCAGTTGAAACGGCATTCACGAGTAGAGCATGAAGAATACCCTTGAATATCGTAGCACCATCCTCGAGTTTATTCTGTCGCATAGCGTCATATCCTTTTTGTAAGTCGATGGTTGCTAGTGATTCAATATCTCTTGGAATGATGGGGAGAACCTTGCGAGGATCTGTCTCATCAACCGTTCGTCGAACATAATTAATCAAAGGTGGAAGGCTTGCGGATGCTGGGAGGTATGTTTTCGATGCCTGGTAAATCTCCAAGAATCGAGGTTTCAAAGGCTCGAAGTTGACAGCGCCAAGTTGACGATTTAGTAATTGCATAGCTGTTTCGAAAGAACCGCCAGCCACGTGATCGGCAGCAATAGGAGAGTTGCGGGCCCACAAATCAGCCTCACTGCTACCAGCGCCAGCCTCTGTACTGTCAACATTGACAAAATCACTCTCAACCTCTGGGACGATATCATCACCCATGTCCCATCCGGCGGCATCTTCATCGTCATCAGCCTCAATAAGAGCGCCAGTCTTAGCTTCATCATTTCCAGCCTCGTCAAATCCAAATCCATTTCCAGCAGCAGAAGGCTCATCTTCTAGAGTAAGGCCCTCGACTTGACCAAGTAGAGCCTTTTCGAAAAATGATTGAGAAGTTGCCTTTGTTGGCCAGTTTGCTTTGAAAGTAGGGACGACAAGCTTAGGAGTAGAGAGAGGAGAACCGAGGGAGGGCAACGTGATTTGGTCTTCAGTGAGGCCCGTAGCCTCAAGAATGGACTCGCATTCCTCTGCAAGGCCATGGGACTTTGCAGTCATATAGGCGAGTGGGTCTAATCTAGGTAAGCATCTCCTGCGTGAAAGTTGGAATGTTTGATTTAAACTTACAAAGGTCGATTTCTTTGAACATCTGTATCCTGTCTTGAACATCTCCAAGGTACAATGCGTTCTGGAAGCGGGCAGTGAAATCGCCACGATGTTCCGCAATCTTCGCCATTCTTGTCAACTTAGCCTCGTCTCCAGTGGCAAGATACAAGAACGATAATTTGTCAAATTGTCTCAACTTCTGATATGTCATCTCGACAATTTGGTGATTACCGTGAGCAAGGGCCTCTGCTGTTAATCTTGACCACAACTTCGGTCGGTCCAATTGCTTGGCCATCTCCACGGCAACTTCCAAATTACCACACTCAATCGCCAATTCGAATCGAGTTTGTGGATCTTGTACGAATTGCAAAGCGATCTCAGGATAGCCCTTCTTTTGCAAATAAGAAATGATGCTCTGACCAACAAGGCTGGAGTTCTTAATGATTTGCAACATCTCCTCGTAGTTTCTCTTCACCAGAGCAAGCTTGAAACGATACTCGGTAGGATCAATATTCAAAATCTTTGGTTTTGCGTTTCGATCCAAGCAGTACATAGTGCGTGCTTTTACTCTGACAAGATAGACGGTCTGATCAAGAGTTCGAACGATACCATTATCTCCATTTAACAAGGTGTATTTGATGTGATTCAACGTCGAGTAAAGAAGGACGCCTGCATCGTCCCAGGTAGCACTCTTGATGCGGATGGTTTCGTGAAGGGAGCTAACTTGTTCTAATGATTTCGTAACAATCGTGACATTATGTTTGCTCAAAAGAGCTGCGTATAAACCATCATTTGACCAGACAACATACTTGACACCCGAGACAGCAAGTTCAGCAGTAGATTTCTTTTGCTGGATATCATATAGATGAACAGCCGTGGGAGTGATCAACAAAAGGTTACCAGTTCCACCAAAGTAAATATCGGTGGTTCCATTGGGAGGCTTAATTGTCTTGGTGGTAGAGTTTGAAAGATCTTTAATATCAATTTGCTGAGTTGTAGCATTGAAAACAGCAAATCTGTTTCGTGCCACAAAAACTGCAGAAGTACCTTGGCCTCGCTTCGTGTCATTTGAGTCCATTGAACCAGCTCCATCTCGTGGGAGATTGATGAGTTCATATGAACCACCATCCGCAGGAGAGGTAACCAAGACAGCTCGCTCCGCTGGGTTGTAGGAGAGTGACCTAGGGGGAACCCAGGGGCTACCGAGTTTCTTCAACGTCAACAATGTCGGACTTTCAATATTCTTTTGGAAATCGTAAGATTTGACGTGCTTGTCCTTGGTAATGTAAAAGAGATTGTTCTGATAAAAGGCAGAAGCAGGGCGTTCTCGCTCAAGCTTGAATACCATGACACCATTATCGTGGCCAGCAGCGAAAAGGTTTATCTCAGGATGAGCTGCAATGACCCAGAATCTATCATTCTCCCGCTTGAATGACTGTACCGATGTACGTTTATTGAGATCCCAAACCCGGATGGTTTTGTCTTCGCCGACTGACAGAATCAGGTCCTGATGAGGATGAAATAAACATCCGGATGCATTTTGGAAATGCCCCCTGCAGGTGTCGACTTCCCACGCTTTGGTTTCGCTCATTCGCCATAATTTCACGAGTCTATCATCACCAGCAGATACAATCAGAGGTAATGTTGGATGGAAAGCTACCCAATTGACACCTCTATCATGACCCTCGAGCACAAATTTGACTACTGCATCGGTATTTCCAAACATGTCTGCCTGAGCTTGGTTCCCTCTTGACATTTGATCTTCGAATGTCATCGATGTTGGCGCCGAGTGCTTCTTTCGCAAGCCTGAAATATCCCAAACTCGAACCGACTGATCAAGAGATGCAGATACTACCAAATCGTCTTTGGGATGGAATTGAGCGCACATTGTATAATGATTGTGGCCAGTCATTGTGCAAACTGAAAAAAGAAGATTAGCACCGTATACCTATAGAATGTTGAACTATTCGCAGCTTACTTAAAGAGCGATTTTGCCAATTCCATATTCTAATAGTTTGATCATCAGAACTGGAAATGATCCAAGGAAGCTCATGATGAAAGAAAACTGTGCGAACATAATCCAAATGACCATTCAAGGTAAATAGACATCTGCGAGTCTGCAATGACCAGACCTTAATTTTGTAATCATCTCCTCCTGAGACAAAGAGGGGTTGTGTCTTGTGGAAGTCAATTCCTCGAACTGGGCCATCATGCTCCTCGAATCTATCAATCAATGTTCCCATACGATAATCCCATAGTTGAATAGTTGAAGAATGTAAAGAAACTAGAATCCATGGTCTATGATAATAGTTAGGTATAGTCGTTGCGCATTGGAGATGTAAACGAACCGTTTAGGATGGAAAGCAATGCCCTTTGCTCTTGATGATTTCGACTCAAACTAATGTGCATATCAGTATTATGCTCTGAATGACCAGACTTCTAAAGCTAAAAGTATGGAGTTGCGACATACCTTCGTCAGCATCGTAGGGGAGGAATTGGAATTAGATGCCATGTTGACCGATGCTCTGAATAATGAAACGGCCCTATACGTTGCGCATCAAGTAACTGGGCAAATTAATTAGTCTTCTCCTAACCTGTCACTTTCTCAGGTATAGTGCACAGTTATCTGGAGAAAGACGTGTAAGAAGAGAATGTATTTTGGTGGTTTGGTTTGGAATTAATGTAAAGTATATGAGGATATGGTATGGGATTGAATTTCGGGAGCGTGTGAAATGCGACGTTGCTGTTTCCCGCAATTAAGGCATCAACGTACTGAATTGACAAGGCTGCAATTTCAAATGAACACCTACAGTAAGCGCCACATCTGCACCAAAGCTTCACTAGCCACAGAGGCTAGAGAGAGGCTTGGAAGAGAGAGGCTTGGAAGAAGCTACAAAGGATCCCTGAAGGACATTCTTGGGTTGGAGCTCTAGATGGGATTTATGGAAATCTGTCCCTTGGAGAGAAGGCGATAAGACTCCAATTCTGGTTCTGGCTCAATTCTGGCTTAATTCTAGTCAGCCTTGTGTATGAGAAATCCTTATACTCTACTAGTAAGGAGTCGTTTTAGTGATTTATATTTTATTTTATCTCCAACATTGGACTACACATCGATGTCTCGAAGAATTCAATCATATACCACAAACTTTATCCTGTTTTGATCCGCCGGCGGATAAGAGCTATAGCCATAGCTATAAGAAATTGTTCATTATTCGTTGTCATTACAGCCAAGTCAGTTAGTTAGCCAGCCTTATCTCTGTAGATAGGTAGCTTCTAGAGAAGCTTGCCCTGGAAAGACGAGCGAGGAGGTCTTCCCTTCAGGAAGTGTATAATAAACCTCCGCAGTCAAGATGGGAGGCTTTAAATTGCCATGGGGGCTCTCGGGAGCTCTACTGGCATCTACATATTTTCATTCCATATGTGTTACTGCCGGACCATCTATAAATGTTGGCTTGCAAACATCCTTCCCCTCAGCCCCATATCTCCTTGAATTGTTGTATGTATAAGCCCCCTTGGAGTGCCTTTCAAACAATGCTGATTCATATGCAGAGAAACTGCAGCAACTGAAAATGTTTCCTCATATTTCCCTCTTCTTGACCGAATTGCAGACGGCTATTTTGCTGAAGCTTCCACCGATAAAGACCTATATGACAAATTTATACAAGTTCTCAAAGAAGATGGTCATATGAATGCTGAAGCACTTTCATCCTACCAGCTTGCGTTATCTATGAGAGTGGCAGCACCTCGTATTGAAGCACAATTTCAGTATTACCATACTGCTGCAGAGGCCTCAATAAAAACACAGAAAGATTCTTCTTGTCCAACGTGGGTGCTTTTCAACGGGCATCGATATTGCTCACCAATATTAGATGAGCCCCATGGGAAAGTGACAGGTGATTCGTGAGTCTTGAGTGACCAAGTGAAAGCGTCAAGAGGCTAATCATTAGCTTATAGACAAATACAAGAACTACCATTCGACTATGTCCTCGGGAATCCCACTGGGCCACATTCCGTATTATATGCTGATATAACATCCTCAACATTTGGTCAATTCCACAAGACATTGGTGAAAACTGCCCGTGAAGGTAAAACATCTTACCGTCTCCGTCATAGGCGAGCAATCGATGCTGGCTCGAAGAAACCTCTTATAATCCCGGGCTATGGTGTAGAGCTTGCTCTTAAAAGAACAGATTATATTGTGATTGATGACCGCAATGATGAGGATGCATCTAAATCCACAACTGAGACAGAAGTCAAATTTGAAGATGAAGAGGTGGCGGATCTCAAGCCCCTCTCTACATCAGAGCTCTCTTCTCTTGGCATTAAAGCATCTAGTTTCGTTATGCAGAGTGAGAAACCGTTTGACTCCCTGATCAAACTTTCACAAGATTTTCCAAAACATTCTAGTGCTGTTGCTTCCCATGAGATTTCTTCCGATTTCCTTGCAGAGCACAATTACAACCGCGGTCATTTGGTCCCTGCGGGCTACAACGTATGGTGGGTGAATGGTGTGCAAATGATTGAGCGTCAAATTGATGCTATAACAATGCTTGAAATTTTACGGAAGGAAAGAAAATTGATTAGTGGAGTTCGCGATCTTGGCTTGACAGGACCTGAAGCTGTCCAGTTACTTTCCCATTCTAATATTTCCGAGGCAAAGAGTGTTGGGGATGTTCAAAGATTTGATTGGAGAGATGAAATCGAAGGGGGCAGTGTTATCATCTGGCTGAATGATATTGAGAAGGACAAACGCTACGCAGACTTCCCTGCAGCTCTTGGCGCTTTGCTGCAGAGAACGTATCCTGGCCAGCTACCATCAGTCCGCAAGGAAATATTCAATTTAGTCATACCAGTGGATTTCAGCACGTTGGAAGATATCACTCTTGTTGCTGAAACCTTAGCAAATTTCGTCAAACGAAAGTTGGTCCTCCATATTGGGCTCGTTCCTATCACAACATCCCCAGCTGCTACACAGCAAGCAAAAGTCTTGTATCATCTCTTAGATGTTTATGGATTATCTGGAGCTATTGCTTACCTTGAAACCTCTGTTGTTAATGGAGTTGCCAACCCTACCGAAAAGGTTTTCGAAGCTGCTATCGAAGGACGAGCAATTCGAGCTGAGAAAGTAGCCATTTCCCTGGAAGATTTACTAAAATCTGATCACTACAATGATCGGATCGATGCTTCTAGTCGTTGGACTCGAAGGCTCTCCGCAGATGGCGAATTTCCACCAATATTTGTGGATGGAGTCGCACTTCCAAGAGACGAGAATTGGATACAAGCAATGGTCCAGCGCCTTACTGCAGACTTGCAAGTTATTCAACAGGGCGTATTCAACGAATTATTTAAACAGGATTCCTATATTCCAGACTTCTTCCTGTCTGAAGCAACAGCACGCAGAAACGCCCTTATCGTTCCAGAGAGCGATAAGAATCTCAAAATAATTGACGTGACCACTCTTTCGAACCAACATGGTGACATACTCTCTAGATTACCAAAAATTAGAGCAGATTTGGCATCTCCAAAGGAGAACTGGGCTCATATGGTCTTGATAGCAGATTTATCGTCCATCTCAGGCTTGGATCTCCTTCTATCTGCGGCTAAGTTTCAAGAATCTGCTCCATCTCTTGAAATCACCATCGCACATAATCCTTCTACCGAAAAGGAAATATCTGATTTCAGCACTCAATTGTTTTCACATATTCAGAAGAGTTCAGACAAACCATTTGTGGCCGCGCAGGATTTTCCTGATCTGGCAAGTCCCGAGAGACTTGAACTGGACCATGCGACTAAAGACTCCGCACAAGCTTATTGGAAGACTGCGGGTCCATTAATTCGAACTGTGGGTTTATTGACGGGTGAAAATGCCATCTTGCTCAATGGAAGGCTTGTTGGACCAATACCTACTGGGTCTGAACTCAACCAAGATGACTTCGAGCAGTTGATTTCTTATGAACGTGCCAAACGTATAGCTCCGGTTTATGCTGCGATGAAAGCTCTTGGTTTGTCAGACAAAATTACCGATCCTCTAGCAGGCGCCAAAATTTCTTCCATGGTAGCGCTATCATCTGTGTCAGATACACCTGAGGGTATCTTTGAGCAGGCGCCAACTAACCGAATCAGTGCATTTGACATTTGGAACTCCTCTTATACATCCATTGAAGTCGGAGATTCATCAACAGCAACTATACATATGACTGTTGTTATCGATCCGGCCAGTGAGCAGGGACAAAAAGTGGGTTCCTATTGTGAAAGTGATTTCCGAGCTCGAGGGAGTCTATGTGAAGTTGTTTTTGAATCCAAAAGAACGTCTTCAGGAACTTCCAGTCAAGAGATTTTATAGATATGTTTTAGAGTCGAAACCTAATTTTGATGGAGAAGGTGCTTTAGTTGCGCCCGGGGCTTCATTCACCGGTGTACCGCAGGAGGCACTGTTGACTGTCAAGTTAGATATACCACCAGCATGGCTAGTGGCACCCAAAGTTTCCATGCAAGACCCGGACAATATCAAACTTAGCTCTATAAAATCTGATGTAGACGCTTTGTATGAGCTTGAGCATATTCTTATCGAAGGTCACTCCCGCGAGATGCCATCTGGCAGCCCTCCTCGTGGAGCGCAGCTTATCTTGGGAACAGAGAAAGACCCACATTTTGCGGATACCATTATTATGTCTAATCTTGGGTACTTCCAATTCAAAGCCAACCCGGGATTATATAAGATTGATTTGAAGAGTGGAAGGAGCTCTGAAATCTTCAAAATAGACAGTATAGGCTCGAAAGGATGGGCTCCTGTTTCTGGTGATGAGTCCACGGAGGTTGTTCTGATGAGCTTTCAAGGAACCACTTTATACCCTCGCCTTTCTCGCAAGCCAGGCATGGATGCCGAGGATGTGCTTGAGGCCAAGGCCGACTCAGCTATGGATTATGTATCGCGTGGACTCCATTTTGCACAAGGAATTTTGGGCAGTAAGACGAAAGCTGCTGCCACTGTGGAAGAACAAGCCGATATCAACATTTTCTCAGTTGCTAGCGGCCACCTTTACGAGCGTATGCTGAACATTATGATGGTGAGTGTCATGAAGAACACAAAACATACGGTCAAATTCTGGTTCATTGAGCAATTTCTATCTCCATCCTTTAAAGATTTCATTCCACATCTCGCTGCAGAATATGGTTTCAAATATGAGATGGTAACTTATAAATGGCCTCACTGGCTTCGAGGACAAAAAGAGAAGCAACGTGAGATCTGGGGCTACAAGATTCTATTCTTGGATGTCCTTT
This sequence comes from Monilinia laxa, assembly GCA_009299455.1. Taxonomy (NCBI): domain Eukaryota; kingdom Fungi; phylum Ascomycota; class Leotiomycetes; order Helotiales; family Sclerotiniaceae; genus Monilinia; species Monilinia laxa. The sequence goes on from VIGI01000012.1 coordinate 1,526,862, forward strand.
TTCCATTATCCCTTGACAAAGTTATCTTCGTGGATGCGGATCAAATCGTCCGCACAGATATGATCGAACTCGTAAATCATGACCTTCAAGGTGCACCTTATGGCTTCACTCCCATGTGCGATAGCCGCACCGAAATGGAAGGCTTCCGTTTCTGGAAGCAAGGCTACTGGGAGAAATTCCTTCGCGGTTTACCATACCACATTAGTGCCCTCTATGTTGTGGATCTTCGTCGCTTCCGCCAAATTGCCGCTGGAGATCGTCTTCGACAACAATACCAATCGCTTTCAGCAGACCCCAATAGTTTGTCAAACTTAGATCAAGATTTACCAAACCACATGCAACAAGTTCTTCCAATCCATAGTTTGCCACAAGAATGGCTTTGGTGTGAAACTTGGTGTAGTGATGAGAGTTTGAAGGAAGCGAGAACTATTGATCTGTGTAACAATCCTCAGACTAAAGAACCAAAGTTGGATCGGGCGAGGAGACAGGTGCCGGAGTGGACTGTGTATGATGATGAGATTGCGGCGGTGGATAGGAAAAGGAAGGGCACGAATGGAAATTCAAGTGGAAATGAAAGTGGAGGGACTAAAAATACGAAGAGTAGAACATTGGAGGAGGTGCCGGATACCAAGACAAAGAAAGATGAGCTATAGATGAGATATGAATAAAACGTGGATACTGTACAAATATAGAACATCACTTGATCGTCTTCATGCTTTTATTTGCTTTCTTCCTTGGCTGTGTTTGATTAGTAATTTCGCAGCCATTCTTAGTTTGAGGTGTTGTAACCTCTGATCTGTTGACCTACCTGTGGCACCTTTTTGATGAAATCATTTCCTTTATTGTAGTTCATCTCATTCCCACAGTTTCTCCTACACCTACAGGAAGTCAAAACATGACAGCTTCATGTTATAGCAAAACAAAGTTAGAGCATGTTAGTTCTTACCCCTATATATAGTAGAAGCAGCCACACTTTAAGCTATAATAATCTCAAAAAGCTTGAACTTAACAATCTCAAGATTCGAATAATGAATGTCATTCTAGTGCAGCTATGGGTGCGGAGAGTCTAGCCTCCGGTATTCAATGTATCTGATCTATAGGGCGCAATAACTCGGCTATTTTAGCATCGAATGAGGATTAGCTTACTATAGACAAAATTACTATTTCAGTTTTCTTGAGCACCGACAATCCAGAGAACTTACAACTTCCGAGATAATCTTACTGTGAATACCACTGTTTATGGAGTTCCCGGAATAAAACTTTTTCTTGATCAACAAGAATACACTTCCTGCTATTTCTTCCTGTACAAGACAAATACTTGATCAACCAGAAGATACTGTAATTAATATTACTGTTACTACTTCTGCACCCAATACAAACAACCAAATTTCATTCATTGAAGAAATTTACAAATCTCAAGATGAATAATCTATTTTATGTAGTACGTGTTTCCTTTCTGCTCAAAACTATTCCAAACAGCGCGTTATTCTCATGGCTGACTCATTTACAATAGCCATTTGATCAGGATCATCCAAGCTTTCCAAAAGAGCTACGCATCGAGAGGAAACTAGCACAGAGAAACCTTGCAAGTGATCCGGTCCCCATTATACAAGATCCTAGAATGAAACACAGTCAGATGTTTAGCAAGGGGTGCCAAAAAGCTTTCTGTGGAATCTTACGCCACCAAAATAAGGATTTCCGCTTCATCCAAAACATGAATCCTCACCTCCTGACAGAAGTATTCTTCGAAATCAGGCATAGCACTGACCCTTCAGAGTATGCAGACATTACACCTGCAGCTCTAGGTGTTCGTGAGCTACGCAAACTCTTCTTTGCCAGCTGCAACTATCATGACCCTGAGCATGTCATCATCCGAACATACTCAAAGCTCAAGGGCTTCAACTGGAATGACCAGAGAAGTATTAACGATCTGAATCTGTTCCGAGAAGCAGCCATTATGGAGGCCTGCGGTGCGGTTACTTTTGGTGAAAACGGAGATCCTCTCGACGCTAATAAAATAGAATCAACGATCAACGAAGGATCTGACGAACGAAGTGCAAAGAGACAAAAGATGAATTCTACCATAGGGGTTTCAAACGAAGGAATGTATAATGGTGGAGAGGGTTCAGCTCGTGCTGCTACTCAAGGAGCTGCTATGCTCGCGAATCATGCTGTGGGACCCACCCAGTTGCAGCTTACTGCAGCAACATCCAAGCTCCAGACTCCTCAGGTGCCGTTCGACACGAGCCATTTGAACTTTCAAGTTTCTCCAAGATTGGCTGCGCAACCTCAACATAGTGGCTATCATCGTATGTATGCACAGAGATACCGGCGGAGATATCAAATGTCTCTAGGCTATTACCAGCAGACTTGGTCTACGCAGTATGATCAACAGCCTCACACTAGCCAGCCTACAGCTCGTCAGAATATTCAGCAGATGACTTTGAGTCAAATCGCTGTTCCTCAGTATACTCAACAGTCGGAACTGAACCAGTTGGACCAAGCATCAGGAACGAATCAGCAAGACAGATTTGGTCCGTCTCAAACCCAAGATCATGCCTCTATACCTGGCTCCCCTCAAGTCTCGACTTCATTACAAGGCCAAGGATCGGGAACGTACCAGCAACAAACTTCTAGCCAAGCCGAAAACCCACACTTTGCCGCCCCTCAACAGAATCGCCAGGAAAGCACCATCCAATACGACGCGAATCACCAGAACTGCCAAGGAAGCCATCAAGATCAGCAGGGTACTGCTACCAGTGTCTTTGGCGCAGAAGCAACTTTAAACACCACTCAGACCACAGACCTAAACCAGTTGCAGTCTGGTGTCAATATTCATGCTACTGGCAATGGCACAGCCTCTCAAAGTCCATCAGACAACACGGCTGACGAAGAGCTGGCAACTTTTCTCGCCGATTAGGAGATGAAAGTTTTGGACTTCCTGCATCTATAAACTTGATTATATAAAAGCTGCGGGATGGCCTGGATATTTGTGGACGGTTGTGTACACCGTGGAATAAGGGTTCGTTTCTGGGAGCAGGAAACTTTGGAGAGTTGGAGAGGTTTTTCAACGGGGTTCCAACTTGACTTTATGTTTTCTGGTTTTCCTTCTTTTCCTCTGTTGTCTCTTAAAAGTTGATTCTTCGCTGGATTTAATACGTCGGAGAGTATAGATAATTGATCGCTGCGTTGGGTTGAGGCTCTCTGTGGCAGATGGTGGGAGGAGTACCTACTTCAATACACAGTTAAGTAATTAGCCCAGCTACTTGAGTTGGTATATGCTAGCAGAAGTCGTAACTGAGTGTGACGTGCTGTGTTGTATTGGGAGAAAAGCTTCACAGCCCTGAATAGTCCGCGATGTTTAGGAGAATCTTGCAGATTACAGCCAGGATAAAGCTCCTGAAGCCTCTTAGACACACTAATAAGTCACTCATAGCTAATAAGGCTACGCGAATTAATCACCAAAATCTTGCGCCTCGAGTTTGGCTTGAAGCGAAGTCCCGTGATTTTCAAATGAGTCGCGTAAATCATTTACTCTCTCAACTTGTATGTTGTGCAACCATCCACAGACTATCTTGTAATCAAACATCTTCTGGTTACGGAACAAAAGCAATCTTTTGTTCTTTGAGGAGCTGTGGTTAGCAATTGTGACCTACAGTTAATGCGATCAGAACTGGCTATCATTCTTGTCTGTCCATCTTTTGACCTGGCGGGTCTATTTCTGCTCATCTGGATTTACTTCTCAAGAATAAGCAACAATCAGCGTTCAAAATATTCGTAAGTTGCTTTCCATTCTGCTTCCCACCTTCTACCTCTGCTCTTGATATGGACTACCTGATTTACTGATGCTATTAATCAAACAGCAAGTCATCCTGGTAATAATCCATTTGTTATCAGGAAAAGAGCACGTCGAGAATTACGAAAGCCAACAAAACACCTAGTGGTCCTGATACTGCTCGCAGGCTTAGTTTCTTCAGTGCAAAATCAACAATAGACAGTCTTAGAGGTCGCAATTATATCATAATTGTCGACCATCCAGTACCAACGCGATACCTCACCTACTTGCCAGGACTTATTCAAAACCCCCCCTTTGCGTCAAAAGATCTTCCCAGACAGAGTTTTACGAAGGTATCATTGGAAATAGATCGAACATATTAATTTGCTCAGTAAGTACATGCAATAAATCATCTAACTGCCGCTTACCATGCTAACCTCGCCGTCAAAGACTACTTAGATCATTCTTTTAAAGTAGTTTTAAGTGTCATTCCACAATAGTCTCTTCCGAAGCCTATCGATTTCCAAGAAGTCAAAATGGATACAAGTACTTTGATTGTAAGTACCACTTTGACAATACTGAGACTGGCTAGCATATATCCTAGCATATATCCTAGCATATATCCCACACATAAGAATTTTTGCTCGATACTAACTAAGATAAATAGACGCTATACACTCAAAGATATAGTTGCAACAACAATGTTCCACACCCTGCAACATTGACGCTTGAAGAGAGAGCAGACATTACTCCAGCCATCTTAGGTCTCCCTCAGCCCCATAAGTTCATTCATCTTCACTTTCAATACTCGAAGAGCAATGCATCGAAGAAGATCCTTATGCACCTATATCTAGAGTATCAAACTCACGATTGGTTCAAGCAAGAACATATAGACAAGCTCAATTTGTTCAGAATTGCTGCTTTCACTATGCACTACGACTTCGACATTAGTGATGCAACTGGTAACTTGGGAGCCACTAGATATGTTGAAGAACATGAGAAGAGACTTTGGTTTCCCAACTTACCCGAATTTGCTAGTGGAGAAAATCGCCAAGATCATTCTGATCCCGCTGGAGCCCAAGGAGAAACATGGTCGCGAGATGTCGCTCGGCAAGCTGAAATTGAGCGACAACAAGTTCAGGATGACCTTCGCATGGCCACTTTGCGAGAGTTGTATAGAACCCAAGTTCCCGACCACTCATTCTCGACTAGAATTCCAGGAATATATGGTCACCCTTCGCTCGCTTTGGCTTCAACTGGTGCTTTATCAACTGATGCCGTAGCAACTGGTGATGGATCAACTGGTGCTGTATCAGCTGCTCCCGTGTTACCTGCTACAGGATTGTATTACTTTGCACCATATGATCCCACAATGGTCGATGATTCATTCACCGATTCCTCGTTGGCCGAAGCTTTCTCTAATGCTTTCGCTAGACTTTAGTACGTCCATTTCCACAGGCTGGAGAGTATTCAGAACTAGAATCGCACGGGACGGATACCCACCCCGTATGTATAACCATGCTGAAATTGCTTTCAATTCAACTCAAACTGATACAAAGTTCTAGAGAAAAATGATTATTGCAGATGATTGGTTTTCTACTTCTTGGTTTACCCTCTTCTTCAATAAACTTTTCAAAGGTCACGATATCGGTACTGTGCTCACCCGTCTGTTTGTTCTCTCGATTCTAGTTTCTGGGTTCTCTACAAGTTCTAGACGATATTTGGGAACCGCTTTCTGCTACTAGGCTGTGCAATAGATCCAACCAGTAATCGTCGAATGCTCAACCGACTTCTCGCTATCGATCATGATCCTTTCATAAATGAAACTTGAGCTTTCTACATATCCAATTGTCGCTGCATTTATTCAGTAAGTTCTTCTTCCCCCTAAAAGTTCATCCCTGAAGATAGGATACGATGGCTAAACGAACCCAGTTTCGGTTTCACTTTCAGCTTCCTCGACCCTGATTATGGCGACTTGAATCCGAACATTTGTATGGAATGGTATGGAGGAAGGACTTGGTTCATTCCAGCTGGTCTTAGCTATTAGGTTCTTTCCTTTGTTTTCCTTTCTTTCTTTCTCTTCCTTCACGACGGTCTCTCTTATGGATCTCGCTACCGAGTAATATGGCAATTGCAATGATGAGAATGCTTATGATCTTTCTATTAAAGATATTTTTGAAGAAGCATTGCTTCCTCATCACATCTTATGAATGATAGATCATATGCTTGACTAGCTTGCATTAATAGTTGCTTTCGATTCAGATTCATACTAGTTACTTAGATAGCGCGTGAAAATAAAATCATCTTATTCGATGAATGATTTGTATTCGGGTGACTGGTGAACTGCTGCATGACCTAAGAGACTCTTTGATCAGTTGATTATTTGTTTAATTTTCATGAGCTATTACAAGGTCTATCAAGAAGTATCATCGATTCTTCAAGCGTCTTGACTAATAGAAGACTTGCCATAATGCCATACCAATGAATTCTTCCGGGCAAATGGTCTTCACATTGAAAAGTTCTTCACAGCAAGTCATTTTAAAACAAGAGTACATTTCCATTCCATTACATCGCGGCAACATTAAGTGTTCATTATCGACAACATCTAGTGATACATATATACATACTATACACAAAAGATCTAGAGAGCGGGACCTCTACCGATCCAAACCCTGTAGCTTCTGAAAGGACCTTGTCGCTTATCAATGTTCTTGTACTGTCTGGCTGGAGCAAGTCCCTGTTGGTTGGTAGTGAAGTACAACCATCCGTCCAAAATGGCCATGGTATCCGCAGCCTGGAGTTGACCACCACGAACAAGTGTTTTGAGGTTATGGTTTGCGGCTGCGACGGGGCCAGATCCACCGGCGGGAACGCCGTTGATCTCATCGGTGACTTCGGATTGTTCGGTATCGGCGTAGAGAATTGCGTTTTGCTATTTTTTTGTTTAGTACTTTGATGGAAGCAGGGGGAGAAGGGTACTTACGGCAGAAGCACAGATGTATACACGTCCTCGGTCATCGGCGGTGAAACCAGCTTGCTCGGATGGGAAGTTTCCGGGGTTTTGGATCTTGGCCTCGATTTGTGCGTCGGTTAAGTTGGAGATGAATGCCTCCTGGGGTGCGTAGTACCAGTGGTTGGAGGCCTTGACTCCCCAGTAGATGTTACCTCCGGTCAATGCAATACCGTTGGTACCTGAGTTGAGGTATGAAGGGGTGGTGCCCTTCCAGTTTCTGATGACTTGTCCATTGTATGTGGAGATGAAGTATGGGTCGGGGGTGGTGAAGGTGCTGTTGAAGAGATGTCTGACGGTTGCTCCGGTGTCGAGATCAATGGTGGTAATGGAGCCAAAGTTTGAGTCTTCAGTGATGAAAGCATATCCAGCAGTACCAAGAGTGTTGTTGATCTTGATATCATTCAATTGAATCTTGGCATTGTATAGCTCAGGTGGGTAGATGTAAGTGCGAATAAGCTCTGCGGTAGTGTAGTTGAAAGACATGATCTTAGCACCATATGGTGTTGGGTGGGAACTGGGTATTCAGTCAGCTGATGTTCTTGCAGAGGATCTAAGATCAACCTCCTGATCAATTGGCGAGGTAGTGAGAAAAGAAGTATTAACTTACGCTCCATTAGGAACTCCACTGTCGATAACCCAGAAAACACCCTCGGCATCCAAAACCACGTTCTGGACGTTAACAAAGCATTCCGAAGCATTTTGGCCCGATTTGCAATTTTGCCATTCTTCAGATGGCCAAGGAACCTCACTGTTGAAACCGGTGGCCTTGGTAAGAGTCCAGTTCTGCGGCTCCATGTTCCTTGCATAGGTGAAGAAAAGATTGGCATCCAAATCCACTGCCAATCCCGTTGGAGGAATTTTACCCTCATGAACGGCCTCCAAGTTTGGTCCGATAACATCTAAGTCGGCAGAACATAGTCCGATGGTGGTGAGGCTTGTTCGCTGCTGTGACAATGGTACTGGACAGCTTCCATTGGTGCTTTGAGCAGCTGCTGTGGCGGCCAACGCAGCCAAAAAGAGTAACATCTTGGAGATTTTTGGATAGCCTGCGTATCAAAGAATGGAAAAGAGACTTATTAATTGGAAATGACTGTATAGAATGAACTCCCTGATGTAGAAATGATATACTTATTCGATATATAAATATCATGCTGGCAATTCTGCGGTACTGAGAAACCTCGGTTAAACATGATAGCAAAAACCGGTATAAAAAAGCTTTAATAAATGAGCAACTTGGCTCTCACTTGGCACTCACTTGGCAAATGCTATTGTAGAGTTTCCTCTTGTACAACTGCGCGCCAGCACGTGAAACCTTCGGATGATGTCCTTCTAGTTCCACTCTATAGAATGATTGACTTGGCAAATGATATTGGAACCTGCTCATGTTGATAAAAGGGGCTCGGCGGACATCTTGGCGTGAGCAACTAAGCATACTGCAAGCCAATTTTGAATTTTGGAAAATATTTTGTCCGCTTTGGCTGAAACAATGGCAGATCCCTTATTACATTGTATAAATAACAAGTAAATGCCACCGCTCTTTGCTCAAGATCCACCAAAAGCTTAAAGCCTTTTTGACTACCTGCAGCACAAGAACTTTATATTTACTGCGGTTCCCAGGCTTCTTCATGCCTTAAATGAAGTATTAATTACCTTGTGGGTAGCTTGTATCCCGTATGGAAAGGTCGCAAAGAACTCGTGAAGAGTTGATGAAACGAAATATCGACAAAATATCAATTGCCTTTAATATTCATCCTCTTCGTGTGTAAATGCCTTCAATATGTAGGTAGTTGCTAACTACTGTACGTCATTTTAATCCCTGTCACCCGCATTGGTGGATATTTGCCGGCACACATGACTCCACAGCAATCGTTGGTTGAGGCGATCATGATTTGCGGTGAAATAAACATAACTATTCGTCGAAGTCGAGATTCTCTTGAAAATTAATATCAACGCTGTTGTTTAAGTGATTTGGGCGAAAAAGTTTGGTTCACCTTGGGTTTTCCGATTGCTTCAAAGCTACAGTGCTAATTTCGAGAAGGAATATTCCACCACTGAAAACCATAAGTAGGTTTGGAAGAAACTCAATACTTTGTTTTTATGTAAGATTTTGCATGGATATATCTCTTCTGACTTCTAAGATAAATAATAAATGTACCCAGATCAAACTTAGCCAGATCAAACTCCTATCTTCAGCAGTCGCTTACCACGCCATAATCCCCTATTTCCTCTCCCACCCAACTCCCTGTAACTAAATTCTGGCAATCTGTATCGATTCTCAAAAAGATCTTGCAATGTTCCTCGTGGGAGTCACACCATAGGGAGTTTCTTTTCACAATGTACTGCTGCTACTCGTGAAATTAGGTTAATAGAATGACTACATCGATGAAATCCAATTAAGAATTGGGGCTGAGCTCATTGTTGTTCTGATCATCACTCATTAAATGCAACTTAGAGGGCTGCGACGAGAAAATATCCGAATCGGTTGAAATTGATAAACTCGCTGCTCAGCATGTGTTCACCAAGGCTATCGATTTTATAAAAATATTTATAAATTGATCTTGCCAGATATTGAGATGGGAATTCCGCTGTTGAAGATGGACAATGCTGGGTATTGGAGAGATTGAAGCTTTGGAAATGCTTCCACGAGAAATTTGCTACTTGCATGCCTTGTCGTCAAATTTCCTTAATAATTTCGATCTTGTGCCATCTGCTCTTTATAAATTCATCCTGCACTGAAATTTGAGAGTTCAGACTGGATTGATGCTGTTGGTGAAAGGCTAGACGTGATAGAATCGAATGTGGTTATTAGAGGTACTAACCTACTTTGGGCGTAACACAAGTCTTCAGGGCTTGGTCTGCCAACCAGCTTGAAAATGCATCATTAGCCTCAACCTCATTCACCCTTTGTGATATATCATCCTCAAAGCTGTCTTTTTTATTTATACACAAGGCTGTATCAACATGACCAGCCTTATCAACTATTGGATAGAAGTAGTTTCTTCTGAATCTATTTCATTCACAACAATGCCCTCAACCTATAGACTGAATCGCACCAGCCATATCAACCACAAGTGATCCATCTAATTCCTCTTCTAATCCATCTTACCATTAAGGTTCTCATTCATAATGAAACTTTGGCTGTATTAGTCTTACAGCCAATGTGAATCATGGATTCCTGGTTGCTGCGTCGATGGTTGTTGTACGTTCGTGTGCTAGGGCTGGAGTATTGTTGATGGAGTTCAATACGGTAGGTATATTCCTAATATCAACAGCCAACTTGATGTTCTGAAACCAACATCTTACAACTCATGGTTTGTTGATTAATTATTATTTTACAGATAGTTCTTCTCACAGATTTATTCATACTGTCGAGGATATAGCAACCAAGTTACACGAAAATCCTAGCATCAAATATCTCAATCTAGACATCATTTCTTGTCTATTGAGATATCTCAAGAATAGCAACACTTATTCAACAAGGTCTAGCTGTGAGTATTGAGCTATATTATTATACCATCTCACTATATCCTGATACATCTTCAATACTGTCCAACATATCCTCAGACAGACACCCTACTTTATCAAATACCCCAGTCAAGCATTCGCATACACTGACGGTAATAAGAGTCTTCTCTAGATCATCATGTCTGGACGAAAAAGCTCACAAGACCCAAAACTCTCAAAGGACTCCAGCCTCCCACCAACCAGAGCCCCCCTTCCCCCATTCGGACAACCTGGCAACCAAGGAAGATCCGCTCTTCTACGTGAGAACTTCCTCTGTAACATTGCGGATGCAATCCTACCCTCGAGTTTCTTCCCAGACCACTACTCCCACCGCCGAGATACTGCATACAAAACTGGCAACTTCAAAAAGGCCGATGTTGACGCCGAACTTGCAGAGGATGACTGGGTTAACCTCACGGATAAGACTACTAAGTCGGGTCCCATCAAGATTACTCCCCGTACTGCGAACACCCCCGAGCGTCCTAGTGTAATGTCTGGATCATCAGCTAGTCCGGGCTTTGATAAGGCAAAGCTTAGTGCGGGGTCTTTTAATGGGGCAAATGTTGCTTGGGCTATCACTAAGGATACGGATATGACTCCTGCGGTTGTTGGCCAGCCCAATAACCACAAGTTTGTTGTTCGTCGTTATGATATTCGGGATCCGGCTAAGGTTCAGAAGAAAAGACTTGAGCTGAATATTGATGGCTTTGATTGGGATAGTGAGGGGCATGTTGAGAGACTTAACAAGGCTCGGAGAAACTGGGAGGTGTTGACCTTGGAGTCGAATCCACAGACTAGTGGGAAGTCGAGGTATGTTTTGAAAGCTGCATGTTGGAATCACAGATGACTAATTTTTCCATAGAGTGACCATTGATGGTAGACGCTCACCAGTTGACACATTCATTGGAAGTTGGTCACCGGGTCGTGAGGGTGTTGAAGAAGATTAGAAGATCGCTCGATGGTAAAGAAGAGGTCACACACGGAGCGGAGGGGCTTGGCAGATGCAGACTGGATATTACATGCATTTATGGATAATGAGATACCAGGGCCAGGAAGTTGTAAATTTTCGATTTAGGGTGCGATGATTCAATGATGGGTAACGTTGGGGCTACGCAGATGTGTTCATAGATTGATGCGACGTTTCATACATTTGGTTGAGCCAACACAGGAACAGTGATATTGAAAATTATCAAGATGTTTGTAGTAGATAATTGTTGGTTTCAGATCGTGGTGATGCTGTTACTTAATTTTCTTCGTGCTGTGTTTGCTCGTCATCATAGCATCACTCCTATATGGGCAATGAAGCCAGAACTAATGATGCTAAGCAATAATAATAATAAATGGCCATTGATAACTAATACTGATGATTAATCAACGCATTAATGTGTTTATAGGTCTCAAATTTAAGGAATTAGATCATTAGTTCTACTCCAGTTAATACCATGCTAGAATTAATCCTGAATCCTAGGCTGTAAGTGTCCAAGACCCCAACCAGAGACCTGTCTTCCATCCTCAGCCATAGTTAACCTCAAATACTTCCCCCGAGTCTATGGCCCCGGTACTGAAAAAGCATAGCATAAGCATCAGGACACATGCTACCAAGTATATCCGGATAAATATATATATCTGAGCGACATATTAGACCATTTAGCCTTGGCTATACGAGATGGTTACGATCTATGCTAGTCAAGATAGTAGATTAGTCTGAATCCATCTTACTGTAGTTGTTTTATAACAGATGAATGTGCAGTTGGTACTGGAATTCACTTGTAGCTTCTCTTGTTCTGATTTAGAAAGAGGGTTAACCTAGAGGTACCAGACTGCTGAGATTACTTGGGATTAATGAAGGGAGTGAAAATAGAGGTGATAATAGGCATTTTTGTGAAATAGGTTATGGGTCAATAGCGAGGATTAATAGGGGGAATGGATGGGCGGAGAAAGAAAGAGGATGAATAGGAAGAGGAGATGAGTATCAAGCGAATTACTCCACATAAATTTCCAAACCCCATATGCTTGTATACGATCAAGTCCCCTTTGATAATCATTCACAGAGCATATTAGTTAGATGTTTCAGGGGAAAAGAGGAAAGCGGAGGATTTTCCCCTCTAAACTGAAATAGAAGTCCTAGTAGTCAAATTGATATGAATGAAAATGGTACGAGACTGAGTTACTACTAGTGTGACCACAAATAATGCTGAATTAAAGGTCTAGGTTTCTCCCAAAGATTCTCTTTTACATTGAACTTATCCACAGTCCTCCTTCCCCCCCAAAATGGAGCGCGTCTAGATACTTCTCATTTCCAGAAGTACACAGCTCTTATTTACAGAAAATCAAAATCAAATATAGAGAATATATGTGAAGCCTTTGATTAGAACTGATAAAATTCTCCTCAAATACAAAAGAAGAAAGAAGACGAAACCTAAATCAAGTCTTTTACAGTCACTCTACATCTAAGACCAAACTCTTCAACTGTGAATACTTTCAGACTTCTTGATTAAGATAACACAATCAGTACAAAGACTAATAACATCCTTTGAATTCTTATATCAAATCTAATTCTCTACCAAAGTCATTGGATGGCAAAAGCACCGTATCAAATCAAAGCTGATGTGTGCAAGATGCAGGTTTATCAAAGGAATATTCAATACGTCTTCAAAGTTCACTTGAACTTTGAACATCGATACTATTCCTACCAAGAGAACATATTCATTATCTCACCTCCCCATCAAAAATTCAATTATAATCTTATATTCACCCATCAATTGCTGTATAGATGATCGATGGCGGGGTAGAGGTCGGTGGCTTATTTCAGCGAATTTGGAGTTCTTCTGTGGATGTAAACATTGATACAAAAACATTCTAAACTACTTCTTTACTTCGACCTCTTTCTTTTCACCACAAACTTTTTCCATAACCATCACTTTACCACAACCTCAACACTTTGATATTGATACAGACCTTTCTTGATCCTGTTACTTCAACGACAACTTTTTAGATCCTTTCTTAGTATTGGATTTCTATTTGTTTCGCCTACAGTAACGCTCGCGACGCGTTTTTGATAGCTTTGGGAACCTCCTTGAAGCTTCCTAGAGAAACTTTGCCTTAGTAAGTTAATCGATCTGTTTCTGGAATTTGCGAACAGAATATCTTCTTTTTCTTAACCCTTCAAACTTCAATATTTGGGTGTTTTGCGTTGAAGAGACTCTTATAAGAGCCATTCTCTCCTTTCAAGATACATCTCTTCAAGTTTTTCTTCTCTCATGCACTTGCATACATGAATCACAATACCCCAAAACACAATTTGCCAAAGCTGTTCTTCATTTTTGCATGTAAAGCTTCTTTTTCTGCGCTTGGTACTCCAATCCCCTACCTTCTCACCTCACAGATCTTGTTTCTCCTTGAGCTTTGGCGAATAGGTTTCTCTTTCCTCTTACAGATCTTGACTTAATAAGCTTGCTATTGTGTTTTACAAATCAAACCACCTTCACTTATCCTCCTTCCACGATTAGCTTCAACTAATGGTGTACCTGCACTTTCGGTTCATGTTATCCAAATCATTTCATACATATTATCATCTCAAGAGTCTCTGTTAAACAACAATGAATAATCTCTTGAAGGCCTCAAGCTACACCTGATAGGTGCTTAACAGAACAAGTATTCGCCGGAATTTTTTTTGGATATCCTAAGTATTTATACTGACCCATTTGAACATTTAGCGAATAATCCAAACTCGCCCCACGGACGAGTATAGATGAAGGAGAGAAAACAAACAATGGAACCAGACGACGAAACGAACATGTCTGCCCCTTCAAACTCACCTCTTTTCCCAGGTTTAGCTGCACACAATGCTGCTCCTGTATCTTCTAAAAAAGCGGTGCCAACTTCTGCTGCTTATACCAAAAATGAGGATTTTTCGGAAAAATCAAACGTTTCTGACACTATTACTCAAAAGGTAGAGCGCAAATCTGCTTCCGTCTCTCAAAATGTTACTGGCAACAAAGCCGATAATAAAGTTACCTCTGGCACCCGCTATCTCCCCCGTCTTCTACCAAAGGGACCCAGAAGTTCGTTCATTGCCACGAAAGGTGAGCCTTCTTATGGACCACAAATTACCCATGAGAAGCCAAGTCCAACTTGCTCTTATCGCCAAAACCACTTTATCGGTAGATTCTGCTTCTACTGCCGTGGTATAGAGATGCCATGGGGAGATGAACATCCAATTGCTCTCGACACTAGCGGCAAAGAAATTCGTACTGCTCCACAAGGCGCACTACTCGAGGGAGTTCGAGACTTGACTGCACCCTATGAGATCACTCAGCTTGCCGTTCTTATTGAGTTGAGCACCCAACTACAAAGTCCTAGTACTATTCCAGGGTTTTTAGAAGTCATTCGATCGTTTCCAAGACTGCATGACGTCGCTCGTCGAATTTCGGATTTGGTCAGAGAGCTTGAAGTTTTGGCAGATGATGGTGAACGTGAAAAAGTTCCAAACTGGTCCAATGCTCTTCATGACTTGTTAAAAGAACCAACTTTGACTCGTGACCAATATTTTGGACGAGCGACTCAGAAGTGGAACTTGAAACTAAACAAAGAACGTACTCACAGAGCCAAAGCTCCAGCTCCAGTCATTCCATCTTTTCGATTGTCGACAAGAGGCCCCCAGATAACACTCACCAGAGAAAATGCAATCAAGAATGATGCCAAGATCCATGGTGAAGCTGATGTTGAGGAGCTCACTCATTACCTCAATAGGAACGAGAGTAGGGGACCAGGATATGTTCAATTTACACTCGACTTTGTAGACTGGTTGAGAAAAGGAGCACATGGAACCGGCCTTGCCGCACCACAGTGGGGACATCATTATGTGCAACAATACCATTCTGTTCCTACTGCTGCGGCCGATACTCGATGCCCTCCACCTCAACTTATTTGCGAGAGTGGCATCAAAGCTCCTGAAATCGGTGGCCAGTTGGACTTCTCTGCACGTTGCAATTCGGACCTCAATACCACACCACGTTGTAGTGAAGAGCTTTCCGACGTCGAGGTCTACGACAGCATTGATGAGGAGGGTTCTGGAGAGCCTGGCTTCCGTAAGCTCCCAGTAGTAAAGAAGAACACGCCAGGTCGCCCCGGTGTCGAATGGCGATTCCTTGAAGGATCTGATCTCGAGAATGCGGAGCTTGGTAAGCCTGACCCAAGCAAGTTCTACTTGACCCGTGTCAATGTCCACGACCCTTTGGAGGTTGATGTGCGCCAATTCGCTGCAATCCCTGGTTTTGACTGGAATTCACCCAACCATATCAAGGCTCTCAACAAGGCTAGGGCTCAAAACCGTCATCGCGTTCAAGGTAAGATTGCCGAAACACGAATTCCATGGACAAAGATGGAGAAGGACTGTCTTTTTGAGGAGGTGCGAGAGGCTATTAAGTCTGGTCTTAATAGACATTCCATTGATTGGGATGATATCGCATCTCGTCTTGAGAGTAGATTTCAAGGAGTTCTTCAGAAGAAGGGAGCAAAATTGGCACCAGGCGTGGAGAGACAAATGGAAGATGGTAAAAAAGACAGGAGTAAGTGAAAATTTCCTTGGCTATATTTATATGATTAGCAGGCTCATCTCCGGTCTACAAAAGTCTGAGCGGAGAGGTTTTATTCAATCTCCACTTATGTATCATAGCTAATTAACTGATTCAAAACAGCTCTAAAGATCAGTCGCAGCGACCGTGTAGGCTACAATCGCAGTGGCACTGCAACCGAAACCCAAGCCTTGAAATACCCTGATATTCTTCAAATAATCAATCATGCAACAGGACTAGGTGGCAAAGGAGGACGTGGCTTGCTTCGAGGTCCTCGTCGCGGTCTTGAAGAAATGAACGATGATGCCAAAGATGGAGAAGATGATCGCCCAACAAAAAAGGCCAAGGTAATTTCTCGCCGCTTCACAACTAGCCCACCTCGTGAATTGGAGAAGCGTCACGATGATGACGATGATGACGATGCCGATAACGAAAGATCCCCCTATGGAGCTAAAGAGGCTACTGCTGTGCGAGCCGCTTTCGATTTGAAATTCACCAAGAGCAAGGCAAAGCAGTTTGACGCCAATTTGGGCAAGGAGTAAGCCATTTACGAGATGATATGAACAACCTTCTTTTAAGACTAGAAGCCTATCGTTCTTACCTACCATTTTTCTGATATCAATTCGGGTTATCTTCTGGCACCATCAAATATCTCTGATTTCTTGTCATTCGCTGTCTACCTTTTCCTCTCATCAACCGATAAAACGATTTGCATACACAATCTCCACTTCAAACCTTGCAAAATGGCTCAGTACTACTTTTCGGCGGTATGAATTAAACACAAATTTCTTTTCCAACTGCAAATGCGATTCTTCAATCACTTCCCCATAACGGACGGTTCATTCTCATGAAAAACGATGTTACTTCCACTATTACAGAACTTTACGACGTTCGAAAAACACAACACACACAGTCTTCTTTTCCTTTTCTTCTCAAGACACGGCGGTGCGTATGGTACAAGATATGGATATGACTGAAGGACTTTGCTTTCTGTGGTACACATACACACGTAGGCTTCTTATCAGTTCATCTGATTTGATGCGATAGGATAAGAGTTTGTATGATGCTAAAGGAATATGGAGGTCAGTTATGATCATGTCTCGGCGTATTTCTCATTTCTTTGGTGCATCAAGGTTGCGGGTGACGTTTGGCCTATTTTACGATAGTATGTATTTGACAGTGTGAGGGTATGGGAAATGCGATGTTAATATAGCAGCAATGGGAAAATAGTTAATGGAAAATGACAAAAAAAATTGATAATTTGTGGGGGTTCTATTATTATTTGATATGATGTGATTAAATAGGTGTGGGACTGAGTTTGTGTTTATATTTGTACTGTGGATAAGATTTTCCAAGTCAACATTCAGAGAAATTCCCCCCCTTTCCACAACCGCTTATGCTTATTTATGTATTCCGATTTTTGTGTAACAACAGCCAGGCGATACCCATCGAATATTTTCTCATCTTGTAAAGCTACTATGGAAATTAAATCTCAAGGTTATATATTCATAAACAAAGTTTTATGAAATTATGATAGCTTAATTCACCTCAAATACGCATACTTAACTCAAGAAAAGAGTGTGCAAAGCTAAAAATCAATAGCCATTAAGCAAGAGTGGAAAAGGTCTCAATCATCTTTACTCTACAACTTTATAGCATTCTACTCTAAGAATTTGATGACACTCAGACTATAGATGTCTTCTGGAGACCATGGAAGGAGATTCACTAACAAGAGATCAACTCCTGCATTTTGGCAAAAGAAAGAACAGCTTCCCCACTGTCTTTAATAACATGGAGCCTTCATGTCTTCATGCACTTGGTCTTATAAGACTTAAGGATCCAGATCTTACATGTCAATAAGCAGATTATGATATTAAACAACCATTGATTGTTACAAGGTCTACATTTGGTACACATACAAAGAACAGCCAGACTGTTATCGATAAAATGATGGATAAAGTTCACTATTGTAAAGCCCCTAGGAACTTTGAGGGACCAAAGGAGCCATCGATATGCGACGAAGCAGAGTAAGTCTTCCCATAATATAAAACTAGAAAAGATGGTGTATGATTCACATAACAGCAGAGCTAAGGCTTCTAGCTATTATAATAGGTTTTGAATGCCAGCCTTTGATCAACTACTTTTTCAATACTGCGAACAAGAAATTGTTTATCAGACATGACAAAACAACTCGCCAGAGGAAAAAGAAACGGTTAACAGACAATATACCATCTGATTAGTGCTGAGCAGACTCTCAAATAAGATTGACAACCCTGGCGCTTATATCTTCTGCATGATAGTTCTATTGGATATAACGTGTCGGAAGGGCCGATATAATCTGGTTTACCACTGTCCAACTTTTCTGATCAACTCTCCCGCTTCCAACCTTTATCTGGTGCCGTAATTTCCCGGTTTTCGGCAACTTTGAAAGGTAGCCATGTACGTCACATCAAAGTAAAAGATGTATTTGTCTCCCTCTACTCATCCTCAAGTCTCCAACTCCCAAATCCAAATTCTCCATCAAAGGAACACTCACCATACCATCCGTCTCCTACTTCAAACGCACACTCAAATGGGAATATTCGGTTACATAATCTGGCCAATTCGAATATGAAGTTTCACATGTAAAAACTTGGCTTGGCTAGAGGCTAGATAATTGATACAAGTGGAGACTAGAAGATTTGACTTCAACATATTTAATATAAATAGGATTCATTTGATTAGCTTTATTTGAGGATAAATGGAATTAAGATGACGTATGAAATATATGGAACTGATTTCGAACTTCATATGAGATGAGTGAATGAATTTACTAGCTTAGATTGGACCGTAGTCAACCACTTCTTATTATATTTTAGCCATCTTGTTTTTACTAGTCTCACTGAAACACTGTTTGATTAATTATCTCAAGTCGACTTTTCCATATATTCTGACCATTAACCATACTCCCTCCCCATCCCTTAGGATCCAAGAGGGGTACAGATACCAAAATCCAGCTTGAGTGGCTGAACGTCATGAAGTTTCTGTAATGATTGAATCGCGGATGAGATAAATATTTACAGATACAAGACCAGAGTATCATTCAGGCCACAATGCAGCGGCAAAATAGGCATATCGTCCACCCCAATCCTAACCGGAGAACACAGCAGTATGGTTGAGAGGATATCCATGAAAGCGATAAGGTTGAAGCCAAGGCCGGCTTTTTGACGGAGAGGAATATGGATTTCGGGTATGGGAGTATCTTTGGTGTATCACGGTTGACGGTGGAGCCCAGATATGATGATGATTGCATTGTTCAACAAGGCGAAGCATTTTGGCTGGGTATTGTTAGAGTGTGAATTTATGGTTGCCTGTATCTATAACCAGCCAAGTTGGGAGCAAGAAAGGAGCGTCTAATGGCTTTGAAGTATATATTAATTAAGTATAAGAACATGTTATTATTATCTCTTTCATCATTCAAGCGTGTCATCCCATTGCCTTCACCGGAAACTATTCAGTGTTATTCGTCCATCTATTTTAACATCTGCATAAGGTCTATTTCCTGATCTCTCATCAATAGTCTACTGAGAATCTTCATAATAACATTCATCATCGTCATCGTCATCGTCATCGTCATCCTCATCATCTGGAATACTCGACGATGTAGCCACCGCTGAACTAATGGTAGTTAATGACGTAAAACCCGGGAATCTTGTAAATAGAATAATTGAAGTATTTGCAAAGATTCCAACTGAAAAGCCAGCACTTGCAGTGGTACTCGGAGCTGCCGCGGACAAAAAGGTTGTTGGTGCTGCGGAAGAAGTGGTATTTTGAAATACAACGGTGGAAACTGCGGCGAGAGAACTAGTATTGGTCTTGGAACTAGAAACAACTGGGAAGGATGAGTTGGCAGCTACAGTGACTGAAAGCATCGTGGTTGGTACTGCGGAAGTCGTGTTTTGCAATGTAGGAGACACGGCGGCAGAAGAATTTGCCTTGACAATTGAACTAGATGCAAGCGGCAGGGAAATATTTGCGGCGGCAGATGAAGACGATATTGTTATTAAGGTTGGGGCTGGGGATGCAATATCCGAGAAGCTCGTTAATGCTACAGAGGTTGTAGGAGCCACAAGTGAAACACTTGAAGAAATATCAGTTGCTGATGCTGAAGGGATTGCAATCGAGGTTGTAGCTGCCGCGGATGGAGTTATTGTTGATGTATAAGCAACTTGATATGTAGATGTTATCGTCTCGTATGATATATCGATTGATGAAGAAGTAATCGTGGCAATACAGGGATTTTCTGTGAACTGCTGAACCTCCCACACACTTGAGGGACCTGGTACTGAAGTGACAGCTCCATTGTACACAAAGCATTGGGTAAGTGCACCGATCTTGGTAAAAACCATTCCGTTACATGAACTAGCAGCAGTATGTAAATTGTTGAGTGCATTACAAATGGAGGCACAAACGGAGATGCCCGGATTAATATAGGCACGAATGATGGTTCCGCCAGTCAGTGATGCGGAGCATTGCTGCGAATAATAATTGCCCCCAGTCAAGGAATAGACAGCGCCGCCGCCTGAGCAAGTTGTTCCTGCCGTAGTTTCTACGCTACATGTTGTTGCAGTTGTGATAATTGGATATGCGGTCGTAATGGTGTTAGTAAAGGTGCTTGCATAGGTTGACGTGACAGTCAATTCGAATGGACTGATGGCTGATCGGGGGACGACGGCGACAGCTTGACTTAGCTGTACTAGTGCTGAAAGAATGACTAAAACTCTCATCTTGATGAAACGAAAAATATCTCACTAAAAGAATGAAGTGGAAAAGAGTGACTGATTGAAGCAAGAGCAATGGATAATCATGGAACAATAGAGTACTTCTTTATACTAGATACCAATGTGGAGAACTTAGTCCAGCTCTACTCTTTCATACAGAAGAAAATCATTGAATTCAAACTAAGAATGCATACTGCTTAGTATTATCTGAGCACTTTTCATGAAGAGGAGAGTAAATTGATTGCGGGCTGAGCCATGTCTAGCCGCATTCTCATGACACGATACAAGAAGTATAAAAATGTAGAAACAAATTGCACAAAAACCAATGCAGTATGGTAGATTACTGGTACTGGTACTGATGAACTTGACCGTGATAATACTTACGAAATCATGCTCTTTGCACAGCTTCATGTATTCTCGATTCTGTCTCCTTTCCCCCACTCTCTCAGCAGAAGGCAGAACGACATATGGATAGCACATGGCTGTGGATCGAATTTAGAAAGCTGTACCTACTTAGGTACCCTATCCCGCATGTCAAGCCTTCATTCTTAGCCTCGAGATTCGGATGGGGAAGCCAAGGCAAAAAATAGGAGAAGTCCAGTAAAAGCGCCAACTTAATCATGCCAAAAGCTTCATTATTTTCAACCGCGTCTACCTAGCTTCAATGGTTTCAAGCCGACAGAATCAAGAGAAGTGGATAGAATCGTGAATATTAACCAAAATTGAAGACTGCGGCTGAATGTGGTTTTTTTTTGAAGACTCATTCTTCAAGACTATTCGAAGATTTTAAAATTGCTCGAAGTCTAGAACCTCAAAACTTTCCCCCTGCATCCTTTCCCCAGGCTAAAGTTATGTAGTCAAAGCGTCGTGGACCCAGATTAGTTCTAAGGGTTAGGTAGTTTCTATATCATGATCATGTGACCCAATTCAGACAATTTGCAAGTTGTCAATGATATTAGATTTGCGAGGATTTACTCCTTTTTTTTTAGCTTCAACTCCCAAAGTTTACTCAGCTGACCAAAGTCTAACCGCATTATCGATATCAGGATGGGATGATATCTCGAGGCAGGAAAATATAAATATATCACGTTCCGGTTGAAGTTCGGAAATACCACTCACGAACATCAAGGGTTCACGCGTACGAATGAATGAGCCTCACTTGTAAATCAAAAGTTTATTCTTCAAGAAAAACTCAACTACATTATTATATACTAGAGCCGCATCATTATATATCTGCGTTAATCAAAGTGGCTCAATCGTACAAAAATATATAACAAAATCAGAGCATCCAACGCACGATAATGCAGGTACTCTAATCGGTCCAAAAGACTCCATGTACGTAGAACCAGACATCTCTGACGTCGACCAATGTCTCATCTCATATCACTCCATTCGATTCGAATTCCTCCTACCTTGCAAAAACCGAAAATTTCATGAACAAAAGAAACAAACCCCTCGAATGCGTAACATAGGCTGTTGTGTAAACTGGTGGAGGATTTCAGTGTAAGATGGCTCGGAGTGAACAATTTCGAGAAGCGGCGAATATGTCAACATAAAATATAGATGTGGCCGAACAAGAAGCCCTAAGCTTCTGAAGTACTGGCTTTCTGTACCGATTAATAATGCTCTGACTTTATGCGTTTCATGAGAGGCTCATTGGCTGACGAATTATTAGTAGCATGGTAAGAATGCCTACGCTTCATGAGTGGTTCATCGTCCGAAGATCCATCAGTACTATCGGTTTTCATCTTATCACATTGAAGTGAAGTATTTTCGACGCCAGAAGATCCTCCCATACACTCTGGCCGCATTTCAACAGCTTGTATGGTAGAACAACTTTCACCATCTTCCTCCTGTTTTTTATTGATAGCCTGTGTGGTAGATGATTCTTCGTTACTCTCTGCTTGCAATTTGACGAATCTTGTTGTAGATGGAACGAGACATGTCTCAGGAAAGGAATTTAAACCCTGATGTGCACTAACAATTTTAATCATCTCGTCCAAAGGCTTGCGTTTCCTAGGTTGTTCTACGCTGTTTCGAAGTAACGCGTCGAGATCACCGAATCTTGTAGCTTGGTTCATGCAGCCGCTTGGATTACGCTCGGAACCAATACGATCCTTATGCATGGTGAGATGTCTCTTTGTTTGGAAATCTTCTTGTTTTCTTTTGGAATTCCATTTACTTGTTCGGGCAAGGAGAGAGCCTTTTCTTTGAGTGACCTTTTCCAAGTCGACGTTTATATTGTGAGCAACTTGCTTCCATGGCATGTCAATTTTCGTGTACTATTATTGGAGGGTCAGCAAATGTTCGTAGACTTGAACGATGGTTGGGCCAAAGGGTGAACACTTACGCCGTTTTTGAGGCCGAGGATCACCTGATGACGCAACAATTCCCTCTCCCTTTGTGACCAAGGCAATCTAGGTATTGCTTTTGGACCGTTAGTCCGGAGAATTATTTGGTTTCGGCCCCTATTCAAAGCCCGGACAGCCTCCTTATCGTTCCAGTCAAAACCAGCGATATGAGGGTATTCCCGGACACTGGTTTTGCATGGATCCTTTCGAAGCTGTCGGATCATGAAAAACTTTGAAGTATCTGGGGTAGCCCAATAAGCAGGATCCAAATCTTGTCCAGGAGCAAATTGCCAAGGTGACATCTGTCGGTCTTTTTTCGCCTCTGCAGTTTCATCTTGATCGTCTTCGTCGGCTTCATCACGACTAAGGAACAAGAATTTCTTGCCTTCAGTAATATCATCAGAATCATCGTAACCAAGATCCTCGTCATCTGGCTCTTGCTCCTCACCTTCGTTAAGTAGAATGATTGATTTGCTACCTTTTATGCTGCATTTTGGTTCTGCCTTTCGTAATCTTTGACCTGGAACGGGTCCACAAATGCGAGACTTGTAAGCAGCTATCGTTAACGTAGGGTTCTTTAGAGCCTCCTGCAGTATATCCCACCATCTCAGATCAGCAAATTCAGGGTTTTCTGCAGCGATAGAAGCTATCTCTGTCAGCGCATGCGCTGCAGCTTTTATACGTCCTCGCTCAATACCCCTGTTCATCTTGAGAGCATTTTTCCATTGGTTGGTCACAATTGCCCATGTGGCCATGGCCAACAAAGCTATCTCGCGAGGATTATCAACATGAACTGCTTCCAGGATTGTACCTGCATGTCCCACAGATACTGGCAGTTTTTGATATCGGGCAATGGGTAAAAAGCCACCCCACGGCATCTTCATTCTTGTGCAGATGACGCAATATTCTCCAATAGTATGATTAGTGATTTCGTCGGCCCAGCATGGTGCGCCAGGTTCAGGATATGGTTTAGTGAGTTGCCTTGGTTGGTTTCCTGCCTGTGTTGTAAGTTAGTATTTACCAGTGAAAAACATTGCGGTGTTGGTAGGCGATTTATTGCATATAGTTTAATCTCAGTTGAGATCAATTTTTTTGGTTCTATCGAAACTCCCAAGAACGACGGTTTAAAGTTTAGAGGCAGGTAGAGTTAAATGTGGAACTCACTGCAAGATAGTAACCGTATAGCCATCTGATGATGGAGGGAAATAAAGATATGATAGGAGCGGCACTACCAAAAGATAAGCCGACTAGCTCAACAATCCACTCAGACAAATAGCGTGGTATGGAGGGAAATCAGAAATAAAGAGCCTACTAGGCCTTGACTGTGAGGATGAACTTTAAGTTGGTCATAATAAGGATTTGAAGCAATGAGGTTGGTAGGGTAAGGATGTATTACAGTCAAGGAGGTATACATGATACACGTCCAGAAAGATAAGGATGATGAGATATGCTTGCGTAGGGGGATACTAACTTGACGAAGCAGATTAAAGGAAAACAGAAGGGTAGGTGTATGGTTGTATGGTTGTATGACGTGTTCGGATGAATCTTGTAGTCAAATAACAGATCAGACTTCCGTCGCAGATAAGTATAGAAATATACCAGGCTAAATACTATACAGCGAAGACATTCATTATAAGGAGACTTGTCATGAGCCAAGCTGCGTGTGGGAAAAGCCACCAAGTCTTGTTGAATAGAATGGTGTGAGAGACATGCGTATGAAACGTTGAGCTTACCATTGTGAGAAAATACCACTATGGGCAGAAAGAATATGAGTATATTGGTTCTCCAATCAGATTATTAAGAACGTGGATCTAGAAAGCGTTGTATTTTGCAAAGCAGAAGGAGGGATGGAATGTAAAGCGCTATATTTTGTTGTGCTCAACTAGATGAAAGCAAACGTGATTAGCATGCGGCAACTACCAGGTGTAAAAAAATGAAAGAGCTTGTCATACTGCACCGATCTTTGCTAAGTCAGAGGTTGTCTCTGACACGTCTAGGTAGGTGTATGTATATTGGGTCCCAGATGCAAAGCCAACTCCTCCAGGAATGAGAGGTTGTGGAATAATGTGATGTCGTGTTGGTCTGGTCGTCAGGTAGAGAAAGTATTGAAGTTTCACAAGGTAGTAGGATGGGTGCTGATAAAGATCGAGGAGGGGAGTGAAACCGAAAATATCTAGCAAGAAGCAAGATGACTGCAAGGTGACTGCAAGATGTCTCGAAGACTGAAATTTCTGGTGTTCTTTGAATGTCAAAAGTAATAAGTGAGAAAAAAGAGCAAGTGGAAAGATTATCGGGTTGTGTAAAGAAGTGTGTCGAAACTAGATTCCTTTTTGTAAATTGTGCAGGTAGATTCCCCTTTCGAAGAAAAGTTTTGGACTGTGGGGTCTCAAAAACTTCTCTAAACATATAAATCAGATGGTCGAGATCAAAAACTCTTCACTGCTGTCTTGTCAATTTTTGATGGTGAAATCTTCAAGTGTACTACTGTGAACCTAGGTTAAGGTTAGATTAGGGTTGCTTGGATAGACTTGAGGAAAGGCATAATTCGCTATTGGATCGTGATAACTGTATAATTATCAGAGGAGATGAGAAAAAGAGCGAGCCTTGTCGGCAAGGCGGAGAGAATTGGGGTGTTGATACTTTGATGTCGGTGGTCAGGCTTTTATTTGACGTGATTTTTCTTTCAGACACTTTTTGGTTATACAAATATCTTATATGAGCACCAGAATTGAGCTTTCCGACTCTTTGCTTTCAAAATCATTCTATGGAGCTTTCTCCTTCTTGTTTTACTTTTCTTGCTTCTCCGATATATTGCTTCGGCTTCTCTTCCATCAGTTTATTGACTCTTGCATCGTTTTCCTCAATCTGAGAACTTGAAAGCATTGTCTAGGACAATTACTTCTCAACTTTGACTACAATTATATCATGAAGTGCGTCTTTTAAACCCTCAACTACTAAAGACCTTCAAAAGTTTATCTTCTATGGGCAATTGACATGTCTTAGACTTCTAAAGTATGTTCACGAGACTTATCTTGCAGATTGAATTTCGTTTCATCTGGCAGTTTGCCGGTAGAAAGACTAATAATGCACTGTTTGGTTCTTGTCTATCCTTCGTAAGTGTTTGAGGCTACTGGCTTGTGGGTATCATTCCATGTCTCGGAGGGACTGATCCTTTCTGGACTACCAGATCTTGCTCATAAGCTAACTTACAAGTCTTTTATAGGCTATCAATAATATACCGAATTATATACCGAAACTTCCTCCATCGATCAAGCTCCTGTACAAATAACCTCTATGTTCGACACTCCTATTTCCAAAAACCATATTCCGATATCTCTCTACAACCAATCTAACTAATTCTCTACGACACCAAACATATACAGGGGGAGTTCTTGTCAGACATGGGGAGTACAAATATTAGCGGGGCTGGTCACAAAAGGGGAAGGGGGTAACCTAAGATACAGTGGGAACAATGGGCCACCTGAAGTTAATATACATGTGTTTCTTTCTAAACAATCATACATTCACAAAGATTTCAAGAACAAGGAAGGAGAAATACACATAGCTGGGTATGACAGGATTCACAAAAACGCGATATATATGTGGAGATCCATGTTTGGATATCGATACGAAGACAGGATAAAAGCGATATGTACAAGGTGGATCCAACCAATAAAAAGGGGGGGGAGAAGAGAAGTTGGGAAATACGAAAGGGCTAGTGAAGGCAGAACATAGATTTGCCGCTGGGAGTATCATTTCTAAATGCAAAGTATGAAGACTATAAATTTATGTTGTCATTACCAGAGCTGAATAGGTATGAGCTATTCGAGCCCAAATCTCAAATTTCACATGGACTCGGTCAACAAAGGGAGGTATAGTGACCAGCAGAATGCGTTGCTAACACTCATACCTGCTGCAATCATAGCTTGGATTCAAGTACTATGAAGATACAATAATATTTTACATTGAGGTGGACTGAAGAGTCAAAGTGTGCGTAGAAAAAGGGACGCGAGAAGGGAGGCGCGGGCAGGAAGCGAAGGTGAAGGATCTGCCAGAACACAACCCCAGTGTTCCTGGTGCCGTAGGAATGATTTAATGAAGGCTCCAACCATACCTAGGTTCAATTAGTTGATTAGAAACTAGAATAGTTACTCACTTGCCCCTCACTCGGTAAGTAAAAGGGGTAAGATACTGCGAAATGAGAGTGAGAAAATTTTTGAAGGGGAACACTTAAGAATAAATAATCGACTTCAGATATACAATTTGAGTAATTGCCTCAATCATCAGAGGATCTAGGGTATAACACCTTGTTCATTCTATTAATGCCCTCACGGATCTATCTAATCATGCAAATGCTAGTCAACTTAAAGATGTATGATGGACGCCATAACTTCCTCTTGCTGGGAACTGATAGCAACATAATAGCCCGGAATAAATACTATGATCAACTCGTTTGAAACATGATCCTAGTACTCTCAATCCTCAATTTGGGAAATCGAACTCGCTCCCACCTAGATCATGGAGAAAAACCTGCTCTCTTCTTCTGATCCGCCTCTATGACCGACAACTCTCCTGATGGGAAAGGATTGCCTGTCTAACCGATCAATGTTAAAGTGTTGAGCTATGTCCACGGATTTGCTTCTTCTATGAAAGACCATGAGCCTAGCAGTGCAGCGTAGACATTTGTGATCCTTACTGCCCGGGCCTCATTATTAGGACATATGAAATGAAGTGATGACGTGGATATCTGTAAACATTCAAGTCACCATGCTAGTGAAATATGAAGGAGTAATTACATATTGTTGGTATTAACTTGGTCAGTTAAAGTGTAAGTACTTGAATCTCTTTTGGTATAATCATCGTTGTTATTCTCTATGTAATCTATGGAATGAAGGACGACTTTATAGACGTCCTCGAGGTGCTAGTACGCCTAATACGGTTAGACGTATTATTCGTACAGCAGCCCAAAAGTCACATGATCCATTTCCCGACACATATGAAGCGAAAGTGCTATTGCTACTATTTGGCAAACTGAAAAATTTGGAACAGAACGCCAAACAACAAGCGCCCGTGATGCATAGCATAGGGAGAGATAGAGAATGTTGAAGAGAGGAGCCTTCCATACCTTTAGCAGAGTTTGCCATCATCTGACGTGCATCTAGACAATCAAGGGGAATGTGATCTAAAAGGTTTGCAATCTCTTGTACTTTGAACATATGCACGAGCTGGTCGCATGATTCTTAATTCACTACAACACCCTAATACCTTCTGGTAAGCGTAGTATTATCTTCAAAAGCTCAGGTAGCTTCCAGTTCTGCGGCTGCAGAGCAAGTCTTCTTCTTTTTGTATCACAGGATGTGCTAGCTTTCTCCATCAACTATGTACCCATACTGTTCCTGCAGCAGTTATCTAGCCCTCACGCGCCCTTCCATATGACTTCAAAATTCCTGCGAGAACGTTGTTTAGTAAGGCAATATCGACAGTCACTTTGGAGGTTGCGCAGCCGATGATAGTACTGGAAACCCGGCCTAAAATTTATCTGCTAATCTACGAGACACAGCTCTATAGCCCGATGAACAGTCTTGCAGTAGAAGTATAATAAGAGATGATACATGAAGAGACTTAAATCAGATCGAAACACAGTTTTGAGGCATAAGATAGAACAGAAGCATCTAGATGAAACTATCTTGAGCTGTAAGCATACTTGACGGATGCTAGCTTTCTGTACCATAGCTTCCATGATAATGTGACCTTGCATAGTACAGATAACATCATTAGCCTCATAGGTAGCCTCGTATGACAGACTCATCCAATCAAACACGGCAAAAAATCCAACGCCGCACTTAAAACTCCGTGATAGCCCTAAACATGTAATTTTCAAGCGCTTAAATTCTACCTATTTAAGAGTAGATATAACTTCCTCTGCCAGAAGCTTTTCTTTATCAACTATTTAAATAGGCATCATTTCAAAAACATTAGAAATTAATTCTTGTACCTAATACCTTTACTTTAAATTCTACGACTTCCCAACAGCATATGCTTTTGCACCGAAGCTCCATACCTCATCTAAATACATGGTGTTTTCATAATGGAAGGTAAAAGACTCATTAAGCAAGAGCCGATCTCTCCCCTGTTCGGTCTAGAACCTGATACTCCTATACCCTCCATCGAAAGAAGTAACTCAAGATCGCTTGAAACTCAAGTAACTACAGAGGTTCCTAGGAGAGAAAGAATCCATCCACGTGGTGGACTGATCGGAAGCCAACGCCATCAAACTTCAAATACTCAGCAAATACCACCACAGCTTCTCAGAGAACCAAGAGGTTCGTTTGCTAGCTATGCTGACAATCTTCGGGAATTCTTAGGCCCCCTTGACCCCATTGGGCACGAGCAGCGGCGACAAGCTATCAGACTAAGTAGACAGCAAGCACAAGATGCTATTCATGACCCTACTAGTGATGCTAGCTATTATGAGAGTCTCCGTGAATTCCTAGGCCCCCTAAATCCCCGCGGACAGCAGCAGCAGCAGCACATCAGCGGCAGCAGCAGCTGGCCGTCACTCGTGTACACTCTAGGGTATCTAGCCAAAGTCATATGGCCGATCCACTCCCACAAACAGCCGGTTTATATGACTTGCAGTCACCCTCTCAAGCTTCAAATAGTCGACCAATGTCTAATCATATTAGAAGCCTTGGGACAGATCGATTTCAAAGCGTGGCACGCCCACGTTCAATGCAGTATTCATCTACTTACCAGGCGCCTGGACAAATCACGCCATTTCGACGTTTTTCAGGAGCTCGCAGAGGCTTTGTTCGTCCTATAGATTCACAGCCGCAGCTACAAATTGACCCAATGCCCATCCATCGGTCAGATTCCGCACAATTTCATGGTAAAAACGTCAATCGCTCAGACCCTGCCGCTTATAATCCTCTTTCCATGGCTTTAGATCACGATAATACTTTACAAACTTCTGTCCGAGCGCCCCAGCACCTGCAACAGAGTATCCAAAGCCTATCTGGGTTATCTGATTCTGACAATAGCCCGTACATCCAGCAGACTGATAGCAATCTGTCTTATGTTCCAGCTCAAAATGATGTTCCGGTTCCAATGGATAAAGATAGATTCTCAGCACCACGGGCATTGATGGACACAGCTACTGGCTCGAGTAGTACCACTCGAGGTTCTCTAGGTACTTCAGTTCCGGTATGTATTATTCTTTACTCTACATGGAGGAATATGCTAACGCAATACCGCAGGTTGAGAAGAAAATGAGTCATGGCCGTCCATTGGGCTCAAAAACCGAAAACAACAATCCTAGAAGAATGCAAATCCCAAATCTGCGACCGATTCTTCCTGTACCTTCAGCGGGCATACCTTCTCAATCATCTTCTGTAAGTAATAGTCTATTTATGATTTTATATTAAGATGTTTAACCCCTTTTTCCTAACAGGGTACGGTTCCCTCAAGCCAACAGCCCACTAAAACACGATCAAACCATGAAACAACTTTCAGACTCACCAGGAATGCGTCCTTGATGCTCAATCCTTTCAGCAAGATTGTTCCTGCTTCTATCAAGCTAGTAGCCGACAATGGACAAGAGTGGGAGTACAAGTACCCGGGAACTCGGCGGAACTGGAAGAAAGGACCAAGCGGAAAGGTCACGGTCGCAAAGCTAAATGTGTGGGCAAACGCTATCTTACGTCGAAGACTTCCTAATGACTTCCCTGCTGGCCCCAGGAAGAGGTCAAACTCAGCGCCCTCCAAGCCAAAGGCCGATAAATGGACCGAATGGGAGAAGGGATACCTAGAATCGCGCATCATGGATGCTATCAGAATAAAGAAAGGAAACCTGGATGAAGAAGACTGGAAGCTTGTTGCAGAGGCACAAAATGAGGAGTTTCTCGATTACAAGAGGCTTCCAGGTCTGCCTTTGGCCTTATTGACCTCACGCATGCTCACCATTGACAATGTTCCTGCGATCAGAGGTGGTGGCTTCACCAAGACCGAGGGGCAATTTCCAGAGCGTTCCGGCCCTGAAATCCAGAGCATTCTGTATAGGTGGCCCGAAATTCAGGAGAAGATCAAGGGGGAGATCAAGAAGCACCGTGGAAAGATTCCAGCTTATCTGGACTGTGACACCGATCTTAGTGAGTCTGAAGTGAGCTCAGACGATGAAAATGGGACAGTGGATACATATGCGGTTGGTACTGATAGGATGGAGTTTGATGCAGAGGAATAGATTGATCTTGGCAACTTGCTAACATATAGTATATGTGTATCTAATAGCGTTCAATGCTTTATAAAGGATTGGAACAAAATATTAGAGTCAAAAACGTATGTAATGTTGGGCTATTACTTCTGATAACTCCAAATAGAATAAAATGAAATTCTCTTACTTTTTATATCCATGTACTTTTTGTAGGTGATTGATGCAGAAATTTTACTTATATATACATACAAGGTTTCTGATGGCTTCAGAAACTGGAAGTTCTCAATCATCTAAACGAGTTTAGTTTCTTCATAGTTGAATATAACTTCAACAAGGTCAAAACTTTGTTCAGGTCTTAATATTTGGTTAATTATTTTGAATAATAGACTTTTTTATTCATACTTATAGAATTGAAATGAATTGTAAATAAAAGTGCGAGCTTAAAGATTCTATTCCCAAAAATCTAGTGATTCTTTCTAAGCGATAACTTAAAGGGCGAACAACTCAAGACTAATTCAACTGATCGTATTCGGTTTCATCACATGACCTATGGTGTTGTGGAGACGGTCCCACTGCATACATACTAGCCTGCTCTGACCCCAGTATGGAATGTAGAATCAGGCTGATATGTTGTGACTACGAAAGCTATGATTCCCAGTCACAAATCTTGGGATCTAATCTTAGGTAGTGGATATACCTTGGGGACTGGATTGGTGCTCATTTTCCAAATCGTGATGTAGATGGCGAGCGAACAACACCGAGGACAATGACAAACAGTTCTTGGAAAGAAGAGCGTGCGGTGTTGGCTTCATTCTGGGGTTTTGCATGTGATGGTCGATAAGAGGACGAGTATATGACCTCAAGAGGTCCAACTTATATAAGACAGCCATCAAAACTATGCTGTGTTTGGAATTAAATCAAGCGAAGCTCAACATATAGTTTTGTTGTTACAATTACTGGGTAGAAAGCTTAGTTACTTTATTTAGAAACAAATTGAGGATCGATTTATGCAAACCGTAATTGATTTAATACCACTATTTATGATAATCATGTAAAACTCTTCCAAATCACCCACGAACAGCACAGCAACAAAAATATCAAAAAAAATGGCACTAACAAAATCTCAAATCTATCGGGCTTGTCACACTAATTCCTGGATCTCGGTCTGCCCATAGCAAGCACATCTAGCTATGTTCAATATTTCTCTATCTGAGTAATGGTTTCTGAAAAGGCTGTTAGTTGAGTCGAAAGCCGGACATGGCTAATGCAGCTTACATCTCGATTTACTAGTAACATAACCTTTAGTTCCAGCTATGCAATGACCATCCTTACATCCCTCGCACAATTCGCTGTCGTGCGGGCCATTACTCTCACGGTCAAAGTAAGGCGGGACCATCTCCATCTCTACTCCACTCCACTTTTTGATACGGTATGCCACCCTCTCTGCATACGTATAATCCAGAACTGGCAGACCCAGAGCTTTGCAATTCCTGCAGCGCTGATGATACACTCTTGCGTTATATTTAGAGTCGCGGTAAAGGCGTATGGTGATGGAGATTCTTTTGCTTGACCATCCATTGCTTTTGCATGCTCCATTGAGACATTTGAACTTTCCCATGATGTTTGTGTCATAAGAATTGATGAAGGTTCTTGTATCATCGATATCATGGAAGTTGAAATGAAGATCGTCTTTTTCCAGTAGGCGCGACACATCACCATGGAGGAAGGAATGAATAGACCATCTTTCGACTTCATTAGCCTTGGCTTTCTTAAAACGCTTAAAGCTTCCACCACCGATGTTGAAGTGTCTAAGAGAGGATGGAAAGTAGCGGAATGCTGTGTTGAATCTGCGACACATGTGCTTAAGGCCCCTCATATTGGTGAATCGAAAGGCATTTAAGAAAAACTTCCCTTTCTCTGATAGATTCCAAACTAGCAACAAAGGGTTAATGAAACAAGCAACCTTTAGCTAGTACCTAAGAGGCAGCTCTGCGGGACTAGCCCATTCAAAGCCAGTGATCCCACACTCTGTTGAGAGAGATAAAATATTTTGGAGGGGTTAGGGGCTCATCTGAGAGTATTATTGGAAATGAAGAATAACTTTGTCTCATTGAGAATTCTCAGTTCGACCTATTCATTAATAAACTTTTAGGTCAAACCATCATATTAGCCCCATGGAATTTAGACTATGCTCAAGCGCCAATAACATGATGCAAACAGTATATGCTGCATATCTCCGGTTCTGCAAGCGGAACACTGCTTCAAGATGATGAAACTACTTGAAAAAGTAATGCTCGTTTCTTCTTCATGGAAAAGCAATTGCTGGCTGAAGGAAAGCTGAGTACTTCAACAAGCGACTGTTTGTTGGAAAGGAAGGTGGGCCAATACTAGACCCTGAAATCGGGATTCAACAGAGACCAGGGTTCTTCCACAAGTTATAATCCTTGTAAGTCCTGCGACCACACACACTCTGAGTACTGACAAACACTGTGCTCTGCACCACGGTGTTCAATAGAAGATTATTATCGTTGAATGATACAAACAGGTAAAAGATGCCCTTTGGCTTGTTTCCTTTTTTTTGTGATATTGTGCCGCACTCTCTCGATCAAGGTTCTATTAATACTACTAATTTCTTACTACTAACAAATTTCGAGTTAAGATTTTTTTTCAAAGAGAAATATACCAAGCTTGTTAGTTTATATAAAGTACTAGGGTCCTTTCCTAATCTTCATTTTTTAAGAACAAGTATACCTTAGTCTATTTCTTGAAAATAATTATCTAAAATATCTCCAAACGTATTTTAGTAGAGATTGTAAGCTCGCCAATATACTGTATGCCATCTAAAGTTGATTCTCAACTCTGAAGTAACTCTCATTGAGTTTTCCTCTAGTTACCGATAAACTTATTCATTCTTAGATTATCTCCCCAATCTAAGATGCTAATTATGGTAGGGGCTATACCTTGGTAGTCCAGAAGATTCTAATCACGCATGAGCAGAATATCGTAAGCTTGTACATAATTACGTTATCAATGATCCTGGTCACTGCCTATAGATATATATCGACAGGAAGTTACCCTCATTGCTGAGATGCATATCAAAACTTGTCTGATTTCAGAAATCACGAGGCTAAGACATCTAGGACACCAAAATTAACATTTAGACTAAAGACTGAGCAATAACAAAATCATGAAAAAGAAAAGAAGAAGAAGTAATGGTACCTATCCTTCCGTCTCCAGCGTCACGTGCATAAATAGATGACTCGGTAAAATTGTCGCTTGATTGCGGGGTATATTGCTTAGTCATGATAATTAGGCTCTTGGGCAAACCTAGATGAGTTAGTAGCATAGATGAGTTTACCACGTCCTTTAATTTGACGAAAAATGATACTGTAATATTGACCAAATACTGATTGATGGTCATACTAGTAGAGACATCAGAATATATGTCGTTCATCTGCACACACTGCGCACCAAGGTGCGCCGGCCGCGGAAAGGGCACCGACACAACTTCGACGGTATTCAGAACTTCAATCTCGTATCTATACGCCAGTATAGAAATATCATGAGAGACTCAAGTCCCATATAGCTTCTGGTGATCAATTGAATATCTAACTTTCTCTGACTTTCCATAATTGTCGCAGAATTTTCATCTGAAGAGAATACAACGTCACTAATCTCTTGGCCACAGAAATGCACCAGAGCGATCATATGAGAGTCAAAAGCTCTTACAGCCTCAAGAAGCTACAAAACAGATGATCCTAAAACAAAGCAACTGATGTGATGGCTATCTCTCCCCATATAGGTTTTGTTTCATGACCATTATTAGCACAGGATTTTAATTCAATAATATGCTACTATTTTATCCATTGAGTGAGTAATACATTTAATCACCTTTTACTGTTATTGTTTTCTTCGACTACTGTATCAAAGTGCTCATCTTCATCAATGTATATACTCCATCTGGATTCAAATGTTTGAACAGAAGTTTAGAACTACGACGTCAAATCTGTTCTGTGTATTGAATTGGTGAATATACAATTACATGCTTGTACCAACTTGCTGGTTTCTAGACTTCCCAACTCCCCAGATGCTTTATTCATCATACTTCATCTTGCACCCCTGATTATTTCCTTCTAACCATCATGTTGAGATTGGAGATTCCGCATGGCTGCCTTGCCTCATTCTGATAAGTAGACGCAATGCCCATATACTGCGAGTAGTTACATGTGCTGTGAAACAGGAGTTGCTCGTTGTTGGTTTCACTATCTGCTCGGCGCTTTCTCTCGCTGGAAGACGGAACTTATACATCTGGAGCAGAAGTCACGAAAGAACTATCTGGTATTCCTTGCGTGCTCATTGACATGAGGATTCTAGCTGCCTTTTCAAACATGATGCATTAGTATAAGGACACTTGCTTATAGACTGAGTAACATACCTCAATTGTATCCGCTTCTTCCTCGTCTTTCGCGCTTACATCTCCATTATCATTCTCGTTGAAATCCATACCCTGAGCATGTACCAATCCATCCTTCTGTCCCAAATCACCGTTCTTTTTTGCGGAATCTGTGCTAACTGGTACAGCATTAATTCTCCAACTGGCCCAGCGACTTATCTCTCTCGCGGCTTTATCCTCATCAAGACCCTCCAGGTCTGGCGCAAGACGACGAAACTCTCTTCGAACTTGGAGATAGGTGTTTGGTTGGTTTACAGGGCTCAAATTAGTTTTCTTGAGCATTTCTGTATAAAACTTTGCCTCTTTTTCCAGAGTAAAGTCTTCATCATTGTGTCTGGAAAACAAAATGAGGTGGAGGACCATATCGCGACAGAGATGATTTCGGTTGAACGCGTACGAAAAATCACGAACTGCAATCGTTTCAGCATCGCTCAACTTGACGCTTTCAACGAGACCGAGATTGAAGGGATGAAAGGTCTGAGCAGTGCTAATAGCATGGAAGATTCTGCGTAGAGAACCCGCATCATCGAAGTTCACCGTATCGAATAGATTGTTCCAACGAGGATATTCTTGATCCAAGACTACACTGTTCCATTGTGGATAATCTCTACCGCGAATTGGAATAGCCATCTTAAGCATATTTCGAGGCGATTTTACTTAAAATAATCTTCGACTGTCAAACAACGAACATTAAGTGTGGGTGAAATATGATAATATGAAAGTGATGCCTCCTCTGGCTTAGATGTCTTCTTGTGATGTGGACTAATCTTAAAATCTCAGTTAGCTTAAGAATGAAGAAATAAAACCTTTATCAGGGCAGTAAAATAGCCAAAAAGAAACAATACAATCAAATCTATCTATATAATAGTTGAAAGATCAACCCAGGAGGCTCACCTTTGTCTGCAATTGTTATAGTAATGGAGTTGGTAGTTGTTCAGATTGTTCTTTGTTTAATTTTGAAGAAAAACGTCTTTGGAGACTATGGATAGAATCAGCTATATTCTATTACTGGAAGATTTGTGTGCCTGGGGGTATACGCCAATAGTGGCGTTCGCCAATCAACGTAGGACATTCTTCAATACACTAGGGCATTGTACTATTAGCATTTCCCTCGGAACATATGAAATAACTATTTAATACACAATAAATCGATGCAGCTGGCCATGAAGAGTGAGTGAATCATTTTAAATTCCAACTTGAAAGCAGCACTCGTACCACTTTCATCCGTTCAAATTCATCCAACAAACTATATGTCTTCTTCCAGGCCGTAGTTGGAGTATCATGTTTATGGGGTTGCTATGCACGTCATGTGAGCTCGATATATCTTGAAATGGTACTCCAAAGGCTGTTGGTACCTTCCATTGTATCATCCCTTCTATCTTATGGGAATAGAAGCACTTCTGGAGCTCTGCGTGGGGGTTATATTCAGAACTCCAAAGGTCATGGGCCATCTTTGCTCTTATTTGACTAGATATGTACCGGGCTAGTCTAGTTATCAGCATTTCGCAATCAGCCACAGAATGAAAGTAAGATTCTGGAGTTCACAGAAAAGCTGATAGTTCTGCAATAGTGCCGAATCTTCCAGTTAAGGTCTATCAAGGCAAAATTATCATATTCCAAAGCAAGGAGAGTTTATGGCACTCCTCGAAAGATACACTTCCTGGAGCATGCAGTAAATAGCGAGATAATCCTCAGTTTTTGGTGACAGCTGACATTTTGAAGTGCAAATTTATAAGTTATGATCACTAGGAACCTGTAATGTCACAAGTTCTGATATACTAAAATAATAAACACAAATTTTATTGTATTCTAGAACAGATGTAGCTATCAATCGCAAATAATTTCAACTTCCTTTGATTCATATCTGCAGCATTTGTGGAGGCTTGGCAATCAGACATCAGCTCCCATTGATATGCTTTCGATAATCGAGAAGTAGCTCAGAATCAAGACATTAGATTAGACTACATGGGCTTCCCAAACACAAGATCAAGAGAAATTAGGCCACTGAAACTGAAGAATCAAAAATGGCTGTTAAAAGTCCAAATAGCTATCTACAGGAACAAGAATGGTTTATTCAAGAAGAATTCTTGTACAGAAAGATTTGAAAATCGACGAAGAACTTAAAATGGGAAAGTTTTTGTCTAAAATTTAAACCTCTGGAACTGATTCGGAAGGGCCTGTCATCTCAGAGTTGCCAGCCATGTCAGTCGCAGCTTTTGCTGCCGCGTGGTCAATCATTTGGCGGTTGAGTGCCCAGATTGGTACCCTAGTGGACCCAGGAGGCGGGACGTGTGGAGTTCCAGAAGCTGACGGATGCTGGTAATGTCCTGAAGAAACAGGTGGTCTTCTTATGGAGCCAGAAGATCGAGTGCGCGAAGGAGCAGCAGGTAAGGAACTAAGAATGTTTGACGCATCTGATGTAGAAGTCGATGTTTGCCCAAAAGAACCCGAGCGAGATGGTCCTGATAGAATGGGGGCTGGTATTGATCCATGGAGATTAGGTACAATAAGTCTAGGGGTTGGCAATTTCTGTGATTCAGGGAGTTGATCATACATGATAGCGGCTTGCTCAGTGAGGGTATCAAGGGCTTGTCGACTACCTCCCATTAACGGAATGGCATGGAAACTGATTGGAAGATTTGAGCTCGTAGATGGTTTGTCGTAAATGATATCCTCATTGTAGGCAGTGCGTTTCTTGTATCGACGAGTGGAAGGTTTACCTGCAGTGGTGGTACGGTCCACCGAGCGTGGCCGGAGTGGTCGAGGCTCGGTCAGATGACTAAGTTGAGAGCCCTGCATCATTTCTGAGGGAGATCCAACCAGAGATTGATCATTGCCATATTTTGAAGAAGCAAACAAATCTTCCTTGTCTTCAGATGATTCTTGTACAGTTTCCAACCCTTTGCTCTTTTTGACTAACCGCTTTTCATTTTTGGTGCGTTTCCTTGGAGGTTGACCATTTAGCTGGAGGAGGTCACTCACTTCTAATCTTTTCATGATTGCGACGGCATCAGGAGCAAGGAAGTAACCCATTTCTCGTCGAAGGACCCAATCTGTGCGTAACGGAATATGGCGTTCCTCCCTAAGCGGCATAGAAGTAGATATAGCTTCTCGCATTGAATTGTCGTTTTCCTGGCAGTGATAACGACGAGGGGCTCCAGGTACACCTTTATTCTGCTTCGTATTTTTCATAAGGAAGTTGTATTCATGAGAAATTTGAAGCCAATCTATATCCTTTCCGGCATTGAGGTGATCTGTAATGAGTCCAGTGACAGCTTTTTGTTCTTGCACGGTCCAGAACTCATTCTTGTCATATGCTTTGCCAATGTTTCTTCGAATAATTTGACTGCGCCAGTTGTTGAGGTGCTGGATAAAATCGATGTTGTTCCAATTTACTTCTTGGCCTTTCTCATCGACCCCATACTCGTATCTAACCTCGCCCCGAATCATTTCATTTGTATGCTCATCATCTTCCTCCGTTTCGAAGTCGACGATGAGTTTGGAAGGCTCTGCTTTGCCAATCGTTGGGGGCTTTCTGTCGATAGTACCGTCGTTGACGCAGCGAGTACCTCGTTTACCCTTTGGAGCATGTTTCTTGTTGATCTAGAGTAATATTAGTATTAGATACTGAGCTAAATAATAGGCATAGGCAATAATCTTACGCGGTTCTTCTTCTCTTCTTCAGTCTCGGTCATTAGATTGGGCATAGGAGCTCTCTTCCATTGGATGTAGCCTGGAGCGTGACCAGGGCTAAAAGTAGCATTTATACTTCTTTCTCTGCACTCAGAAGTAGCTTCATAGCGCTCAGATATAGTGCTAGAGGCCTCAGATCCAACCTTTGTTCTCTTGAAAGTTTTCTTTGCAGGTGATTTAGGTTTTCCTCGAAGTTTTTCTGGGAACGAATCCGGTTTTTGAGGCTTAGGAGTACGTTTCGGGGGGCCCATGACGAGAATCTCAATCTATTCTTACTAGTTAGCTTTCTATACTCTGATATTTAGACAGATAATATATTCTCTACTAGCGAAGGAACGTAAAAGGGGGGTGGGCCATATCTCAGACCAGATGAAACTCTTTGACGAGAGCAGAAGATGTGGTAAAATAATTACGGTGAAGATTCCAGTATCTCATCCCTCTTATCTCAAAAATAAGAGCAAGTAGTGATGGGGTGGTTTAGGTGATTGAATTGGATAGAAGAATAAAATGGAAATTATACGTACTCAAAGGATAAATTGTGTGTATATTACCGCAAGAGTTGATACTTGGGAGTACTCCTGTCCAAAGTAATAGTATGATGCCTAATTTGAGAGAATTTTTTAGAACTGTGATATTGAAATCATGAGAAGAGTAACGATATTTGAGAGGGTAAGTGGCCTTGTGTTGGAGATAAAGAAAGATGTTCTCGTGCTGGCTCAAACAGGTGCCATTTGAGAGTGAAATTTATCACAGTAGATATGATACAAAGAGCTCTGGGGGTAGAATTTTGAGGAAGTAGACCCTTGGAGAAAGCAGAGCGGTTGTGAGTATATTAGAGGAAGCTGAAGTGAGTTCAGATGAGAGCTAGTGTGCTGCGGGTTTCACCTTGGGTAAGAGAAATTCAAATTCATGACTGATCTTCCTAACTTTTGGCAATACATTATGTTTGGAAGAAGCAGGGAAAAGTGTTCTCTTTGATTGCTTAAGAAAGTTTTGGGATAGATAGCGCGATGAGTATGTTGACGAAAAGGATTGTTTTAACTTACTGATATCAACTCAGGTCACGTTGCTCTCATTTGTGAGCTCTCTCTTTGACAAATAAATATTGATAATATTAATAGGACGCGTTAAAAGAGACTTTGATGTTAAAATCAAAGGCAAAAGAGACTTTACTAATCCAGAAAGGTTGGTGTTGAGTGAGAAATTTGAAGTCCAAAGAAGATCCGAGCTTGTTGCTTTGTGTCGGATTTTTTACTAATGCGGCATAGCTTGAAATGGACCGCTTAAATTACTATACAAATAAGCCAATAGAGTTACCGATCTAATCAAATGGCCATTGACGCAAGGAAACACGGCTGTAATCAAGATAATGAGCTAGAGTGGTAGCCTTGTGTGGTAAAGGGGATTTATTTGTGAATGGGAGTCTTTTTTTGAGACAAATAGACAAGTTTGCAGACCTTTCTTGTAAGAAAGAACAGTTTGCTCCGATGTAGATCAATTTCTTAAATTGTATTGGAGAGATTTGAATGGAGTATATTCAAGTTCATATCCTGTGAGGCATGATGGAGCTCTAACAAAATGATACATGGGAATTAGATCTTGAGATTTGCTGACTGCCTCTATGACTGCATATACTCAGGGAGTATTTAGATCGTTTATAAGCTATTACCAACAGCTTTTATTTCTCCTTCAGCTTAGCCCTACTATAGAACGACTTCTATTATGCAGAAAGATGTGAAAAGCCTGCCGCATATCCTAAGACTCTAATTTACCCTAATCTTATTCTAGTTGTGAAGTATCTTTAGGCTTACAAAGATCCATAACATCAAAACCATCCTAACTACGACATAACAACTTTGATGCAACAGTCCTCTGTTTTACCAATTAGACATCTTATTCTTGAAGACTCAGCTTAAGGGGGGAAGGTTTATGAGCTTCTGAATCTGCGATGAAGAGGGTAAGCTGGGGCAGCTGATTCTGTAGTAGAAGAACAGAGAATCTGCATAGATCTTTCTCGGTAAATACCAACAAGTTAATTTATAATCCAATGCTAATTTCAAGACCCCCAGGTCATAGAGATATTGAAACGTGAACAAGA
The DNA here is from genome assembly GCA_009299455.1 of Monilinia laxa. Lineage (NCBI taxonomy): Eukaryota > Fungi > Ascomycota > Leotiomycetes > Helotiales > Sclerotiniaceae > Monilinia > Monilinia laxa. The sequence goes on from VIGI01000012.1 coordinate 1,568,294, forward strand.
CCCGATTACAGATAATTGGAAGATGTTGAAGGTATCGCTTTAGAACTCAAAAGCTGACTCGAGGAAGCTAGAGCCTTCTGGAGGAAAATAATTAAGGTTCTTGCCTTTTTGGATGAGATGAATGGCGTCTTTCGGTTACTAGCTACATAGGACCACTAGCACATACGTTTCAAAATTAGTTTGCATGTGTTGGCATTAACTTGGTCAGTTAAAGTGTAAGTACTTAAATCTCTTTCGGTATAGTCATCGTTGTTCTTCTCTATGTAATCTATGGAATGGAGGATGACTTTATAGACGTCCTCGAGGTGCTAGTACGCCTAATACGGTTAGTCGTATTACTCGTACAGCAGCCGAAAAGTCACATGATCCATTTCCCGACAGCATGAATTTGAGCCCTCGTCTTAGAGCTTGAGTCGGTTATTTCAAATTCTGCATGATTAGCAGGCATTGTAGACTTTTCGCTTTAACCCCTGGCTTATGTAACTCTCCCAGGTTCTTGCTGTGTTAGAGAATAGCATTTTTTGGATCAATAGCGGTAGGAGAGCAATGAGTCTCATGCATTGAGAATCAACTACAAGATTTGATATCAGTCTTAGATAGCCATCACACTGATATCATAACGGAGACTTAGTTGGTCAAGGAATTTTTTCCATGTTTTATATCCTCAATACCAATGCAAACCTAATATGGGAAGATACAGGTGACACTGAGGCTGGAGAGTTTGTATGGTCATCTTCTGCCCATTGCTTATTGATCTGCTGTTCATTCTCTATAATATCTAAAGATGTAAATTTTCCATTTGTGGCCTACATACACACATTATTTGTATGTGCATTGAAACAAGAAATGCGTGCCAGCTGTAAGTGTCCTCTGACATGTTCCTGGTATACTAATACAATGAGTATTTAATGATCTGCGTCTCACCTCTTTTCGATAGCATCGGCAATCTGAAGCCTTAGCTTCTTCATATCCTAGTACAAATATTATCGATCATTAATTGGCAAGTAATCTTGTGACAATTGATCATTACGATCGTTCTATCGACCACCCTTGGGGGTATATGCACCCAGGCTCGGACTGAAGACTCCTGTCAAGAAATGATTAACAGACCATTGCTAACTACCTTTTTCTAAAATACCTCTTCCTTCATTCTCTACTACAGCATCATATAAATGCGCTTGACTTTCGAAATTCACATTATATGAGCTACAATAGAAATCTTGAATGTGAGCATGAATTTCATATGAGTCTTAACTTCTCTGAGAGCTGATTAGCGAGTCAAACCTCCTTCATTTTCAATATTCTCGGGTCACTTGTTTCCCCAGTACTCAGCATCTGAAAAAGAATTCCCAGGTTTGTAGTAAACTTATTCTCTAATAAAATTGCCCATAATTATTACGTGCACTCTAGAAATAGTATATTTGCCTTTTCAGTAGCATAAATAGTTTGTTGCCGTCAGGAATTTTGATTTTGAACTCAGTAATCTGAAGAAGGCTTGGCGCTAGGTAGTGATATTCACAATTTTCTATACCAAGATAGCTCCAAAAGTTTTGAAATTCATTACCTATAGACTATAAGAGCCACCCATCATTGAGTCTTGGGATTTCAAATTAATGCTTTCGTCTCCAACGAGATGAACTAGTTCCTTGTTGATCTTTTGTCGCACTATTTTCCGCCAAGCTATCAATCAAGCTATTGATGGTACTTGTGAGGAACCAGCAATACAAATAACTATGATGAAAGGAGCTTCTTCCAACTCCTATGCATTTTTGGTGCTTTTCAGCTCTTTGATACAATCAGGACTCCGCAGTGCCAATTTCTGTAGTGATTAGTTGGAATCATCATAATTTTGATATTCTCTACCTAATAGAATCCAGCAAACATTCAAGCTATAGCTAGGCGTACCATTAGATTGCGAGTTCCAAGTGTACAGGTATATTGTACTATTAGAAGCTTTCTAGAAGAGATATCTATGTACCCTTCCGATCCAAAACTGATATTTTTCACCTTTTATTTCATGAAAATCAGCAGTTGGCGGTCTATTTGGAATGAAGATAGCATCAGAGATATTGAAATGGCTTGAGCTTTCCCAAAAATCTTCGTAGGCAAAATGTTCTCTGCACGAAATCAAGATGGGTTCTATTCACAGGTAAATGAAATGGATATCATATACTTAATCTAGGTAGTTTCATGAGTCATCATGGTTATTCCTCTCACCATCCTCACTCAAAGTACCCAGTCTATACCTTTGTATTGTCTGGGCTCCAAAGCTTCTATTCCTTTATCGGGGAATTTAAAGACTCCAGGAAAAAAAAGAACCGTTGTAAATAGGTAATTAGTCGATTCCACATTCCTCGAAGCTACCGTACAAATATATATTTATATATATATCATCGCTATAGAAGCAACTAGTCCGCCATAACGCAAATCAAGTGTAGCAAGCACTTTCCTGAGACGCTATTATCTGTTGCTAGTACCTGGATCTATATCTGAATGCCAGCATCGCGTATAGAGTTTGATTCTATTGGGTGGAGCTACCAATACATTCAACTGTTTTTCGTAGAAGGTTCTATTCAACGTGTCATATGTCCCAGATTTAGACATTAGTACACCACTCACACCGTATGAAGTTTGAATGTATAAATGACCGTATGTCTCTAGGAAAGGAATCAATACTTAAGGACTCAAGTTCTACCACCTGAGAGCCCACATTTTCGTCTTCTTCCTTACAAAAGCTTCTCAGTAGCCGGAATAACTCTTGGGAAAAAAACTAATAATTCTATTATCAAGACATAAAGACATCTTCCATTCTATCTACTCAGATCATCCTCTTGTTTCTTGTCCTCACGCACGGAACACTTTTAACAAAATATTCCCTCTCTCTTACAAAGTCATATTCTAGAATGGCTCCTTCAAATTCTCCTCGTCCTTCGACACAATCATCTGTATCCAAGAAAACTCTCGACGCCACACCAGCCCAAGTGCAAACCAATATGTCGACCGATGCCCCCACAGCACGTAGAAATGGTGGTAGTATCCGAGGCAAGATCGCCAATATGGTGTCGAGGATCTTCGGAAACAAGAAGGTTGGAATGCCAGAGGTATGACCTCTTAAAAGCTTCATCACGTTAACAGTACGTTTTAAAAGGCTAACCATTTTACTTAGAGTTCGAGGTCCGGAAATGGTGAGCCTTCTGCCTTTAGAAGCTCTCAATCACCACCCTCGGTAACTCCACTTGCTCCAAATGATATATCATCAAGTATATCACAGAAAAAGATCATTCCTGCTACCTCCAGCAAGAGAATGACACGAACCCAGACCGCAGTGGCTGGTAACTCAAACGCCGAACCCCCTTCGAAGAAGTCGAAGAAGGGAAGAAATACAGCCCAGTCAAAGGATATCTCAGAGGAAGATAGAGCAAAATACATGGTAGGTTCTCAATCTTCCAAAAAAACAACCATGGAAATTACAAGACTAATTTAACATCTCTAGGCTCAATCAAACCCAGCCGCCTTCATGATCCCTCGTCCTCTCAGCAAGGGCCCACGTCCACCGCGTCCCATTGCACATCACTTGGGCGTGGAAGTGGGAAAGCCAGCACGTCCAGAACCTGAGCCAAAGCCTCTCCCTCTATCCTGGCACAGACGTCACAACGAGCTCAGAGCTATTGAGATGGCCGGCGAGGAGGCTGCTGAGAGAGCTGCTGAGAAAGCTATGCCTTCTTTTGTTATTGGAATAGTAGATGACGCGGATGAAGGGATTGGTGGTTCTGGTTCTTCTTTTGTTCCTGAGGAAGTCAAATATGTGGAGGAGGAAATGGATGAAGGCGATGTCCCTTTTGTTTCCCAAGAGAAGGAAAATGGAAAGGTGGGTCCATAGTGTGATATTACAGTATTGTAATCTTGAGAAGACAAGATGCTAATTGAATATTTCTTCAGAATTTCGGTAAAAGCCCCAAAGAAAATAATGAAGATTTTCAAAGTCCCGATCTTCCAGCCATTTCGACAACCAAATTGCTCAGAGTTCGCTTTGTCAAAAAAATGGACAAGGGAAAGGGAAAAGTGAGTTCAATCTTTGCCAATATTTTATCATGGGAGAACACAAAAGCTAACCAACTGTTTCTATCAGGCTGTGGAAAGTGATACTGAAGATCCCAGTACTAAAGAGTCCGATACTAAAGAGCCCGCCGAGGTTCCAGATATCAATCTCAGAACTGGATCCTTGCCCCAAATCTCAGATGACTACAATGGAATTGGGGAGCCAACTTGGGCATCTAGCAGCACCGATTTCAGCTGGCTTCCTTTCATCACTCCGGATACCGAAAATGGACCTGATGAACCAACTGTTCCTTCTGGAAGAAAAACCAAGAGAGTAAGTTCCTTCTCTCTTTGTATAATTATAACATAATCTCTTGCTACTTTAAATCATCATGCTAACTTGACACGAAGTCACCTGTCCCGGTTCCAATGAATCCATTGGCAAAACCATTGAAGAAGTTGTCCCCTAATCAAGACGTAATTGACGAATGTCTACATAACCGAACCCGAGTTGTGGTTGGAACTCCACAACCAGAAGCGCTGAAACTCGTCTTCAAAACTGGAAAGGAAGATTCAGCGAAACCGGGTGTCATGCTACATCTCTCCACCGTCACCTACCAATACGAAAAATTGGAGGTAGATTGGAACTGTGCGAAATTTGTCAAAGGCCTCAACAAGTGGCGAAGTCAAATCTTGCTCAGACTCCTCGGTAACAAGAGTGAGCCACGATTGAAATGGACGCATGGCGAGATGGAGGCCTTGTGTAGCATCGTTGAGTCCCATTTAACATCACCAGAAGTCAGAGGTTCCTGGGCTAAAATCGATTGGGAACTTGTTGCCGCGACGTATAACGACCAATTTGAGGGTGTGGCTCAAAAATAGGGAGAGTTATACGCTCGAGTCAATCATAAATCCGAGAATGGAAACCAGTCGATATCGAAGCCTGGGAAGGCCATAGTGGTTGATCGTGTTGCGCCAGTTCGATCATCTGATGGCGTGAGGAACCAGATGTTGCATTTTACCGATCCAAGAGCAACTAATTTGGTAAAAGCCGCTAAGAGTAAGAACAAGGCTGCTGGCCTAGTATCCTCCAGTGCAGGGTCTTCTAATACCAAGCCAGCATGGCCAGCAAATGTGCCATTGAAGAAAATTGTCATTGTGCATGGAAGCCGCACCGCTCATCTTACGCTAAAGAGACGTAGAGAGAGTAATGAGGACAGTGACGAGGATGACAAGAACGAATGTCCTCCAAACAAGAAGAACAAGCTGATTACATCAGCTCGTCGCCGTGGTGGAATTTTGATGAATGAATACAATCCAAATTTCAGCTACGTGGATGATTCTCCACCTTCAGGTGATGCTCACGGTCGTCATTTTCCTGACGATTCACCTTTTCAGATTGCTCGGAATAACAAAGGTGAGGCTACTCGAGCCATAAAAGCTATGGCAAACGCTCAACATCTCCTCAATCGAGGTGAAATGCAAGCCAATATCGCCGTCGACCCTGTTCCTGACCAACACCCTGCTGTCAACAAAAATAGATCAAATAAGGGCAGAGAGAATGGTGACGAGGAGGTAAAATCATCACCGAGAAAGGTGAAGTTGGGAAAGCGGCTGGCTCGGAACTCTCGAGCCCCATCAACAGGTCAGCAGGACCATCACCCCCATTCCAATGCCCCGAGTCGGGCACCTATCGCGGCAATGACCCCACTAGCATCAACATCAAATCTCAAGAAGAGATTAAGAGATGAGGAACAGGCTGAAAGTGGTGATCATGATGAGCAAGAACTCCCACTCTCAAAGAAAGCAAAAAAGGATAGTCGGCTTCCCAGTATGAATATTCGGGGTCCCAATATCCTTCCTGCTGCAGCACTTGAGCCACAGGTGACCAATAGAAGCATAAATGATGGCCCTCGCCGATCATTGAATGGTAGGATAAACGGGAGAGCAAAGAAATCCAAGGACAAGGCTCATCTTCCGACCTTGGATGATTATCTCGCAGAGGATTAGTTGGTTCCGATGTGACTTGAGGATGAATGTTTCTCTCATCTTTACACTAATATCAATCCTTATAAATTATTATTGGAAGCTGGCGACTACTGGAGATTGAAGCATCTATACAACTGGTGGGTATGTTGTCATAACACTATACATACGAACACGATTTTCGGGATATTGACAGCTAATTCAAGCTATAGAGATGAATATTGCCAAGGGAGCTTCTATTGTCACATGCACAAGATGCGTTGGGGATCATATAAATTGACGTAACTTTATGTAAGGTACACGGTTATGAAATGTCATGATTGGATGACGGAAAGGTCTGAATGTTCTGGGTTTCTTTGAAGGGCTTTTTCTTGAATACTTTTAATATTGATTGGAACTGGGAGGTGTTAGATGGTTGTCATTCTAATTTCGATATAAGGTTGGGTGTGAGGAGTATCTGAACGTGGAGACAGATTTAGTTATTGTGAGTTTGTGAATAGATATCTGGCTAAGCTGATCAGCTACTGGATTTCTTTCGCATCTTTTTTCTAGTCATATAAGACCATTGATACTTATGTTTTATAAATTGAAAAATGTGTGTCTTTTTTATATTTCATGAATATGTATAGACATGATTTGAATCTGATCTGCGATTCATAGCAACGAATATTTAAAGCAATAAGATGATCTAACAGTATGATAAGGATATGAGGTTTTAAGATGTTCGATTATTCTCTTGATTAGAAACAAATGCCTGCATGAAATAGTTGATATTGGAATACTCTCTTGCACGTATTGACTTTGTGGAAGAGAAATCTATATTTTTGCCGGTAGGAGAATATATTCCCCTTCGCGCTCGAAGACTCATTGCACTTGCTTCATTACCTCCACTTGTTGTGAAAATTGCAATCCCAGTCATGTTCGCATCGAACCTTCACATCATATAAGGTGTACTAACTTATGTGCGACTCTATATCCCTCAAATTGAAATAACCATTCGCGTAATTATCCAATACATCAACTTTGAAGATCTTACATGCTGCCACTTGCAGCATTATAGAGGAGAGGAATGGGAACATCCATATACGATGCTGAGAACAATATTTTGGATATATTTTGCTTTTGAAAGACATCAAACACATAAATTGTTTGTGGGATGGCCATTGACCATGTAGGATGTTAAGTTTTGATGATGCGAGTAATTGTCTTCTGATTTTAGTTATATTGAGGTAAAATCACATTCCTCCCTTGCAGTGAAAAACTCTGTTGATATCGAAGGAGACTTGAGGGTTCGTGTTGGACTTGCATACCCGTGGACTTTGTTTTCATTGTTGTACGCATTGATCTATCTGAGAATAAAAATCACTCTCCTCCAGTATCTACCTATATATTGATCTGGGTAGGAAATGAAATATGGTTATTTCTATCTTATCTTTGATTTTCTGCTGAAATATGGCACGTATTTGGTTTTTAGCTTTAACGAAGCCTGAAATTTTCTGGACTCTATTATCCTCTTGAAACACCAGTTTATACCAAGTCCAACCTTCATATCTTTCTATACAGAAAATCTAGATCTCCACGCGATATCACAGTTTCCTATCGTTCTATACCTATTTATTTCATACTCACATTTCTATGGCCACCATGATTCTTCTCCTGGAAATAAACATCAAGCACCGCACCCCCTCCCTCCCTCTTCTCCCGGAAGTAAGCACTTAGTACCTCGCCCAGTCCCTCCCTTACCATTTTCTCTCTAGGTACCCACCCCAATACCTCCTTTGCTCTGGTACTCTTAACTCTCATGTTAACACCAAAGAAGGTCGTATTGGATCTTCCAACTACTTCAATTGCTTCAGATAAAGGTAGCTCCTTGATTCTCGTTTTTTGGATGAGGCTATATGGATGTTTGGAGATATGTGAAATGAAACACGTCATGTATTCCTTGAAAGATAGCTCGTCAGATACAGCGAAATAGTAGGATTCCGGGCCCCACTTCTTGGGGTTTGATGCTGATTCTTGAAGCGCATCGTTAATAAGAGAGAGGTAAATCTTAGCGATATCTAGAACGTGAATGTAGCCTTGGATGTTCGCGCCACTGGAGATGGTAAATCCGGAGTTTAATCTGGCGATGGAATCGAGAGCCGAGGGAAGGGTGAATGGTGTGGGATGTAGGGGAGAAGGGGAGAGGCCGTATACTATGGTTGGCGAAACTATTGCCACATTGGTATCTTTTGCCGCAGCAAATACGAGCTTGGGTTATGTCAGTTCTGCAGAAAACTTGGATATCGATGAAGGTAAAGCTACTTACGGAATCAGAAGTAGCATGAATGGCTGTTGATGGAAAGGAGTTCAATTTTTGGATCTCGACTAAATCATCCCATACTTTTGTTCCGGATTGTGATCCATCGGGTGAGTCCCAGACTTTGGCTGCCCCAGATGTATGGATATAATAGGCTTTTGGTGAACGATTTGCCAATCCTGCGAGAATTGCTGAGATGACTATATCATGCTTGTAGTCGGGGCCAGCATCTGTAAGAAGCTTAGTGGGTTGTTTAGTTCGCAATCAAGAGATGAGGCATGGGTAGAACGATTGAAGACGTAGATAAAGAGCGATTGTTCAACGGATGCAAAAACAAAGTCCATGAGTCTACCAATTGACATTCCGACTTCGGAACATTACTAAATACTTCGGCACCTCCTCAACCGACTGAAACAGGAGAAAATCTGCGTATCTTGATTTTCAGACGCGGGGAAAAATAGTACGATCGACTACCACTCACTGATTACAATATCCGCCGCTCTCGCTTCTTTGGTCAAGATTTCCAAAATTGTGAAGTCTCCAAGTACGAAAATTACTCGAGGGTACTTCGCCACAAGTATTTTGCCTTTCTTGTCGTCACGTACCAGTATCTTAATGCCAATTTCTGGATATTTTCGATAGACAAGATCTAAAACTGCACCACCGATATGGCCTGTCGCCCCAATGCTACAAGAAGTTCATTAGGAATTTCAGTTGAACAGGGTAAAATTCTCAATATGGGATATGTCGCATAATTTACAGGGAGAACCCGAAAGTTAATTGAACGTACATGAATATTTTCGACATGTCTAATTTATTCAGCAATGGTATGACCCCGGGTTATTTCTCGACAAGTAATACAAAGGACAAATAGTATCGAGTTTCAAGGAATTATATCAAAAGAAGCTGTGAAACCGATATGCAGATTTTCGTAACAACTCTGCCTATTAAAAAGAGTTGAAATCAAGATTGCCCCTCACTTGAGGATATGAATTTGTGATCGTAGTACAAGAAGATTTGAATACAGCGGGGTACTTTGCCGTGCATGCTTATGAACCGGCGTAACTCGACATTTAAATATCTGATCTGCAAATAAAGACCATCGGTGGACGCAATAGTAAAAGATTGACGTGAGAAGGCAGCGCCAGCGTCAGCGTCAACCAGTAATTCATTTCTTGGGTAAGCCAGATTCCACCGACATCTCGGCACTGTAAGATATTGAACATCTGATGATCAAGCAATTGTAGCTATTCGTCAGTTTTCTTCCATATCCAGCTATGATCATACATAAATTGGATTGGAAATTGAACGTGATTAAGCATGGAATTCTGTGATTTCATCAGCATCTGCTGTGAAAGCAATAGACTCGAGCCATCTGCAGCTGACGGAACTTCTCAAAACTTGAACAAGTTTCAAGAATTTGAAGACAAGGTGGTAACAAATTGATGCAATGATAATACCGATATTCATTATTTGCCAAACAATTCCATCCCATTTGTCATCAATCTATGGTCGTTGATTGCAGGTGATCATAAGAAGAATAGATCTAGAAGAAGATACATTAGTAGCTGGAGCTGGCTGAAGGCTACCGGTCGCTAAAATTTAGTGCCCGTGCTGGTGGCTAACCTTACTATATCTAAGCCACACCACTACCTCATGTACGCCACTTCAGATTAACCTTACAGCCAAATTGCATCTCAACAAGATTTCATTGAGCCTCCTTCCTCTACTTCCTCTGCTTCCTCTGCTTCCTCTGCTTCCTCTACTTCCTCTAATTCCTCTACTTCCTCTACTTCCTCTGCTTCTCCTCCTTCTCCTTGCCCTTCCCCTTGCCCTTCCTCAACACATATCATACCCACACGATACACAACAGACTTAGGTTGGTTAAGCATGATTACGAAGTTCCGGATAACATCATCATACACTGCACCATATTCACTTTGCGGAATGCTTCCGCTATTAATCATTCATAACAACAGTTGGGATTTCATCGTACTGTGTATTTGTCCCATCTTCGTACACACGAGATATAACGTGTATGTGTCCCATCTTCGTACATACGAGAAACAATTCCCCTATAACATATACCCATGAAGCAATGTTACCTTCAGCTGACTATCGGCTTGCCGAAATCGATATGGTGCTACCGATTGACTGGTTCCAAAGGACTGAGAACCTGGTAAATCATCCTCAACTAGGGAGGAAGCTGTGAGATGCGGGATATGCAAGTCGTTTTGACGGGTTTTTATCCTTGGCTGGTCGTTACAAGGCATGGCTACAATCATGGGAATATCATCCGATTTCGGACAGGATGCTACAAGAAGTTTAAGCGGAACTACACAAGTACTGTAAAATCGTTCATCGTGCCTCAGTTGTACATCGGCTAAAGTGAACCGAAGGAGACAAACCCTCAAAATCTGACAGGTACAATTTCATATTGAAGTTGACTTGAGGGTGGGTATCATCGGAGTCGAGTACTCCGAAGTACAATGGTCCGAAGACATCCCAGCCCACTTGCCAATTTGATAACAATCTATCTTCATTGCTTTATGTAACTCCCGAAGTGTATCCAGCCGAATGATAACTCTTTATTTCTCGATTGGGTAATCTTGAGGTCATACAAAAGTCTGGTAACCAGACTCTTCGAAATAAGCATCATTGTGACCCACAAGGTGTGGACTCCTGTGTACTCAAGGCTCAAGTTTGGGCTCAACCGCAGAGACGCCGTTGAGAGTGGATCTATTTTGAGGAAGCCAATAGGAAATTTTAGTACTTCCTGAAACATTGGTTTAAGTTTTGCAAATCAACATAGATTCAGAGCATGACCTCATTTGTCTCTGAATAGCTTCAATCTATGGTTACCCCCGAAAGGTTTGTTGGCTGTTTAGGGACACACATCGCTTATTGCGCAATACGGTGCTTGCGGGATTTAGTAGAGACCATCTTCGTTAGTCTTGATGAAGAACCATTCTTAGAAATTATGGCTTAGATATTCGAAGATTTGATACTGGAATCTCAAACTGATTAATTTTATATGAAATACTAAGGATAGATCCGTATTGTTCACGACTCAAAAGCCCTAAATCCTACAAATAAGATTTTATACACGTGGGCTTTTTAACTGCACCTGCCTATCAACATTCTAATATATTGGCATGTCGGGATAGGATCTTTTCACAAAAAAAGCAAGTTCTCCATACGCAATATGATTGATCTATTCATGTAACACTGCAGTGTGCATACTAGAGTGGCCCATGTTCATATTCGCTAGGGATCTTCAATGCCACAGCTTCAAAAAATCACTCGATAACCCACCCACACTTCATAATGACATCCACACAGTGGCTTACATAGACATGCTATCTATTCGCTCCCCTCAACGCCAAGTTTCGGCACTTGTTTACATCTCCAGATAAAGTGACACGATACTGATCCTGCTTACCGGAAGTAGATTCAGTAGATTCCTGATCAGCGAAACACGAAAACTCAACGGGCCGATCCATGATACAGGCTGATGGTTATACTTGCTCTATACATTCATTACATGAATCTACCTTGTGCGGATAATACAATACTTTTCTAACTGCAGATACCGTTCCTCTAGCTTACCTTTCAATAATACATATGTAATTTCAGAAACATTTGTGCATGTACCTGCTGTTCTTGCAGGAGTACGAACTAGGGTATTAACAGCTGCAGCGCTGTGCATGAACATGCTTGATTGATAAGTTCAGCCTCGACAGTATCCAATCATCTGTCTTTCTCACTGCAACTTAATATGCCACCTCGGTCCAAAGCCCAGATTGTGTTCCCTTATTATCCATAGCCTTGCCCCTGGGAAGAATGTACTCAAGAGGCACTGCACCAAGGGCCGTTAATCTCCTCGCGATCAATCCGAGTTTCCGAACTATACACTAATTACCAGGCAGGGGACAACTTCATATACGAGATCATGATTGGAAGCGCATTCTCGTATATTTGTAGATACATGAAACTAGATATCGTTCCCGTCACGTACGTACGTACAAATGGGCTGTTTTTATTTGATACAATGATTCGGGAACACTTTATATTCTCCCACAGGGAGGAGGTTGATATGCACAACACTTTCTGTGGAATAAGCATGGATACTGCTTCAGGTTTAGGTTACTCCCGCGGCGGGGCAGTGAGATCGTTACTTACTTTGTAGATATATGATGCTGAATATTTGTTGGCTTGGCCTTATCTCACCTTCTTTCTTTTGTCTACGCACAGCTTCGTGCAGTACGAAAAGGGAAGTATTCGTCTGCAGTCTTTCAGCTTTCGGTTTTCATAAGCATGTATCACCGATGACTGTAATGCTTGCGCGGATCTTTCATGCAAAGGTGTGCAGTTCTTCCCTCGTACGACGGACTAGGTCTATTCTTGATGGAGAGCCGGCTGTGATCTTCTCCGGATACTTTTACAATATTCCCATGGATACTTCTCAAAAGCTTGCATATAAAATCAAGGATGTGTTCGCCCCGTGCGCTTCTAGTTTTCCTTTTGTTCTACTCCCGTCAATCATTTCGCTCGCGCTTCCTAATGAGCTTAGTTGGATATGATAGATGTTCTTGCGAGTTGCTTTTAACTGTCGTACGAAAATCAACTTGTTGCATAGTATAATTACAGATAGGATTCTTTTCATAATAGCTTGGTGGCGAATCTTTTGCGCTATACCTGGGCGCAGTTTTGTCACGTTAGAGCTATCTCCCGGAATATGGTGATACTTGATGTCGTCCGGTTCATACATACACTTTGTACATGCACGCGTCATTTCTTCGAGAAGGGATATTCTATTACATGCATATTCATGATTCATATTCTATCGTTTTTCTGTGTGCCTATATGTGTCGTTAATACATACCCCAATCAATAACCCCCGTGTCTCAGTACATGATACATACCCTCCACACAAACAACGCCACTCATGTATTTTTGTACACCTCTATACATTATCGTCTCACTTGCTTGCTACCGCCCCGCAATATCTGCCAATCACAAAGGAATTCCAACATTCACGTCTCTTGCCGTATCATTTTATTTCAACGCCTTCGGAAACCACACGCATTGGATTTTAATCACTTGATTCAGTCGATTCACTTGATTCAGTCGATTCACCTGGTTTATTACCACGTATCACTCAAAGACAACCGCCACGTCTGCGGGGCTATTTTCTCGAAGAATAATTCAAAATAACTTGATACCGGGAGAACACATAGCTCCTCCATTGAGTGCCCTAGTCGCATTCTTCCAACAATAGAATCAATCAAAACCCCATGGGCAAATTCATACATTGTAGCGTTCAAGTCTACCCCCCCCCGCCCTGTTGAAAAACACTCATCCAGAATACACATTGTACCGTACGCGGCGAGCGCTGCCGTGCATTACATTGAATCCCAAGCAGGGCATGAGTTCGCACCGCTCCTGCTCCTGCTTTTACTCTGCACCCCAAGTACCTGTTTCATCAACCAGACGGTCCATTAACAAAGTTCGCGCATGGCAATTTTCAGCTGCAAAAAACTATAACCATCTCCTATCTCAATTCGACTACATTACTAGCGTAAATCCTATAGATATCCATCTTAAGCACAAATGCCCGCTCCTCTCCACTTCATCTATCCCATACCACTGCAAGAACCGGCCATCCATCCCATTGAATAAAACCATGCATATCCATTTCTCCGAACTGAGACACTAGAACGTCGCTTCAACCTTACATAATTAGTCCAGCACTCGACGCTGATTTCTGGTAACTTCCGCAAAGGCGATCGATTGCATCACGGTACATTTCAAAGTTTCCGTTTCTTTCAAGCGATAGACTTTTGCGGAAGTAGGGAAGTAGGGAAGTTTGAGATGGGCTGTATCATGCAGATTAGATTAAGGTTACAATACCTCGGTTTGTGTCTGCATTTCGATGCGGGAGGTTTATTCGTGGATTCGGAGATTCGTCACGTAGTCTAGTTTTGCTAGATATTGTTGGACACGTGCAATAAAAAGGGTCGAAGGAAAGTTTGTGCATTGAAGGTGTGTTGGGGGAGAGATAGTAGAGAGGGGTTGGAAAATTGGGATTGGCGCTCTGCGTTTTTGCAGTATCTTCTTCCCGCCCCCCTTTTTCCCCCTCCTCACCATGTTTCTCCTACACGCCGAGTAGCTACATAGCATCTCAATCTCAATATCAATATCAATACCATACTCTTCCCATCCGTCTATCCATCCAATTCCCAATTCCCAATTCCCAATCCTAAACCTCAAAATATCAACTCGATCTCCTTCCCCCTTTCTCCCCTTTCTCCCCCTCCTCATCTCTTTCAATCTCCATCTCCACTTCCACCTCTATTTCCATCTTTATTTCCATCTTCATCTCCATTCTCTCCCCATCCAAACAATATACCCAAAATCCACATAACCAACCCCCCCCCTCCCAACCACCAACCACCCCAACCACCAACCATCCTCCCCATCTCCCATCTCCCATCTCCCATCTCCCATCTCCCATCCAAAACCCCAACCCCAACCCCATACATCTCAACGAAAAACCCCCACCAAACATCAAACCCTCCCCCAACGCCATAAAACAACCCAAAAGAAAAAAACAAAAGAAAAAAAAAACAAAAAAACAAAAAAACAAAATATAAACAACAAAATACAGATAGTGAATACACAATACACACAACATAAGAGAAAGAATAGCCCCCAATTATACTTTTAAAAATGAAACACTAACCTTGAATATAAACCCAGAGTGGAGTATGTATATATATATATATATATATATATATATATCTATATATCTATATATGGATCCATAAGTAGTTATGATTTGTGGTGTGATCAGGATTGGGATTAGGGTTGGAAAGATATAATGCACACACACACATCCATGGATCTTCCTATCTTCCTAACAAAAATATATCATATCATCTTACACAGCACAACTTAAATCAAAGACAGACACATGAAACTTGGACAATGGAGATGAAGATAAAAGGTCAAGTTGAGGATATAACCATAAACATATGAATCCCAATTCGTGTTGCGTTCTTTTATATGTGTGTGTGTTTATATTCCCATGCATACCCAAGCGAGCTATCCAGTCCATATTTCCAAGCTTTGGATTCATTTCAAGTGCTGTCTTTTCTCCCCACTGCTGCTCATCTTGCCTCCTCGTCTCTCCTTTTATCATCGGAATCATCTCCGATACGCTATCACTCTGATGCTTTCTCATCCTATCTCATACCCTCACCCCATCACCAAATGTGAAAAGAACAATACCAAACCCAAAACCGTTAAAAAATCCAGAAACTCGCCGACAAAATCCAAATCCAGCCGAACCAGTCCCATCCAATGCATCCGCATTACCCACCAGTGGAATAAGACCCACCCGCCCGTCCACTTGTCCACCCACAGATCTTTCCATTTCTTCCCATATCCTTCCGTCCCTCCCATATCATACCACCATCCCAACCATCATGGCACCCAAAAAGCCCAGAGAGATAATCCAAAGAGAGAGAGAGAGAGAGAGAGAGAGAGAGAGAGAGAGAGAGAGATAAAAAAAGAAAAGGTCAATTCAAACCCGATCACCGAGATCTTGTTTGACTGTTTAAAATCTTTTTCTTTTCCATTAAGCCCCTAAACCTAAAAATGCTACGAGTCTGACCACCCAGGCATATGATTGATATAACATAGAGTGTGAAAGGGATAAAGAATGATTTGAATTGTGATGTTGTGAAAGATCAACCAAGGATATGCCGTATGCCACAACGAAGGAAAAACAAACGTATGAGAGGCCAAGAAGGAACGAAAAAGTCAAAAAGTAGTCTTCGGGGAAAAATTGCAAAGATCGCCGACGTGGTATCCCGGATTGCTAGTTATCGATATGGGGTGGGGTGCGAGAAGCACCAAAGTGACATGCACATGTGATTGACGCAATTGTGTAACGCGATCCAAGTCCGAATTCGTCTCTCGTATGGATAAAGTTGCAAAAACAATATAAGTTGCATCGTGAAATAATTGGATAAATGCCAACAATATGATGATCGGCAAGGCAAAAGCCATAACGCCAGGGACGAGAACTATGCGACGTGAGGTGGTAAATAATTATCGACCCGAAATATATCGGCCCGCATTTGCATAATTATTCGTCTAACCCGAGTTCTTGCGTGGAATCTAGGCTTTAGGGTAATACTAGGTGTGATGTGAGACCCATGTCTATCGGTATACCACCATTACACCACATGTCGATTCTAGACTGTTGTAGAACCGGAATCGGAGATATTGCCGTTGTGACGTTGTGGCGAACCGATTTGATTCGGTTTGGTGATGATGAATATGTTTGATCATATTGTGAGATGAGGACAACGAGAAGGTCGATTTTCAAGTAGCCAAGAAATCCATACCCATGTTGTGGGCTAAGCTTTGCCAATCCCAACTCCTCTCATCCTGATTATCCATCAACTTCCAGACTTCTTCAAGCACCCTCAGTGCGGCATCGGAATTTCGATATTCCATATATGCTTTGACCACACCGATGGCTTTCCTGATAGGTTCTCTTTGTCTTTTCTCGAAAGCAGCACAGCCGATGATAAAAGCTGGGGCGAGGACAAGAGTTTGAGCTGGATCACGAGGTGGGACTTGAGCCAGTAAAGCAATGCCGTCGTCGACAGCTTTAGTGATTCTAGGATCTGGTTTCCAGCATGTGTTCTTGGGAGGATAAATGGTTCTCCACAAATAAACCCACATCATTTGCTTGTAGAGTAAACCCGCAAGATCTCTAGAGTCTCCAGCTGGCCATGCGGGCTTCCAGTCCCGGATCCCAGCATCAATTTCGGCGGCTCTGTATAGAGCTTTGTAGTCTACCAAGGGATCAATTTTCTTCTGCATGTTGTTGCGAATAGAGTTGCGAATGTTAGTTATCTTAGACATAAATAGAAAAAGACCATCATTGACACCGAGAAGGCGGACAGCATCAGGTTGAATAATGTTAGAGGGGATATCCCAATCATCGGACACAGTGCCTAAACGTGCACGGCCCTCTGGCAGAGAAATGATCTCGTCGAGAATGATATGAAATTGAAAGAATTCCTGAATGAAATTCAAGAAAGGTCCTTCTTCGGGTGGGGATTGTTGGATGAGATGCTGGTAGGCGGTTAAATGAATCCGGTGTGCACCGTTGGGATTTGGATCTGCCAGGGTCTGAAGAACGAGACATAACATTTGGCCAAAGCGGGCAGAGACGACTGTATTGTCAATGTCACCTTTCTCTTGTCTGTCAAGATCATGATGAAGCTCCTTCATAGCTTCCGCGTGATGATATTGTGACCTTTCTTCAAGGGTCTCCCTATCGACATCAGGATGTTGCTGAAGCAACCTTTGTCCATAATCCGAGTCGTAATCAATATGTTTACTTGAAAGAGCAAGAATTGAATGCATCAACCCGACATGTCGTACAGCCATTGGCAGCAACTGATCCTTGAATGCATTGTTCTCTGCTCCTTCGACGGTAAAAATATGGCTCAGTCTATAAATATAATGTTCGAAGAAAACTTTATCTCCAGATGTTTCTACCCCGTGAATCACAGGTTGAAGAGTAATACTGGGTATGCTGACCCTTCGCATACGGGCTGTCGTAACAATCAGTTTTTCCGGTCTTAGCTGGTATCTCCACAAGGTCGTACCTTCTTCAGCCTTTTCCTTTCCACTCTTCCATACTTGTTTCTCTGGATACCCTTCACAAACAACAGCATTCTTTTCGCAATTCTGACCTATACAACAAAAGATCATTAGTATCAAGGAATGAGCGATGGGATTGTGTGAAAAGTTGTAACATACACCTAGGCTTAGCTTCATCACACTTCTTCTTTCTTCTTCTACAGGTTATACAACCAGTCTTCGATCTTCCTTTTGTAACTTTATTTAATGGCTCAGTAGTTTGTATTGGATGTTTACGCGGGCGGCCTCGTGGTCGTTTAGCCTGCGTAGGCGAGAGTAATGTTGTAGGTGTGCGTGGAGCGACCGATTCAAGATTTAATTCCTCCTCCAAAGGTTCTAATTTTGGTTCCAACAACATATCGACATCTTGATCTTGTGAATGTTCATGTGTGTGCTCTCCATCCCAGCTACCTCCTGCGGATCCATTGTGTTCATGACCTTCTTCCTCTTCTTCTACAAACCCTCCAGCACTCCAAGGGTCACCACCACATGATGAAGTCGCTGAAGTAATGACAGTAATTGCGGAAGAATTGGACCCATCCGAACCATCCATACTTCCAGCTCTCATATCGAACCTCTCGAATTTATAATTCTGAAAATTGACACTCGAATGATCACAGGATTCGTCAATCTGAACTCGTCGACGAGTTGGTGCTCGTACTACTCTCGGTTGCCGAGGAGTAAATCGATAACCTCCTTGGGTTTGTCGTATAATTTCTTCGACGTCGTCTCGATCTGGGCTAGTTGAATGATCTGACCATTCAAAGATCGCCTCCTCTGATGACACAGGTGTAAGTTGCATATCCATATCCACCCTTTCCCACCGAATGAGATCCGACCAAAGAAAAGGATGATGAAATGTAATTTAATAACATTCACCACGACATCCACAGGCAAACGCGGTATATTAAACCAACTTTAATCGAATGATTAATTCAACAATTGGTTTAATGTTATTTTAGAAACAAGAGAACTAGAAGATAAAAAGGGTTCGTTCTGGGGATGGTGGATAGAAGTATGAAAGTAAAATAAAGTACTCTTTAATAAATGTATGGATGTATGGATGTGTGTATGTATTGTATGATATGATGGTAGTTGTTGGTGGTTATGATATGGAAGCTTTGACTTGGAATGGAACCAAAGAGGAGCGAGGTTCACGATAGTATATTACTGGCAACGCCAATGCACAAACGTCCACTGCGTATTTGCCGATGTATGGAAATGGTCAAGTTTCGGGGTAAGAGTAAAGATTCGATTTAGCGGGACCTGTTTTCCAAGGGTTAATTAATAACAGAGACTAGGGTCATTTCAAATTTTGACCGAAGATGAAGGGGGGGGGAAGTGAACGAGGGATGAGGGGGGCTAGAGGGTTGGAAGGTAAATGGACGGATGGTCTTGGATGAATGAAGGAGAAGGATGGGAAAGGGAAGGGGAAGGGGAAGGGGAAGGGGTAAGGAGGATGGATGATGGATGATGGATGATGCGAATCTAAGAACATGGATGATGATGGATGGGATGGTGTGAGTGAAGGGGTTTTGAAGAAAAGTCCCTAGTGGGTGTGAAGGTACGGGAGATGGACGTGCGCAAATTGAAATCTGACAAGGGCCCTTACACTTCTGTTGAATGTGAATCGAGAGATTCCGTTTCGTTCAATCTTCACTGCTGTACCAATAGGCAAGAAGTGGAGTATCGGCAAGGAGGTAGATTAGATGGGTGGTAACGCAAGTAAAGTACTTTTTGTATGGGTGTCGTGTCGTGTCGTATCGTGTCGTATCGTATCGTATTGTATTGTATTGTATTGTATTGTATTGTATTGTATAAATATGACAATATATGACAATATATGACAATACGGTAATATGATATGGTTTATAGAAAGATATCGGTTGATCGGCTCTCGCACTCGAAGGAGGTTTGCTTGTTTGCAGGGAGGATGCAATTGGAAAGTAGATTATTCAAAGTATGAGGCGGGCCTTCAACCGGGTATTGCTCCCCCTCTTATCGTATAACGAACGTATAACGGAACAAGAAAGTTGGGGAAATGGCTTGTTGGACTGGTACATGTACGTGTGTCTACACAAAAGAGAACACAAGACAAAGAAAGTACAAGATGTACAGATCATGTATTAATAACCAAAAAAGCCAAGCCAAGCAAGACCAGCGTCGGGAGAGAAAGGGCCACCACCCTCAGGATTGGGATTTGCAGTTTAAGAAGAGCAGCAGACTGCAATTGGTTTGTAGAACTGGTTTGTTCGATGCGCAAGGTTATAGAGACTTGCTTTGCTTTGCTTCAATTGCTTCGTGCTGCGTGCAGATGGCTAGGCTGGACTAGTGTATGAAGTAATGTATGGCTAAAAGATGGACAGGCTTAGGCGAGAAACCATACAAGACGACAGGGTCGCAACTCGTTCCGTGATGCAGAAATGAAGCTTAGGTATGTATAGTGTGTATGTATGTATGTATGTATGTATGTATGTATGTATGTATGAATGAATGGATGGACGTATGGACGTATGGGACGTATGGGACGTATGGGACGTATGAGATGGATGTATGGATGTCTGTATATCTGTATGTATACCTGGGCAGGTCCTGTACAGCCCGTAGGTTGGTTGGATCGAGAAAGTACCTAAGGTGCAAAGCTCTTTTCGGCTCACAATGCTGCTTCGTTTCGTTTCTCTTCCACTTCTGTTTCTCCAGACGACGACAAGTCCAGCCTATGTGAGACCCGTTTGATTGTCTTGTTAAGATATAATGGTCCGTGGTGATGGTCCAGGAGGTGGTCTTGCGGTATTTGCAAGGGATGGCAAAAGGTTATAAACGAAATGGTGAAGGGGGAAATTTTGGTACTTTATGGCTTGTATGATATTTTTGCCTCTGTTTTTTCGTTTCCTATGAACGAAGAGAGGGGAAGCGATATCTGATGGTTTTAGTCTCATCCTCATATATATGTACGTATGGCTCATACAAGGTGGTACATATAACTAACTGCTTGTTACTCAAAGCAGATAGATCAAGGAAATTGAATTTATTTTACCAAGTATACTATCCTATCTAAGATGGGTAACAAATAATAATCAGTTCAGGTTGCAGAATCATGCATCTAAATCCTGATGATTTTGGGCAAAAACCACTGATATTCAATGTGTCCCTGAATCGTGCATGAGAAAGAAAAAGAAAGACTCTAAATCTTTATTAGACTCGAATACAGAATGAAGTTAGACCATTTAGATCATTCTGTAGGAAAAACCTAGATATCTTGTTCTAATGGGAGGGGCTCTCTCCGGTTTATTCAGATCAAAGGCAAAAAACGTAACACCCCGAATAATAAATGCATCAATCAAGATATAGGCAGAAACATGTCAAAAGCTGTATATGTATTTTGACAGCTCATTGGTTCTAATGTTATATTGGCAGATCTCATTCTCGAAAGGTTTGGTGGTTGTCTTGCAGGTATCGTGATTGAATGAATAAACTTGTTCCAAGCTGATGTTTTGAGCTGCAGAAAGGTTTCAGCTCAGGGATATTTGACTTGAATTCAATCTATGGGGGGGATTCGGGAACTGTTCCCTTTCTAAGGAACTCCGACAAATCTTCGATCTTTTTCTTTCCAAAAGTGTCATAGGGTTTCCACATTCCATGGTTGAGGGATTGAGGAATTTGAGGGAGTGAAGCTGGGAAGTTGAGAAAGTTTCCACTTTCTCGCAAGGTTATGGGAAATATTCTTCCGTTGCAGAATCAGAATGGCGACGACAATAACGGGAAAGGACAGTGAAGAGGAAGAGGAAGGGGAAGGGGAAGGGGAAGAGGAAGGGGAAAAGATTGGACAGTCAAGTAAGTAGTGTATGTAAGAGAGTGAATAGTGCAGCCAAGTGAAGGTATTCCCATCAATTCCGAGTAATGCTTCCCATTGGGATCTTGACAGAGAGGTATTGTATCATCCTCTCTTGTCCTCTATGCCCCAAAGCACCCCGCTTTATAGAACTAGAGAAAGGTGTCACAAAGGTTTATGCTTGTGCTTGACGGAAAGCAAGCTAAAACTCCCCTTGATGGGCCAGGACAAAGGACATCCAGGAATATCCTTACACAATTGTTGCATATCTGCAGGACGTGATTGAAAATTTCCAATTCAAGGATTTGTAGCAAGAACGACTAGAAGAGTAATAATGTCAGGTAGACAGGTAAGCGCTAATTCGTAATAATTAATCTACTCTGTACATTGGAAAGAATTCAAGAAGATTCAATATCCATAAATAAACATGATGATGAATGAACTAGGGCAGTTGACAAGATAGGGGGCAATGAATATCCACGGTAAACATCTAATTAGTAAAGCTCGAAACATCGAAACATCTAATTACCTAGTAAACATTCAAAACCCGACCCCCTTGGAGCATTTCCTATTCTTTTCTTAGATCCACGATGTCACAGATGTAATTCCAATCAGTAAACAACTCAATGACAAATAAATCTACGAAGTACTTATTGACATCCCCGCTAATTGTGGCCTGCCTACCTATCCTACAATGAATTGCACCTTGTGTGGAACTCTCATATCAGGCACAAATGCATGCATGCCAATGATTGAACATGATGATAAATGATCTTGCTATCCAACTCACTGCCCAACAAAAAAAGCATCATTGGCATCAAAGAAATCCAATATCTTGACCTGCGACCCTCGGACTTCACTGCACCCTACCGTACACCCAAAATGCATGCGCTACGTTCATACTTGCAGATGTGGAAATGTTGATCGTCGCCGGCCCTTCGCTCTGAAAATTGGGTTTCTCTACCCGTACATCCATCCCCCCGTTATTTCGTGCAGCTTCGTACTGTAAGTTTGGAGATGTAATCTTGATGAAGGAGTGAAGGGGTGAGGGGGTGAGCATCAGTGACGGTTATAGATGACGACTTGATTCGTAGTATCCAGACATGGGCATATATGAGAAAACGAATACAAGTCAGATGAAGAACCCCCCTTCTTCAAAATCCATAAATGAAGATCCATTTATTCGGAAGATGAAGTGTAGTAAGGTTATGTTTTCTTTCTTCTTTGGAGAAGAAAGACCCTTGCTACATACATACATACATACATACACACATACACACATACACACCTACACACCTACACACCTACTCATACAACAAAAAGTATCTTGGACCATCGAGGTAAATCCTCTCGAATAACCCATCTTTCCTATGCTGTGTACAAAACAGTGGTGGGGTAGAGAAAATATGTAATTCTATTATACAATCACAGCAAACATACTCCAACATAGGTTCACCAGTTCTCTAACCTCTAACATAACCCCTACTCCCGACTCTACACCTAATTATGCAACAGACAAAAGATGACAGTTGACCTTGTCCTCTTTAAGGTCACCGTCGCGAATGTTGATGCTTTTTATTATGGAGCGATATGGAGTCAAAAGGGAAGATCAGCCATACAATAATATAAGCACGACGGCGTTTGCCATTCTTCATTGTCCATCAGCCACGATATGATGCGAGTTTTTTCTAATTCTAGTTAGGAATACAAAAGGTTCTAAGAGTGAGTAGACGGCTTCATGTACATCGTTATCTGGGTACCGGGTGTCTATCTACGAAGGAGGTATCCATCTCCTGTGTTCTGACCTTTTCGAATGATGATTATTTACAATCATGTCATTGATACTTTAAGCACAAAGTATATATAAATGTAAACAGACGGTATTTATATGATATTTATATCAATTAGATTGACTAAACAAGACAATACCGAGGTGTTTAGACATTTAGACATTTAGACATTTAGATATCTAATAAAGTATCTTTTTCTAAACCGATTGTCTGAGCGAAAAGTATCATATCAGTCTTTTGATCCGAGACTACCTAGTACTTACTTGCTATAACCTTACTCCTCGCCATCCGCGGACACCACAGAGCGGTCTTTTTCGCACCAACACAACACCAGCGCCAAAGCCAACGCCAACGCCAACGCCAACGCCAACGCCAACGCCAACGCCAACAACTATCCAAAATAGACAGCGGAAACTAATTGTTCGGGGACCAAAGCTTGAGATTAGAGGAAGGGACCGTCCCCTTTAATTACCAACTCTCTTATTTAGGCCTCCCGTTCTTTAAAAACAACCGAGTCCACGATATAAGGTTAGCGGTGTTCGGTATACAGCTCAATTTCCGAGTCCTATATGGACTCTTGAATCTTGAGTCCTGGATTTAGGATCTTGAGTTTGAAGTCTTAAATCTTGAATCCTAAATCTCGATTCTTGAACCTCCCGTAACCATAACCCCAGGGTCCAATTATCCCGTCCGTCTTTTGACAATTGTCACATATATCGTGCGTGTGCCGTACTTTTCTTCATATATGCTATTGGTTTGATTGATCATATATTAACTGGATCTAGTAGTCCGTCATGCTTACTCGGAATCGATTGTCATGATGCTTTGTTGTATTATGTCTTGGAGTCAGTTATATATGGGTAAGCTAAGGTAAGGTCATCAACTCAACACGGGATCATCATCGTCGTCGTCACCACCATTACAACGACCACCATCAGAATCAGCATCAAAATCTCCATTCGACATAACGCCGAAACATCAAAATGCATCTTGTCCATCAAACATTATATGCCACAGCCCCCGAATATCAAGATAACCAAAGTACCCATCAATCCATCCCCACCCCAAAACCAACAACAGCCCTCATCCCTCCCTTGCTCCTCATCCCGACGTTCGCCCTTCTCCCTCCATCCCATTTAAACTTTTCAAATGCTTATTCTTCCACATTCCCACTCCGTACTTAAGGTACCTTCCTTTTCTAGTCTTCACAAAGGGTCCTACAGTATCCTTACCTCAGTATATTGCATGATATCATGATCAATGATCATCATGATTATCATCATCTTCCTACCAAACTTAAAGCCTCAAATTGGTCATGGCATACATCACGCTGCATGAGGAGAAACTCTAAAATCCTTGAGGAATCGTATTTTGGGGAATCATGTTTCTTTGGGAATCATGGGCCGTATGTACCGTGAACTTTATTTGTGCCGTGAGCTCCGAGGCTTTTTGGGGGGGGGGGAAGAGAGATGGAAGGGGGATGGAAGGAGGATGGAAGGGAGGAAGAATCTTGCTTGCTTGACTTTTCAGTGAGTGGAGTGGTCGAGTGAATATGTGTGAGAGGATGTGAGGAAGTATGTCATTTGCATCTGTAAGTGAGTATTTCTTCCTATTTGACATGCTATGATACAACATGGCATGATGTGACAGGACATTCATCAAGTCCACTCTACTCATTCTCATGGTCATGCTCAGCCTCCAAAGTCTAGCACCGTATCGCGTGGATTAAAATTCCCATGGAACACGAAATGATATGCCTAATCTACACATTTAAACAAGCCTAATAAACTTCACTCATCCTCCATCACTTGACACACGAACCCATACCAATCCTTCACTTCAATAAGAGAAGCAACAGCCACCTCCTGCAATAAGTCTTTGCTCGTACTTTCCATCCAATCACACATCAATTAGAAGTCGAGGACATGATTGAACAAGACCTGGACCAGACTCAATAATCCCATCCCAATCTCTACACGGGAAAGGGTTAAAAACGCGCAACCTAACAAACAAGCTAGTGATGAATGTAGAACGACAGTACCAAAGAATCGCATACTAAGCTTCTCGAATATACTTTACAGAACGCACAACTTCACGAACCATAATGTTGCCGACAACCGAGATGAAGGCACGATTAGATCTGGAGGACTTTGTCCACTACTGTATGTGTAAAGGATGAACCAAATGGGTAGGCCAAGATATCGGATGGCTTCTAGAATGCATTGGATGGATTAGATGGTCGTTGCTCTGTGTTGATGCTCAAAGTGTAATGCTCAGCACGTTCGGGTCGAGATGCAATTTCAGGTGATATGGGATGAGACTCTCTGCGACATGTGGGTGTTTCTGAAGCCTTCGAGTCATGGGAGGGGGCAAAGGAGAATCATTTTGGTATTTACCTAGCGAGGTATACTGATTGTGTATCGAATTTGCAATTCCGACTTTTTATCTAGCTGTTAATATCGAATCATTATCCACTCCATTCATTCTCATTCAATGTGGGATATTAAACATGTGACGTTAAATCAAAAAAGCACGAGCTCCCGTTATGAATCCCTAATTCTCTCTATGCCATACACACCTAGATACATACATGATGTACAGACACATCTTACATCTTACATCTTACATCTCACACCTCCCACCTTAGATCTTCTTCCAAACTTGTAATGTGCTTCGAATGGTGCTTCTAGTGCCCCATATCATGATTTCATGTGTAACTCGAATAACACCTATCCAATCCACCCATCTCGGTTGGAAGATAAAAATTCCTCGAATCCCAATCTCTACTGTATACTCGATCCACAAACTAGACCTCCTGTGCGCCGTCCTGTACTCTGTAGCCGTAACCCTTTTCTTTCCTCCCCACCATCCTGCCTCTCGCAACAGCCTCTTCTTTAACAGACAAGCTTTTTCATCTACTCTCTAAACCTGATTTAAACACTTCAAAATCTCTACTGAAATTTGCACGGACGGACCCTCGTTTCACATTTGGTGTCAAGTTCTCTGGTACCTACTGTGCTGTGCAGTTAGGGTCTTAAAGTGTAACTGTATTTGAATTTAGGATAAGAGTCTCTTTCCTCGACATGTCTCTCCGAATCTCCATCTTCGCTCCGTCTCCATTCCTCCGTCTCCATCCGCACTCTCCATCAAACCCCCCACCCATCCATGCAGTCCTCACAAAGAGTCTCAGCCGTGGACTCGACTGTGGAGACCAGATGGCAAGGAGAGTGGACGAAAAACTTACTTACATGCCTGTTACGTCTGGGTACTGTGCTTAGGAGTGTCACGTCTCAAAGTCTTGAACCTTTTCTGGATCGCGATGCAAAGATCCACTACCGGGAGCACTGTATGGCACGATTTTCAGCACTCGCCTCTTCCCGTTGCCGATTCGAGCAAGCTCCCGAGCTTCCTGTCTTATTAATTAAATATCTACTGTAAAGCGGGTTTTTAGCAAAAGAACGATTGATTGGTTGAAGTTGCTCGTGAATTCCCGTCTCGCTACCAGATGATCGAGACGAAGGAAGGATCCGTAAATTTGAGTTTGAGGCGTACGGACCGGTACAGTAGGTATTGTGAGATGGATCTCAGGATTTGAGATTGAATTTTAGAATTTCGAGATTGGAGATTTGGATGGGAGGTTCAAAGGACGGTCCAATTGATGAAGTTGAATTCAAGGCGAGGGGATCTGCGGAGGAGGAGGAGGAATGACTGGTAGAGAGGACTTGAACGTGTGGATCAGATCGGTGGATGAGAGGGATGAGGAAACTTGGCAGAGGGAAGTGGATTTCAAGAGGGGGAGTGGAGAGGATGGAGGAAGGGAGAAGATCGGAAATGAATGGATGGGGCTTAAGATAGAGATAGAGATGCAATCGCGGAAAATTGGAATGAGAAATTGAGAATGGTGTGGATGGAATTAGTGATGAGTATTGCTGCATTGAGTAAACAGAAGAGAAACGAGGAAAGATGATATCATACTCTGTGGATGCCTCCCAGTTTTCCTATTGTGTGGTAAAGAATATCCATGCTAATGACCACAATCTTTGATATACCAATAATAAATAATAGATACGTAAATTACCAATAAACCTATACGGTAAACACAATGCCCATGACCTACCTAGGAAACCATATTACCAAAATACCCAAGTACCTCAATACCCTCTCCTGTCCACCAAGCCCCAAGCCTCCCAAGCATCCCAAGCATCAAAACAAAGCAAACACCCAAGAGCCCAACCCCAACTCCCACAACTCTATCCCCATAACACCAACCAAACACCAGGTCACATACGTCAAGCCAGCGTTTAAATCAGAGTAACACCAGTTGCCGCCTAGACTATCTTACTTCTAGCCCCTAGCGTGCTCCTTGCATGTCGCTCGCCAAGCATTTATATGTCAATCATAACATGGCTAGCGACATGGTTCCAGCGTTACACGAGCAATGTTCAAGGTAGCTCCTTGAGATTCCGCTAAGATTCCACCAAGATCCCATAATCCCTTACTATACAGTACTAAATGACAAAACTCCGAAGGGAACGAGTCCCGTTGCGTAGTGATTGTTAGCAATGAGATGTCAGCTGAAGACGTTGTAGGCTGGAAGGAAGCTGGAAGTTGTAATTGCTTGTAAGCAGGGAGATATCCACTGTAAGCACTATAAGCACTGAACCGGATTTTGGGGACAGCAATATGAGTACGGACGGTATCTGTACCGAGGTAGGGAGGCATGATGTGATCCATGGGCTTCGAGATTTTAATCTCACATTTTGACTTTAGTGCATGGAAATTGCTTACCCATTTGGGTATGTTGATTTGAAATGAAACGAATAAACAGACTTGTTGATTATATAGCAATATATAAGATAGGGTAAATAGATGAATAGACTCAATTCGTAAGGAGTATAAGCTAGGTAGATATCAAATCGACCCAAACCTCAACCGCCCCTCAGTTGCCCCTCAACTGTCCTCGCATCCGGTAAAGTCAATGAAAGATTGCTACATACTGACTGTATCTAGATAGGCAATTGATACAAACGGGGGGGGGGGGGGGGCTTCTAGCTCTAGCTGCAGCTTTACTTATTGTCTGGACAGGGTACGCAAATGAACTCGATCTGCCCAATAACTCCATGCAAGCACCGATCACTCTGACAATTCATCATTCCCCCACTCTCCATTGTCTAATATTTATACTCGTAACATACTAACGCAACCTTCAATTGCCCAGCTCGTTAAAATGCGAGTACGATCAAGAAAACCTCGGACTTTACCACCGGTACATACTAGATATGGGAACTCCCGACCTATACCTAGACGTGTTAAGCTCAATTTTCAACCTTCAGGGCGTAGAAGTGCACAAGGGGTTAAACAATACCATTGTGATATATTTGTGATGTACTTGTGATAAAGACCGGATAATGATGACGCGCTGAATGACCGATGGATGCGAACCGAAACTCTATTCTGGAATGATTGGTAGAGGAGGCTTGTAGATGCGCATGGAGTTCGGATTCCTAAAGGACCGGAGAGGGATGTGGGTGGAGTTTCGTGTAACTGTGTGTAACTGTTGATGGAATGGTGGATAAGGAAAAGATTGGTGATGATCGTGGGTGATTGAATGGATGAGTATGGTATGGCAAAGAAAAAGAAAGAGTCCTTTGATTATTCATTATTGATTACTGATCATTGATCGACGGGGGTACGGTACGGGGTGAGGATATACATGAGGTTAGGTATAGGGGAAGCTCGGGGAATTAATCTTAGACAGTACAGTATGAGTTTGAATCACTGATAATTGATGTCAAGTTTCAGCTAAGGAGGAAAGGGAACAAGGAACGAACTTGTCAAAAGACAATGCATAATAGAAAAGGGGGGTATGGGGGATCATATTTGATATTTGATATTTGAGTACATACACATACGTCTTTATCTTTACTCTTCCATGCCCAATAAATTGATCTTCAATGATCAATCTTACCATATCCATTTCCATATTAAACCATCTCTCACCCGTTCAATACAACCATTCCCCCAGCTTCAGCACAGCTTCAGCACCGCAGGTATAATCCTTCCCGAATCCAAACCTCCAACCCGAATCAACCCCCTGAGATTGGGTCAATACAGGGTCGACACGGACCGAATCGTCCTCTTCACACATCGTCTCGGCCCGCCCGCAGCTGAAAGTTGAATTATATACATCTTGTCAGCCTTCGTCCCGTCGCCATGCATCCGCTTTCGGTACCATAGGCTCGGGTTGGTCAGCTCTGGGGTTATTGTTGATGGTGTATACCCAGTAGCCTATTACCACGGCCTATAAGATATGAAGGGGCTATATGCTCTGTGTTCTTTTGGGTTCCAAGCTGCATATGTTGTTACGCGGCTGAATGATATGAATGCTATCAATGGTTGAAAGAAGTTTAGACTTGATACCAGGCAGTAAATGAAGAACTTTCCCTTTTTGCGAAGACAGCCGGCGTATCTAAAGTGGACCGAACATCTGCGCGATTTGCTTCCAGGCTTTATTCCCGTGTCACACAAGAAATTGGTTGGGATCCTCGTGTAGTACAAACTGTTCGTTTGTTTCCAATCCCTACCTACCTTAACTGGCCTTACGAACCCCTACACGGTTTATTTCCGTCCCCAGTCGCCCTTGAGTTTCTTGCACTTGTTTGTAAGTGCTTACTGTATTTGTACCAGTATTCCTTCTCCGTTGGTTGGAATGGACGGAATGAATGTACGTAGTGTCGTAACATGAAGATGGTTATCATATGTGGCATTGTGGAGTCAAGAGGGTCTGTGAAATTCAACAATGGGGGATCGCTTTTCGCTAATTCGGTGATGTTTTCCGATATTGGATAGGCTGGTGAAGGGGTTGAGAGTGGGATTTCAAGAATTGGAATACGTATCAACTACGTTAAAAAACTAGGGAATTTTCAAGTTATGGTGCTATACTGTAACAGTGTGTATTGCGTTTTATTGGTACGTATAGAGAGGGAACTGGCATGATGTGCCAAAAAATGAATGGCTGGGCAATAGAAATGCAATGTATCTGCCCGTGTCCACTGAGGAGAAGGTTGAACCCGTAAGACAGACTCCAAAATCTTCAGCAAATAGCTAATTAGGCAAAAGGGATGTAACGACGGTTCACGTCAAGAATCAAGAAACTAAGCTTCTTTCGAATTCCTCGAACTAATACCAGAAAATCAATGCTACGAATGCATGTAAGATCAAGAATAGAAAGCTTGGCCTCAAACGAGTCATGTCTCTCCATCCATCCCTTTATCCAAAGATCCAACCGAACTCCGAAATCCTTCATAGGTCAACACCAATATTTCAAATATTCTCCAGCAGAACTACTTGGCATACATATCACCCTATCTAGATATGACTAAGACTGACCGTAGTAACACATGGCCACGGGATCACTGTGCATTCCAAATCCACGAGTTACTAGCATGGCAATATCTTTAACGATGTTTCCTCCCAAGAAATGAGATGAAACTTGTGAAACATATCCATTTGGATCTCCGACACCACTTCGTTTGCATACACTCTATCTGCTTTGAAAGCAAGTCTTGTATTCCCCGGTATACGACAGGATCTGTGGAATGTGATAGTTTCTCCTCCCGTGCCGGTATATTCACACATGGACTTGATTAATCTAGAGGTACATCCGACCATGATCAACAACAACCAGCGTTAGCTCACCGAACCGCATGTCTTACCATGCCGATTCATATCTGCGTGTTGTAGGCACGTACCTACTCATTTTGGAAATGAGGACTGTGACTGTGTGGCTCATCTCGTATCCCCGACGAATATGGCCTCCAAAGCGCGACAACACGCCAGAGTTCTCAATGCGCCCTCTCTTCCCGAAATGGTACAACACGATTCGTGGTTTATGTATGAAGACCGTTTTGGTGAAACGGGACTTTGGGGCTGGAAGCTGGATCTTTCGATGGCGTTCGATATTTTGCGGGAACAGGTGCAGGGGCGATTCCGGGATTCATTCTGGTTCGGAGGTCGTGTATTTCAGCTTCAGAGTGTTGTATTTGAGCCGACCACTTGCTACTGTTTACGGGTATAGTAAATTCATAACGCGATGAGGAGGAAATAATGGTTGCGTTGCATGAACGAATGGCCCGTGAATTATATGGTATCATATGCGACGATCACCATACACCCAAACCTACAGAATCCGAGATGTGAATCCAGAATCTCACCCTTTAGTCATTTTCGTCTATCAGACTCAGGTAAGATGAAACAAGACGGCATGCCTCGTAACCATGCTTACATATGGGTAGAGTGGCGAGGCAGAGATAATGCCATTCGCATTCATATTCATGATTCAATGAACTCATAATGCCAAAATATACCTAGGATTCAAAGACTCGGATAATCTTCTCTCCTGATCGTTACATATCTCATATCGGCTTTTTTTATCCATTTCAACCGTTTTGTACATCAATCATCCAAGGGTTGCCATCCACCAACCAACCATCATCCAACATATTCTACTCCCTAATACCCCCTCCCCGATACGACCATCTCGCTCACTACACATTCGCTTCGTACAAAGCTCCAAAGCGATCAGAAACAGCATTGGAATTATAAATTACTCACGTGCTGTATACGCCTGGCAATACTACCTCTACCCCCCCCTCACCCTTCGATCCATCTCTACCAGCCCATCCCAAGCCATCTCAGTAATCCTGTAATCTAAAATGCATCGATCCATTCAAGTCTAATATACATACCCATATCAATCTTGACTACACTACCCCTCAACGCTATTCCCTCTCCTATCCCTAGACGGGACTCGATTCATACATGAGTCGCTATATG
Source organism: Monilinia laxa (assembly GCA_009299455.1). Taxonomy (NCBI): domain Eukaryota; kingdom Fungi; phylum Ascomycota; class Leotiomycetes; order Helotiales; family Sclerotiniaceae; genus Monilinia; species Monilinia laxa. Next base: position 1,600,803 of record VIGI01000012.1, read on the forward strand.
TCTAAGAAAGATTTAGTCAAAATTGATATTAACCAGTCAACCAACTTTCTCACGTCACACGCATATAAAATTCTCATCACACCTCAACACACTCTTTATACGCGGTTTGGGGACATCACACCTCATCCCATCCCATAATCATATCAAGCCACTCAAGTCATCAGCCCTAACCCAATTTCTCATTCCAAATCCTCACATCCAATGATACTACAAAAGGCCCTTACAGAAATGCATATAATAGGAATGCATAGAGCGTCTTGTCTTGCATGGATTGTGTAGTGTAATACTTGGAGCTTGATGTGTTGGGTTGAGAATTGAGGCGGTGGATTATACGTCTGTTTAATTTTAGCTTGTTAAGTTTTCAGTTTGCCGATTCTAGTATTGGAGATAGGGTGAATAGTAGAGTCGGTGGTATTTCAAGTACCGATATTGGCATACAAAATAGAGTTTCGAAGTGAACTCTGATGCGAACATGCTAATTAGCCTATCACCAACTTATTCCTTGTTTTGATACACATCTGCAATATCATGACCCTATTCATTCATTCATACATATATCATGCCTAGTTTCCCTGTCAAAAAGTACATACAACTCTCGCCATCCATTCCCCACATCCCGCTGTCTAGACAATAACCCAGCACCATCAAACTCAAAGTTCTCAACAATGCTATCTACCACGAACCCCCAACCAATTCCCGGTTGTAAATTCACACGGTCCTTCGGCAGTCACATATAATCATGATCGACGCCGCAAGCCCTCCCCACAAACCCACAATCACAACTATAACCCTAAAGTCCGGACTAAACACTCCAGACTCTATCTTTCCATCATCCTAAAACAACAAGAAGTCCTCGAAGCGTTAGAATGTAGCGATTCAGTACATACAGTGGTAGACTATAGAGTGACATTAAATTAAGACATCGTATCAAAACCAAGAGTAACAGTGCAAGCCAAGAGTAATAGAAAAACCAACTTCATATTCGTTCATGAGAACTACAAGCGCCCGAGGAAGGCTTCCATGCATTACAACACCCCAAGATACTAGAAGATCTTTGAAACACAAATACCAGCGTGATCAAAAAGACAATGATGTTTCTCCTAGACTGTGCTCAAATAAACTTTGAACACATTGCAAAATGTACAACGCACAATAGCCACTCCACACCATACTAATTTACAAGACCGGAGCAGGCTTGAAGATCCCATTTCAATCTATGCCAAACTCACGCTCAGACTCCCGCTCAGACTCCCGCTATCATCACACGCTTGGGGGTCTCATCGCAAATTCAAAATGCCATGCACAACTGCATTCACAATACCATATCGTGCTGCCGTTGCGCTTAGGCTTTTGCTCAGACTTTTGCTTAGACTCCCGCTTTCGCTCCCGTTCCTGTCACTCACTATAATGACTGATTATATAGGCTGCTTCGGATATATATCCGTATATTCTCCATCTCCATCCTTTCCACTCCAAAAGCAAAATCTCTCATTCTAATACCATATGTGAAAGTGCTATCTCTTCATTCCTCAAACTAGTCGGAATGGAACAGAGAGCTCTGTCACATCTGCTCTTAGAGGACTCACTATTGTATTCGTCTGACATTGTCAATACCAATATCAAGCAAAATCCACTAATTTCGATCACATGGATCTACATATCCATATCTCCACATCTCTATATCTCACCTAATAGCTCTAATAACATATTATGCAATACATGCAAATATATTACTCCTATAAGAATTAACCAGTGCCTGTATACCTCCGCTCCCCCCATACTGCACTCCTCGAAACCCCAACAACTTTATCCCAAAAGCATTGCCAAAAACCTTAACATTCAGTCACTAAACAATGAGCAATAGACTGTGCTCTAAACCCTACAATCTTCCCATCATACCCATAACCATAGCAAGAAGCATTCAAGTGAAGTTAAGAAACTAGAACTACTAGTCACTGTTACAAATATCATTTCCATTCTATATCTCATTGCATTCCAGAATTTGTATGCGTATGCGTACGCGTGTCAAAGAACCAACTTCCAATCTCAAGCCCAAGCCTCCTTGTCCCCAAATCCCACGCTTGAACATTTACACATGCAAATGACCTGACTCGTTTCCTTTCCCTCCCGTCTTCTCCCCTCCTCTTTTACCCCCTATCAAATCGCAGAACTTTCCAAGTTCAGCTAAATGGGAAAAAAAAAGAAAAAGAAGGCAAGAGTACGAATCAAAAACCGACGATTCCCGGTTCCAGACCCAAGACATTATGACGACGGCGATATACAGCCTAGACAAGAGGACGGAGCGGCGGATACGACATACATGGTATTTATCATGCAAATCATAAACGAGATGCAAAAGAGAGCAAGAAAAAATAATCCCCCTACCATAACGCTCATCCAACACGAGCTAGCACGCCTCCTTCTCAATACCACAGACTACCTGCTTCCGTGCATACTACAGAGTACGTGCTACGTACCCTAACCAGACACCGAGTGCACAGCCCTGTAGCCTATGTATAATAGTCATGGATGAAGTGTCACTCTTTACTGTCACTCGCCATCTCTTCAAGTTAGCTTGATGGCCTATAGCCGCCAAACCGTACATCGTAGGATGCTAGCAAGTGCAAGTATCCCGTCCGTACATACCCACGGTACCCAACCAAAAGCTGATCTGATCCAATATCACCTTACCCGTAACGGAAGCTAGGGTTCTGTCTTGATGTTATATGATCTTCTATCGTATCATATGCAAGAGGATTCATCTCCTTCTCCATCCGTACATCCATGTGTACTAAAAATAATGAAAAAGATTCTCCAACTTCGCTCAAATTAGTCATGGTATCCATCTTTAGTAAACTATAATCTACAATATTTCCTAGTCAATGGAGGCATATTCAAGTCCAATGTAGTAGGTGCATAGTGGAGTATACACACTCCCAGTTGAAGTTTGCGCCAGCATGATCCCTCTAACGCTGCATCTAACATACCCCCCTCAAGTGGCAAAAAAGTTCGCTACACCAATAGGTAAACACATAATAATACATTCAGTATACCCTCACCCAACCTCACAATATCACATTCAAACGAATCAACAAGCCCTATCCTGGGACCATTTGACCGTTCAATTAGCCCATTATTTTCTAACCGAAGAAACCCCGTACCCCTCACTCACCGCCCCCCCTCCCCCCCCCGATACATTAGCAGCCTCCCTAGTTCGAAACTTGCGAATCTTCATCAATGCACACTTCGCACGCTCCAGCCTCACTCCACTTTAAACATCTCTCCCCACCTCCACCGCCTGCATGAAACAATAAATTCCCGCCCGTCATAATGTCGATCCGATCGATCAAGAAAATTTTCTCGGTTTTTTTCAAGGTTCTTCGAGGCTCCGCCGCTTCATCGTGACCTTTCAAGCCTGTCGATGGCTTCAGAAATGAACAATCAGAACAAGGGCCATCCTTCTATGAGTTCCTTTCACTCCACCAATGATACACCTTCCGTAACTACCATCAATTCCCGAGGTCACCATGCTTTGCCGTTCTCGGCTGGAGATATCAACCGTGTCCACAATCTAGATCTTCAAACCCGCCCTTCGTATCGTAAGAATTTATCCTATCGTCTCGCTTCAATGGCTCCAAAAGGAAGAATGCCAGCCCTCCCATAATTGAAAGTTCAGAGGCGAGAGATTCAACCTCAAATGGAACGGGTTCGAGTGTTCGGAATTATCAATCATGCTCAACTTCAGTCCCCCATACCGCTATGAAACTAAACACAAAAAAAGCAAGAATCTTCTTTGAAAGTCCAAGAAGTTCCAAATTTTGAATCGGAATTCACGGACTTCCGATATATGTCCACCTGGTTCCAAATATGTGCCATTAGGCGCTGTAATCGCTTTCAAAAGTATATACTTTCCTGTCTCTTCTATGTTCCACTAGACACTAGGAGTGTGCCATGATTACAATACTCAGTAACACGTATTTTTTAATCCGAGATTGCCTGACAAGCCTTCAAATAGGTCATCATTGGGCAATGGTACTTTTCATGTAACACTTCGTTGCCGCTGTTGTGATTGATTTCTTAGTGCATCAATTTCTTCTTGCAAGGCACTAATATCCGCTAAGATATTGGTATTAACACTAGTAGAAGTGATGGTGTTGTGATCTTCGTATCGTGAAGTTTGTGACACGGATGATGAGCTAGAACTTCGTCGATATCCACCACTAAGAGATACGTCTAGACTGTTTCGTACTTGACGGGGACGGGGAGGTGGTGGTGGCCCTTGCATAGAGGTGCGTTTGGAGATATGAGGAATTGGAGCTTCAATGCTGTGTATTGAAGGGGCTCTGTTGTGTTTCGAGGAGCCTCGAGTTGGTGGTGGAATAGGCAACGATGTTGATGTTGCCGATGCCGATGATGATATGTGATGCGATTGGGCTCGAGACAAACCATGCTTTCGTGTAGGAGGTGGAGGAGGTACTTTCCCGCTATTAGATCGAGGCCTTCCAGGTTCTATCGAATACACAGATACATTATCTTCCTCCACTTTTGATGGAAGTTTCCCGGTATTACTTCGACTTAATTTTGAATCACTAACGAGCTGACTATGTCTTCGGGTAACAGGTGGTGGGGGAGCAGCCTTTCGTCTCAATGATGATGCTGGAGATGGTGGCTCTGGTGTTTTACCTGCAGATTCTCTATCAAATGGAGATTCTCGATCAGATTCACCACTTCCACGAGGAGGTGCTGGTGGTAAAGGTTTGTTCAAATCTGTCAATGAGCGGTTTGGGGTCGAAGTCATAATGGGAAAGTATTGCGAATTTGCAGATATCGATTGAGGTGGTGATAAAGGAGATGCAACTGTGAAGTCATCCTTCAATTCCATCTTAATCAATTTACCATGATGTCTTGAGCTCGGTGGGGGTGGTTTCTTTTTCTGTGACGATGAGTCAGATACAGTCCTTCGTACCTCGCCCGGTTCTGATATCTCATGTGATGATCTTGGTGATTCTGGATGTGGTTCCTGTATTGGTTCGAATATAGATTGGCGTGATAGAGAGGATGTATCCGTGCTACTGCCTTCGTCCTTTGATGCGTGAACAGGAGGGGCTTGTAGCGGGGTAGAAGGTCCCAACCCCGCATTCCCCGTCATTAATAATCTTTTAAATGCATCCACATCCATTGAAGCTCTCCCAGTACTCGTAACATTCGCGGGTGTTGCTCCTAATGCATCTCGACCTGGATTCTCCAACGTCTTCAATGTTTTGGAAAATGGATTCAAAATACGAGCCGTTGGAGGTCTATTCTCGTCGTCTTCGCCAGAAAGATCGGATTCGATACTATCAAAGGGATCTTGCTCATCCTCTCCAGACATGAGCATTGGATTTTCGGAAGGTACAGAATTCTCCCCTATAGTAGATGTAGAATCGGGGATTGATGGAGAAGGAGGTGGTGGAGATTGAACTCGAACCCTTTTCGGTATCTTCTTTGGCACATCTTGCCGTTCTATGTATGTGTATTCAGTATTCGGATTGGCAGATTGTTCTGGGTTCGCAACGTGATTGACAGTGGAATTAGAAGGAGGTGAGATGGTCGAAGATGGGAAAGGGCCTTTCCTTCTGAAAGGATTAGAGGAAGAGAACTCTGTAGCCATTTCGTTGTGGTCTACTCTGAGACATTCAGTATTACACCGAAGTGGAGTCTTGAGGTCATACAAGTTGACCTTCCATTCTCTTTTGAGGTTCTCGTGAAGTTGTATTACTCTTCCACCGGATTCCTCGGTCGTGTGTTGTTGATTTGAGGTGCTTAAGGTTCTTATCGTTTTATTGGTCCGTGCACATCGACGTTGAAATGTCCGAAAGCAATAATGAGAGAGTGATAATACTTATCATCAGAGACATTAATGATTATATATTCAGATATATTCGGATACTGGTATTATGAAGAGAGAAAGAGAGAAAGAGAGAGGGGAATTCGACGTAGGAAAGAACGAAAGGACGAGCGAAAGGAAGAAAGAACAATGAATGTACGTACTAGGCATGCATATTTGTAATTATTCAGTATGTACTCATATATTGACAATGATATGAAATCACACAGATTGTGGAGATGGCTTCAAGTCAACCTAGTTCAGCCCCGTTCGGCCCAGTTCAGATGAACTATTTACTATCAAGTCCTTAGTACTGAATGCGGAGGTGGACTAGGAGAGCTTGACAAACTTGTCCAAGGGTTATAACGGTGACGGTTTCATGACTACTGTTTGCCAAGCTTTTCATATGTGATGGAGTGACTATTGGAACAAAACAAAACGAAACAATGCAAGGCAAGGCAAGGTGAAGCAAAGCAAAGCAAAGCAAAGCAAAGCATAGCAAGAGCTAGGCTTATTGGATACTAAGTAATATCTAGAACGAATGGCAAATACCATTCTAGAAGAATTTGCCTCATCCTTTTGATCTTCCCTTGGAATAAAAAGACTTATTTTTGCCGGCACTTGATTAGACTACTAGTATCTCATCATCAGGTCGCAATGCTCGTCATTAAATACTGGCGATTTTGTCTGAATATATGCGGACTTATCATCATGTGTCTGCGAAAGGAAAACGGGGAACGAGGGAGAGCGCAAGGTAGTTCCTTGGTCGATTTGGTCACTGTTGCCCCTCAACCTCTGCAGAAGTTCTTTGGAGTAAAGTTACACTTTTGGGTATAAAGCACCATTATTTTGATTTGAATTGAGATAAAAACTCAAAATGATCTCTTATCTTTCACTATTTGCAAATCCCTTCCCTTTACCCCTTTGCTCTCTCTGCCGAGAAACGACAAGTGCCCAAATTTTCCGTTGACAGACGCTATAAAATGAGCTATTTAGATTCTTGTAGTTTCTGCCCGTGAGATCTCATATTTGCTCGTTGCCCACAAATTTTAGATACTAGCTGTCAAATCAAAGTCGTTCCGACACCAGGCGTCCCAACTGACGCCACAAGTCCTGGTTCTCTTGCATTGGCCGCACCTGGCGTCTGATTTGCGGTGCGGGCGGATTATGGAGATTTACTTTGTCTCGAGGTTTTTGGGTGTCGAGAAGTCGAAGTGGATGTCTCTTGTTCTAATTGCACTGCACTTGTCGCATCTCCAGTGCCCTTGCGTACTTGCCAGATACCACTAGAATCCAGATATTACGAATTTAGTGTATCACAATCTACAGTTCATTCGGGACTTCACGCTCATTCTTGGGTATAAAATCCTCGAACCTCTGCCTTTTCGTTTGCTACTATCGGATTTATTTTTGCATTAGCTCCAAAAAGCGGTCTCTTTTTGGAGTGTTGTAGGTCTTGATCTATGTTGAGTATAATGGTATATATTACTGCTCCTACGATAATTGCAGTGACGAAGATGGTATTTTCGTCGCAGTAATTTCATTACTGGATGTAGTCCACAAAGCCAACAGGTGACATTAGTTAAGTTGCACTACGTTTAGAGAAGCGAGAGAATCTTACTGCGTAATATGGTAGAGCTAGATAGGACATGCTGACGCATGTCGATAACTCATATTCTCTCCTAGTCTTTTCGCAAGTTTACTTTCAACCAATACAATAGCATTGGACAACCAAATCTTTATAAGAAATCTCACGGCCTACTTGGTAACTTATTCTCAAGACAGAGTTAGGAAATCTACACACTCCATCTCTCAAACATCTCACGATATCCAGCTTTCGCCTAAATTCGACTCTTAATTCGACCAGATTTTCGTAATTAGCACCCCCTTAATGGATTGATCCGTAGGCTAATTCAAATTCCTGTCGCTTGACTTTCTTGATGCAACAATGATATAAATTGAAGCTAACACAACTACCAAGGAAATGTAGGAATATAGTATCTAATCGAATCTCTTGACCTCTCAAGCCCATCAGCAGCACGATACGACTTGATAATACAGATCCCACTACTCGATATGTAAAAACTCATCTGAAAGCGCCTCCTCAAAGTAATGGCTCAACGCCATCCACTTTTAACAGCATGCATTAAATACATTTCACTATTCCCAATTAACTCTTGGCTTTACAGGAGATATCAACCGATCTACTACGGTATGAATGCAATGTAAAAAGAGGGTACCGTGTGTATCTCAAATCTCTTCAAGTTATGATGTTTTAGTAATAAGTGCAAATTCCAGGGATCCTATGAAGATGATTTGAGCACGGCAAAGTGGTGTCGATTGTGAAGTTGTGATTTTCGGGTAAGGAGATCGCTTAATGGATTTCGAGGATTATTTTGTTGGGTCAGTGTGGTGGTGACTTCACATGTGTTAGCAGTTTTATGAATTGTTTGGAAATTTCAGCTATGACAAGATTGTTGAACGAGTACCAAGCAGTTATATTGTCTATATAATAATCAAATAATAAGTTTTGTAATGAGAGTCATGAAAGGAAATTCCGATAAAATCTTTCTACCCCAGAATCTGCATCCCCTCTCCAAGTCCAACCTCAACTCTGTTCTAAACCCAATACAGATATCTGGGTAAAGTCTCGATATTCTCCTATTACTCGTGGGCGTGCGAAATTGAGCTATACTTAGACAAGTTCGAGGGTGAACTTGCTTTAAATACCGATCACGTGGTCGCAACACCTACCATCAACCACAGGAGTCTACCAATGACCAAACAAGATACCCCCAAGCAAGCTTCCAACACCCTGCAAAACACCCCCGATCAAAGTTCCAGCAAGAACAAGTACACCTCCGACAATATTGTCCAACGTGCCGAAGACAAGACCCAAAGCACCAGCCAAGAGACCAACAAGTCCGCCGACATAGGGTTTTCCAAAATGTCCTTGAACTCGATTCATGGTACCAGAGATGCAAGAGACAATGTTGGCAGAATATCCACTGATGACCTTTTGATCTTGAGCGGAATAACCGGAAGAACCGCTAGTATCAATATCGCGTTTGTGGTTGTTGAGAGCGGTGTTGGCAGTGTTGGCGGCATTGACGATGTTGGTCACGGCTTTTTGGATGTTGGCTTGAGCGGTGGTGTTTTGGGCGGCGGTGGATTTAGCGTTGATGCCATCGAGGGTGGAGTCTATTGTTTGTTAGATAAGCCGGAGAGGGGTAGCGGGGGGTGAAGAAAGGAACATACTGATGGTTCCGGTGTAAGTTTGAACTTGAGTGTAGAAGTTACTCATGATAGCAGTGGCATTTCCAGTAGCACGAGACTCGACCTCAACAATGATAGGGGCAGCGAGGCCACTTCCGAGGAGACCGGTGATGGTAATGAGAGAGATGAATGAGGCCTTCATTTTGAGAGATTTTGAGATATAGAAATAACGATTTTGAATCGAAAATAATTAGAGAAGTGAAGTTTCGATGAAAGTGAAATGAATGTTGTAGAAAGAGAGTATGTTGGATTAATTATGATCAAGGAGAGAGAGAATGAATGAGCTGAATCAGTGAAGAATGATGTTGTTGTTGAGAGATATTGACCCTTCTTATATACTCACCTTATTGTCCTAGATACTTATCCAGACCTCTCATTTGAAGTTCTAGTCTACAAAAATCACACATAGTCTCTCCAATACTCCAAGGTCTAGCCCAAGTTCAACTCGAACTCTTAGACATTGCTTTTGCCTGAGCTTAAGCTACAAAATTAATCCAAATACGAAGGTGTGAGTTTGTCCAGTGTAATAGTCTTGCACTCGCGAAGACGACAACATCATACTGGCATTTGGTAATATCATGGTATGAAGACAGGAACGGAGAATGGGACGGACAATGGAACGGAGATTGACACGGAGAGAATCCAGTACAAAGTGGCTGGTGGCTTTGACCAGTCTTTGAACAAATGTGGTTAGTGCTCTCGGTAGCTCTACCACTTCGTACAATACGAAGCCGTACTGCTACGAACCTGCGAATAACGTCTCTTCTTACTCTGGAGTCTAGAGTACGTAATCAACGGTATTTGTTTTTGAACATTTAAGTGTAGTCTCCATTCACACTTAACATCCAAAATGGCGTCGACTAGTAAGAAGAAGAAATCTTCAATTCTTCGTATCAAAGTTGCTTGCCAGAACGATTTTAGTTCTTTGGCCGCTGTGTGCAAATGGCGAGTGCCACTTTACCGGTACATCAGGTTACCGTCTCCAAAAATTCGTATTGATGGTGTTGTATGTCAGTGATTGAATTTGAAGTTTAGTGTTCGCTCAAATTGCTCTGTAATTATCTCGCGACGAGAAAGAGGCCTCTCGGATACCATTGCATTGCAGAGACGACATGGAGAGTAAAGTCGCTGTTGGGGTTAATTGAGATCCCAGAGAACTCTGCACATATCCAATATGACAGTGATGCGACAACTTGGGCGGCAAAGTACCCTAAACGCATTCTATACATTTTCACTACTATTTTCATAATTCACCAATTACCTTCATTTACCTAATTCACATTATTTTGTTTTTATCTGTTGTTTTTTCAAATCGAAGAAAAAACAAATCAAACAAAACAAATCACTTCCGTAAATTCCATATTATTTCTAGAAACTATAGGAATATTTCGACTCTGACTACCGAGACTAAGAGCTTGGTGACGGTCTAGTAGAAATTACCCGATGAGAACTTCTTTTGAGAATAATAAGATCCAAGAGCCATACTGGTGCATTTACTCAGATTGGCTGATGGCTAGTTACCTTAAGGAAAGGAGATATATTTTTGGATAATAAGATTACATACTCAAGAGCTTCCACGGCCTCTTCTGATTAGTCTTACAGTATTTCTTGATTAGCTCCGACTATATGAAGACATATAGATTGAGGAAAGATTCCATTTGCCAGCGCTGTGCTCAAGTCTAGATTTATATAACTTCATGGATTTTGGTTAATGAAGATATACCCACAAGAAACTAATGATGTGTAAATTAAGTAGGTATGAAGTGTTTTGGCAGCGCTTCAGATGGTATATCTGAGATTCTGCTTAGGAATGATTGGTTACGGCTGTATTTATTGTCCAATACAAAACTAGCAAATTTGCATACTCATTTGCATATAGATTAAGATCAAAATCCAACTCTTTTGCTTCATATTCAATGAAGAAACCACATAAAAAGTCCTTGGGCTATCAGTTCCCAAATCCAATCTTTGATCACTTTTCTTCAATCAACATCCTCCAACATTTCAGACCGCGTTGTGTGTTGTATCCAATCAATAGCCTCCATTAGATGTGGAACAAACTTGTGGGGATTCTCTGTAGCCGGAAAATGCCCAAGATTCGGCATGGATTTGTGTCTTGCTCCAGGAATTTTGTCACAAGTTGCTTGGGACATGGCAGGAGTGTTAATCCAATCATATTCACCAGTCAACATATACACTGGGCATTTTTTGGTATTGATGCTGGACATTCGAGAGCGCCCATCCCAACCACCGAAGTAGAAATCCAAATCGCCATGAAATATACCGTAGGCTTGTGCACTATACATGTGCCAAATGAGCTGTTTGTTGACAAGAGAGGCAGTGCGTGACATCATCTGCAAGTGGCTGTTAGATGGGTTGATGAGGCTGGACAGGACAACTTACTCCGTATATCCATTCGGGATTAAAGAGAGACTGATTGACGTAGGGCGATTGATCATTGGATTGACGTTCTGTAGTAATATAATCACAGCTGTAATTGTCAGTGATGGCTGTGAGGTGATAGATGCCCTACCTTTGTAGTGGAATTGCTCCACCAGCACCAACTTCGTTGGCTCTAGTTGCTACGGCCAGGCAAACTTGACCAGCCATAGATGATCCACATATTGTAGGTTTCTTCAATTTGAGATTCTTAATAATCGCCGTGATAGCACCTACATAACTATCTTCGATGTTTGTATAATTCCCAGGGCTATAGAAGCTCGGGTCAGTTCTTGCTTCATATAATTATGAACATACCGAGACAATGTTTTGCGTTCTAAATCGATTATAAGGGAAAAAACCAGAGCACTGAGAAGAATATGACCAAGAGCTCAAATATATGATGTACTCACCAGTGATTTGGGGGAGGAAAGCTTCTTCCATGCCCAGGAAGGTCAAAAGCTATCATATTGCAATTCTCGCGCATTGCAGCATTGTTCATGACGCCATGATATTCCCGACTGTCTGAGCCAGCATTGTGAAGGAGGACTATGTCCTGATCCCCATAGCCACTCTGTTCGTAAAACACTTTGCATTTCCCCCATGTTGGAATGATTATATGAACATAACGACCAATAATATAATCTTCATATTCTTCAGGTTGCTCATCGATTACCATCGGCCCACAGTATGCTTCGTGAAGAACTTCAAGAACACGCCTCCAAATATGGGCATGCTGGTTGAAAAGTTGTTGATCTCCTTGAATCTGAATACCCCCATGCTTGGAATTCATCCCCATAATACCCCAGTAACTTTGGAACGGAGCAACTGGAATTGTATGAAAGAATTGTGCCCAATGTTCAGGTGATGCCAATAGTGAAAACGCCACTTCATCAGGGCAATTAGCACTGGCATGGCATACACCATTTTCTATGCTGAAAACTACAGCGTGTTTTGACCTCGTTGTGTTAATGGCAAAGACAGTTCGATGAAGAATTGCTGCAGTGTTTAGGAAAGCATGAAGTGGAATATCTCTGCCAATCAGCTCGTTGAAGACGGGGAGGCATGAAGAAAGCTGACTGGTTAAATTATTCCAAGGGTGTGAAGTCATATCGAAAAAGCTCCTGTTACGATTATAAAGGCGGTGGATTAGTGAAGGAAAAGTTATGACTTCTGGTCAAGAAATAAGTTATATATCCTCCAAAATGTTTCTGGGGGATAGCTAATGATAAATTTGCACAACCATATTGATGCAGTATCACTTGCCCCGCAACAGAATCATACCACTGATGTACATTACCTGCATAACTTGACACCTAGGAATGTTTTCTCACTCCAGTGAAATAACTTGAAGGCGTAACTTGAAGACAATGTGGTAAATATGTATAGCAAGCATGGTACTTCATGGGGAAGTGGCCCAATTCGTTTGCAGATATTTCTTGTACTGCTCTGAGTAGTTCCAAGTGGCTCATTGGAATTCTCTAATTATTGAACTTAAACTCCTGGTTTCAAACGTTATAACATCGATGTCATCTTGAGACTGGATGCCTCCTTGCAGTGCTTCTCAACATGTCCAGTTGTTTGTTGCACGGGTGCCCTTGAAGTAAAGAATCCAAGGCGATATTATATATGAAGCCCTTTGTTTGGTCTGGATATAGAGGAGATAATCGAACCATACACTAGGTTTGTTTGGAGAGTTTACTGATCATGAAGGCTGTTGAAGTATAACCGTCAGAGCTTCTGGAAATCTAGTTCATTGTGCTGGACATGTACAAACAAAACAACCAAGAAAACAAGAAAGTTATAGAGACGGGTAGTTGTGATTCAAATGAGAATGATAGAAAGCGAGCGTTAAAAGGAAGTAGACTGGCCCAGAGGTACCTACCTAGGTACTTTCAGATGTTATCTACTCCAATTCATCCTCCGACATCCCCTAATATCCCGGGATTTTGCCGTATCAAGTACCGATAAGGTTAGTGTCTGTGCCGGAGCTTGAAATTACCTCTAGCGGCCGCTAGATTGAAATCCACCAAAAATTATCAAAGTACGCCTGGAGTGAATCAAAGTTGATTATTGCGACACAACCCCTCCTCGGTATCATTGTATCTGACAATATATCAACAAAATCCACAGAAAGGATTTTGAAGAATATGCATCATAAAGAATGCTAAATTGGGCCAAAGGATTGTTCTCCTCACAGGCTGAACTCAATTCACAAGAAGATCCGATAAACGATGAGGCTGATAAGAGAATTGAAGGTAGGTCAAACTTTTTGTAATTTTTTGCTTCTTATGAGTTTCAGACTGGTTGCATGTCATTTCAGGTAACCTGATGAAACTTTTATCTTTTAAAAGACTAACCCTGTTATCTCGATTTATAGAAATAGAAGTGACAAGTTCCTTCCCAAATAAAGATTCGACTATGGATACTCCTCGAGAGTCTACAAGTGACCAGCTTAGCGTTGCAGACGAGCGCAATGGTACCAGTACAAAAAAGTCAAAGAAGAGTAGAAAGAACAAGAAGATGGGTGGATCAGCGAGTGTTTTGGAGAGAGAATACCAGATTGCGGGTAGCCAAGAGAGCCCAGAGATTATTGGCCCCCCAGAACAGAATCCAGCTACTTCACCTGCACCAACTTCAGCAGAGAGTAGTAGATTGAATCTTCATAGAGGAGTAGAAGATCCGGGACTAACTTCTGAGACTGCTGATATGACATCAAGCGCAAAGAAGGAAAAGCGAAGACGGCAGAAGGCAAACCATGATACTCATGCTGATGATCATAATTCAAATGGACGAGCAGCAGACTTAGAGAATCAGCAAGACACCATCGAACAGGAAGATCCCGGTCCTAAAAAGAAAAAGAAAAAGAAGAAGAAGAAGGGAAGGATGTCGAATCCCGGGGAAGCAACTGAGGAAGGTGTTGATCAATCTCTGGTCGATGTGGAAATGCAGGATCAACAAGAAATAGCCATTGCAACAAACTCGGCTGCCGAGAAAAAAGAACGACGCAAGAAACGCAAATCTGATAAACTGCATTCGTCAACACTGGTTGAGGAGGTAATTCTACAACCGGAAGAACCTGAAGATCAAGGGGGCTTGGTTCATGCCGAGGAGAAATCTCAAAAACCAAAAAAGTCCAAGTCTGAGAAAGCAGCCACGCTGAAAACTGCTATATCTGATGATGATAATGCTCAAGATCAAGATGAATCAGTGCAATCAATTGGGGAGTCTAATTCGGTGGAAAGAGTGGTTGACAGCCCTGCAGAACATTTCCACCTGCCAAAATCAAATACTGGGAAGCGAAAGAAGTTACAACAATCCATTGGAGAGACTGCCATCCAGAAAGTTGACGCTGAAAGCCACGTTTTAGAAAAATCAACACTCCAAGCGATAAATGCCAAGAAATATATCGCTAAACCAAAGACTTCCAAAGCCAATGGAACAAACTCTGGTGATGGAAACTCAGTTGCTTTGATAAACCAATCTATTTCTGTTCATAAAAAGCCTCAATTAGAGTCAGGATCAGTCCCATCCGCAAAGGCCCTTGGAAAGAGACCTGCTCGTGATGAACCAGTTGAGCATCAGTCAAAAAAAAAAGAAAGCAGATTGATGCGGATCCCAGAAATGGTGATATTCGCTCAATGTTTTCAGATGATGCTACTCAGCCGGAAGTTTCAAGTGTAACTGTATCAATAAATGGCCAAAAATTGAAACTACTTGCTTCAGCCGTTGAAGTGGCTGATTCATCTCCTGCGGTAAAAACAAGCCGTTCTGCGAATGAAGAAATGGCGGGCTGGACAGCAGCCGATAGGAGGTCTGGATCGACTAGAAATAACCAAGAATCATCGTCTGATGAATCTGAGGTTGATGGACAGTCGGGTGACGTTTCAATGGCTCGTCGAAAGCGATATCTGCCCGTTGATGAGCCTTCTTTGCTTGAATTGAAGGCATCCAAATCGGGTCAGAAGCCAAAGCAGAAACAGCAAAATCCCGAACACTCCAGCAAAAAGCTCGGCAAGGTCACCAAGAATTCCGCATCTGAAGTCAAGCCTAAACGCAGCAGAAGTCAATCTACGACGAGACCCAAAGACGGAAATGGAAGACTTGATGAAAAGGAAACAGCGAGGATCGCAGACGCTGTAGAGTTGTATCGCTCTGACAATGGTTTGGAACAGTCGGCTGTCAATAGCATCATCCAGGGAAATGCATTAACTGATGGAAAAAAATTCTGGGATTTTATGAAAATAGAAGTACCTGATGTTCCCAAGCGAAACCTTCAGAGTTGGTGCCGGAGAAATTTCCATAACTATGCAGCTCGAGGTGTTTGGACCACTGAACAAGATGAAGAATTGATGCAACTGTTCAACAAAATGCCTAAAAAGTGGACTCTTATTGGCGCGGAACTCAATCGTCTACCCGACGATTGTCGCGATCGATGGAGAAACTACTTGTCTGTTACGAATCTAGAACTCGGGCCATGGAAACTTGAGGAAGAACACCAGCTGAAGGATTCCGTAAAGAAATGTATCGAACTCATTCGCGAAGATAGACGTCGAGAGGGATTACTCACACCCGAGGAAGAAGATGACGATACTTATCATGAACACGATATCAGCTGGATGAAAGTCAGTGAGCTCATGGACTTGTCCAGGAGCCATCTTCAGTGTTATCGGAAGTGGAAGTCAATCAAAGCCCGAGAGCACGCTACCACCGACGACCTTGTTGCTGAACGTATTGTGATTAGTAATAGCTGGAAGCATCTCAAGAGCTATCAAGATGCAAGCAAGACTCTAGCTGCCGAGAAGCTGCAGTTTCTAAGAGCCATCCGCGATAGTAAAGCAGGTGCAGAGAGCAAGATTGACTGGAGAGCGATTGATGAAAAGCTCGATCGAAATCACGATGCAATGGAAATGAGAATCTGCCTTCGTGGATTGATGCATAACCTTCAAAACCATGAGAACAATACTCTCCAAGAAAATGTCAAGCTACTCATCAAAGCCTTTGAGAAATCAGCACCTCATGAACCTGAAGGTTATATTGACTTGCCATTTGAATCAACCGGACTCAAAAAGCGGACCAGGAGATCGAAAACAAGCTCTCTTTTTGAGAACAACCCTAAGCTCTATGATGTTGGTGTTAGCAATTCCAAGTCAAAAATTCGAAATAGGATGCTCAAGCAAGATGAATCACGGCCAGATTCCATATCTACTGCCAATACAGATGATGGTGGTCTCATTGATACGGTTCAAGTGCCTAACTCGGCGAAGAAGGCCAAACGTGCAGCCCCCTCCAAGAAGCCATCTAAAACATTTGCATTGAGCACAGAGAAAATAACGGATAGCGATAGCGATGATGGAGCTCCAACAAGTGCGCAGAAGCCAGAATCGGAAGATGAAGGTGTTCGGAAACCTCGATCCAAATCAAAGAAGGCTCCAAGCAAAAATAGGGGCCCCGGGGCAACCAGAACAGACGCAAGTGACGATGAGCAAGTGCGACAACCCGAATCCGATGCCAGTTCAGATTCTGACGATGTTGAAATGACCGATGTCCAGGAAGAATCGAATCATGAAGACTCCGACATCGAAACTTCTCCATCCGTTCGGTTCCAGCTCGGAGCTGGCCGCTTAAGTGATGATGAGAACGACGATTCTGCATACAATCGCCCTCCCCTTGACTCTGATGATGACTCCGAGATGCAGGATTCAGATGAGCCACAAATTCCCGCTACACCAGAGTACGAGTTGCGAGAGGGAAACAGCAAGATGAGAGAACAAAGTGCGGATCTTGATGAATCTGGCCAACTTTATAAAATGGGTGAAAGCGATGACGAGGAAGAGCAGTTGCAGAGCGAAGATGAAGAAGGCAGTCATATGGACGACATGACAGATGTTCCAGCCAAATCTGCTAAGAAGAGGGCGCCTGGTGTTAGTGGCGAGGGAGATGTACATTTCGGCAGAGAGGCGAGTGTGGATCTAGATCAATAAATGCAAAGAGGAGAAGATGATTTAGGGGGAATGTGCACCCACACGCGGCCACAACATATTGATTGATTGTTCTTTGGCTTATGAATGGAGGATACCCGAAGAAGGGAGTTTGTTCATTTCTGGGAGTTGGGGATTTGTTACAATAAATGTGTACCTTTCAACTATTCGAGGATTTACGTATCAAAGAACAAGAAGTCAATTAAGGAATGGAGCGTACATATATTGAATGAAGGCAAGCGATATAGATGCAAATAGCATAGAAGATTGACTAGAAGTCATGAATCACGGACATACAATACTGTAGCTAGCGTATATTGAATAACATCAAAAAATCAAAACTTCCTCGTACTTTCGATACAGCTTATTCATTTTATCGTCACAATACAACAATTCATCCTGGAGCATAACAAGATAGATACCTCCGAACGCACCAAGCCCTGTTGAACCTCATCGAACTCTTACCCAATACCCAGTAGCTCTCTTGCAACTCGATTCTCCCACCCATCCATAGCTATTTCCACAACGATAGCCATACCCATTAAACTCCATACACAAGTCACAGCACCCCCCATTCCCAATCTTTTCGCAACCCTACATTAAATAGAAGCATGCCTAACCCAAGCCCTCCATTTGATAATAAAACATCATATAAATAAAGACACGAGAAAGCAATCATCCCAACTCCAATACGGCCCTTGACTCCGAGTTCTCCTTCTGATCTTTCTGGATCGAAATTAGCTTACTTATTCCTTTGATGATATCGATGAGATAAATAGATATTCAAGGAATATTATCAGTGTCATCATTACCATTACCATTAATCTTATCTCCGGATTTGGAATCCCTCTCAAAGTCATGCTTTTTTTTTGTGTTCGTAATGATAATTATAATCATGATCCAAATCTGTGTGCGCAGAATACTCCTCTTGTTTCTCTTACTCTGATTCAGTATACGTGGAATTGGTCGGCTGGGGTGACTGTTGCATATCTATATCCGTATCTGATGGGATATTTGTCGTTTTGCTTCCTCCATCTTGTACGGTGGAGTTCTGTTGTTGTCTTTGTCTTTGTTTTGTTTTTTGTTTGTGTTTTCTGGACTTTCTGCTGGTTTTGGATTGGGGTGTAAGTATCTTTGCTGGGTGTAGGATTGGGGGAGGGTGGCCTTGGTGATGGGTTGTTTTTGTTATAGTGGGTGGGGTTCCTGGTAGTCTGGGGAAGAGTTGGTTGAGCTCAAGGGGTGTGGGGTGATGGGGGGTACGAGGTATGCTAGAGATAGGTGGTTGGCATCGATGGGGCGGGTGAAGATTTGAATTAGGACTCATCTCGTTGAGGGTGATGACGGGGGCGAATGTGTAACTGGACTCGGTCTCATTGCCAGCTTCATCTTCATCATCATCATTGTCAAGATCCATATCCATATCCATGTATGAACTCTCATGTACATCATGTCCATTTCCATATCCACTCTTCATCATAAGACAGAGCCCCTCTCCAGCCCCACCCTGGTGATGTATCATCCCCTCAAGCTCAACATGACGCAAGGCTTCAGATGAGGCTTCAGGTAAGGCTTCGAAGTTGACCGTTGAGGACATATACGTTCTAGGGAATTCAGCGCTGTCTTAAATTCTGGAAGAGTAGAGGTGATATACATACACATTATTGGCAGGTAAGATTCTCTCTTTTCTGAGTGGTGAGGCGGGAGTTGGATCTTTTGACAAACTTTCTTGTAATATCAAGCCTTTGAGCGGCGAGCTGCATTCAATATCTCCATTCCTAGATATTGATATTTCGGTCATTGTTACCCAGCCATTATCAACTTGGTTTTCATTTTCGTCTTCATTTTTATTTTGAGAGGAAGAAACTGGAGGCGAGGGGTTGATGGAAGGG
Organism: Monilinia laxa; assembly: GCA_009299455.1. Taxonomy (NCBI): domain Eukaryota; kingdom Fungi; phylum Ascomycota; class Leotiomycetes; order Helotiales; family Sclerotiniaceae; genus Monilinia; species Monilinia laxa. The sequence continues at coordinate 1,620,254 of VIGI01000012.1, forward strand.
GACTTGGAGTTAGACATTAAGAATTATCAGGTATATATATATGATTGGATAACCTTTAGCTAGCGCAAACAATTCAAAGAAGAGTGGATAGAGGTTGGATAGCACAATATTCCACGTAGTTGATGGGTACCATGATATTACCAAATGTCGTTTATCAACAATTCAAAACTCTAGCGGGAAGATAAGAGCTCCAAACAGTTCAAGTGCAAATTGATTCCTCATGCGATGTGATATGATATCGGCCGAGGGCTGGAAGGTTGAAGAATATGACAACGGGGATTGTAAATACGGGATATGGAAATAGTTATATTGGAATGTATATGCTATGGATTTCTGAGGCGTGCCATGTGCTTCGTCGGTAGAAAGAGAAGAAGATTATTCACATTCGCAGATACTAAAGCCCTTTTCTAGAATGGTAAAGGAAGAAATCCTTCATGGCAAGAATAATAGCTAGGTATATATCATGCCCCCTTTCAACCATGCCTGAGGATCGTAAGGCTGGAGGTATTTCAGCGGGAAAACAAGTGAAGGTGTACTTACACCTCAGTAATTCTAGCTCACGAACTTGAAGGGCTGTTCCATCTATTCAATTTTTCTTGTGCGATACAATGACAATACGAAAGAAAGCGTGCCGCAGCACAACATCTTCGTATGCTGTACGAAGTAGTAAGCTCAAAACTTAATCTAGGCAATTTTTCACTGCCTCAAGCTTGCCTGGAGCTTACCACTGAATTCTTCATCTAAGGCTCCAAAACAAGAACAATTATACTGTATCCAAATGCAGTCAGAATTCCCAACGGAAGATATTGCTAAATGACATTTAATCCCTTATTCAGAAGCGAAGAAAAAAGCAGACAGAAGAGTTTAAATAAGTATAGAGATCCAAATGAAACAAAGATATCGGCCCGAAGGACTTGCTGAAGTCCAACTGTTACACGAGGCTGAAGGATTTTGGGGGAGGCTTTATGACTTGTGAGGTTTGGGAGCGAGGATTATGGGGTAAAGTGATAAGGCTGGTGGCGGCGGTTTAGAAACGGGAGGGGAGATCTTGATGGGTACCTAGACTTTTGCATAGAGAAGTTGTGCTGCTTTGCACGTGTATGAGAGTGAGAAAGAAATAAAATGTGAAAGATCCTCAATTTTTGATGTAATGGCTGTGCCCGATTGTGGCGGCGGCACAGCAGCTTGCATTGAGCAAAGATGCATCATGACTCCCGCTGACATAAATGCAGGGCGTCTGCATGAGCACGGAAAGCTTGAAAGTCCTCGTAATGTGATAGTAAATGCATTATAATGTCTATTGATCTAGTAAGTTACTCTTCAACTCTTGTTGCAATAATGAATGCGTTTGAAAGCCTTAAAAGTACCCAAAATGAACAGCCCTGCACGGCTGGCGACATCGGGCGTATTATATCATGCAGAGAACACCTCTTCTATTAATACATGGGCCTTGCATGTGCCAGCACAAATCAGTCATAAGAGAATTGCCTGCATTCTCGAACCGCAATACCCAGCTTCGTCTAATCCTTGTCCACTTATTCCAGACCCATTCATATCTTAAGAAAATAGAATGATGTTATTCCAACGTAGAAACAAACATTTATGAAATCAGCCTGATATCGTTGAATCGGTCTTTCCTCCATGCGAATTGGATGTCATGCTCCTACGTAGTATTTGTAATTGCGTGTCTAGAAGGCAGGGGGATTCCACGGAACCACACACAAAAGAGCCGTTTTGTGACATCTTTGCCTTTCGTACGCGGGCTTGTCGCTGCTTGTTTTCATGCTCAAGGGATTGCAATTGTTGTTGATATTCATTGAGAGAATTCATGGCGAAACTTGCAGGCCTCTTGACAATCAGCTATGGGCGTTACTGAATATGCTTGATAGAGGCGGTCTCCCAATTGTAGGAGGAAGTTCAGGTAGATTGAGTATAATGCTGAATTCTAGTGGTTGATAACTCAAATTGAAGAGTAGAGAGCGGTATAAGAGTGAAGACGTGGGCAGAGAAGAGTATTTGATGGGTGTGCTTAAATGATAAAATGCTGTTTCTAAAAATAGATACCGGTTGGATTCAAACGGAAGTCTCCTGATGCACGATCAAGGAAAAGCTGTGTTGTTCTTTACTTAAAAGAATGTGATTGACGGTTATGACAAGTTTATGAGGACATTATTCACTTAATATAAATCCTCAGAATAGGTGAAAACATGTCTCACTGACCCCCCCTAACGTTAGCGCCAGTATTCCGTGTAATGCTTTGAAGCACTCCTCTGTTTCGTCAATTAGCCGCCTGTCTCAAAATATTTGCCGCATACATTTCTAACCTTTGGAATTGATGCCTACCTACAGTAACTCTAGTCAACACGTTAAACTATTGTATGTCCAATTCAACCCTGTAGCGGGTTCAAACCTGCCGTAAGTTGTGAAACTTACATTCTTGTTACAGAGCCATCAAACCGTGGGACGTTATAGCCAACATAGGGCACAAATCGAGGAATTCCAAAACGAAGCTTACTGGGCTTGTATCAAATATGCTTCCTTCGGCGTGGCTTCGCATCTTCGTTGTCATCTTTCTCGGCAAGTAAGACAGGCCCGGTTTGTCCATCATGTGCATCGCCACCAACCACCCATGTCGTCATCACCTCCTTGACCTCTCGTAGCTTTTTGGCTTGTCCCTTGGCTTCTCCAATCCTCCTAATGTAACCCATGTACACCACAACTTCAGCAATCCCAACAAGGAGACTACCACTCATACTCAAAGCCAATCGAGCAGGTGTACTCCACCATCTCGCAGCCATCCATAATCCAAACGCACAAGCGACGATAGATACTATTACGTTAAATATGACCGCAATCTGTCTGTCGATATCTGCATATGTAACATCATCATCCTCAGAGTTTGTAGGTTCTGGAAAGTTGGCAGTAAATGCATGAGCCGCAGACGCAGATGGGAATCTTTGTGCAAATGTCTCCATTGGAGGAGGTGGGTTTATCATCCGTTCGTATGCCCGAGCTTCTTCTTCACGTCGAAGTCGTTCCATCAGAGCTTTGTATTCCGATGTCTACAGAGTATATATATTAGCTTATATATCACCAAGCCCTAAGTATGTGTAGTTTGTAGCCCAGATAGTGAACATCTTCGCCAGCCCATTTCATACGACAGATCGACATCGGTAGATTAAATGATTGAAACTTACAGGCTCCGCCTTTGGTTTTGGAGGTGGAATATAAACACGCGAGCCTCGAAGCAAGAGCTCTAAGGTGAACGGGGAGGGATCTTGTTTCTTCAAGTCTCGCCACAGATCAATAACTTGACTGTGAGATATGGGATTCCCAATCTTGGGATTTGCTAGTAGTGGTCCTTGCGAAATCTTTGCATTCTCAACCAACTTTGCGCCATCCGAACTTGCAGTAGGGAATTTCTGCTTGACTGGCAGTTTATTCTCACTACTATCCTCTGTCAACTCTGCATCTATTTCTTGATCTTTGGTGGTGATTTCGGTTTCGATATCTGAGGAGGTTTCCAATATATCCTTTTCGACATCTTTCGTCGTTTCAGTGAGCTGTTCATCACGTAGCTGTGCCGCCTCTTGATAAGTATGAGAGGTTTCGATTTGATGAAGGGTTTGTATTGCTTCGACTATAGTCGAATTCATAGTAAGAAGAACCATTTCCACATTCCATAAATTTAATTATTATTTTATCACAACCTCAAGTATTGGTGGCAGCTCCTCCAATATCGATTGCAGCTCTCAAAGCTTATCGGTAAAGACTGTTGCTTATCGGCATCAAACTTGTCCGACATTGGTCTAGTCCCTCCAGAAATCTTTACCCTCGGAATCTTGCGGCTACAATTTTTATATGACCTACATTCTTTCTTGTATACCCAAGTTCACAAGGACGCCTACGGCCGCTTTTGCCTTTGAGGTAGTGATCAGGAGAATTGGATGTTGAGATTGTGTTTTCCGTGAAGAAAATTTGTTATTTTGACATAGTGGGGGTTTCACAGGCCATGAGTAATTATTCAATGAGGGCTTCGAAGCTCTTCCCCAGCTCCTCGATAGCTAGAATTCAGGGCAATAGCGCATGTTTTCGATGCCAATTAGCTTGCACAACATCATTAAGACCTATACTCGCCCAAACATATCACAATTCTCCTACGAGGCGGAGGCAGTCGACCTGGGCGCAGGCAGTATCAGTGGCTTCCAATGTATTCTCGAATGCAACAAGCAGGGCAACAGGAGGAGGCGAATCAATAGATCCCTTACGAATGGTTGCAAAAGAGATGAAGTTTTTGACTGGCAATATACGGCAACTCCTTGGATCTGGGCATCCTTCCCTCGATACAGTTGCGAAATACTATACACAAGCCGAAGGCAAACATGTACGACCTATGATTGTACTACTAATGTCTAGAGCTACAGCCTTAGCGCCCAAATCTTCCAGATATAATCCCAATCAAGAAATCGCAGATATAGACCACCCTATATCACCGACTACTATTCTCTCAGATGTGAATCCTACCGCACCTACATTGAATCCTTTGGCACATGTGCCCAGAACATACTCGGCAGCAGAAAGCGATATCCTTCCTTCCCAGAGGCGTTTAGCGGAGATTACTGAGCTCATTCACACTGCATCCCTTTTACACGACGATGTCATTGACCATTCTGTCTCGCGACGAGGCAATCCATCTGCCAATCTCGAATTTGGAAACAAAATGGCTGTATTGGCTGGAGATTTCTTGTTGAGCCGTGCTTCTGTTGCTCTTGCACGTCTGCGTGATGCCGAAGTAACTGAGCTACTCGCGACAGTAATTGCGAATCTTGTCGAGGGAGAATTCATGCAATTGAAGAACACCGCGCAAGATGAGAAGAATCCTGTTTGGACCGAAGAAACTATCTCTTACTACCTACAAAAGACATACCTGAAAAGTGCCAGCTTAATATCAAAATCATGCCGGGCGGCGGCTTTGCTTGGAGGATCGGACGCTGTTACAGTAGACGCAGCGTATGATTATGGCAAAAACTTGGGATTGGCATTTCAACTGGTTGATGATATGTTGGATTATACAATTAGCGAGAAGGAGCTTGGTAAGCCAGCTGGCGCCGATTTGGAATTGGGTCTTGCCACTGCACCATTAATATTCGCCTGGAAGAATAATAGGGAATTGGGCTCCCTTGTGGGCAGAAAGTTTTCCCAGGAAGGAGATGTCTTGCGGGTAATTTGCGTCAAATTTTGTATCTCAGAGTTCATACTAACATCATCATAGGCGAGAGAACTAGTGCTACAAAGCGATGGTTTGGAGCAAACCCGTGCCTTGGCTGAAGAATATGCCAACAGAGCCATCTCTGCAATTAGTGCATTCCCGGAGAGCGAAGCAAAGGACGGCCTGATAGAAATGGCCGATAAGACATTGAAACGAAGGAAATGAGTAAAATGTACAAAAAGGAGTTTCTTGCTTGTACCAATGCTATCACGCATTCTGTATTGGATGGGCGGCTATTGTATTATACGAAAAGCATTCAACTCGATGGGACTTCGATAGATAGGCTCTTGAAAAAGCAAAATAGATGGTTGATACCTCCAGCAAACATGAATTGCTTTAGGCGAAGCTGAGAATGCGAAGACTCAGGTAGGTATCTTGTCCCCGTGGCTCATTGCATGTGTCTCTTTTGGCTCGTCGTCAAAACACTTCTTTGAGAAATATACTTATTATTCACCCAAAGTAAGACTTCATAAAATCAGAAGACAAGCATTCCGCAACGAAGATATAAGAGTAAGTGAATTGGAGGCGAATGGATGATCAAAGCTTGCCCAGGTGTAGTACGAACTGAAGATTACCCGCATTCGCCCCATCCACCCCCTAAGCATAGTTATATCGACGATGAGAATGATAACGAAAATTTTAAATACTCAGATCGTACCATTCATCTGATGGCGTGTATGTTCCCAAGCACTTAGATACATGGCATGAGGCTATAAATCAACCGGCTGATTAATTCCAGTCCGTTAATTCCTTGTCACTATGCATGCAAATGATAACGAACAGGGCATTCAAGGTTTTTGTTTCTTAAAAACATGGATATCTGGTAAAGGAACGATTGGCTTATATCTTCCTCAGTTAATGAAGCTTCGTTGAGGCTGTCGTTAGGATGCCTGGTGAAAGTCGCAATGTCATGATATCGATATCACTATCGTTATTTATTTCCTACCATCAGAATTATGTCCACGAGCTGGGTATGACAGCTAGGTTTTCGTCAGATATCGAGGTAAGATAGAATAGAAGAATGTTGAAGAATTATGCATTTACCCTTCTAAAGGTATTAAGAACGTGAATGGGATCACTTGTGTATGGAGTTCTTTTCCCAAAGCCACAAAATGACTTCTTCAACTATTTCCCACTCCGATGCGCGTGGTAATTTCAAATGCAATGGAATATGTTACTAATATTTGGGTCTGGCGGTAGAGCTGTCCTGCTGGGAAACCTTCGAGATTGCCATAGGCAGGTCTTCACTAGGAATCATAACAGCAAATTCAATGTCAATGTGGTGTGGTTTGCGGCTCGGTGAGAAGTTCGTTACCAGTTGGTGTATAGAGGAACTCGCCATGTCAGCCTTGAACATTGGACAAGCTTTCCGCAGTACCACCCTCATCTTAATCTTCGGGCGGAGCTAACCACTCGGTTTGCTCCCGATGGGTAGTGTATTCACCTGGCTAGATCTCCACGGATATGGTTCTTCCGGTGTCAAACATAGATCGCATAGCCCTCCGCCCTAATCTTCATTCACCTTGTAATGATGACCGGGTGAGCGTCTTGCCGACTTATGTTCCCACGCTCTTGGTCTAGGTGCTAGAGACGGGTAAAACGAGAACACAATGTGCTAGTAAGTATATATTTTTCTCTCCATTTGCATTCTTTGTCATACTGCCTTCATTGATATTTTGACCAACTTACCCAATACAAGGTATGAAACACTGTTAAATGAGAAAGACATGAAATTTGTAAGTATACATTGTAATACCTACTCATCTACCTAGGTATAGTTACAACAACACAGCAGTGCAACTTCAAGAATCAAACCTCACTGGTTTGAGAAAGCGAGGCTGAGAACAAGGCTTTTAGGCAACAACAAGAGATTGTAATGATTCATAATCTTATTATTCCATTATTCAATTCACTTTTCAGCTGCCCAAAGTTGAAGAATTCATGCATTTGATTATCTGGTGTTGAAGATGCATATGTTGTTGTGTCGATGATATTGATGATTAATGAATTTGACAAGTACATTTCTTACATTTCTTAGTAAGGCAGGACGCTCGGACCACCACTTTACACCACTTCCTTTAGCGTGTTTTCACAACGTCTATCAAATTGTCCGAAACGCGTCTCCCAAAACCTTCGAGATATCATGGATATACCATAGATTCTCACCGAAATTCACCACCATAACCTGAAGTAACAATGGAGAATCAATCGAAAAAGTATCAGGTCACTTCTCCCCTAAGAATAGCATAGCCGCTAATTAATTTCCCTAGGATAGGCAATGCTCCCATGCGAACTTATTCCAAACGTACTCGAGGGGGCACTCAGGATTTCTCTATTAAGAGACAACGTGTTGATTCATCAGAATTTGTATCAATTTCTTCTTCAATTCTTTCTGAATCACCAGTCTCTCCAGAAAGTCATTTTGAGGATAGATCTGGCGAGGAAAATTCACCTCCGATCAGTTCTCCTTCGGATCCTTTCCAAGAGGATTCCAAATATTCTTCTTCAACAAAATCACGCGTTCTGACTCCCAGATCGAACATATCTACCTCATCACTCATTGAACTCAAATCAAATCATCGAAATCGACGCGATAATGGTATCAATCCTTCCAATTTATCTAATTCTTTGAATCTCGAATCTTCAACCAAGGTTAAATGCGACAATTTCACTTCTATCAAAGAGAATTCAATTTTCACACCAGATTCAAGAAATAGTTCCAGACCTCAGAAGAAGAGAAAAGTTACTGTGACAGAATCATCTTTCACTCCAAAATTGAGTTCTCCAACAAGGAGAAATCTCGCTTCGAGCTGTACTAGTAATGATTTAGATTCTCTACAGCAGAATACATATGAGGACGCTACCCTAGCTTCTAAAAAGAATCTGGTTACTTCTTTACCAAACAATATATCCAAGGAAGACATTGCCCATACTTCAAAGCCACAGCCAGTGGAAAAAGACAACAAACCTTCCATCCTAAGCTACTTCAAACCATTACCACAACCACTGTCAATACCAGTACCAGAACGATCTTCGAGTCCTTTAAAATCTCAATCCTCCATACTTTCAGATCCACCCCAATCAAAATTATCATCTCCACCTTCATCACCTCCTTCCCTACCTCAGGATACTCTCAATTTAACCAGGTCGAGAACCATTCGGCGACGCATTAGCACCAAACCAAATTTACCAAATATCAACACGATGTCTGACTACTTTGATAATGATATGCAAGAGCTTGGCGGAGACTTTACCGATGATTCTCGAGTTGAAATGATGGAACGCTACCATGATGCTCAAGATATGAGAGATCATGCAATCATCGACCACGGCACTCTCATTCCCTTGGCCGAACAAGCCATCGACATCCCAGCCCGTGTAAAGCTTGAAGCCGACCTTGCACGCCCAAAGCCTTTCGCTCTTCATCAGCAAATCCTGGATCTCGGCCAATCCTTCCATAGCAAGTGTCAAAACTGCGGTATGCAATATGCCATAAATATCGCGACAGACCGAAGCATGCATGATAAATTCCATAACGTCTTTCGCATGGGCGGTCCCACCTTCAAGCCAAAGTATGACAAGACTCAAATCTGGACTAAAGTCATTGAAGGGGAAAAGCATAGCATTCAATGCATCAGCTGCAAGGAGTCTGGCGTAATCCGAAACCTCGTTGAGAGTATTCTTGAAGCTACCCTAATGGACATGGACGGCACACTACCATCCACCGAGCAGATGTGGTCCATGATTACCAGCCCAAACGATCCCAAAGATCTTATCCCTGTCCCCCGATACAAGGTCTTCCTCTACCTAATCGGTGCCCGTCCAATCGGTATTCTGCTCGCCGAGCGAATCGGCAAGGCAAACGCCATCACGGCCGCTGCCGAAACCGAAAATATCACTCCCGTCCCACAAGATGCATATATGTGCATCGACCGACTCTGGGTCCACTCCAATTTCCGCCGCAAGGGCATCGCCACCTCTCTTGCCAACCAGGCTCGAGAGAGTTTCATCCCTGGCTTGGTTATTGAGAAGAAAGAGGTTGCGATTAGTCAACCTACTTCTGTTGGCAGTGTGTTTGCAGAGAAGTATTTTAAGGGTGTTTTTGAGGGTGCGAGGTTTGCGGTTACTTCTACTTAGGGTGGTGGATGGATGGATGGATGGATGGACGCACAAAAAACGAATCGACGAATGAATGAACGAACGAACGAATAATGAAATGGGATAGAGCGGCTGCTCTCGGTCGGTGTTCCTTAATTGTTTATACCTACAGTGCCAGGCATTTAGTGTTTTAGTGTTCAGTGTTCCAATAACGATACCACAATCAACAATCTCACCAATCGCATGATTCACCACATGAAATATAATACATATAACAGCCCAACCAAGAGCTAACTATGTTCCATCCCGTCCAGTCCAGCCCACTCCACTCCACTCCATCCCCAATCCTCCAATCGCTCATCTCCAAACCCATCCCCTTCACAATCCATCAAATACCCCAGCACCTATAGAAACAAAACCCCACAACCATCCATCCACCCTTCCCTCCTTTCTCTCCTCCTCACGCACACCCCCCTTCCAAATACAAGTTCAAATACAATACAATTCCCCACAGCCCATCAGAATCAATATCAATGCCTACCCTTTCCATAATCTCCGGCTCCCATGCTGATGGGCTAGTTGGTAGATCTTTATTTAGCTAATGCAGGGTACTGGGTTGGGGGTTGATGTTAAATATGTTGTTTGTGTTGTGTCGGATAAGGAGTAATGGGGTGTGGATTGCAGGGTTGAAGTATGCTATGTTATGCTATGCTATGCTAGGCTATGTGTATAGTCTGTGATATGGCGGGACTTGTGAAGGGGGTGTGATATTTGAGAGGAGAAATATAAGGAGAGAAATGTGGAGAAGGAAGCTCCGTAGTGGGAGTTGGCAAAGAAGGGAGATGATGAGAGACCGCATAGCGGATGTGTATCGCTTCTCCTATCTCGCAATATGGCAGTTTTTCTATTACAGAATAAATAGCCATAGCTGATCCTTCGGTGAGTAGATATCCATACATGATAAGACCCCAAACGTGTACTAAAAAAAATCGTTAATCTCATCGCAATGCAAAACGCTAGATTCTAATCCCACATAAAGTTCCAACTCCCAGTGCCTTTTATCCATAGACCCCGTCCCCTCGTCAATATCTTCGATACTTCTCCGTGCTAATCATGACATACTTTTTCTGCAATATCTCGCCGTTTTCCCCTCTGTCTAGCCTCGCTCTAGGCGCCACAAACCACCCCTCCTTCCTCCAATCAATCTTCTCCAACACCCTCTCTACCTGCCCCCTTCCCTCCACTCCAGGTCCCACAAACCCCTCAAAAAACCGCCTTCTCGCATCTCTCCCCACCTTCCTCACCCCCCTCCTAACCGAGTCATCCGCCAAAAACGGTGTGTCCCTCCCGGTCCCTTCATCCCCTCCCTCTCTCCCCTACTAACCTCTAACATCCACTCCCGCAAGTACTCTCTCCGACGATATTCCTCCGGTGACTCTCTCAAAAGGGGTTTGCACCGATGAATCCACTTGAGACCCTCTGCGTATATCATCTGCTGTGAATCTTCCAGCAATACCATGCGTCTATAACGTTGCATGGTATCTGCCTTGATTCTCAAATGGCGGCGTAGAAGGGCCTCGCGCTTACGGTATGAGATGAGTTTATGTTTGTGGATGAGAGAGCATTTGTGCTGGTTACGGTGTGATTTCTTAAAGATATGGGAGGGCCGCAATGTATGTAGGAAGTTTGTTAGGGCTATGAGAGAGGATGTTTTAGTATTTTCATATATGATAGGAAAAGAAGAGGGGCTGAAACGTTAGACTTACTACCTGCTCTCTCTTTCCTAGTAGCAACTTTTCCTTCACGGGGCTTTCCAGGTTTATCCTTAACATCACTTCTGGATAGGATAGATGCTGGTAACTTGGGTGATTTAGATGGATAAGGTGTATCCGGTGCAGTCTTTCCCACAAAAATCGCACTAATATTCGCACCCGCATTAATGAAAAACGAACCAATCTTTCCAGAACCAGGTGATAGAGGAGGTAAATTAGGTGTATCTTCTGCAAATGAAGCTGTTTTTGAAAGTTTCGATGTTATCTTTCTCAGTTGATGAGAATAATCAGAGGCTACCGTATCAATAATTAAGCCAGGGGGTGCTCGGCTTCTCATTGCGGGATGTTTTTGAGATTGCGCATATTCTAGTTTGATTCGATGTTCATGCGCCAATGCAATATCAAGATCGGATTCCCAGCCACCATTGGTAATAACTCCCTTTAATGGTGGTAATGGCGGAGGCAATGGAGGAGGAATGAAGCCAAAGACCTTGTTCGCTGGAGAAATGGGACTCGAGTCTGAAATACCGAAAGATCGGTTGGTTGTATTAACGCTTATCATAGGTTTCGACTTTGGGGGCGGGTTATCAATATTGGGGGTTCTGATGAATGAAGATGGGCCGCCATGTAGCTCTGAGAAAGAGTTATTGAAGATTGGAGTTCTGCTAGGTGGAGTAGGAACGTTATCTGGCTTTGGGATAGAGTCCTGAGTAATTGGTAATCTGTTGGGTGGAACAGGAAACTTATATGGTTCTCTGCAAGCAATAGCAGTATGCGCACAATATGCCGTGCAAGCATGTTGTGAACCATCGAATACGCCTCCCATATCTTTAGACTTGGATGTTGGAGCCAACTGTATAGCTTTATTTTTATCTTTTGCATCTTCTCTGCGAGGGAAGAGGCCCAAACTCTTCTGCTGCTTCAATACTGGCTTAACTGGAAGGTCCGCAATGCGGTTTGCTGCATTAATTTCTCGACGAGGAAAGATACCCAAGCTCTTCTGTTTCTTCAAAGGTGGCTTAGGCTGTGATGGTGGTGGAAAGTTCATGAAAGAACCTCCTGGAGTAACACCAGCCAATGCAGTAGTCGATAGAACCCCTGGCATGGAGATACCAAGTGCATTGTCATTAGACGAAGTATCACCACTAGACTTATGGCCTCCTGAAGATTTTTTGGGGATCTTGGAGGTCTCAGATAGGGTTTTCGCAGTTTTCGAATCTGCATTTTCATTATATGATTCTGGATCCTCAAATCTAACAGATTTGAGACTCTCAGATGACTTCCTATGGATTATCGTAGCCATGCTACTCTTTTTCTTTAAACTGTGTTGAATCTCTTCAGGAGGTTCGTATGGGCTATCCAAGAATGAAAGGTCGGCATCTGGACTCAATCCTGGCAAAGTAGGCTTTCTAAAAGGTGTACCCGTCGAGCACTCGCCCGTGTTGAGACACATATTCTTTTTATATGAACCAGATAAAGAGTCACTGTGAGTATGGTTTGCATTCTTTGAATTTGAGGGTTGCTTGCCATCCTGATCGACATCCATACGTGGAGAAGGTGTATTCGGGTTTAATGGCGAAGAGAATGGAGATCTAGAGACTGAAAGCGAAGAATTCCGTGTTTGCACTCCCATATATGAGTTATGTAATGCAGTTTTGCGAAGATGGTTGCCAGGAGTAGGTGTAATTGGACTTTCTTGTCGTGCCGGTAAAGGAGATAGGGGGTTCACAAGAGGTGAACCTGGGGTGGGTGTTTCCGCACAAGAGGTTTCGTGTAATGGCTTCTTACGGAGTCTAATTCGGCTTGATTCTGGAACGTCTGTAGAAGATCCGCGCAACGGTGTCCTACGGAGTTGTAGTTTTAGAACAGCATTAGGCTCCGGTACGTCGTGCTGCAGTGCTAGTGGAGAACCAGGAATTGAAGAGAAACCACTCATAGCTCGACTTCGAAGGCCACCGGAGGACCCAGATGAGCCATAGGAATTTTGTGTGCGAAGTTGAGGCCTAGGATTAATTTCACGGCCTACGATTTTGGGAATTGTGGGATATCCAGGTAACTCTCGTCGATCGAAGTTACTATATGCTTGAGGCGAATTGAAATTGTTTTTCGAGGCATTATCAGCTTGTTTTCTTGTACAGGATTTAGTCGAAGAGCTCTGCTGCGAAATATATGGTGATTCAGCTCGGAGAGTTTCAAATGGAGTGGGACCGCTACCCCTGTACATTCTGCGAGGTTTGATCTTTGTAGAATTGTTACTCGAGGCTCTTTCCCGTTGAGATGATGACGGCATTTCATCTGAGAACGATTCTCTTCTTCTAATTGGAGCTTCTGGTCGGCGCAATGCTTGTAGAAGCTTCTCCTCTTCACATAACTGTTTGGGTGGTAGTTGATACTTTGGATTTGGAGGTCCTCTTGAGAATGGATCAGGGTATGATCTTTGGCGAAATGGTGACATTTGATGCTGGTACTTCAATGGGATCCAGGATTGGAAACTTTGATGCTGTGCCGCTTCGGAATTTTTTTCCGTAAATGGTGTATTCGCTCGTGGTCTCCTGTAGTGGTTCTCTAATACAGGGAAACTTCTATCTCCATCCGACGGCCTTGCATTTGGGAAACTTTGCTTCTCATGGAGATCAGGAGTTGCCACGATAGAATGAGGCGCTTTGGGAGGATTCATTGGTACGGTATAATATTCCTGAGAGTATTCGTGCTGACGCTTTGGAGATGCCAGACGCTTTCGTATTTGGGATCTTCCTTCAACCCTAGAAGTTTGAGACTCGCCTGAGAACTTTGAGCCGACTGTATTAGACGGACTTTCCCTGCTCTGCACACTGTCTGTTATGCTTTTTGAACGATTTCGAGCAGCTGCCCGTTCAGAACCAAAAGGGACAGTTTTTGCTACAACCAACTCTTGATTCTGACTTCCCTGTCTTCCAGTGCGAGCTGATGTATTCGATAATGTCGTTGTACTTCTAGAATGCCTTGATCGGAGGCTATATGCTATCGCGGCGCTTTCTTTGAAAAATCTAATATCGTGTATTGCATTAGATTGTTCGATCATCTTACTGGCTAGCTCAATATAATCTTTCAAATTCTCTCGAGTGTCAACCCAATTATGTTTGCAATCTGGGTTTTTTAAGAGTAATTCGAAATCTTTCAAAACGCTGGTGCCTTTATGTTCTACCTCAATGACGAAATTATAAAACTTGGCTCGATGCTTTCGTAATTTATCGAGATCGATGAGATTGTTAGGGAGTTCTTTTATACAAGGTGGATATAGCGTATTGAGCATTGCAAGAACGTTTGGCTTATAGAAGGGTTTCGTCTTTAGTTCATGAAGCATAGTCTGTCAAAGAAAGGTCAGCACAACCAATGATCTTGGAGAAAATAATTCACATACCCAGATTCTTAAATCAACAAAAAAAGTAGCATAAAAACCTTCGATAATTGTCTCTTGAGCTTGAATATCGTCCACCCACTTCTTTGCATCTGGATCAGAACTTAAAACTTTTCTCCAGTTATTCTTTTCGATCTTCAATCGCAAAGCAACTTCTCTCAGAGCCTCTCTTCTCCTGCATTCAAGATCCTGGAGATAATCTATACCCGTCAAAGCTTGGCTAAAGTCTACTAGCTCTTCTACCTTTGTGAAGACTTTGTCCAAGCACCATTTTCGGATGAACTCAGGAGGTAATCCTCGACTCACTCTTCTAGCATCTGGAGGCTCTGATATGATGTCAATATCTAAAAGTTCCTCATTCAAAGGGTCCATGAAAGGGTCTTGCGCAGCATGATTCCGCTTTTCCAGTTGAACATCTTCTTCTTTCTCCTCTGTGACTTGATGGCTTTCATCGTCTTTCCTGGTCTTTGACTCCTCTATTGAAGACAAGAACTTGATGATTGCTGCTCCCTTTGGCTCATACTGCCACCATTTGTGTGCCTCCTTCAATGTTGGTACCCGATAGCCTAGTCAATGGATGCAAGGCAGTGTCAGTGGTTCTTCTAATAAATTCTTCTGATAAACGCGTGGCAATGCCATCCGACAAGATCAGATGGAGGAAGGGAGAAGGAACTTAAACAGTTGTCTACATACCTGCATTAAAGGAAAACATAATTTTCAATGGAAGTTCAGAGGACAGACTACATTTTAATACATGATTGATGATCCAAATAATTCGATCTTTGTATTCATCAATGGTTGTTGTAGTGAGAGAATTCAAGATCGGTTCGCTTGAAGTTGATGATAAGGAAGACCTGGCAGATGAGGCATCATCCTGCCATGAACTACTCGAGAATGAATTTCTAGCCATTGTACCGAGTGCCTTGAACTTAGAGAATACCCCTGCTTCCTCCAATCGTTCAAGGCGATGATACAAATTATTGAATTGCTTGAATTGAATATTCCCTTGACAACAACAACGCGAAAGATGTGGAAAGTTCTACTAGATATACTTTCGCACAAATGCTATTGACCTTCTGTTCTTAGTCCATTGACAATATCATCAAGGTCTCCAAATAATCACACGGCGAGTATGCATTAGACGATATTAGATGTGCTCTTAGGATCACCAAGACTGCACTCAACATGGTAGCTTGTGAAGGGTTGGTCCATATAGCAGCCACTTTCTGGCGAGTCGCTGATGCTATCATTCGAGAGTTTAATCACCTCAAGGTCTTTGAGTGTTATCTACTTCTCTCTATCATAGTATTGACACTCATCGATGACTCGGTAACTAAAACTCTGCGTCTGATGTTGGTATCCGCATGGTAAACGGCAAACGGCAAGGGGGCAAGGTATCCTAGCTGGTGGATATTCTCGGCCCGGGGATGTCAACATATGATAGAAGGCCCAAACGTATCCTTTAGCTTGGGAACTTGGGAGGCGATATTTGATGATACCTTTCGTCTGGCCCCGACGGAAGGAAGTAGATTATATCCGGGTCCACAAGCAGTTGCTCTGAAAGATATATGCATGCTCAATGATGATCGCCGGACAAGAAACCCTTATTTCGTGCATGTGTGGTCGCTTGACTAGCTCAAGTTTTGACAGGAGGAGAATTATCAATTCCAAGGATTCTTGGGTGGTATCAAAAACAGATCCTATCCACATATGGTATGGGCTGCATCTTTCACATGCTTATGCACCTCAGCTGTTTTCGATTCGGTCGAGACTTCCCCAACGAAGCTGGAAGAATCCTCAACGTATCCTTCATGCAAAATCCGGAGACAAGAACAGTTCGGTATGTTGATCGCTCATCGCTCGGGCTGCTGGAGTTTGACAGATACTATTGGATTAAGTGAATGTCCTTTATACCTTGCGCCGGAGATGTCATTGGCTTCTTTCTCGGGAATTCATCACATACCATGGATACCACATGGTTTTGAATGGTCAAGGATCCAAGGCTGAGTACAGTTCCATACTCACCTTGTACTAATAAGGGAAGAACCTTGGAACACAAGAAGGAAAGATGAAGAATGTTTAGAATGCTGATTGCCGTAGCTAGTCATGCAATTGCCCTTTTCTGGAAGGCTGTAGAAGAGAGTAGTTTGAGAATAACTCAACCTCAGCAGTTATATAGAATTTCCGGGGATACGAAGGCAATTGATGTATCGTGGAGTAGTGAGTATCTGCCGGGTGGTTGAAATCCTTTCGATGGTGTTTGACGTGATAGATCTGTTGAACGCTCATAAAGGTCACCGTACAGGTTGTGCCTTGGACCAGGGTAACCCATCTCCGCGCTGCTATACATATTTGAAGCATTGCACTGGTATCTACGTACTGTTCATTGAATCTTTTATATCCCACTCCTGTATTCATAAGCTTTTTTTTTCTTTCGTGTACCTACAATAGACTTGAGAGAATATGAAGTGTTACTAGTCCGTTAACATTATATATGGTTTGACGGTAGTACGCGTATTATAGTGTATTTGCAGCGAACAGAATGGAATGTCAGAAATGAATCCGAGTTTCTAATGACAGCTGCTGTGATCCGACGGGTATTCTACCGTCTGCTATACCTAGAACGATCAAGGTATGGCCGATATGGTGATCGAGAAGAAGTAATTCTTGGTGTGATTACGATTTGGTTTTAGTTGTGGCTGATCTCCCTTCTGTTTGATATAACTTTATTACTTGGGTTTGACAACTCATAGAACTATGTAATATTAATCTTCATTTAATAACTGTATATGTATATGTACATTGTGTCTAAATTGCTTTACCTTCTAATCGAATAGATCAATTGCTTGAAGAAAGACAATTGCATATTAATGGAGTAGAAATAATAGGAGATATAATATGATACAACATAACATCACATAACATCACATAACATAACATAACATAACATAACATATGAAAACCCGTATAAATACTAGCTGTAATTCTAAATACATAATATAATGTTATATCCCTTTTATCGCTTCATGCCTCCTTCATCCCCCCTTCATCCCCCCTTCATCCCTTCATTTGTTTCAAACATCATTACCATAGCTTTTTACCTAGTAGTCTCTGTTGCTCCTGTCTACCTAGGTCGGGTAGCTTCACTCATCGCCAAGCCAAGCGAATTACGAACGAACGGAACAACATGAATAAACTTTGTCTTTAACAGATTCATGGTTCATCAACTCAACAACTAAAACAAAAACAACAGGCAACCTTGGAAGAAGAAAAAAAAAAGAACGAAATTAGAAATGATTCCTCATCACAAGTCATTATAATCCAATCATTTTACCTTTTTCTTGACAGCTCTTTTCATTTCTATTCTCTCAAACATACCTACATATACCATACGTACATACTACACCATACCTAATACATACATCCGAAAAGGCCAGGGAAGGGGTCAACCAACCTTAACGATGCAACCTGCACTCATTCGAGTATCCGTCGCCAAAAGAACTATACGCGCTTCTTCAACGCGCCATTGGTTACAGACACGTAAACCCATCATCATCGCACAATCACAATTACAAACACGACTACTACTACGATGCATCTCGACCGAAACAGCTCCAGGATACAAATCAAGTGGTATAGATCCCGAGAAGAGTGAGTTTGTTCTTGATGGGGGGATTTCTTCGTATTAGCCTTGTATTGCTACTCTCATCGGAACATGGATTTCCATGGATCTGTTCAAGTAATCTATCTTTGGTTTAACTTTCGGTGTGTGTCTATCTATGACATGCTTGAAGTAGATCGATCGGATGTTACCGATCATCTAGAATTTGCTGGTGTACATATATTCACACATGAAAAACACATGTCTATAACAACGCCTGATTCATCATTTATTATCTTTAATAAAATATCTATCTAACAATATACACAGATACTTATGAGACAGAACCACCCAATAATCAATATCAAAAAACAAGAGAAAATTCATCGTCACATGATGAATCTCACAGTCTTAAGGCGAAAATGCTCGAGGCAGCGGTGACGGCTTTTGCATCCATCATCGTTTTAGGAACAGGATTTGGCGCAGGAGGTTATCTCTACCATAGATTCTATAAGTGGATGGTTCTTCATAAGATGGAAATTGCCTTCAAACCAGGTGATCCAGTTCTAGACCTTGCTGCAAACACGAAACAGGTGCCAAAAAAGTATGCAGCTGATGATGATGATGAACATTGGATACATCGTGCAGAACAAGAAAAGATCGATAAGATAGTAAATGGCGAAGATCGTGGCCATTATCATCTATTGATTGGAGAAAAGGGTGTAGGCAAATCTAGCATGCTGCTCGAAGCCATGCAAAAAATTGATGGTGAAGGGTGCAGTATGTTTGAAGCACATGCGGACCCGGAGATTTTCAGAGTACGTTTAGGTAAAGCTTTGAATTTTGAATTCAGTGAGGACTATATTGGATCATACTTTTCTGAAAGAGGACCAAGGGATAGTACGGCTTTGTTAGATATTGAACGAGCAATGAATAAATTGGAAAAGGTCGCATTGAAGAGACGAAATTCGGGTCGTGGACCTTTGGTAAGTGAAACCTTCTTGAATCTCCCCTCATTTTTCCCAATATTTACTCTGCAAAATATGCTAACACTAACTATCTCAGATTGTGATCATCAATGCGATACATCTTCTACGAGATGATGAGAATGGCAAAGATCTGCTTGAGCTCCTGCAGCAACGTGCTGAACAATGGGCCGCAGCTGGCTTGGTCACCATGGTTTTCAATAGTGATGACTATTGGGTTTACGAAAGATTAAAGTTACTGGCAACCCGTATGGAGGTGACCACCATTCCAGATCTCCCACGTGGACTAGCAGTGTCTGCCCTGCAAAGATATCGCCAAAAATACTATTCTGAAGCACCTTCATCTGAAATCTTAAATGAAGTCTACAACCGAGTAGGTGGTCGCCTGACATTTTTAAACCGCGTTGCAAAATCTACAAATATGCTTGAAACATGCGACAATATCATCGATACTGAACGAAGATGGTTCTTGAATCAATGTTGGATCTTAGGAATGGAAATGGATGATGATGTTATGGATCAACAAAAGTATGCTGTGAGTAACTCTTCAACTTTCATGCTCTCATACATATTAATCCTTTGTTAGTCCGCAGCTATGGTCTTAGCCCAAGCACTGGTCAATGCGGAAAAAGACACCCCCAGCTACGTTGATGATGGATCCCACAACATCCCTGAAATCCCTCTACATAAAGCTCGTCAAATAATGACTCGAGCAGACTTTATCCAACAATATGATCACGTCAATCTTTTTACAATTACTTCTAAAGCTATGGTTCGAGCTGACTCCGTACCAATGCAACAAGCTTTCAGAAGTATCTGCGCCGAAGAAGGATTTGATGACCATCTACAGAAGACTTTGCAAAGAATCAATGATATTGAAAGCTTGGGAAGAACTAGAGAAATTGTTGCGAAGGATTTGGTATTGGGTGGAAAGTATAAGATTACGATGAGTGATGGAGAGAAGAGAGGAACGAAGCTTACGGAAGTTACACTGGAGGAGAAATCCGAAGAGGAAGATGATGATAAATAAGATGGTGGTATTTCGTCAAAGGTGGAGGTGTATGATATTCTATGGTTTGTATATATAGGTAATTAGAGCTTAAATCACTGATATGAATGTATAGTTTCATGGAAAGCATACACACGTATTACTGGATAACTTCAAACAAGTGTACAATCTGGATTCATCCATCCTCTCATTCTCTCATTCACTCAAATGCCATAAAAGCCTCAAAATTCAACCCTTAGCATTGATAGAGTATACGTACTCACTCATCTACGAATCCTCCTCCAACTCCAAAACAACCCTAGCCCCCTTGCCCCAACACCCACGTCGGAAGAACCGGAAACTCTACCTACTTGAGTCTTATAAAATCCCCATCATCAATAACCCACCCACCTCTCAAACATCACGTTGTGCACTATCAAGCACACCAATGGAGAAATTATCTCTTTGCGTATGTAGGAGCCGTGGAAGACGCGCTACACCTATTTTCCCCGCCAGCGATGGCGTTTGGGGAATGTCATCATTCCTGGTATTCCCAATCCATTTTCCTCGAATTGATATATCATGATGATTTTGGTAGGACTATTGCTAGTAGTGATCAGGAGGAAGGGACAAGCTAATAGAGATATAGATCTGAAAATATACAAAAGCGAGAGATTCCCAAACTCTCAGTCTCTCGAGCAACCTCATCCGCCACAATACAAGCCACAGCCTATTATATTACAATACTATTATAGCACAGTCATTGAAGCCCAAGCCCAAATTCAAATAACTCTTCTTTAATCTTGCCTCTCTTCTACTGAAACTTACAATGTGCTACAGGGAACTTCCTACGCCCTCAACTATTCGCTTAATCAGGGTTCTGCCCGATAGAGTTAATAATGTCATCGCATGCACGATTGCCTGTCACGATTCTCTGTCACCCAAGCAGGATATAAACTACCTTGCATTGTCGTATCTCTGGGGAGATCCATTGCATACACAACAAATATACTTGAAGGGAAACCCGAGAGAAGAGTGGAGTGAAACAGGTGAAAGTGTGTGGTACTCAATCCCAATCCACGAGAGTTTATGGAAGTTCATTAGCCATGTTTGGAGTAACAAGATGTTTGATGATTACTTCTGGATTGATTACTTGTGTATGGATCAGAATAATAAATACGAGCAAAGCCAACAGATATCAAGGATGGGTACCATATATTCAGAAGCCAAAGAAGTTATTATCTGGCTTGGAGTCTCAGTGGAACAGGCGACGCATCTCCAGGTTTTGTTAAACTGGCATGGAAGTCTATCCCAATCCAAAAGCCGAGGCGAAATACAAAAATCATTGATTGATGCCGCAAATTTTGTTTACTATCACGAGTTTTGGACAAGAGTCTGGGTGGTTCAGGAGGTGGGAAAGGCTAAAGTTGCATCGATAGCGCTACCATCATCTATCTCTACCTTTCAATTCAACCAATTTAAAAACAAGATATATGCAGTTTCCGACAAGAGAGAACCCCATCCCCCGATAATGAAAATTTGGGCTCTGTACAACTCACTCGGGAAGAAATGCCAGATTCAGGATGCTTGGAAAGAATTTTCTCCCCAGAAATGCACACGGCCAAATGATCAGCTGTATGGAATGCTGGGAATAATAGCTCCTCATAGCGACGGAACTTCACCGCTTGAACAAATTCATGTTAACTACGACAGATCACTCAACGACGTAATTCTCGACACAGTCTTCGAAATGCGCATTCAACCTAGTCTCGACGCATATTCAGCCGTCCTAGATACCTTTGCCGGCGGGAAATATGAACCTACCGTGTCTCAAAGTGTCATGTTTACGAGAAATGCAAATAGCGTAGAAGAATATTCCACATCGCTCCAGACATCCCAACGACACAGAGACCTAGCCCATTCAACCCTCCAGGTCTTTGACGCCTTAAATTACATCATAGGGGTTCCCTGCGCCCCACGACAAAACGCCACAATCCACACACTCTTCTCCCTACTTTTCGACTCTCTTCAAACGAAAACCCATTTCAAACCCAGCATGCACGACCATGCAATCATGATCGGAATAGCCCTCGTAGTCGGCTCAATCAAGGGCTGGCTTGCGGTCCTCAGCAAAAATTGGATACAACATCGAAAACCAAAGCTGGAATCCCGATCCCAGAAATCCCCTTGGAGATGCGCTAAACATCGGGTGTCAGGGGTCGGGAATCCGCTTTTGACAACAGATCCGAAGAGTTTATCGGTGGAAAAATACATGCAATGGTACCAGGTCCACAAACAGTATGTGGGGAAAAAAAACAACAGAAAGCCAATGATCAATGGGGAAAGGGGTGTTCGGCCTGGAACTATGATGGCGCATGGGATGAAAAATACATAGTGTTAGCTTGTGGGTATGCGGGAGAGTCCAGCGAGCCTTGCGATGGATCGAGTATGAGTTTTGAGATGGCATCGCTTGGATTTCGCTTGCGGGTTGAGAGTAAGGATGGGGGATGTAGGTTGCGTGTTTGGTTTGGAGATCGGGATTTGATGCGAGGATGACGTGAATTTGTTGGGTAACTGGGTGGTTGGGATTATTGTAGCGGGAAGGAAGACATTTTCCCTATCTTAAAACGAACGAGAATGAAATTTGAAAGGGGGAATGTCGGATTGGAAATTGAGGCTTCAGTCTAGTATTTGGGTTATACCCGCAACACTATGAAATATGAGAAGATCATGAAGAGTTACCGCATAGAGGAAAATGGTCCTGTCAAGTTCTAACTATAGATCGGTAGATCTATATGAAAACTAATTCCCCACCACTACTCCCCAAATCATCTTTACAAACGGATCATACACCTCACCTCGTACACCCCATATCACAAACATCATACCACATCCAAACCAACCAACCCCAACATACCCACCCACCAAGCAACAGAATCTAAAAACATCCAACACCCACATGACCAACCATCCATACCCTCCAGCATCCAAGCCAACCTCCCCATCTCAACTCCCATACTCCACCTCGTCACATTCATTCACTCATTCATTCATCATGCACACACATCAAAAAATCACCCCGCACCGCACCGCACAAAACAACACTGCAAACCAGCATCAAATAACTCTCTCAAAACCCACATATCTATTCAGCACCTACATCCTATAGCTATTCTATTTCCGCAACGTATCGCCCTAGAATCCTACCGCCCGTCGCCCTACCGCCCATCGTCCTACTTTCCAAGCACCAAAAGTCCAAAACGGGTATCCCAGCACACCCACGTTCCCAAATCGAAGATACAAGGAAAAAAAAAAAAGAGAGCAAAAAAAAAAAAAAAAAAAAAAAAAAAAAAGAATAAACATCATTTCCTCTAGCATACCCTTCTCCTGCACTACCTATCTGAATTACCAAATCAAAATTCTAAGTCCATCTCGCGTTTTTAGCTTTGGGCTTGCTGTTTGGTTTTAGTTTGGTTTGTTATCCTCTCGCGAATAGGGAGAGTGCTTTTTTATACATTTTTTTTCTTTCTGATTTTTCTCTGGTTTTCTGCTCGTATGATATGATATGATATGATGAACTGAATATCTGAAATGGAATAATAGAAAAGAAATCTAAACGATAAAATCAAGTCTTGAACGACGTCGCTTGTGCTTTCCCCCTTTGTTTCCTCTGCCGCCTTGGGCTGTGTTTGCACCCCCGCTTCTTCCTCCTTGGCCTTGTCCTTGAGCTTGTCCTTGTCCTTGAAACTGTCCTCTATCCTCCCCCTGCGCACTCCCCGTATCCGCAGCCTCAGCCGAGCTACTCGTCTCCCCTGCAGCCTTATTCCCCTTCCCCTCCGTACCTGTCGCCGTGGCCGTGGCCGTCGCGCCCGCAACCGAATTACTCGGCCCCGCAGCCACAGCACTAGCCGCCAGCGCCGCAGCAGCCTGCCCCCCCGCCCCATCATTTGACGCTGCGTTCTCCGTGTTCCCCGAACCCGTAACTACGAACTTCGTACAGTCGTCTGCGGTGCCGCGTTGAGCGACAGGCATGATGACAGGTTGGTGGTTGGAGGACGAGGCCATGGTGCAGACGCGGTAGTTGCCCGCGGGGAGGCCGCCGGTTACGACGGCGGAGAGAAGTCCCTGGCCATTGCCGGCGTCGTTGATGCCTTTGAAGAAGGCGAATTGGGTGGCGTCGAGGGCGCTGGTGGGGTTCAGGGATTTGCCGAGATCTTGCACCGTGACGTGGGTGTGGCCAATTACTTTGCCGTCGGAGAGGTCTTGGGGAGCGGAGAAGTAGGTGGAGTCGGCGTTGGTGAAGGAGCCAGCGACGAGATTGCTCATTTGTACGGTGATGTTGAAGGTGGTGTCTGAGGGGATTCCTTTGCCGCCTGTGGGGGGATTGATGATAGTTGAGGAGACCATGGCGGTTTTGGCGGGGAGCTTTCCCATTGCTGTTGATGGTTAGATTTCTTCAGTCAATAGACTTTCATTAATGACTTACGGATACCGTTACATGATCCTGTGGTAATTTGTAGGCCATTCGTCAAGGTTGAGCCAGAACAAAAGTTGATAAAGTTATTCTGTGACGTCGCCGATTTTGCTTGTCCAACTTCAGCAGCACCAATTTCTTTTGAACCATCGGCAAATGAACCACTTTGAATAGCATCTGCCGCTAAAGTAAGAGATGCATCGTTTCCGCTTGCCGCGGTAGCAGCGTTATTACCCCCCTTTTGTGGCGATGGAATTGCCGCTACAACACGTATCAACGTAGCTGCACTGGCAATTTTACTGAAATGCATCGTTTGGATTGAAATTTGAAGTTAAAAATTGTACACAATATTCAAATATAAACGAATGAAGACCGTCGAGGAGTAGGTTTGATGAAATTAGATACACGATCAACGTGATCTACTTGACTGGCAAGATAGAATAGGATAGAATTGAACAAAAAGAGAGAACTATAAAAGAGAGGAACCTGCCAAATGACTTTAAACAGAGAGATAAGAAGAAAATGCTTGGGGTGAGGTTGAAAGAAAGAAGATGTCCGTCTATACTTATCATTGTTTCTTGGCGCGGCATCTGTAAATCTAGTGGATATTCAAGTGAACCCGTAAAATGATAGAAAAGAGTGGTAATGGTCCTGCTATACATTGGCAGCGAAGATCCCGTCGTTGCATAAGAAGCTATGAAACTGGACATGAGATCGAAGTTGTCGCAGCGTCTGGAGTACCTGTCATCTGAAAAGAGAGAAGCGAGTTGATAGAAATATCAGACGGGTGTCTAATTTAGTCTAATCTGATGTCAACTAGGTCCTTGACATGGTCTAGCTTGCTTGAAAGGGATGAAATGAGTGAAATGTAGATACGGAGGTTGGTTGTGTTAAGGCTGACTGGAAACCGTTGATGTCTGGGGTGCATGGGTTATCAAACTCGGCACGCTTCTGATGATGCAACCGTTGAGCCTTCCAAACCTCAGCTTCCCAAAAGTTGAGTTCATTTTTATCGGATTATTGAAATCACAAGGAATAAAGAAATTTATGATGTATTGAACTTAATATGAGAGATAATGTATTTGATATTGATATCAAAGCGCTTGGGATTATGATGCTGATGTTGGTAATGATGATTTGAATGTAATCTTAATGATGTCGTTAAAAGAAGGATGAAGGGGCAAGGTTGACTGGTGGTTAAGGCTTTGAGGTAAGTGGAGAATCAGTTTGGGAAAAGGGGAGGTTCGGGTTCTAATGAACTTGAGAAGTGAATTAGTTGAATTCTCAATTTAGATAGGGTTAATTGGCCCTGAACTGTCCTTGAATTGACTCCTGCATCGAGTTGTGTATTGGTGCTGTAGTTTAGCTCATGATCAAACAATAAATGCAAGAACATTGAATACAGCATCACAGCATCACAGCGACTACAACATTTATAATCTCTATGATCTCTACGACCTCTATGATCCCTATGATCTCTATGATCTCTATGATCTCTATGATCTCTAATCTATAATCCCAACAACATCATAACAACCCTCCATTCAACCTTCCAAAGAAACAGCAACAATAATAAATAGTTCTCCTATCATCTAATCATCATTCAATTATAACATCCATTCTATAACAGCCAGAACAAAATATAAAGATCCTAGGTTACCACCATCAACCAACAAAACACACAAGAATCTCAGAGAAACCTCCTATTACTCTCCGAAATACTAAGCCTCCTCATCAGCTCTTGTATCCGAGCACCTTTCCTATCCGAGTTTCATACTCTGGAGATCATACTCTAAAAGTCATACTCTGAGGATCATACTCTGAAGATCATATAGATAAGATATCAGATATATTAAACTGAAGCAAGAAGCTATTGATCTGTAATCCATACATTCTACCAGTCAGCTTAAGGATTGATTGTTTGATCAAGATATTTGCATCAAGAATGCAAGTACATGGAAGGGCCTCATACACATACTCATTGAGTCACAGGATATATATCTGCGGTTATACCTACCGTTTCTTTGCCCAATATACTCACTGTCTCCCTCATCATGATCAGTACATAAAAGTATATCCTTCACTTCTCTAGAATCCATCTCTTCCAACCTTCCACCTAATTTAAACAATCATGCATCACCAGAAAAGATCGCCATACACATCCACACTCCACAACACTCCATTTCCAATCCACATATACATACCTAGGTACACAACATCATCCAAGATATTCAAACGACATAAAACCAGCCGACAGTCAAGCCAAATATCAGAATCCAATCCACGCCCGTCTCACATTGCGTTCCAGCCCTCCTCCACCGATCCCCGGGAACGACGCTTGAACCGTGACCTCGAGCCGAGCTTTTGTCCGTTATCCTCCGTGTATTATCTCCGAAATTTTCAAGTATACTCCGTATTGTACGACTCCTCGACGTTGCTGTATATAGTTTGGTTAAGGATGCTGTTTTCTTGCATTCTGTTGGTGCGGAGATTATAAAGTGTTTAGATGGTTCGGATGAAAATGTTGTTTGTACTTCGTAGTGTTTACGTTGATATTTGTGACTATCGGTCAGTTGGACGGAAGGAAAGCTATTATAGCGAATTTTGTTGTTGATTATAATAATATTTGGGTTTTATTAGAATAGCTATTCGTTTTATCTTGATGGATTATTCTTCTACAGCAATCCATGGAGATGGGTTGAACGTCGGTTTGTTCGTCATCCTGCTCTTTAACCTAAGCCTGAAGCTTCATTCGCCCTCGTGACTTGGATGCACTTGTATGCTCTTTTTCACGGTCAAAATCTCGCGGTGAGTATATTTGTACTTGGTGTACTTTGATTTATTCCTTTTTGTATACATATATACATGTATACATATAATCCATCATCCTTAATATATATAGCTCAACCATAAGTCCCAAAAGTCATACCACACCCCAGCCCATCATCCTCTCTCTCCACAACCCAAGATCAACTGCAAAAAGCCTTATGAATGATACTCACCAAAAGCGCCACTGCAAATGAAATCGTGCGTCTACCAAGTTCAGATATAATAAAGTGATCTATCTATGTATACATACGCGTCAAATCGGAGCTGTTATTAAAATGACCCTTTGATCTGAGAGAAACGAATTGTTCAGTCTTTATGGATATCTAGTAGGTATGTAGGTTTACCTAGGTACCTAGGGATTTAGAGGTTGTGATTATTTAGATGTCTTAGTTATTGTATATATATCCATGGATCTTGAGGTTATGTTCTATATATAATAATTATACATATAAGTACTTGATTAGTTGATATAGCACCGAACAAGTTACACATCTACATCTACAAGACACCGCTCAAAGAATCCTCTCAGTGTTCACAATTATACATAAGGTTACAACAAACACAGACACAAACACAGACACAAACAGGAGCTAACCCAACCCAACCCTTGGAGTGGCGAGCATTGATACAGTTGATGTTAACACTATAGGATGGATCACCTGGTGGATGGGGTGTTGGGCGATTATAAGTATGATGGCGGGGTAGTTTTTGAGGATTAGATTTTATGGATGGATGGATGGATGGATGGATGGATGTATACATATAAGCGGAAGATCTAGTAGTGGAGGAGGAAGGTATAGGATGGGGTTGGGTTGGGTTGGGTGAGGTGAGGGGTTACTGTATTTTCTGTGTTGGGATAATTGTTCCTTGATTGTTCTTTGATTTATAGATCGTCTTATGAATCAGGATAGATTTTTATTATTCTGTACTATACTTATATACAATACTCTATGCATATGTGCAATTACCAAAAACAAACAAAGACATGATATCCATGCGACAGAGAAACCTAGAATAGCTATAGATAGATCTAGATCCGGACTGTTAGGATTCCGAAGTTGGTGCGGCTTGTTATTGGTGGGTGGGAGGTTTGAGGCTTTTTATGAGGATTGTGTGTGTGAGGGGAGGGGAAGGGTAAAAGGAAGAGGGGAGGGTAATGTGGTAGGTAATACTTACTGTATGGTAGTGATGATACGATGATTCCATTTAACTTAACTGGATTTGACTTGACTTAACTTCGTTTAGAAATACCCCGTGCTAGTTAGCTATGTTGGCTCAGGGTAATCTTTTTTGTTTAGCGAGGGGTGTTTTAGATCGGTGTATTGGGTTTTTGTGGTTTGGATTTTGTGAGATAGATATACAAAGTAGATTATAGATGGATGGATGGATGGATGGATGAATGGATGGTTTATGTAATGATTGTTCTTTTTGTTTGCTTGGTAGCTTGTACTGGGTATTGGGTATTTTGGTTGTTGATATATTGGGTTGAATCTGATGATGTGGTATGGTGATTTGAGAAAGTATCTTATACCAGTATTGTAGTTTGAGGAACAATGGTAAGGGAATGAGGAATGGATGGATGAAAGGTGTTAGATAGATGGATATCTAACAAATATAATAATATAACACTCCAATTCAAGTACTACACCATACCATCCTCATTAGATTCCCTTCTTCGAAACCTCCTCTTGAGTATTCTTTCTTGGTTTAACAAACTCGACTCAACTCGACTCAATCATTAAACGGAGAGATAAAATCCATAGATCTATAAATGTACGGAATAACCAAATCAGCACTAGATCTTCACATACTTATTCTTTCAAACAAGCGATCAATCCTTTGTGGCACAGCACAACTGATCTTATTATTCCCATACGTTCCTTTTCTTTCTCTCCCTTTCTTTCTTGCTTTGTATCCCGATATTTGGATTTTGGACTTTTCCTCTCATGATCTTGCCTACCGACCTACTTGACCTCAATATCATTATCGCGACCGCACCATCATCATTATCACTCACTTCATAGAGCTGGAGATATCAGTTGGATCAGATCAAATCAAATCAAACCATATCATACAATACAATACAGGACCATACTACATCATATATACTATCCGTCCTATCCCATCCTATATTATACAATCCTATATCATGCATCCCATCCTATATTATCCAATATAATACTATATATACTATACAATCCTATCTCATACATCTCATCCCATCTCATCCCATCTCATCGTATATCAAAATTATATCAAAAATCCACTTTTCTCTTTAGATTCAAGAAAAAGTAAATTTTGATTTCTGAATAAAACTTCATTCAAAGTCAAAATCAAAATCAAAATCAAAATCAAGCAACCTTATTATTTTTTATATCTTTTATTTGTCTATCATTTAGATATAAAGATTAAGAAAACGTTTTACTTCCTTTTCTCTACTCATTCATATCATATCATATCATATCATATCATATCCCGTTCTTCGAGAAATACATCGATGCTTGCTTACCTACTTCCATGATACCTACAATACATATCTGACAATACATACACACGCTTGTGCTACATACACTTGATATCAATCTAACACACACACGCCCAATACAATATTATTCATCCCTCCATCCATCGATCCGTTACAAACACACGCTTGACACCACCAACACACTCAAATCCATCCAATCGACTTGAACATCTCAAACATCCAATATCAGTATGCAAAGCACCTCATCTATTCATCTTATTACACCTTCACCTGTTATCTGCCATCCATCGATCCCTTTGATTAACGAATATACCTGTTTAGGACTCTGTACGTGTTGTAGTATAATACTGTATATTGATTATATACTGGATCGATCCTATTCTATTCACAATGTCTTCTCCTGAACCAAGAGTGGTGAAACGACCAAGTAAGAATTTTCTTCTCTTTTTCTCTGGTTTTTTGATTCTTTTGATTCTTCTTAATCTTGTCTTCTGCTCTTAATCTTGGAATAATCTCCTCCTCCTCCTCCTCCTCCTCCTCCTCCTCCTCTTCTTCTTCTTCTTCTTCTCTTCATCAAATTGCCTTTTTCTATCTCTTTTTATTCTGATTTGATTTTTTTCTAAATTTTCACTCCCAATTTCCTTTCCGCACCATTCAGCGGGTCGCGCCGCCCTAAAGCAAGAAAACTTTTTAACCCAATGGATTATATTATCATATCACTCTTCCAATCTTCAATCTTGATTCCTTTTCTTCGCATCAAAACAATTCGTAATTATTTCATTCATCACATACATTACTTCTATTACAACAATAGATATCCTTACCATTTTTGCGAAGCATTCAACAATTCTTCTGCCATCCCGCTGACTTTCAATCATCATGGCAGGAACTCAATCGGAACCTCCTCCATGTCTTCCTCAAGTTATTGCGGAACAACATGTCCCCATTTCCTCTACCGATAAAGACTCACAGAGATTGATCGTCGTTCTCTCAAATGCCAGTCTCGAAACTTACAAACAATCATCCGGTGGTGGAAGACCTGGCGCGCGTGCCGGAGAGGAAAAATACTCTCTTCTCAATAGTGATGAGCACATTGGCATCATGCGCAAAATGAACCGAGATATCAGTGATGCCCGACCGGATATCACACATCAGGTTCGTACTTCATCAAGATGTGATCGGTCATTCCAATATTGACCTATCGTAGTGTCTGCTCACCCTCCTCGATTCACCCATCAACAAAGCTGGGAGACTTCAGATCTACATCCATACCGCCAAGGGGGTCCTCATTGAAGTCAGCCCCACGGTCCGAATTCCACGTACCTTTAAACGTTTTGCTGGTCTGATGGTTCAGCTCTTGCATCGATTGTCGATCCGATCAGTCAACTCTCAAGAAAAACTTCTCAAGGTGATTACGAACCCGATCACCGATCACCTGCCTCCGAACTGCCGCAAGGTGACATTGAGTTTCGAATCGGAGCTGGTCCGCGTTCGGGATTATGTGGAGACGTTGAAGCCGAAGGAGAGCATTTGCGTCTTTGTTGGTGCCATGGCCAAGGGATCCGACAACTTTGCCGATGAGCTAGTGGACGAGAAGATCTCCATAAGTAACTACAGTCTTTCTGCAAGTGTGGCATGCAGCAAATTCTGCCACGCTGCAGAGGATGCATGGGACATAATTTAAACAGGACCACGCTGTCTGTTCATGCCGCAACACTACCGATGAACACATTCGATCTGATGAATGGCGCATCACGACCGCAGGCTTACGAATGGGATGAGGGAAGGGGCATTGGGGATCGCGTCGATATGAAAAGGTGAAAGCGGGACCAGCAAGCAGACTCAACGATCCCAACATCGTTCGAACGGCTGATGGTCGCCGGGCTTGGGTGTCTGTGTGCTCTGTCTCTGTTTTTACAACCAAAACATCAGGCGTTCAATCTCAGATCCAAGACGCTTTAGTCGTCTTTCGTGGACCCCTTCAACCTGGTCCACATCTCTTTTTGTCATTTTTTTTTTTTCCTTCTTCTTTTTTCACTGCTGTAGTCCTGTCTTTCGGCATCCACTCGAGAGCTTAGTAGCTACTGCACGCCACCGGGTAACGATAAGTATTTCCCCTTTTTAGCATCAATATTTTGGGCATAGCATAGGCATCCTTCTCGTTTGAGGGTTAGCCCAACTGTCCGCTGCCGAATGGGGTGAGACTCGGCTATATGTATGTATGTATGTATGTATGTATGTATGTATGTATGCATGCATGTATGCAGCTAGGTGGCAGACCCTCTCGCTCATCATTCGATGATAGCGAATGAATGGATGGATGGGTGGGTGGATAGATACCAGTAGATAGATTGCTTCTATGTATAGAATACGATTCAGTGTGCCTAGATCCTATTCTCATGAATGGAGGTGTTTTTTATCAAATCAGATTGTGTATGTGCCCCGCATTGTGAATTAGAAATGGGAGGGGTATTTAAGCGGTTATGGTGGTGGTGGTGGTGTTGCTTTGATTGTACGATGATTTTATAGTGATTTTAAAGTGATTTTATAATGTAGAGCGGTAGATTGATAGATTAGTAAATTAATAGGTATAATATCATATCATATAATGTAATGTAATGTTTAGTTGGATTCATATTATTTCAATTGAATGTATCATATCTCTCCGTACCTAGGTATTCTGTATTTTAAGTTTGTATAGATAGCTGGAGTCTTTGTATCGTTTTTTTTTTGTGTATTTGTATTTGTATATGTATATGTATATGTATATGTATATGTATACTTGGGTATTTATATATATTTAGATAGATAGGTAGGTAGGTAGGTAGGTAGGTAGGTATTTTTTTCATTTATTAATTTATTCATTCATTTATTTATTTATTTATTTATTTATTTATTTATTTATGAAAAAATTAATTAATTAAGCATTATCACATCGCTTAAAAGCTTTTTCTATTATTTATATATATATATGTATTTTTTCTTTTTTTCTTTTCTTTTTTCCTTATCTACTTATTATTTATTAATCTACCTACTATTCAAATCTACGTACCCACCTATTTACCCACCTACCTACCCCTTCATCCCATCCCTTCTTCGCTTCTCCGCATGCCACGTCTATGAGTGGGGGAGTGGGGAGTGAGGTTGGCGGGTTGGTTGGTTGGTTGAAGTGGGTGAGGAAGTGGGGATGGGATGGATGGGATGGATTGATAGGAAGTGAAAGCCAGGAAGATGGTTATTAAGTGGTTGAGCGTGTATGGTACGCGGAAGTGATTAACAAGTAAGTTGTTGATTTTGGTCTACTGAATACTACTGTGGTTGTTGGGGTAAGTATTATAAAACACACCAAAAAGCGGCCGAGCTTTTCCCTATATATAGGGATATCAATCAATTACAACATTATACTAGTTAAAAATTAATATGTTAAAAAGTAGATAATGAAAATATTATAAATAATATTTTAAAAATTTTAAGATTTTGAATATATATAATAACTATTATTAAATAATGTTTTCTTATAAATTTTAATTCTTTAATTCCTTTTTATTAATTTTATTACCTTTATTATCATTTTTATTATTATTTTTGCCATTTCCAGCCTAGCTTAGTCTATTATCTTTGCTATTTCCGACCTAGCCCAATATACTATTTTTGCTATTTTTGATCTAATCTGTTATTACTACTTTTTTCTCCTCCTCCTTCTCCTTTTCTTCCTCCTCCTTTTTCTTCTTCTTTTCCCTTTTTTAGCCTAGTTTAGCTTATTATTTTTATTATTTCCGGTCTAGTTTAATATACTATTTCTACTATTTTCGATTTAATCCGCTATTATTATTTTCTTTTTTTCTTTTTTCTCCTCCAGCCCAATTTAGCCTAATATATATATTAAAGTTGAAATAATCTGCGATTAATTAATTAAAGTATTTAATATATATTCCAACCGGTTAATCATTTTCTTTTCCCTTCCCTCCCCTTCCCTTTTTTTCCTCCCCCCCTTCACCCCCTCCTTTTCGCTTTTTTTATTATAAATTTATAATACATATTATATTAGAAAATGATTTAAATATAAAAATAAATAAGAATATTATATAATTTAAATAATAGTATATAAATTTATATTTTTGTTAAATTTTATATTAATTTTTTTTAATTTTCTTTTAAATTTTGATTTTAAATATATTCGCTAAAACAGTATAAAAACAATTAAAGCTAATTAATAAAAACATTTTATTTAAAATTTATAAAAGTATATGAATTAAAATGATGTTTTACAATACTTACCCTTCCAACCATAGTATCTAGAATGTGAAACTAATGATTAGGCATGATCACGTGAAATCCGTGCCTCACTGTAGGTAGGTAGATAAGGAGGGAGGTGGTGTGGAAATACCAAATTGTAGGGGGAAGTATAGGGTAAGATTGTAGGGTAGAATATAGGGTAATTGTTATATAGTTAAATAGGATATGGGTATAGGTATAGGTATAGGTATAATTAGTATATGGGAATCTTTTGATGTGTGGGTTGGTTGGTTGATGAGTTGGTAGTAGGTATGTGTGTATGTATAGTATAGTATAGATCGAATTGTATTGTATTTAAAGGGTTTATATAGAAGAGTTGGGTTGGTGTTTGATAGTATGAAAGGTTGGGTAATAGTATGGTATAGATTGGATTGGATTCAACTGGAATAAGCGAAGCGAGATTGTATTGTGTTGTATTGTGTTGGCAGATTGGTAGGTAGATAGGGAGGGAAATTCTGGGTTATGGTGGATTTATATATAAGGGTTAGGGCGAATTGGTAGTTGGTTGGGATTGGGAGATAGGGATGAGGAATGTAGGAATGATGGATTAATGAAATGAATAGAATGAACGGGTTTAATAGATGGGTTGATTGGTTGGTTGAAGAGGATGGATGGTTATATATTGAAGAGGATAAGAGGAAGGGTGAAAGGAAGATCTTTAGTTTGTGTGTAGGTAGATGTATAGATAGATACGAAGAGAGAGAGAGAATCTATTAATCTTTTTAAAGAGTCTCATAAATTCGTTGTATAAGGTTAATGTTTTCATCCTAATCAATTATAATATAAATAGAGAGAGTATATGTATTCTATATCTTAGTTAACTCTTTCATATTTATTTATATAGATGAGTTTCTTTTTATAAGTTAAAATAAGTTAAGATGAGGTAAGTTAATTAATAAATATTTAAAAGATCTATAAATATAATAAAATACTTTAAAAGTATTAGAATTTTATTTATTTATTTATTTATTTATTTAATTTATTTATTTATTTATTTATTTATTTATTTATTTATTTATTTATTTATTTATCTATTTATTTATTTATTTATTTATTTATTTATTTATTTATTTAAACATTTAAACATTTAAAAACATTTAAACATTTAAACATTTAAACATTTAAATATCTAATCATCTATTCATCTCTCTATATATTAAAAAAATCAATAAAATCAATTCCTATAATAATCAATTTACTATAACTAACATCTTCTCTTGTTACGACGGATTAGTAACAGGCTGTAGAATCACCAACGTATAGGCTATAATGATATTATAGGCCTCAGTGATTCAGCTGCAGTATACTGGGGGACATTAAGTATTCAAAGAAAGCCTTAAGTATGTATATAGTATTAATTATAGGATATTCTAGAAATGTAGAATATAGTTTCTAGAACAATAGGTCCTAAAAAAAACACCAAAATATAACTTTATAAACTTTTCGCGAAGTTATATTAATAATATTCTAGGGGATTAGTTTTAGAATAAAAGATAAGCTAGGATACAGGAAGATACAGAAACCAGTATTATGTGAAAAACCATTTCATTAATTCCATTGATTATTATTAATGGGATTAATGGAATTTCATTATTCCCATTACTTCCGGTAAATGGGATCGATGGGATAATAGAGTATAAAGGTTTATATAAAAGAATAGGTTTTCTTATATATAAAGCTTTATATTTAAAATAAAACAATCATTAGTTTTATTATTATAGTTACAAGAATTACAATCAGTTACAACCTTATCGAATTCCTATTTAAAGTTTAATCTAAACTATTTTAAAAGATTTTTAGATACTTTTACATAACCCTAAAAGCAGTTTCTGTAATATTTTGAGCATTATTTTTGCTTTAAGTATCGATTCGATAATTAACCGTTAATATGGTATTCAAAGCTACCGTTACAAGTTAGTTTATTGGAGATATTAATGATATCGAAATGATCAATGCTTTAAAGAAGATTATTATTAATAAAACATTTAAGATTATTTTATTAAATAAGTATTAAAGTAATTAATAAAAGCTTAATACTTTTCTTTTATAATTTAAGATTTATTTCTGATTTAATAAAGACAAATTTATTATCAAAGAATCTAAAAATATATAAACTGCATTATATCTTTAAAGTGAAGTAACCAAATGAATTTAATTATATTTATACAATTATTTTGAATATAATAATAAGGATTGTATACAATCTATTTTAAAACAATCTTTAATAGTTTTAAAGGATTTAAAATAAAGATTTATAAAATCTTCAGAAATTCTAAATAAATTAGAGGTAGTGGAAAATAAGATTTTTAATTTTAAGCAAATAGAATCAATATTGAAATATATTATAAAATTTTGAAAATATACTAAACAATTAAATAGAATGAAATTGTTATTATAAATTATTATTGTAAAGAACTCAAATCAAAAGTTAAACTAAAATTAGAAAGATCTATTGAGAGTATAAATCTAAACGATCTAATTTAGGATTCCATTAAATCAAATAATTGTTTCTATAAATATTAATAAAATCAAAAATTATATAAATTTTAAGAAAATTAAAAGTAAAAGCGTTATTGCAAAAATAAGGGTAAACTACATTACAATCTATAAAGATATGGAGATCCTATAAAACTAAATATTATACATTATATAAACAAAAATAATAATTTAGAAAAGAAATAAAAATAAAAAAACAATTTATGCTTTAAATATAAAAAAAACAGGGTATTAAACAATAAACTACTAAAGCAAAAAGATAGAAGGAAAAAGGAGCAATTTCAAACCTAAGTTTAATAAGGGTTAATTTAACGTTACCTTTATTATTTCAGAAAATTCAATTAAATCCGAAAATATTAAAACTTTTATTATTAAAGAATTTCAGCAATTACTAAAGAAATTATTACGAAATCAAAAGAGTATAAATGTAATAGATATATAGAAGCAAAAGTATTATTGAACTCTAATACTTTTTGTAACAAAAAAAAGTTATCAAAAACGAAACAAAAGCAAACTATACTATAATAAACTGAATAGCTTACTATAATAAATTCTATGGAATTCATTAATTAAATAAAAAAGCAATTAGATGATTCTTTAAGAAAAGGAAGACAAAGAATTATTAGAATAATATAATATACAAGAATTTAACTTTTAATATAATTTTGCAAAAAGTTTATAAAGTTATTCAATAATTAAATATTATAGAACAAATAGAATAGATATATTGCAAGATTTAAATAAATGGATATATACAATTAGTTATAATAGATTTAAAGGCTATAGGAAATTTTATTGCATTAAAAGCTGCAAAGTATTTGAAAATACTACTTTAAACGAAATAATACCTTTATTGATTGCAATTAATTGATAGATAGCTAATAGGATTTAATAGAAAGATTTTGTAGAAAATAATTTTAGTACAAATAAGCATAACTTAATATATAAAGATTATATAGTTTGATATTATACTATTAGAATCAATAATAAATCATTTTAGAAATATTATAATTAAAGGTACATAATCCGAAAATAAATTGAATATAAGGAATTGTAATATTTGATTAATACAAAAGCGGTTATAGGAATACATTAGAGACGTTTATGAAATGTAATATATATTAAAGGGAGTTGAATATAAATAATATTGGCGATATAGGATATCTAATTTAGGGTTCTTTATTAAAAGCGAAAGCTAGTATATTTTTTTCTATAAATGCAAAAGCTAACGATATAGTATAAAATTGTAATTGAGGTAAAAAAAGGTTTATAATATTAGAATAGTATAAAAAAATATAAATATATTTTTAAAAAATTAGGGATTTATAAGGTTTTATTAGAATACAAATTATAAAATTATAAAATAATATTGGAGGAAGGTAAAATGTTTATATATATTCTAATTTATTTAATGTTAATTAATGAATTTAAAAAGGTTTTAGAGAATATATTGATAACAATTTAGTTAAGGGATGGATTAGGGAATCTGTATTTTAAATAGCTAATCCAATTATATGGATATTTAAGAAGAATGAATCTGATAGATTAGTTATAAATTATAAAAAGCTTAATGTATTCATTAAGAAGGATCAATATTCATTTCTATTAGTTATAAAATTAAGAGATTGATTAAGCAAAGCTACAATATTTATTAAAATGGATCTATGTAATGATTATTATTTGATTAAAATAAAGAAAAGCGAAGAATGGAAAACTGCTTTTAAAACAAGATACGGATTATACAAATATCAAATTATGCCGTTTAGATTAACTAATATACTAGCTACTTTTATAAGGCTTATAAATAATGTATTGTTACAATATTTGGATACTTGCTATATATACTATTTGAATAATATTCTAATATATTCAAATAATAAGGTTCAATATATTTAAAAACGTTAGTAATATTTTTAAAAGCTTATTTAAAGTAGATTTGCTATGCAAATTAAGCAAATGCGAATTTTTATATTACAGAAACAGAATTCTTAGGATTTACTTATATTAAATTAAAAGCTTAAGATAAGCAAAGATAAGGTTAAGGCAATATTCGAATAAAAGCAGCCAATTATAATCAAGGAAGTATAATCTTTTTTAGGATTTGTTAACTTTTATAAAAGATTTATTAAAGATTATTTAGGGATTACTATACTTTTGATTATATTAACCAAAAAAGATCAAAAAAGCTTTGAATGGATTGCTAAAGTATAGGAGTTATTTGATACGTTTAAGCAAATAGTAGTAAAAGAACTAATACTGTTGATTTTTGATTTAAAGAAAGAAATTATAATAGAAATAAACTTTTTGGATTTCGCTATAGAATAGTTCTAAGCCAATTAGGTTAGAATGAAAAATACTAATCAATTATATTCTATTTTCGAAAATTATTATCAATTGAATTAAATTACGAAATATATAATAAAGAATTATTGGCAATAGTCGATATATTTAAAAAATGGCGAATATATTTGAAAGGATCGAAATATATAGTATAGGTATATACAAATTATAAGAACTTGGTTTACTTTATTATAACGAAGTAATTAAACAGATAATAGGTCAGATGGTCGAAGATTATAGTTAATTACAATTTCAGAATTTCATATATTAAAGGATCAGAAAACGTTAGAGCCGATGCTTTTAGCCGAAAACCAGAATATCAAGAAAACAAAATATACGAGTTATACGCTATATTCAAAAAAGACAGCAAATCATTGGTTTACAATGCACTATAGTTTGTAGCAATATACCTATTGGAAGACAATCATTTTAGGAAATAGATCTAATTATACTACGATAAGGATGCTATTGTTATATGCATATACAAAATAATAGAATCAGGATTTATTATAAAAAATGATACTATATATTTTTATAGAAAAGTATACATTCCGAATCAAATGATTAAGGAATTTGTAATAAAACAATATAGATTGTTAATATATGGATATTAAGGAATTGTAAGGATATTTTGTAAAAATACAGAAAATCAATTACTTTCTACAAATAAAAATAATAATTAAAGAAATTATTGGAAATTGTAATATCTGTATATAAAACAAGTTATTACGATATACTTTGTATAATCAATTCCAGATCCTAAATATACTTTTTTAATTATAGAAATCTATTATATAGAACTTTGTGATCAAACTATCACTTTCAAAGGATCTTATTATAGAAATTGAATATAATGCGATACTCAATATAGTAAACAGACTAACGAAATTCGCATATATAATATTATTCAAGGAAACATAGGATACTAAACAACTAGTATATATATTCCTAAAGATTATAATAAGCATATACAAAATATCAAATGAAATAATCTCGGATTGAGACAAGTTCTTTACCTTGAAATTCTGGATTACCTTATTAGTATTTATAAATATTAAAAAAAAACTATTAATATTTTTTCATCCACAAATAGATGGTTAAATAAAAAGGATTAATTAAATAATAAAAGCATATCTTAAATACTATATAAATTATTAATAAAACAATTAAATAGAACTATTATTTATGGTATAATTCATATATAATATATCAAAAATAGAAATTATAAAAATTACTTTAATATAAACTAATTTTAGGTTTAATTTATAAATATATAAAATTCCGATATTATAAGAAGTTAATATTAAATTAGTAATAATACAAATTGAATAATTAAAAGATTTTTAAAAACAACTGGTTTTTAATCTAAAATTCATATCTTCCAAAATAATAATATATTATAATACAAAACGTAATATAGAATCTATATTTAAAAAGAAGGGATAAAGTTTATTTATTATAACGAAATATCGAAACCAAAAGATTAAATAATAAACTTGATTATAAAAAACTAGGATTATTTAAGATTAATAAGGTAATAGAAACGATTAATTATTAATTAAAATTATTAGATATAATAAATATTCATTTAGTATTCTATATATTCTTATTTAAATCAATATTATTAAAAACGTCAAATATATACTATTTACAGAAATTGAACTAATCAATCCAAACACTATATATAATATCGAAACAATATTAAACTATAAATATATTAAAAACAAAATCAAATATTTGATTAAATAGTTAGATTATTCATATTTAGAAAATATATGGAAATTCAAGAAAGATTTTAACTATCCTAAGAAATTATAGGCATTTTATTTAAAGTATCTATATCTATTAATAAAGCCTTAATCTCAATATTAGATAATAAAAGCAATAAAGAATTAAAGGCAAAGGATTTATTATTAGTAACAACGGAAGAATTAGAGGCTTGCTCCTTTTCTTTTTTAATACGCTTACTCTTTAACCGCTGCTTTTCAACTTCAAACTTTTTAAAAGTTTTAATTATATAAAAATTATACTAAAGCATCTTTTCAGCTTTTTTTTTGTAAAAACTCGCTGTTAATAACAAAGTTGAAGAATCTTAGTTATAGCCTTCTTCTTTTTGCAATGAAGATGATCTTTTTCAGAATTGATATGAGATTAATTATTAATAAAATAATTGTACATATTATAATAATTAATTACCTACATTTTTTATATATTTATTACAATATATAGTATTTGAAAGAACTCAATATTCAAAGTTCTTCTTTAAATATCGATTATATTTGTAAAATATAACAATACCTTTTTTTTTTAGAATAAAAATAAATATTTTAGCAATTAATAATAGATTTGAAAGTATAAATAATGGATATTGCAAATATTACAAATGAAATAATCAAATGAGAAGATATATTAATATAAATGCTTAGGATAAACGTTAAACTAAAAAAAGAATAGTATTACAACGGATTAGTAATAGATTATAAAAATTATCAATATATAGATTATAATAGTATTTATAGGTTTTAATAATTCAGCTGTAGTATATTAGGGAATACTAAGCATTTAAGGAAAAGTTTTAGATATATATATAATATTAATTATAGAATATCCTAAAAACGTAGAATACAGTTCTTAAAACAATAGATTCTAAAAAACATCGAATATAACTTTGCAAACTTTTTGCAAAGTTATATTAATAATATTTTAGGGGATTAACCTTAGAATAAAAGATAAGCTAGGATATAGAAAGATATGGGAACCGGTATTATGTGAAGAGCTGTTTTATCAATTCCATTAATTATTATTAATAAAATCAATGAAATCCTATCATTTCTATCACTCTCAATAAGTGAAATCGATAGAATAATAAAATACAAGGGTTTATATAAAAGAATGGATTTCCTTATATATAGAGCTTTGTGCTTAAAATAATAATTATTAGTTTTATTATTATAATTATAAGAATTGCAATTAGTTACAACCTTATCGAATTCCTACTTGAAGTTTAGTTTAAACCACCTCGAGAAATCTCTAGACACTTCCACGTGATCCTAGAGGCAGCTCCTGTAACATCTCTTCTATAATCTAAGGTTTATAAATAAAGTGAATTTAGATTAACTTA
Source organism: Monilinia laxa (assembly GCA_009299455.1). Lineage (NCBI taxonomy): Eukaryota > Fungi > Ascomycota > Leotiomycetes > Helotiales > Sclerotiniaceae > Monilinia > Monilinia laxa. Next base: position 1,662,406 of record VIGI01000012.1, read on the forward strand.
GTTTAATATATAATATAATATAATATAATATAATATAATATAACCTCCTTTAATATATAAAGGTTTAATCTAATTTCATTTCATTTCATTTCATTTCATTCTACTCATCCTAATATAATTACATTACATTTAAGAATAAATACTATTTATAAATAGTTAATTAAATTTCAATAGACCTAATATTTGTATTTCCTATAGTTATTCTTTTAGTGTTATATTATACTTATTTATATATATATATATATATATACCTACTTTAGCTTACTATATATATACTTATTATATGAAGATTATATATCTATACATATACATATACACACATACATACATAAAATACACTAATAAATCAACAGATCAACAGATCATCATCATCTTCTTCTTCTTCTTCTTCTTCTTCTTCTTCTTTTCCTCTCTTCCTTTTTCCCTTCCTTCCTTTCTTTTCCATCGCGTATTCGATGCTATCGCGGTTGTGGTGGTTTTTGGTTTTAAGCGTACCTGCTTTTGTTGCCGCGTTTTCCCCGCTTGCCGTTGGTTTGTCCAAAGGGCTGGTGGGTGGATTGGATGATTGGATGGTTGGAGGGGTGATTCATTGGTTGGTTGGTGATTGTTTGTTTGCTTGTTGGGGATCTAGATGGATGGGCTGATGGATGGTTGGAGTTGGGTTGGTTTTGTTGTTGTTGTTGTTGTTGTTGATGGATTTGGATAATATTGTATTGTATAATATCACATTATATGAAATTCATTGAATAATCTATTCAGTTAAATATCATTCCTGATTAACTTACTAATCCATTGACTATATATACATACATACATACATCCACACATACATACAATCTATTTTCACATTCTCTATCTGTTTCACTCTGTAACTCTCGGAGCATAATTGGGGTTTCCGGGGTGGAGATTGCTTTTTCGAGGGGTGGGGACTTTTGTGGGATTTGCTTGGGTTTTCTTTTTTGCGCTGGAGCTGGAGCTGGATGGTTTGGTGTGGTGTAGTAGTGTGGATGAATAGATGTAGATGTGTAGGTTTGAGGAGAGGAGGGAGGAGGGAGGAGAGAGGAGAGATGAGGGAGGAGGGAGGAGGGAGAAGGTAGAAAGGAAGAAATAGAAGATAGAAAGTAAAAAGTAGAAAGTAGAAAGTAGAAAATAGGAATTAAAAATAAAGGATAAGAATTCGAGGAATTATTTGGGTTTGGAATTGGTTGAATTATTGTGAAGATTGAAGGTTGAAGTGAAGGTTGAAGTGAAGGTTGAAGTGAAGGTTGAAACGAAAGAAGTGAAGGTTGAAGTGAAGATTGAAGTAAAAGTAAAAGGACAAGCATGAGCATGAGCATAAGAGATGAATATTGAAGATTAAATGTCGAATATCAAAGATTCATATCGAGTCTTGAGTATTGATCAATAAGATATTTATTTCATCACGGGATGAAGAGAGAAGTTGGCTTTGTTATTCATTCATCACTCTCATTCATCATTCTCTTATTCATCATTCATCTCTTTCTTACCATTCACCATTCACCATTCATTCATCTCTTTCTCACCATTCACCATTCACCATTCACCTTCACCTCTCATTTATCCATCAGATCATTTCCTACTCTTTTCTGTTCGAACAACACACAACCTGAAAAATCAACAAGCGAAGAATTTGACAAGTCAACCAAGCCATCGTTCAAATCCTTTCCTTGGTTGTTTCATCTTTGTTGGACCGATCAGATTCTGGATTCTTGGATTCTGCAACCGGATCAACTTGATATCGTTAGAAGCTTATAGTCACAGTCACAATCACAGTCACCCTCACAATCACAGTCATTCAACCTTTGACCGCCTTTGCATTTCCACAATTCACCTTCTCTTGCATGAGCACCAGAACGAACACACAAAGCAAGTGGGTCACAACGGGTCATTCAGACTTATTCTACATTGGGAAGTTTAGAACTTTACGTTTCCTTACTTTGCGTTTTTGCGTCTTTACCTCTTTCCCTATTCAAAGGTCATCATCATCATCATCATCATCTCATTCTCATTCTCATTCTCATTCTTCTTTTGGAGAATCTTCGCTTTTATTCTTTTTACCCTTTCTTCTTTCCTCTTTTGTCTCTCTTCTCTTGTCTCTCTTCTCTTGTCTCTCTTCTCTTCCTTCTCTCCTTCATTCATCTCGATCTTGATCTTATCTTGGTAATACAGAGAGATCTTGATCTTTTCAAAGGATATGAGTTGTTGAGAACGAGGACATATTCATTCACTTGCATTATAGATATATATACATATACACACACATACACACATACATCCATATATCCATCTATACATACGTCCACCAGTCCATACATACGTCCACCAGTCCATACATACGTCCATCAGTCCATACATACCTCCACCAATCCACACATACCTCCATCCTTCCATCATTCATCTCTTCACATTCTCCTCCACTACCTGTAAACATACACATCACATCACTTCACTTCAATTTTAACATTTACTTTACTTATATTCATATAAACATATACATCCTTATATATATACTTATTTGCTTATTTGCATATATACACACACATACACACACATACATACATGCTTACTCACATCCATCCATCTATACCGCTATATCCCATTTCGAATCCCAAATTCAGAGTTCTTCAATTACAAAACATACATCACATCTGAAATCTTCAAATCCAACAAATATCTTGATCGATAATCGAGAGTCAATACCCAGATTCAATACCCAAATTAAACCATCAATTAAACCCTCTCTAATCAAAAATGAATTCACGCGGAAGAGAATCGGCTCGTCCTCCAACAATTGTCACTGCAGCTACTGAAAAAGAAGCTCGTCGTGTTCTTGAATGGCAGGAAGAAGTTGCTCGAAGTACCGCTGGTTCTTCAACCGGTCCGACTTCTGATGAAGCATATCGTGCGGTAGCACCAAGTCACGTTTCTCGAGCGCCAGCTAGAACTCAAATCTCACATACGCCTCAATCGAAATCTGTGGATCATCCCCCGTTCCGAAGAGCAGAAACTTTTCCCAGAGTCGTGAGGAGAGAAACCTATGCGGGTCATGGACACGCACATGGTCATCCGGGGGCTCAAGTTAGCGTGAGGAGGGATATGAGTCGTGATGAAGAAGAAACAGTTTACGTGGATGAAGTAGAAAAACAAGACCAGGAAAAGGAAAAGGCGAAGGAGAAAGAGAAAGAGAAAAATGGTGGTCTCTTTGGTATGACGAATAAAGCTCTCGTCGGTACTTTTCTTGGTGCAGCTGCGGGTGCAGCCTTTGCATACGCAATGGTCAAGAGCGAAGACCCAGAATATGAGCTTGAGTCAGAACGGAAGGCACACCCAGGCCTCCGCCGCAGTCACACAACGGGACATGCGGAAACCATCGCGAGTAGTAATCGCGGTGGCTCCGCAGCCGGGACTCCGGATCGCAGATATAGAGTTATTGAAGCGCCAATGCCCCCACCTGCCTCCAACTACTCTCGTATTCAACGTGACCGCGAACGTGAGAGAGAAGGCGTTCTCAGTCCAATTGAGGAACGCAGCTACTACAGCTCGGTTCCCCCTTCGAATTCGGGGAGCAAAATGCGCCGAGGTGGGGCGGAACAAGGCGAGGGCTCAAATGCGGGAACCGCGAGACCTCCTACCGCGATCAATGTACGGGACAAGCCTCAGAGTATCGCGCCATCGAGGGTCAGTGAGAAGACTAGTACAGTCAAGGCGGTGAGTCGGGCTCCGACGCAGGTTTCTCGCGCGCCAGTTTCCCAGGTTAGCGTGAGGGAGTCGGAGTATGAGTATGGAAATACTCCGACGCATGTGTCGGGTGCTCACAATAGACATGCCGCACAGCCGAGAGATCGAGAGAGGGAAAGAGAAAGAAGCAATGACGCCAAAAGTCAAGTCTCACATACCCACACCACGATTAAATTCTCGCCCTCAAAGACAGGATCTCGACCCGCCCCTTCGCACGTCTCAGAACGCGAACGCGAGAGAATTCCCCGCTCAGAAGCAACGTGGGAACGTGATGATGGCTCAAGCGTGGTGAGCGACCGAAGTCGGGCGCGAGATGTTCCCCTCCCGGCTTCGACGGTTGTGAGTGCGAGATATGGCGGCGGATACAGGGAGCAGGGTAGTGGATATACGCATGCGGGGATGACGGCGCCAAGTTGTATCGATCGGGGTGTGGATGAGGATGGGAAGAGCTATTTTAATCCTAGGGGGGCGATGAGCGTGGCGCCGAGTGATAGCGTTAGTAGTGTGGGAAGCAAGAGGGAGAGGATTGAAAGGTTGAGGGGGCGACTAGAGAGGGATTTGAGGGTTTAGGTGTGGTTTGGTTTGGGTGTGTGCATGTCTCTTTGGTCACTGGTTGGATGTCACGTTATGATATGATATGATATGATATGATATGATATGAATTGATGAGTAATATGTGATGGGTATGATGTACGAAGGATTCGGCAATTTGATCATTTTATTTATTTTCATTTATTTATTTTTATATGTTTTACTTATTTGATGTTTGTTACATGGGCAGAGTATCTATTGAAAATGATGGTTTATTTTTCTACTTGGCTATCAAAATCAATCAATTAGCATTCATCTTATATTATCCAATCCCATTCTATCAACTTTCCCTCCTTCAAGTTTCGGTGACATATCGAAGGATAAATTTTGTTTCTTTTGTTTTGTGTTGTGTTTTTGATTTTTTTTGGGGGGGAGGGGGGTTGATTCGGGTTGGCTTTGATTTTGACTTTGATTTGGTTTTGGTTTGATTTGGTTTGATTTGATTTCTTTAATTTGGCTTGTTTAACTTTGCTTTGTTTTATTTATCTATGGATTGGTGGTGTGTATTGTGTGTATTATGTGTATTATGTATTATGTATTGTTTGTTGGATGGTTGGATGGTTGAATGATTTGATTTGATTTGATTTGATTTAATTTAAGTGGATAATTTGGTTATTTAATATGTATATAAATAAGATGAATAATTGGATTAAGGGAAGTTGTGGGATTTAGGGGTTGGTTTGTTTTTTTGGTTTTGGTTTGGGGTTTTTGAGGGGAGGGGGGGGGGATGGGTTGGGTTGGGTTGGGTTGAGATGAAAAGGGTGAAGAAGGTGTGGAATTGGTTTATTGCTTTAGGTGGTGTGGTGTTTGTGGTGTGGTATGAAGTTAGATATTAGATATTAGAAGTATATAGGGATAGGGGTAGGGATAGGGATATGTAGGTTCTTGGTTGTTTAACGAGGGTTTAGTTGGGGGTGTTGGATGGGTGGAGGGAGAGGGAGAGGGAAGGTGTGAGGAGGTGGAATTTGGCTTTTGTTCTGTTGGATTAGGTGTGAGTGGGAGTGCGGATGTGGGTGGGAGTGTGAATGGGAGTTTGTTTATATACTGTATTGTATATTTGGAGTGTTTTTGGGGGGGTAGGTGGTTGGTTGTGGAGGGTGGGGAGTAGGAACGAAGGGATGGGGGGTGAGTGGTTTTTGGGGGGAAAAGGGAGAGAGGGGTTGTTTTTTGAAGGTTTGGGTAGGGTGTTGAGGTAGGTGTGGTGGATGTGTGTGGTGAGGTATTTGTGGTGTTTGTGGTGTTTGTGGTGTTTCTGGTGTGGTAGGTGAAGTAGGTGAAGTAGGTGAAGTAGGTGAAGTAGGTGAAGTAGGTGAAGTAGGCGAAGCAGATGAAGTGAGATAAAGCTAAGCTTTTCCTATTATATCTGAATTTGCGATTTGATATTATTGGTAAGTGCGGCTGGTGGTTTTGGTAGGTTTATTGGTATATAAATGGATAAAGTTTGACGGGTTCAAAAGTTGGTGATTGTGGGATTCGGTAAGGATGGATGAATACTTGCTTGCTTTCTTTTGAATTGGGTTGTTTTGTTTTGATGTAGTTTGGGTTTGGGTTTGGGTTTGTTGTTTGTTGTCTGTTGGTTGGTTTATGCTTTTTGTACTACACTCCTTCTTTATAATTCTGTGTATGCTATTAATGCACAGAAAGAGAGAGATACTTACTTTATTTACTGATACTTGATACATGGTCTCTATCCTCTACTCTGTACTCTGCGCTTGCTGCTCATGAATGCATTTCTATACGACGTTTCTTAAATCTTGAGCTGCAGTGGGATACGGTTCATCAGATCGATAGACTTGGTGGAGTAGTGGGTTTATGTACAGTGAAAGTTGAGTTTGTCGATAGTGTCATCAAGGGTTAAGATTCAATAACGCCAAAGGTAGCAATAGCAGCGGGCGTATACAAGGAAGAAACTCGAGTGTTGGAAGCTCGATACGGTGGAGATTCGGGGATAGGGATACGGGCATTCGTGCCACTTGTAACGCAAGGAATGAAAGAGTTGGAGGTGGGGAATTAGGAATACAGACGAGTCAGGGATAGGCATATCGAGAGTTGCGAATTGTTGTACATGCTGCATTGGGCTCAACGATTATCCAAAATAATCATACAAGGAGTCATAGTCGGTTCGAGAAAAGTCGAGAGGAGCCAACTGAAGCAAAGATAGACTGGTCACTGGCCTCGATATCCTGCGAGACATCTGAGTGATCTTTTAGCTCGGATATCGTTTCGGAGGGACTTAAACGAGGGTTTCAGCAGAATCAACGAAGAGAAGAACGCTTCTTGGTGGAGTTGTGATAGTTAAGAAACTTGTTGATTTGGGAACGAATAAGTTAAGGGTATAAGGATTGATTGTGGGAAACTCGGCGACGTTGAATTCCTCTCGCATCACAGGAGACTGATTCAGAGAGCTCATCAATCTTTGGAGGAAATTGCTTCCATTAAACAGTGTTCTCTTGAAACTCAAGACTGGGTGAGCGAGTGAAGATTTGATCCGTGCATGATTTGGCATCGATACTCATTCGCAGGGGAGAAAAGGAGTTGGACGCAAAATCGTCAACGGAAGATAAAGCTTGTTGAATAGGGATCGACTGATACTTGGGGATAATACCCTTCTTTTTGACCTGGTGCCCATTATTTTAAGCTTGAGTAGCCAAGCTCTTCTCGGTTTGGTTCGAATATAGGGTACACGACTGCTTTGTGTTAGGATTTGAAAGTGGTTTTTGGGTTGTTGCAACCGGTTTGGCAATCATTCAAGTGACGTGATATTCTCTATCAAGTCTATTGACTACGAGAAACTTACTCATACCTTTCAGTTGAAGAGATTAATCATCTAGATACTTTCGATCCTTGAATTGATACTTCCAAAGTCAAAGTCGAGGTCGAGCTCTTCAACAGACGTATATCAACAACTTTCTACTATTCTTTGGCCATCCATTGGGTCAACACGGTATATCTCTGCTGAATGCAGTAAGCAAGAGAGGGTTTAGTAAGTTGACCCTTATTCTCGTTTATTCTCAACATTGACCTCTCAATTGTCTAGTCCAGACAACCAGAAACTGATCAAATTTTAGTCTGGATCCAGACTCTGCTTGCAATCAATTCCATTACAGCTTCATGGTTGTAGATTGACAGTTTTCGTATCTTTCTACCTTACCGTTTCGATTATAAGTGCAAACATTGTGGAAACGATCATTGGTGATTATTGAGATTTTAAAAAGGAATTGGGGAGAGGCGGATATAACTTGTTGTCTCGGATAGCACACACACATCACCTCTTTCATAATTCACAACACAAAATGAATATGCAAATCTGGGCAGGATCAGGTTCTTCCTTTAATGGAAAAGAGACTGTTCGAAGAAGATCAATGACTCCTCAAAAGACTGCAAAGACCGTTAAGAGAAGAAAGAGCAGTGCTAGGATTGGGTTAGGATTGGATGGCTTGTGTTCTGATGACATTGGGGAATCTAGTTCGATCTCAAGTTCTAGTCTGAAAAAAGACTCTGCAGTACACTCTGACGGATTTCTGAACATTATTCATCCTTATGATGTTGAGGGGGGTATGGTGAAGCCTTTGAGTTTTGGACCAGCAGATGATGATTTGAAAAATGTAGATACGGTTGGTGGGGTTGAGTATGGGTTTGAGAAAGAGAAGGAGAGGAAAAGAAGGATGGGTCAGGATTATTCTGATTCTTATGAAAACTTCCCAATGCCGAAGAAGTCCAAGGGGGAGGATATCAATACGAGTGGTAGTGAGGATGATCTGAAGAACTCGAGTGAAAATGTTCTGAAAGAGATTGAGAATACTATCCAAAGACTTGAAGATGATTTGAAGAATTCGCAGAATCTGGGGATGGGTGAAAATTCTCATGATATGATTGTGGAAGCTTTCTCGACCCTTGAAAAGTTAAAGGAAGAGGCTGACGCCTTGGTAGATTGTGAAGGGTTGCTGTCGTTGATTGCTCTTGATTGTGGAATGGCGAGCGAGGATATGAATCCTCGAGTTTCATATCCTCGAGTAGATCAAGAAAAGAACCTTTCGACACCTGGGTCGAAGCAGAGACGATTCCAATCCCCAGAGAGTAATTCCGATGGTGGTGCATCCCTTGCGAACAGTCCGCTCGGTACCAAACAAGAGAGTTCAAAAGATTTGCCACCATTGAACACGACTGGACTTACACAAAATGATCGCCAGTACCTTGCATTAATTGGAAGTGAAAATGAACGGGAAACTCTTTTTGGTGAGGAGGTTTCGGAAATTGAAAGGCCAGATGAACTGTTGCATGTTGATGTTGCAACAAAAAGTCCGCGGATGATACACCTTGTTGGGCGCGATGATATGGGTAGTTCAGGAAGCGAAAGTGAGCTGGAGAGGGTTTTCGTCGTGAACAAAGAGCAAGGTTTGGAGAACGAATCTCCGGATGAAGATCCGAGAGATGAGGTTGTTATTTTTGATATTAAGTCCATTCGTGACTCTCGAATTCGAAATACATTGGGAAAACAAACCTGCATGGCTTCTATCTGTATTCCGGATCCCTCAACAAAAACCCCAAGTTTAGTCCTTGAAGCTGGAGGAAGTCCAAGTATTTCCCCTCTTCTTCTATGCAGAAGTGATTCTCCATCATCTGATATCGAGGCTATAGAAGATTTGACTTCATTTAAAGAGGAGATATGTGAGAGCGGACTTGAGCAACATGTCCCTGATGAGATTCAAAGTGGCCCGATGAGAGATAGTACAGAAGTGAGCTCCAATTGTTGGGCTGATATGAAGGACCGACTTGATATTGCGAGTCTGGAGGGCATTTCAAGTAATTGTGGAAGTACCATGTCGTTGTTTGTGACGGGGAGTGGAGTATACCCCGTCATGGACAATGATGACCAGGTTAGCTCATGCTCAAATGTGAATATTGATGTATCGGCCGAGGCGAGCGAGGAGGTTGATGAGAGTTTTCCGTATATCCAAAGAGAAAATACTTCACCTGAGCATCGGCTTTCGCAATCGGAGCCGGAAATCTCCCATGTTGAAAATTATGAGGCTCCTCTAGGTTGGAAGGAGAATGCTGATTCGAGTGAAGGTGAAAATGAGCGCGAGATTGCAAGTTCGGAGGGCTTTTCAACGGTTCATCAACTTGTCGACTTGTATAAGACGGAGGAAGATTATGTTTGTGGTGTTCGCGAAATGGATGATTCGATTCCTTTTGCGACTGGCTGTACAGATATTTCAGATCCTGAAAAGAGTGTAGATTTGGGGAAATCTGAAAATGAGCGCGAGATTGAGAGTTCGGAGGGCTTTTCGCCGGTTCGTCAGGAGGTTATATCTTTCATGACGCCTAAGCGTTCGATTGGCTTTGCTTCTAGAGACATAGATATAGATGGTGAGGTTGCTACGAACTGCCGTGCGAGCATCATTAGTTCGATTAGAGCTGATTATGTGGATATATTAGATGGTGATGAGCGAGAGGAAAAGTTGATTGGAGGAGGATGTAGTGGAGAGGAGAGAGGGATATCTTTTGTTCAAGTTGAAGATTTTCGGGTAAAAGCTTCTGGTGAGAAGCAAGCAAGTGCTACGCAGATTGAAGATGCAGGAGAAATTGAGATTGACGAAGAAGAACAACGATATTGTCTTGAGGTTGGACGCAGGATGAAGAGGAAAAATCCTGGGTTGTTGGGTCCGACGATTGATGTGGATGGGAAGGTGGTTATGGAGATTTCAAATGCGGGGTTGGATAATGGTATGTTTTCTGGGTTGATCTTTGATATTTGGTATTTGAAACTTTGAAGTCGAGAAGATGTTAATGGAATGTTAGGAGTGAGCACTACACGTTGCTCGATCCCGCAAATGGATGGTCCGGGTTCGCCACCATTACTTACGATTGATTCTCCGGTTGAACGGACTTGGTCCCCGTCACCTCGTAAGAAACTTCAGAAGGTCAATCGATCGAAATCGCCTACTTCTATGAAACAATCTTCAAGTTCGTCGTTGGGGAAGATTTTTCAAAGTTCGAGGGTTGAGGGGTTGGAGGGGGAGATTAGGGATTTGAGGGTGCAGGTTGGGGAGTTGAAGAGGGTGGTTGATGGATTGGAGAAGGAGGTGAAGAAGGTGAAGGAGGTGAGGGTTAAGGGGGGGAAAGATTGTAAGGTGCTGGAAAGTATGGGAGAGAAGATGAAGGATGTTTGGAGGACGCTTTATGGGAAGGGGTGGGAAGGGGAGAGGGTGGGTGAGGAAGGTCAGGATTGGAAGGATGTGGATGAGGTGGAGTATACTAGGGAGGTTCGAGATTTGGGATTGTTGAGGGTTGTGGGACGATTGAAGATGGAGGTTGATGAGCAGAGGGAAGAGATGGGTGAAGATGAGGATGGAGTCACTCTGGGCGAAAGAGGAATTGAAAAATATGAGATGGATTTGATGTTGCCGCATCCGACGGAGTTTGACTTCAACGGGAGAGATAACGGGAATGGGAAATCGAAATGGAATGGAAAACAGGGCTTGGGGATGCATATACCGATTTCTTCTGAATATCATGAGAGTGGGCAGTTAGGAATTGGTGGAGGGTTGAAAGCTGGTGATTTGATTGTAAAGAAGCATCTGGAATCAGTAGCTCTTACGGTATCTGATTCCATTAACCTAGAAGAAAAACTACCAGAGGTGGAGGAAGATGAGTTGGAACTTCAGTCTGAGAGTAGAACAATTGGAGATGATGGAGAGAGGCTGGAAGTTGAAAACATTGGCACGAATTTCGAGAGACAGATCGAGCTTGGTCATCAAGATGAAGCGAAGAACTCGAAAGGAGATGAGAAATTTGAATATATCCATGAGGCTTCAACGATACCGGTGGGTATTTGTCCAAAGATTCAGGAAGCATCAGATGATGCTGAAGGTGAAGATTGGGCAGAAGATCAGCACATCATAGAAGATGAACAGCGGCTTGTGGATTCAAGGGACTTGTTGTTGGCTCCGCAAGATGTGATTTATGGTCTTGATAAATTGGGATTTTTTGGTACGGAGGGGAAATATTCTCCGGCGTTGAGGATGCGGGTGTGGGAGATGATTATGAGGGGGTTGAGTAAGGAGGATAGGGGGAAGATTGGGTGGAGAGATGAGTGGGAGGATGAGAAGGCAGTTTTTGGAGAGTTGGTTGGGAAGGGGGATGATGAGAGGGAGTTGGATAGGTTTGATGAAGGGCTTGGTGAAGTTTATCGGCAAGGTGGGAAGTTTGGGTGTGGTGATGAAGATAGAGAGATTAGGAGTCGGGAAGAGATGTTTGAGGATTTTTTGGGTGGAGCTGAAGGGGAGGGGAAGGGAAAGGGAAAAGGAAGGGATGCAAGACATGATGAGGAACAAGACCCTGTTATGAAGAGGATTGAAGATGATACATTGCTTAAAGAGATACATGAATTTACGAGAAAAAGAAGTGATGGTAAGATTCGAAGCTGGAGACCGGATGAGAAGGAAATGAGAGAATTGATTGAAGCTAGGGGGATTCACTTATCTGATTTATATTTGGGAGAAAGAGGGAAGAGAGAGAAGAAGAAGAGAGAAAGAGAGAAAGAGGAAGAAAAGAGAGTTGAATATTTAATGAGGTGTATGTTGGAAAAACAAGAGGTAGAGAGGGTGAGGATGGAGCAATGGTGGGAAATTGAACGGGCGAGAGACTTGGGGGAGATTAGGAGGCTTGGAGGAGAGGTGAAGGAGTTGAAAGGTTTGCTGTTGAAGGGTTTGGAGGGTGGGAAGGCGAGTAGTGTGGCGAATATGAGGGTGAGGGATATTTGTGGGGATGAGGATGGGGATGAAGGGGGGAATGGAAAGGGATTTTGGGATTGGGTTGGTGGTGGGATTTTGTGGAGGCAGGATTAGATGGGGTGTGGGTGGGATAGGTGAAGAAGGTGAGGTGATAGGGAAGAAGAGAAGAGAAAAGAGAAGAGAAGAGATAAGTATTGTTATGAATATCAATAAGCTTTGGAATGTTGGCAGAAAAAGGGGATGAGAATGAGAACTACACTGGTAATGAGATGGGCACGAAGACAAGACTTAAGGATCAAGTATAGATTACTCTTCATATCCTCATGGAGCAGCAAGAAAAGTTCAAGTTATACCAGTAATAAATCATTAACACGTACGCGTATGGTTTATATCAAGATCATCAGATTTTGACGATGATTCAAATTGGGGGATGGATGAGGAGAGGGAGAGGGAGAGGGCGAGGCTTAGAGTAGGGGCTAGAGTAGAGTACATGAGATTAGAGGTATTGGTGATTATATCAAGTTTATTGGGATGAATGAATGAATTGAGATTGTTGAATGGCTGAATGGATAAACCAACAAACCAACAAACCAAAAACACTACAATTCCAAATCGAAATCGAATATCTAGTCGCTGATGCTAATGCTGATGTTAATGCTAATCCTAATCCTCACAATTCTAGGATTAGACTAGATTGAATATCCTAGTGTTGAGGCCCGTGGTTATGATTATGATTATATATGATTATAATTATAGTCATAGGGTGAAGAGGTGAAGAGAAAATGAAGGAATGCATGAAGTAGGGGGCATCACCGCGCATAAGCGAATAGGTCAATGAGTGAGTGAGTAAATCAGATACTCAGGATGGGTAGATTTAGTGGAGAGTAGAATTAGATGATGGATGTGAGAATTTACGGGATCGATGGTATATTTTTGGGGTATGGGAATTTCAGGGGAAACTTTGGGTCTATGGATGTGTTTACTTGGTTGGTGTTTAGTTGGGGTCAGAGGTGGAGGGCAATAGGGGCGATTGGATTATGAAGTGTTTAGTTTTGTGTTGAGTTGTTTTTATTGGTAGGTAGATGATGTGACAGATGCTATATTCTGATCGGTATTTAGGTATACTGCTACCTACCCTCCCTAGGCTATTGTACCAAGTGAAATATAATATGCGCAGGCCATTTAAACTCCATTTCCTTATCCATTTCCCTTCGTTTGATGCATATACGCCTTGTACGTAAAGTAAACCCAGATTTGATAAATAATACACGTTTTCCGTTTCCCTATACAAAGGATTATGCAGTACCTCTAGGCTTTGCTTTAGCCTTTGCTTTCTCTTTTTTCTCGTCCTTAACCTTCTTCTTCTTCGCCTCGTTCTTCTCGTCATTTTTGCGTTTTAGGTTTGCTCTCTGTTCATCTGTTTTTGGGATTGGTTTGAAGAATCCTTCAAGTCTAGCTTGTTGGGATGATTTTAAGTTCTTGGTGAGCTTTTGAGCGGCACCTCGAACACGATCTTCGGAGAAACCCTTTTCAACAACGAGAAATTTGACCAGACCTTCAATATCAGGGGCTTCCCATTTAAAATCACAGTCTTCGTGATCGGCAGGGCGGACATCTGGTTTAAAGAAAAGCTCACGAGCATCTTGGTAGGGCCAGTCATCTGGGATGGTGTAGCGTTCTTTTTTATCGGCATTGATCCACGCAACAAGGGTTTCGAGGTCGCCGTGTTCGCGGATGAGTTTCAGGGCAGTATGGGGGCCGATTTTGGGGATTGGGTCAAGATAATCGCAGCCGAGAAGAATGCAGAGATCTACGAACTGAGAACTTGTGTCAATATTGAATTATCAAGGAAATTTGTAATGTGAATACGATTAAGATGACAAGGGGTTCTTACTTGTTTGCGATCCATATTTAATCCTGCAAGGACTTTATCCAAACTAACTTCTTGAATAGGTTCTTTGCGCTGCTCACTAAATGTGAGATGTCGAAGAAGAATAGGAGAATCAAAACATAATGTATCCATATCTTCACTCGCCGCCGCATACACCTTTCCCGCTCTAGCCAATGCAGCACATTGTGCCTCTGCCTCTGTAGGCGCAATAATATATGGAATTCCCATCAATTTTAAAAGTTTTTGACACTCCGCATTATGTTCTCTAGTAACTCTAACCGTTCTTCTTGAGAATTTCTCAATATCCTCTGCTGTACCGGTTTCTTTAGCTTCCTCGAGTCCTTCTGTAGCTGTTGCTTTACGTTGGAAACGTTTTGCTAATTCGCCCGATTTAAGTTTTGGTGGTGCACCATCGAAGACATATACTGGTTTTATACCATTATCGACAATACGGAGAGTACGATAAAACATGCCCATTAAGTGAGAGGTAGTTTCTCCATCTTCATTTGTGAGCATTTCACCTCCAGAACGGACGGCGATAAGAAAACTGTAGATAGACATTGATCTGGTTGGTATTAGTATTTGAAACATATTAGTATTGTTCTGGGAAATATATACGCATCCTGAATCCAAGTTAGTCTATTGCGCAAAGGTAAATGTGAAATAGTAGCAGTAAAGTACTCACAATAGCAACTTTCCTACCAAATTGATTTTTGATTTCTCCTTCTTTAACAGCATCAGGAGCTTCATCCTTGATGATGGACATCAATTGTTTGATACCCATGATTGCGGTAGTATTATATCAGAATATTGAAGTTTGATTTTGATTTGGTTGTGTAAAGTTGAGGAAGAGGAGATTGATTTGGATTTGATGGATTTGAGGTTGACGCGAGTGACGTGAATGAAGCGCGATCTTCTCGCGTTGAGTGGTTTCTGCCTTAGGCAACAATACTTGATATGATTCCACCTTTGCGGGGTGATGGTGAGCATTGGATCTTTTGGAATCACTTGTACAAGTAATTACAATCAACCACCGAAATGCTTGAATGATATGATACCTGTTTATGTATGTATGGTATATAGGTACGGAATGAATAGAAAGACGTATCAACCCGTTTGTCTGACATACTACATTCTACATCTTTATCCATGGACATCTAGGTTTGTCTATCTTTTTGTGAATGCAGTGACTATGGTTGCATTCAATCTATACACTCGGATCAACAACCATCTGTATCCGAACATACCTCGGAGTTCCAAATTCCAATGAATGATGAGCCGTATTAGTTCATCACTTTAACAGAGTTACATCTGGGGAAGTGTTTACATTCAGCAATCTACATTTTATACATTTTGTTAATCTTCATATGACTATACATACAGATTCATCGAAAATTCAACATGTATAGACCATTATTACGAAATGCTAGCAGGCAATTGGTAAATGCGAGACCGATAGCTTTGGCTACGAGAGGATTCGCTGCTCATTCTACCCCGCAACCATTTGATTGGAAAGATCCTCTAGGTGCACATAATCTATTTACAGAGGAGGAAATTGCTATCTCAGAGACGGCAGAGCAATATTGTCAGGAACGAATGTTACCTCGAGTCTTGCGTGAGTTTGTTCATTGTAATCTTGGAGTGCAAGCTAAATGAGGGGGGAGAATAGAGGCATACCGAGACGAACATTATGATAGAAAAATACTTGAGGAAATGGGAGAATTGGGACTGTTAGGAGCTACGATTAATGGTTATGATTGTGCGGGCGTGTCGAACGTTGCTTCGGGACTTATTACAAAAGCGGTTGAGAGGGTCGACAGTGGATATCGGTCCGGAATGTCGGTCCAGTCTTCATTGGTAATGGGTGGTATCGATGAATTTGGCACACAAGAACAAAAGGAAAAATACTTGCCAAAATTGGCAAAAGGAAAATTGATAGGTTGTTTTGGTTTGACAGAACCAAATCATGGTAGTGATCCGGGGTCTATGGAAACAACTGCGAAACCACATCCAACGAAGAAAGGATATTATTCAATATCAGGATCTAAGACATGGATTACAAACTCTCCAATCGCAGATGTATTCTTGGTATGGGCCAAGTTACAAGAGACTGGCAAGATTAGAGGTTTTGTCATCGATCGAGCGGATTGTCCACCAGGAACTTTGGAAACACCTGCTCTGAAGGACAAGAATGGACTTCGAGCTTCCTTAACTGGCATGATCCAACTTGATGAATGTCCAGTACCCGAGGCAAATATGTTTCAAACAGTCGAAGGTCTTCGAGGTCCATTTACTTGTTTGAATAGTGCAAGATATGGTATTGCTTGGGGAATGACAGGTGCACTCGAAGATTGTATCGCCCGAGCTAGAACCTATGCTCTAGACAGAAAACAATTCAAAGGTAATCCACTTGCCAAGTATCAACTGGTCCAGAAAAAGCTAGCAGATGCCGTTTCGGATGCGGCTTTTGGTACACTCGCTTGTGTTCAAGTCGGTAGACTCAAGGATAAGGGGGAAGCAGCACCAGAGATGATTAGCATGATTAAAAGACAGAATTGTGATGCTGCACTTCGAAATGCCAGAACATTACAAGAGATCTTTGGTGGAAATGCAGCGAGTGATGAATATGGTATTGGAAGACATGTTTCAAATTTGTTTGTTACTCAAACTTATGAGGGACAAAGTGATATTCATTGTAAGTTTGCTTCGACCTTTGTTATGATCTATGGCGTGATTTTGAATTGTTGCTTACCAATACATTAGGCCTTATTCTTGGAAGAGCAATCACTGGTATTCAAGCATTTTGTTGATAGAATGAGAGAATGGGGAAATGAGAGAATGATCGAGTGGAAACTGGATGTATAATCGAATCAGCCATGTAGAAGTAGAGCACAATTCAGAATAGTCCATCAAGGTATCAATCCCAGGTCCTTTAATTGGAAGAAACAAGCTTTATTTGTGGAAAAGGGGTAAACAGGAAGAACGGAAAATATCCCACCAAAATGGCGGAGCATTCTTTTGTATTAAGGATCTTAGACAAAGGAGATGTCGATATTGTCTCGAACTTTGATGAAACTGATCTCGTATGTTTTGTTGAATATGAAATGCTTGTTGAGTGAATGTGTAATGAATGTATGGTATGAGATCTAGGGGAGAGGCTTTAGTACTAGGGATTTGAGATGTAGGTACTTGGTGGATATAAATAGGAGGTTCGATGACTTGGATTTCTTTGGAGGATTCGGATTGGTGGATTAAAGGGTTAAGGAAAGAGATTTATGACTTTTTATACTTGAGTAGGTATTTATAGATGATTATAGATAGTTATAATTGTAGTTGTAATTACTATCAGAATCCATATATATGTTTTTGTTTTAATTACTTAGAATTAGAAATGTTTAATAAGGAATTAGTAATCGTTAGATATTAGATTCTTTCTTCTGTTTTATACACATACCTATTAATTAATAGTGCATTTAGTAATAATAATTATTATAAAAACCCGTATAGGAATCTATATAGTATTATACTGGAAGCGCTTAAATTTATAATATAATTATAATAATTAGTTAAATAAATCGAATCAGATAAAACGGCTTCCTTTAATCGGTCTTGTATAAGAACAATACACCTGGCAGATACAAACATAGACACAGACAGACACAGACACGCATTTCATTAGACTAGGATTCAGATTCGGATTCATATTTGTAGCGATGACTTCTTCTTGAGCTTCTTCTCCTTTCTTCTTTTCTTCTTGTTCATAATACTTATCTTGCCTTACGTTTACAAGTAGAACTTCAAGTAGAGCTACAACTACAATTACAACTACAACTACAACTACAACTACAACTTCTTCACCTACTATTTAACTATTCAAAGAGAATACCTACCTGTCTACCTGTCTAGCTGCCTATCTGTCTAGCAGTAACCTTACCCTTCCCCCTTTTCAAGCATATACAAAGTTGATTGTAATTACTTCTAATAACCCTTTTGGTATGTATTTGTTTCTTTTATAAAGAGTTTCTATTCCTGCTCCTGTTTCTGTTCCTATACTTTAGTTACTCCTTTTCTATCTCTCTCTCTGCATTCATATTTATATATGTTTATATATACACACACCTCGGAAAGTATTCATATACATCCTATCATCTATATAACCTCATATATAATTATATATAATTTTACAAGATTTATATAATACCTCCCTCTTCTTTACTATTTCGTACCCACATTCTCTATCCTCTTCCGTCATCTTCGGTATAGCCGCTCGCGTGTTTTTAGTTGTCGCTAATAACACAATCGTATCTACCAGAAATCCTAGTCCACCTTACTCACAGTCCATCCAACTACTGCAACCTCGAGAAAATCATCAACCATACTCGACCAACCTTCCTTACCCACACACACACATCACCCACACACACATCAACCTCACTCTCCATACAAATAATAAATCCCTCAAGATGGCTTTGAAGAGAATCAATAAGGAACTCACAGACTTGGGCCGGTATGTCATTCTTTCCATCATCTATTGTCACCGCCACGAAGTCTGAAAGATCTTGGTGGGGCTACATCGTTGAGCGGGGTCTTGCGATTATCAAAAACTTCATGACAGCGATGATGTTTGCGTAGAATAATCTTGGGAATAGTATGCTGATTTGATTTTTGAATAGTGATCCTCCCTCATCATGCTCTGCGGGACCAATAGGAGATGATTTGGTATGTTGTTCGTCCATCGAAATTTGATGCCCATCAAGGCACAGAATACGTTTGAATGCGCTCAAGATGGACATCATGGCAAGCAAGGTTATATCAAAGGATACTAATATTATTTGTTTCATTTAGTTCCACTGGCAAGCTACTATCATGGGACCTGTAAGTTTGATCTTATCTTTCACTCTTTGATCCGATGGCTCTCAGACATCTAGCATTATACTCTTGATACCTTGCAGGTTTATCATAACGATTCTATCAACATGCTAACATCTCTTCCAGTCTGACTCACCATACACTGGAGGTGTCTTCTTCCTCGCCATTCATTTCCCTACCGACTACCCATTCAAGCCTCCCAAGGTTAGCTTCACAACTAGAATCTATCACCCAAACATCAACTCGAACGGAAGCATCTGTTTAGACATCTTGAGAGATCAATGGTCCCCAGCTTTGACTATCTCTAAAGGTAACTTATCACTCTGATTCTTTCGAAAGGTCCTAGCTAATCTTTCTTTTAGTTCTTTTGTCTATCTGCTCCATGCTTACTGACCCCAACCCTGATGACCCACTTGTACCAGAGATCGCACACGTTTACAAGACCGACCGATCTAGATATGAGGCCACTGCTAGAGAATGGACCAGAAAGTACGCCATTTAAATTACCTTCCTCAACCTTCAAATTACATATGACAAGGCATTACGGATCGGAATAATGGATGGGTTGATGAATTTCCTCTCTGTTCTCTCTATCTCTTTTATTCTATCCTATTGCGTAAAGGATTTGCTGGCGTCAATGAAACTCGATGAACAAACAAATTTTTGGTCTGGGTTTTACTTAGGTACTTTACTCTTTTTACACGACACACAATACATGGCAGGAATGTAAGCGCTCCGGCTGGGGGATATTTGCGATGGATTTGGGATGGTACATTGTGGAGGGAGGTTCAGGAGATTTGTGGAGGTTAGATGTCGGGAGAATGCAATGTGATGGGATGATGGATAAGGGGTTTGCGTGGGGAAATAGATGATCATGTTGCATTGCATGATGGATGGGTTCTCGTCATTACCTCCTTCTTTTCTTACTATCCTCCTATTCGTTGATATTCAGGTTCATAGCATTACTCGGAGCTTTTCTCACTTTGTGATTTGATCTTCCTTTTGATATTGGCGGTGATGTGATTTGATGAAGTGGATTGTGAGATGTGAAGAGTGGAGAGTGATTTGAGATGTGAAATATTGATAATGAGTTGAGGTGAAGTGAGGTAATGTCATGAGTGATATCAATGAGCGATATATAAAACCGATGACATTAATAGTCAATAGTCAATCATCATCCATCAATCCTCCCCCTCTATCCTCCACAGCGCAGTCGCTGTATCAGATTTGAATATTGGGGAATTGGGAGGTTGTGTATCTTTGTCTTTGTCTTCTTTGATTGGAGAAGTAGGGGGGTTGGTAGGTGGATTGAAGGGATTTTTGAGTTGGTGGTGGTGGTGGTGGTGGTTGCTGGATGGGTAGTTGGTAGGAGGGGGAGGGGGAGGGGTTGATGGGGACGGAGATGGGGATGCTTAGTGAAAGTTATGAATCTTGGGGTGGGTATTGGGGTGGAGGATGAGGGTGAGGGTGAGATGGGGTTAGGGTGATGGGGGGAGGGGGTGAGATGGGGGGATGAGATGGAGGGATTGTGATATTGATATATAGGGGTATAATGGGGTTGGGAGTTGGGAGTGGAGAAGAGGAGAGGGGAAGAAGAGGAGAGGGGAAGAAGAGGAGAGGGGAAGAAGAGGAGAGGGGAAGAAGAAGAGGAGAGGGGAAGAAGAGGAGAGGGGAAGAAGAGGAGAAGGTGGGAAGTGGGAGGAGGGGATGGATGGATGGATGGAGAGAATATGTTACTGTGTGGTTTTGTTGTTAAAGCTGGAGCTGGATTATTGTAATGGGGTTGGGGTTGTTCATTGAATGGGTGAGTAGGTAGGTATAAGGTACTGAGCAGATTTCATGGAAATTTGGATTCGGTGCGAGGATGGTTGGATGGATATTGAGTTGGTTTGCTTGGTGAGGTGTTGGGTATGTGTTGCTTGGTATAATTTACTTGGTTCAAGTTCCTTGATAAAACAATATCATAGTAGGTATGTATGCGCATCTCCTGGAGTAGAAGCTGTTATGTCATCTTACGATATAATACTATTGTCTGAAACTATTGGATTCAGATGTATGCTAAGATTATGTTGACTGTTGTTACGATAGGTAGGTGTTCGTGTAAGGAGTATATGAACTATATAATGTATATTATATGTATAAAGGATATAAAATAAAAAATCCTCAACCGATACATTATCCAAATTTTGAAGATCATACAAATTCTGTAGGAATATCAAAGTATCGCATGATATGTTTTACGGTGTATCGATATGTGACTTTTCATTTAGGTAGGTATTATGCCATGCATAGGTGTGAAGATTCATTATCCAATACCGTTAAATATCGTTGCTGTTACCATTATCGCCACCATTACCTTTAATGTCACCGTTGCTAACATTTTCAAATATCATATCCTCTAGGCGGGCGTACATAAGCTTTTGCTAGAAACCGAGCCAGTCTCAAATCAAGACCGGCATCTAATCATCAGACTATCCAAAGACTGAAATCCACGAACAGATTGACAAAGTTAAAAAAATTACCGGCATCAAGAGTACCTCATACCAATCTCTGCAATCTGAATAAGGCTTACCGCCGACTCAATCTATTCAGCATTAATAATCACAACGTCCCTTCACAGATCCATCCACGTGCATCAAATAAACGCCCTAAAGTTATTTTGGGTCAGGATCTTCCGCTTCATACATTGATTGGTTACGTTGTCATATTTTGCCATACTACTCTTGAAATGGCTTGGATGATTCGAGTTTCAGTTCTTGTTCTAATGCGTTTCGAACCGGGATCTCTCAAACCAAATACGGAGGTGTGAAGGATCGTATATGGGATCTCTCAAACTGAGCTGGTATGGCATATTGAAGTTGTGCGGTGAAATCCTGGTTGGTGTGATGATTTTGTTGTTGGTGGTGAGTATGAAGTTTGGTTGGCGCTTTGAGATCTTGGCTTCAAGGTGGGATTGGGTTAGATGACATTAGGTAAGGCTAGGTGAGGGGGTTATTTTATTTTGTAATGCTCTGTGCTGTTAATGATTCAACTGCCGTTGACGTTGACCTTGACATGTATGAGATGATTGATTCAACACTCATGAATCTCGAAACGGTGGATGGATTGATCAAGTTGAATAGTTATCAGTCTAATGGGTGCTTGAACATGATAGGGCTATTATGGGATGTATGGGATGTTGTGATATCTGTCGCACAAAACCACAAACCGTTGCTCGCGTTTATTATTCACATATACATACATACATACTAATTTAGTTCTCCATCTCGAACAAACAAACCACGGCCCCCCTCTCAATCCTTGCATCTTCAAACCTCCAACAATCCCCTTCCTCCCCATCATCTCTCTCTCACATCGGCTGATCCTTCTCTCGGCATCATGTTAGAACTTCCTTTCTCTCAAGTACAGCAAATTCTTACAAGACTAAACATGACATACCCTGATTAAGTATAGTTGGTGGTGATATGTTTCAAAGACCTTTCTCTGACCACCCATTGCAACGCAAAAGACGCTGGTTTTGGTTTCTCTGCTCTCGAACCCATGAGACCTCAATTGTTCTATACATTATGCTCAGACACTTAGATATGAATCTATTGTCAGGCCATCATATTATATTCCCCATGCATAAACGTGACATTCTCGAATCATTGTGACATTATCTTCCTCTTTCTCCTTGGCAGGAAGTTTCTCGTTTCTTACTCTCTATCTCTCTTTCTCCGTTTCTTTGAAGTTGTACCATCTCAACCTCAATCTCAATCTCTTATTTCCTTACGAATTTTTCTTCTCCTCCTCTGCTTGTCACACAATCCGTTCTACTAATTGCTGATTTTGGGACAGCCATCGGTGCAGGCATTGAGTACAGGTATGTTTGATTTTCCAGAGGATTTGATTTATATTCTGGACATCTTGCTGGATATTTGGATATGAAACTACTTCTTTTTCGAATCAATTGCCGATGGAATGAATTTTATCTAACCATACTTCTATATAGGCTTATATTGTTTTAACATTTATTCAATAATTTCATCTCTCTTTTCGACTACTTTCGTTGGGGAATTTCTGTCTATTCAGCAGGCCCTGAATCATATCATTCTTTAATATCAAAACGATACCCACGATAATTTGAAAGACGAAGAAAAACGGAAAAGAAATTCATAAAGACATTCAAAGAAACTATTCGAGGTCGAAATGTCTGAAAAGGCTTATGATAGAATGAGTACGGGATCTGTGAGGGTTTCTGAGAGATCAAGATGGCCACCATTGACAAGAATGTTGATGTCTGGTGAGATGACGGCGGAAATGCCCAGGGAATTGACGATGAGGGAAAAATTTGACAGATGGATGGTTAATGAAGGATATCGACGATTGTGTGTTATTATGAGAGTTATGGATAATTATGGATTGCTAACCTAACTTCAGTTTCGTCTTCGTCTTCGCTCTTATCCACGTAATGGTTTTTACATTCGGTTTTTTGAACTACCAACTCAAGGATAGTTTTGGTATCGCAAGAAGTACATTCTCCGTCACTTATGCGATTGCTAGATCCGCTGCTTTGACATTACATTTCGATGTTGCTATGATTTTGTTCCCAGTTTGTCGTACACTGATCTCTTTGGCACGTCAAACTCCTCTTAACGGCATTGTACAATTTGATAAGAACATTACTTTTCATATGACGACAGCTTGGTCCATTGTGTTCTTCTCTTGGGTTCATACTATTGCTCATTGGAACAACTTCGCTCAAATCTCAGCAAAGAACAATCTCGGAATTGGTGGCTTCCTCCTTGCAAACTTTGTTAGTGGTCCAGGATGGACTGGCTACGTTATGCTTGTTGCTCTTATGGCAATGGCCATTACTTCATACGAGAAGTATCGTCGAGCAAACTTCGAACGTTTCTGGTATACTCATCACTTTTTCGTCATCTTTTTCGTCTTCTGGTCTGTTCACGGAGCTTTCTGTATGATTCAACCAGATACCGCACCTTATTGTGTTAGTGTGGGTACATCTGCTATTGGTGTTTTCTGGCAGTACTGGATGTATGGTGGATATATTTACCTTGCCGAACGTATCGCACGTGAAATCCGCGGAAAGCATAAGACTTATGTCTCAAAAGTTGTTCAACATCCTTCCAACGTTTGCGAAATCCAGATCAAGAAAGAGAATACAAAGACGAGAGCGGGTCAATATATCTTCTTCTGTTGTCCCGAGGTCTCGGTTTATCAATATCATCCTTTTACTCTCACATCAGCTCCTGAGGAAGATTATATTTCCATTCATATCAGAATGGTAGGAGATTTCACTCGAGCCGTCGGAAAAGCACTTGGATGTGAATTTGATAAGCCAAAGGATGGAAAGGGAGGATCTCAAGTTGTTGGTGTTAATCAAGGTGGACCTGGATCTGATGGAGTTGATCCTGCTATTCGTCGTATCTTACCTCGTGTCTACGTCGATGGACCTTTCGGTTCCGCTTCTGAAGATGTCTTCAAATTCGAAGTTGCCATGCTCTGTGGTGCCGGTATTGGTGTTACTCCTTTCGCATCTATTCTCAAATCCATCTGGTACCGCATGAATTACCCTCAAAAGAAAACTCGTCTCGGCAAAGTCTATTTCTTCTGGATCTGTCGTGATTTCGGTTCCTTCGAATGGTTCCGTTCTCTCTTACTCGCAATCGAAGCTCAAGATATGGACAACCGGATTGAAATTCATACCTACCTAACGGCGAAGATCAAGGTAGATGATGCGACGAATATCATGATTAATGATGCAAATGCGGATCGTGATGCGATCACAGGATTGAGAGCTCCAACGAACTTTGGAAGGCCCAATTGGGATATGATCTTTAAGAGTGTGAGGAAGATTCATAGTCCCAGTGAGGCCGGTGTTTTCTTCTGTGGGCCCAAGGTGTTGGGTAGTCAACTGCATATCAAGTGTAATATGTATAGTGAGCCTGGTTAGTACTCCCATTCTCGTTCCTCTTTCATCCTTCTCGTGCTTAGAGAGTTTACTAATACTGCAACAGGCTTCAACTTCTGCTGGGGCAAAGAAAATTTCTAATCGTTACTCTACGATAACCATAAAATTTACGTGGGGTGTATCATTCATTGCAATGGCATTTGCATACGATTTGAGCAGCTTGGTTTCTTTCCCAGGCGATATGTCTATCTATACATGTACGATACGTGATATGTACCTCTCTTTTTTCTCCCTTCATTCCAGAAATACCCTCTTTCTATGGCGGTGGCGGTATATTATTTCCTTTCAAGACTTTTAAGGGGTTTTTGCTGTGTGCTGTGCTGTGATGTGCTGCAAAATTTGGGGTGTTTGATGGCATGTCTTAGATTGATGGCTGCTATGTATGCTTTATGATGTAAATGGATGTTTGAATGGATGGATGGTGGATGGACGGTCGAAGGAGTAGATACTAGTACGCAGCGTGCAATCAAAATTTCTGTTATATGCTATGCTATGCTATGCTATGCTATGCTATGGTATATAGGATGGGGATGAGAATTGGTGTGCATGTGCATGTGTAGTTTTAGATGTGTATACTTATTTATAAGGCTGTTATGTTTGGATTGCTTGTGTATATGTGTGATGTATGTGATGTATCAATTTATTTAAAACATTGGTTTATATAAGGTTATGATTATCCCTTTTGCTCTTTTGGCTGGTAATCTTCAAATGTTCGATTGCTATGGTTGGTGTTATGAGGAGGTTTGTGGAATGGGGGGTTTGTAGGGGAACTTGGATCTATCTATCTTGCGTGTGAGGGCTCTGGAGAGATTTGGAGAGTGCGTATTTGATTGGAGAGAATCAAGAGATGAACA
The DNA here is from genome assembly GCA_009299455.1 of Monilinia laxa. NCBI lineage: Eukaryota > Fungi > Ascomycota > Leotiomycetes > Helotiales > Sclerotiniaceae > Monilinia > Monilinia laxa. Next base: position 1,688,080 of record VIGI01000012.1, read on the forward strand.
GAAAAAAAAGATAGAAATTACGATTGAGTGGTTAGGTAGTTAGGTATATATCTATCCATTTATCGATTCGTGCATCTATGATCACAAACCTCTTACACCAAGTATTCCTCCCCGCACTGTATATAACTTCCTCACATCCATATGGAAAGGGGCAGACTAAGCCGGAAATACATACCTATCTAATAGGGACTATTAGTAGGGATAGATGGATTACAGTGCGCGCCTCGCGTTACGAAGGCCAAGTACGGGTTATGACTTATAAGATGGTTTTGAGTTTGTGTATGCGAGGGTAAGATTGGTAGTTGGAGAATCGGAGTGCCAAGGTTGAAATAAGAGTTTGGTTGCGGTTTGGTGGTGGCTTGTAGTGGCTTGTTGGTGAGTGGTGGTTGGAGCGTAGGAAGTGCGAGATTGGAGATTGGAGATTAGGCTTGGTGATGGTGGTGGTGGTTTGAAGGTTGGTTTGTGTGTTGGTGTTGGCTTGGTGTTGTGATATTGGCTTGGGGACTGGATGGTGGTTGGGGAGTGGAAGGTGGTTTGAGGCGTTGGAGGACAAGGCGACTAGCCTTGGGAACGGTAATTTGCTACGAAGGATGCGATACGCAACGGGCAATACGCAATTACAACTTTACGATACTTGCAGATTTCGACAATGTGGTGGAGTGTTGATGATGTAGATGTTTAAGGTGGTCAGACTAGATGCCCCTTGGAGCCCCTAGGTGTTCCATCGAGGTAGTACAAGGAAAGGCACGATGTGTTGATTGGAAGACCATTGATTCGGCCGCGCGGGTGGTTAGTACATTAGCTCATTATCGGGATAAGTAGTCCGCAGCTTACAGATGATCATGATCAAACCCATCCATCCCTCCGAAAATCCCCTAATCCAGTAATCCATCTGCATCATCTCATTGGCTATGGGTAGGCTAATTCATTAATTAGGAAGGGAAGGGGTGATGTTTGAATACTGTTCATTAATACTGTATGATGATTTGAAGGGAGCCGAAAGGATTCAGAAGGTTATGAAGGTCTTTGTGGAGAATGATGTTTTTTTTTTTTCGTCTTAATCCTTGTCTTAATTTATTCATCCAGGCCAGGCAAGGTTACTCTTCACAATACTACAGTGCAATACAAACTTCCCATCCCACACGGCCCGGAGTATATCCAAAGACGATCCTTTGCGCCGGCTTCGAGACTTTCACTTCCACTTTTGTTTTTATGAAGATGATGATGGGATGGATGATGCAAGTAGGTACAGTACGGAATAGCTAGGTAGGTAGCTAGGTCTACTCGAAGAAGGTATCCAAGGTAAGTGTTCATCCCATAATCATCATTAGCCATTAGCCATTAGCCATTAGCCATTAGCCCCTTTATCATTTTACGCTTAACACATCTGACATGGAAACAACGTAGCAACATACCAATCATCATTATTATCATTATTGTATACTTCATCTTACAGCATAATATTCTGCATACATATAACACAGCATTTCCCTCATCCGCCCTTCTTTTCCCTTGAAGAAGCAAGAAGATCATTCTGATTGGTGATTGGTTAAACTTGGCAAGTGGCAAGACAAGCCATGGCAGAGCGTGGCAGATTGTGGCAAGTGCACATCAAATTTGGATTTTGAATTGCTGCCAATGCACTATGTGGATAGGACACGAGAGACTATCTATCGTACTCCGCGGGCCTAGGTATGAATAGTTCTAGTACCGATATTATTAAGTGAATGGATATACCGGTACATCCATATGTAGATGAGTGCATTTCCTCTTTTGTTTCGTTTTAATCTTATTTTGTTTGCTTTGGTTTATGATCATTCATTCATTCATTCATTCATTCATTCATTCGTCTGATCTTAATCCTTCTCCTCTTGTTGTCGTTCGCTCATTTTGGTTGAATATACCATCATCTATACCGTTGCTATCGTATGAATCGTTTTGTTTTTTTAAAGAGATTCTTTTTATGACTGGCAGCTATTAGTGTGAATTGAAAATTTTATTCATTTTTATTATTACTATCATTACTGCTATTGCTATTATTATTGTTATTATCTTGACTTATGAATGTACATCAGTGGACCTTAGTGTTACTATCATCATCTCTCCGAAGAGACCGGTCTTTTTGGGAATAGGAACAAACTACCTTTCGAATATTCTTGTACAGCACATACGAAGCATACAACTCTTTATCAAATATATCAGTTTGGAAATTTGACTAGGGACAAAGGCAAAGGCAAAGGCAAAGACACAGGCAAAGAGACAGACAAAGAGGGGAAATATATCTCCTCATCCATTCGTTTATTAATTCAACAACCTATTACTACCAACCTTTCTTCCAACACCTCGACTTCTTTGACTAAAACTTTACTTTGTGAAAAGGTTCAAAAATATATCATTTCAACCATTTATATCGCGGGCCTCAGGATATACAAAGCTATTGTATGAAAAAGGGATTTCTTTGACTCAAATCGGGAAAAAGCACAGTATTAAATCATTGATATCCTCCAACCAGGGCCTGGAACGTTTTCGAATTTGTTATATTATTTTGGATACTATTTAGGGTATATTCATTTCGCAGCAACCAATACTTTGTTCAGGAGATTACACGAGATTACACGAGATTACTTTTGAGAGGCCGAGGTCTTTTGCATTGGGGTTATTTTGAGGGTATCGTTACTTCTACACACTTGGGAAGAGGAGAAGAGAAGGGAAGGGGAAGGAGGAACGCCAGTTCGATTCTCTACATACAGAGACAAAAACATACATATCTTGACACAGTCCAACTACATACCTCAGTGCGAGTCTGAATCCCCACCACGCACACACACACAGTCAGTACAATAAACACAGTACACCATGTACATACATCTTCGTCACACTCTGGGCTCTCTGGGAACTCAAACCACAACCTTCACCCGCCGTGCTGAATCCGCTCCCACCTCCATCGGAAACCAAGGATTCTGGCAAGTGCAATTTAATTTCTGGGGTACAATTCTCGCCTTTCTCGCCGCGTTAGGTATCATCACTGGACTACTCACCTGGTGCTTAGTCTGCAGAGGAAAGAGGATACAAAAGAGACTCGCCCGAGCAAAAGAGAAAGAACGAGAGGAGATGTCCAGGAACGTCGAGAGAGCCGTTGGCAATGACTGGGTTCACAGCGCTAGCAATGACGCACCCCCGCGCATTCCACCCAGTAATTTTGGCGCGGCCAGAGATTCTTACGTGAGGAAAAGTATTATTAGTCATCCGTCGCCCTACATGTCGCGCGCGGATGAAGATCAGAAAGATGACTTTGAGAGGGACCAGTATGGGTATAATGCTAATTGGGGCATGGATAAGGAGATGGGGATTGAGATGGGCACGGGGCTGCACACGCCAGTTCCGAGTTACCACTCGAGGGACGATGAGAAGGAGGAGATTGTGAGCGAGTTGAGTGGTGATATTCCGATACGTGGCGATGTACCGATATGCGGTGATATTCCGATACGTGGAAGTGTATATTCGAAATCGGATGCCGTGGACGATGGAGCGAAGGATGGACAGAAGGAAGCTTGGCACAGGATTGAAGCTAATGGCACGGCGTATATGGGGAGGGAACGAGGTCATTCGGCGTATATGGAGGAGAAAGATATCAGGTCCGTTTAAGCTGTGTCAGTCCATTGGGAATTTTTGCATCTAGCTTGTAGCATGTATATCAGGCAAGTGGGTAAAATGGACAGGGTAATCGGGAACAGAATTCAAAATTGAAAACAAAATATAAATATCAATACACATCAGTCAAAGATATTACCTATGATTCATACCTGCTTATCCTTGCTATTTCCACGTTACCTCGCTGGATAGTAAAAGTCACGTGCGATGAGTCAATTTCGCTATCCCATATTGTGCGTTCCACGAGACGCGGAATTCGTGTGTCGATATGTGGGTTTCTTGAATTTTGATATATCTGGACTTCATAACCTTATATATGTCGAGCATGGTGTTTGCCAGTGGGTGTGTGGGCGGGGCGGAGCGGATTCCGGCTCGGACTTGAACTAGTACTTGATTTTGGGGAGCGGATGCGGATGCGGATGGAGTGGGAGCTGGGCTATACTAAGGCTGCATATACCAGTAGTGTTGGTAAATAAGCGGTCGCTCAGTAGTTTTGTGTCTATGTATCTTTATATGATGATATCATGCACATGATCAATGGTGTAAATAGTAAGAATGTGAAAGTGTGAGTCTGAGTGTGTGAATGCGTAAATATGACCTCATACTTCATCTGGTAGTTCTAAGCTTACACTAGGACTAGAAATAGCTTTTTGGGAGGTGTGTAGGCCTATGCTCCTGGTCAGTTTTTGCTATTAGCTTCTACCCCACACTCAGAGGACTTGTGAGAAGATGAAAGTATAGTATCAGCTTTATCCATCCCGCACAAGAGAAAGTTCTTTCTTGCCCCTTTGTTCGGCTTGCAGAGCGAGTGTGGGTTCTTTCTTTGTTGTTGGCGGCGACATTTGCTTTGTTGAAGAGTTGGGATAATGGGTTGTTTTTTTGTTGTATTGTCTGGTCAAAGGAATATTTAGGAGGTTTCTTGTCTCTTTTTTATTTTTATATCTTCTTTCTTTCTTCCTGTTATTAGCATAGAGCTACTTATTGTACTCCTTTCATCCTATTGTCTTTTTTCCTCGTCAATTTTTCTTTTGTTAGACGCATTATGAACTAGGTATATATACTATACCCCTCAACTCTCGCAGCAGAGTCTTCATTCTTGATTTCTTGCTTTAGCTTAAGGCTAAATCATATTGCATCATATTACATTATATTACACTCTATTCTATCATACAAGAGAAATCAAATCAAAGAAACGATATAGAAAGTTAATCAAATACATATACACAAATAACCAACCCCAAGAACCCATCCAAATGCCTCAACCGCACCTCAACATGACGCCGGTAACCAGTTACCCATCTCCAAGTTTTCCGCTTCATATTCCAGGTGCCAGCCCCAATATGACACCGTTAAGTCAACACGTAATCTTAAAAACATATCTAAACACATCAAACATACAGCTCGACCCCACGCCAGCACCCAAAGAACTCTGCCTCACCGCAGAAACCACATCCATAGAATCTATGACATCAGAGTACCCATCCACTCGACCAGCAACTAGCTCACCAGTTCCTACACCCCTGCGGACTATTACTGAGGCGCAACTTACGAGTATCCAAGGCTTGCCCATGATTTCCTCGTTTGTTTATTTAGCGCCGATTAGTGCCCCGCCCCTTTCTATATCTCAACAAATATCCGCCTGTTCGATCGGTCTTCTGTCTAATGTTCTCACGGGTATAGCGGTGTCTACGCTCTCGAAGTGCGTATCGCAGATGATGCTGGAGGCGGTTAGCAGGACAAATAGTGTGGCGATGCCTGTGGTGAGGGAGATGCTGTTTGAGCATCCTTCTGGGATTGTGTTCTCGGTTTTTTTTGTTGTTTCTTTTCCGTTGTTTTTTTATAGGGGGTTGAGAAAGTTGAAGGAGAGAAAAAGGTTGGCGAGGGAAAGGGAGGTGAAGGAGAGGATGAGAGGGGGGGATTGAGATGGCGGCGAGAATCAGGAAGAGTAGAAGCAGGAGTACAAGTAGAAGTAGGAGTCAGATTAGAAGTCTGGGAGAATGATAAATGGTTAAAACAGAAGATGAGATGTGGAGAACCTACCCCTGGATATAGGATATCGCGCGATCTTAGCCGCGTGGGAGTGTGAGAAGAGCTATAGACTACGGGAAATAAGATCAATATATCGGAGTATCAAGGGGATGGCATAAACTGTACAAAGATAAAGGTAAGTGCACAGTCAGAGGAGGGCATCTCATCCAAATCCAAGGTAAGATAAGGTATAGTACTATAAGCCAAGATATCTGGATAATAACGCAGAAGCAAGGAAGAGGTTGAACACAGGAGTAAGTATCCTTAAATGAGATCAAACAAAGGTCTAAGATATAATATATTAATAATATAAATTACGAATATCATCTTCCGGACCCTAAGATATAACACAATGGGAAATCATCAAGGTCAAAATGATACTTATTTGAGAGGAAATAAAGTGTGATTATTCATTTGTGATAATAATTACACAGTACCTCGATATGCTGCGAAATTTCTTTACTAGAATTTTTGCGAAGAGGAGATTTGATGAAAGTAAGTTTTGGGATTAGACCTTCTATGTACAATATAGAGTATCCTATTAAGGAGCGAGATGATATATCTCGCGACTCTGAGTCTTAGTCTTTTGAAGTTGATTCTGAATTCGAGTCCTCATTTCGACTCGGAGAGTGGACTACCATTTTCAGGTCATGTGTAAGCGGATGGGGAAACTCGTAGGAAAATTGAAATCGGCAGTGTAGGATTTTGTGTCAGATGGAAATCGTCAGTCAATATAGACATGGCCATGGTCGTAATTATCAATGGCGCAGGTCGTTGTGAAAAGGTACAACGACTTAATTACTCACTTACACTTGTAAGTATCGGGAGAGTTTTGTAAATACATTGCTTTGTTGAAGCTTTCAACATCTCTGGCGTTAATTCCTCTCGTAAAATTGAGTCTCTTATCATATACATAGTGTCATTTAGTAAATACTTCCAATTTTCCGTAGAATCGTGGCTCGCCCCCCCCCCCCCCTGCCCCCCCCCCCCCCTTGAACGCACATGCTAGATGACGGTAATCAAATACCACTTATTCCACCCCTTATCCCTTTGACCCTAACCATATTTTCCCTAAGCATGATCTCTGAGCCCATGGTGTCTAAGTTGTTAAGTTTGTGATCGGGGAGGGACAAGCTGTTGTTGTAGTATAGTAAAAAAGAGACAAGTCTCACACATGCTGGTTCCTACTTGTGACATCAGCTTGGCGGTGTATCTATTAGTTTTGTATTCTATAGGTTCCTTGTTACATTTAGACCATTAGGAGATATATATATTGGTTTTTATGTTAAGTTAATGGTCGCAATAAATATCATAATGAAAACCTGCGTGGTCTATTTGGTCTAATGATTGCTGTTCGGCTCGATGAATCATGAATGGTGTCTTTCTTTGTTAGTAGAGCGGCAGTCTTTATGATTTGTGTGATATACCCCAAGCCATTAAAAAGGAGGCGTAGAGGTAGGATCAAGGTGATGATCAAGACCTCTTAATTTGAAGTTTCCTTGATCTGAAAATATAGAACTTGGTGAGTGTTCTATCGCTGTGTGCAAAACAATACATGGCCATCACTATGTAATCTTGATGGTATGGACTGACCGAAAATCCCCATTTTGACAGCCAGTAACAATAATCTAGTATCTTTCTTCCTTCTGGGCCTCCCTTTATTGAGGTTATGGTAGCTGTGAGATCTGAAGGAAGTTGGCTGTTCAAATTACCACCAGATCTAAACGTAGAAGAGAATCGCCAGCTGTGACCGAGTACAGTAGTTGAGTTCTTTCCTCGATGTATCTCAGAGATGTAAGGTCTTCCTCATCTCTTGGGTGAAGACTCAGATTTCATACGTATCAATTAGCCCTCAAGATATCCATTGGTGTCGGATCTATATGTGCGTGTTCGAGAAGGCAGTGTTTGTGGTATTGCTGAACGGCTTGCTGTTTAAGCAATTGCACCGACAATAATTTCTGAGTTTCCAGCATATTAGCTTATATACTAAGCCTCCATGATTACAGGCAGACCATTTGTACAAGATGTTGCAATTGAGGTTAATCGGTGTTGAGTAACTGTGCTTACAGATAGAAGTTCCAGCCACAATCACCCCACCCTGTGGCTGAGCCATTTGATTCTATTCCGAGCAAATTGTTGATTTCAGACTACGTTTTATCTGCAACATCATTGCCATCATGCTCGAATTTAACGACCTCGACTGTATGATATCCCAAGAGAACTGACGACAATCGCAGTATCTCTGAGAATCAGGCCCAAATTTCATTCCACCACCGGCAAACTGCGATGCTCTATTTCTTCGATCCCGACGATCACACAAGCGCATAGTTTTAATGAGGCTTTTCCGTTGAAGTACTGGATTTACTGGTTGAAACCAATGTCGTTGAATGTAAAGCTTTGCTGGGGCCAATAGGTATTGGTGATCTTTCTGGCGGAGATAGAGGAAGGAAGAGAATACGCCCTAAGAGGACTATTGTATATACCTTTTTTGAATTGACAGACATAGAGTCGACATTGTTCTTTATCCGGCGAGTTTCACCCAATGTAACACGCCAGTTGCACCAACTCACTCACTGGGAATGAACGTCTCAAGAGTATGGATATCCTACCCTAACCAGATCAAATTCTTTCTGGGCCATGTTCAAACTCATCCTTCCTTAATGTGTTCAGTAAGGTCATTTGGTATTTCGCTTCTAGATATATCATTCCACTCCAATTACACTCTATATAACTGATCCACCCAAGGCTCTTAGTCCCAATATCGACCCTCTTATAATTTGGGCTGTTTATCTACTTCTGAAGTTATAGACGCTATATATACATCGACCCCATTCTATACAGAAGATGGCATCAACTTCGCGGTGTGTGATGATTTCTATTTCATTGAACTGCCGAGTGTGGTCTGGTTGTAGTTGAACCAGGGATCTATGCGACGGCAAGGCGGGGAATGACCGGGGATGAGCTCAGGGTTCTTGATAAGGCGATTCTTGCTAGTGTGAACTTGCTGATATGGTCGTGGTCTTTTTCATTCACGCTGAAGTCTTCAAAAGCTAGCCCGTCGATTTTTTGGTGATGGTGGCATTTGTCCTCCTCAATCTATTGGCCTTGATTTGTGGCGTAGTCAGGTTCTAGTAGATGTCTGCATAAGATTATCTTGCTCTTGAGTTCTTCGACTCTGGAACGATCCAATCAACAACACTCATGCCCAGCTAACACGAAGCTCTCCGTGTTATTATCTCGAGACCAACTTGGCTTGTCGAATGCCGAGACATTAAGAGCACGTCAACGGTGTGCTTGAACGCGTTATAAGTGTGTTAATGGATGGGAACCCTTTCTGATGCTGCATGAGGAGGGGAGATAAGATTGTGTATAGATGGGGAGCACGTCATCTCCCCACTTTCTTGAGGGATTACATTAGCCTACCTATCTGACAACCACGTTTGTTCTTCTCCGATTAGATCTTCCAGCATGACCACCGAATCCCGTCCCGCAAGATCTATATGCTAGGTTATCAGATCCACTATCTTGTATGTACTTGGATGCAAAAGAGAGAAATTGAAATTTTTTGGACTGCCGACGACATGGGAGAACTGGCTGGCCAAGATGTTGTGAATTTATTGACATGGTAGTACACCTCAATTTGAGTCTTCTTGCACATCATGTTCTATTCTACCGTCACATCAATGAGTTCTTGGATGATGCAATGGTATATTTAAGCGGACTCAGAGTCCAATTCCGTCTCATCTTATCAAAATACTCATACATTACCCATCGGGCTCACTCTTGGCCCATGAGGCCGGTACCATGAAATAATACTAAATGAATGGAGGATTCTACAATTGCAAGTTCGCGCTCTCTTATTAAACTTACTCTATCACACAGCCATACTTGTGGCACCTCACTTGTGATCTTTTTTGTTTGAAAATTGCCGGGTAATTTCCATTCAGTTCGACCACTACCATGGTTGTCGGGACTCACCGAAGATGGTGGCAGATTCAATGGTATGCCTCTACCGATACGTCGGTTGAGCGAAAGCTCATACAAAAGTTGGATCTTTTGATTGTTCCATACGCCGTACTAAGTTATTGGGTCAAGTAAAGAACCTTGGAGTATGATAGTTTCCATATTAAGCTAACAGTGATATAGATACATCGATCAGTCGAACCTTAGTGAGCCTCAATTTTGTCGTATTATTGAGATGGTCGATATCTAACATCAGCAGACAATGCATACGTCACGGGCCTAAAGGATGACCTTGGTTTCAAGGGAAACGAACTCGTTGAGCTCCAGACCTTCTATACCGTGGGTGCCGTGACGGGACAGATCCCGATCATGTTTCTCCTAACATATCTCCCAATGCACTGGTTGATACCATTTCTCGATATAGCATGGGGTATCTTCACTTTACTACAGTATCGCGCTACAGGATTTGCTGAGCTTGCTGCTTATCGTTTCCTTGTTGGTTGGTTCGAGGTAAGTCATGGCAATGAAGGATACACAACTTTGGTGGAAATGAACTGACCATCTTCAGGCTGCTTTCTTCCCAGCCATGCACTATCTATTTGGTTTGTCAAGATCATACGTGAATTCAGAAATCAAAACAATTAACATTGTGAAGGATCATGGTACCGAGGTGACGAGATTGCTCGCCGAGGAGGCATTTTTTACGTTGGTCTATCCTTAGGTACACTCACCTCAGGTTTGATCCAAGCAGGCGCATCAGCTCGACTCGACGGCGTAAACGGTCTTGCAGGATGGCGATGGATGTATATCATCTGCGCATCGATTACAATCCCGATCGGTATCGGTACTTGGTTACTTTGTGATCCCGGGAACGCCAGATCAACCAAATCGTCTAGTATTGAAACCTGATGATATCGAGCTGAGCACTGATAGACTGACACGCGCGGGTCATGTCTCTCATGGTAAGCTCAAGCTTTCTGCCTTGAAGAAAGTATTCTTATCCCCACACTTTTGGGGTATCGTTCTTGTTGATGTCTTCTTTTGGAACGCTTGTCTTCAAAACTCATCTGGAAGTTTCCTACTCTGGATCAAGAGTTTGAACCGGTATTCTGCGGCTAAAGTCAACGAGCTGGGCACAATTGCACCGGCTTTGGGTATCTTCTACACCCTGTTCGTTTGCTTTTCCTCAGATCTCGTCCTCGGCCCCGCCTGGGCTATTACAATGTCTCACACATGGAACATCATTGGTCTAGTCATCCTGGTAATCTGGAACGTTCCGGAGTCAGCAAAATGGTTCGCATTTTCGACTACATATTCTGCGCCAGCGATGTCGAGCGTTCTTCACGGCTGGGTAAATACTCAGTTACGATCTTCGATCTTCGCCAGCCGAAAGATCGTTCACGCTAGTTCTTATCACCGTCATCTTATCACCGTCATCTCCAATCTACTACAGCATGGACTCCGCTTCTAGTGTATCCCACAGTTGAAGCACCGCGATATCCTAAGGGGTTTGCTTTCACACTTGGCTCCGCCATTTTGCTTATTATCTCAACACATCTCTTGCAACTTTACTTGAAAAGAAAAGAGTAAGTTCCGCTCCAGCCTTGGTAATGAAAAGCTTGCTGATGATTTTTCACTTAGACCTAAAAGAGAGAACTCGACTGGACTTTCTGACCCTGAAGACGCCCATAATTCAGCTGACGATAGCAAAAGCCCGTCAATAAAGGTCAACAGCAAGGATGTTGAAAGCAGTTAGTAGGTAGTAGTATATGTAACTGCAAAGTTGATTGCAAATATGCGTAAAGGTCGGAAAGGGGGGATACCACATCATGATGAAGGCACAGTTTGAGGGATTCTCATTTGAATCCTGCTAACGACCAAATTCATGGAGAATACAATCAGCAGTGACAAGGAACTGACCTGTCATGCGTAATGAGTAGACGAATTCTAAAACCAATTAAACTATGATTATTCCATCATTGTCCGTAAGTGAGAACTGCTATGCAGAGTATTCTGATGTCTTCCAAATCATCATCATGGCATATGTATTAGGATAAATTGACGCAATATCAAAATACCACTTGATAGATTGAGGTGGGAAGAACGTGCATGAATATGCACATAAGCCTTCCACCCGCTGCGGAAAAGCGGATCCACAGTCCCTAAACCTCAAAGGTGCATAATCATTCAGATATCAAATCCATGTCGACATCTGCAACCGTTTCAACGCCCACCTAGATAATAGCCGACACAGTCTTTAAACGTAATTCTTATCACTTGGTTTGTGGGGAAGATGGTATCATCTGCACCTACAATTACGCGAATGTCTGGCTATTCCTTTGGGGCATTTGTATTGGACTCCCAGTACAAACTGCAGATAATGACCGGGGATAATCTCACGACGTGACGCTCCGTGCTCAGTTCCTTGCATCACGTATCGCACCAAGTTGAGCATGAGAGTCTCTGGTCAAGCCATATAATGCCTGTGGTATACCATGATCGGAGAGAGGAGATTCGAGACAAACGAGACTTATCATCGCTTGCGAAAGAACAAAACCATTAAATATGACTTCCGAATCAACCCATGATACCGCCCTGGGCGAGAACGATATCAAGCCGGAAGTCAAGAAGCAGATCCTGCTCAATGCTTTTGATATGTCCACCGTTGGACACTTATCCCCTGGTCAATGGAAGGTAAATAGTCTGTAGGAGCCGAATGGAATCGAAGTGTGCTGATCGATGTTTCTGTAGAATCCCGTAGATAAGTCTGCAACTAAGAGAGATCTAAACTATTGGATCGAACTTGCGAAGCTATTGGAGAGGGGTGGCATCAATGCCCTCTTTCTGGCTGATACCTACGGTGGATACGATACCTATGAAGGAAGCCTAGACAACTGCATCAGACGCGCAGCTCAATGGCCCGTGACTGATCCCACAATCGTAGGTCGAATATTACCATCCTCAAGTTTCAACAGTCGTTGATATGTTTCTAGCCTATTAGTGCCATGGCCGCCGTAACAAAGAACCTAGTATTTGCCATTACGGCGTCGACGTCCTTTGAGCCTCCGTTCCTCCTTGCAAAGCGCTTTTCGACTCTCGATCACTTCACGAGAGGCCGCATTGGCTGGAACATTGTTACGTCCTGGAAGAAAGCCGCGTTCAAGGCGATTGGTCTCGAAAGTCCTATTGCGCATGACGAGCGCTATGAGCAGGCGGATGAATATCTCAGAGTTCTCTACAAGTCAGTATTTCTTGGCGTTATATAAATAATGCCGGACTTGTATTGAGGGCATGACGCTAATTTTAATCTCAAGGCTATGGGAAGGCTCGTGGGCCGACGATGCGATATCACCTGACCCTGAAAATGACAGCTATGCGGATCCCGACAAGATTCGAACAATCCACCACCACGGCAAATTTTTTGATCTCGACACACGACACATTGTCGATCCCTCGCCTCAGAGGACCCCCTTTCTCTTCCAGGCAGGGACATCAGCAGCAGGTTCCGAGTTCGCCGCAACACACGCCGAAGGAATCTTCGTGTCATCCCATTCTCCCAAACTGCTAAGACCCAAGGTGAAGGTGATCAGAGATCGTGCTGCGGCTCTTGGTCGTGATCCCCAATCTGTCAAGTTCTTTGCAACTTTTACCCCTATTATCGGACGCACGGATGAGGAAGCTCAGGCAAAGCATGAAGAGCTCAAGAAGTACGCTTCTGTTATTGGGGGTCTTGTTCTCGTTAGTGGCTGGACAGGTATCGACCTATCTAAGATTCCTATAGATCAGGAAGTTACCAAGGCGGATTCTTTGGAAGCGCATAAGGTTCGTAGTAATTTGGATGCATTTACGACCACGAGTGAATATGTTCCTAAGTGGACACCTCGTGTCATTTCCGAAAAAGCGGCGATAGGGGGTCTGGGACCCGTGTCTGTGGGTAGTCCGGAGAAGATTGCTGATGAGATGGAATACTGGATTAAAGAGGGCGACTTGGATGGATTTAACCTTGGATATGTGACCACTCCGGGTAGTTTTGAGGATGTGGTCGACTTATTGATCCCTGAGCTGCGGCGTCGTGGTCTCTATCCAGAAGCTCCAGCTCCGGATGTCCAATTGACGGCCAGAGAAAAGGTCTATGGTCAGGGACAGAAGGGTTTGAGGAGTGATCATACTGGATCTACGTATAAGTATGATGTCTATAAAGAGGAGAATTCCAGATCCGAGGAAAATACCGCTCAATCTGAAGTTGATGGCACCAACAAACCTTAGTATTCTTAAGATAATAACCAAATACCACATCGTACTTACAATGATTCAAAATAGATAAATGGGAGATTCCTCATTGCAATTGATATATCAAACGCTCGACGTTTAAAAAAGACAGTCGGTCAATCCTCGGCTCACTAGTTCTATTCTCTCTCATCTTTTTCTAACACTACTACTTATTATTAGCATATATGGGTATCCAACCGGAAACATCACCACAGTGAAACTGTATTTACCATTTGGGTTTCAACAAATAACAACAACAATGCCATTTTCCTGTATAGAAAAACTATTCACTCCATACTACCATTGCGCCCCGTCTCAAAAACCCAGACTCAAAAAAATCAAAAGATGTTCTACAGAGTCAACAATTAAAGTCCTTATTTTTCAGTTATTAATATCGTATGATCCCGACAAAATGAAACAAGCACGATTTGTCGAAACAACCTTCTTAGAACCCTTCGCCGAAGTAGCAATATCACTCAACCGAGCATATGATCTCTTTCCTCAGCCCAATGTCATACTTCTCCCAAGAAGCTCTCTCTCTCTATACCGCCACATTGTAGATATCTCGATTATGCAGTGCATGCATAGGAATTAGAAATACCATCTAGCCACAAGTCCTTAACGTTGAAACTGCGAGTCGAACAGGAGTGAATGCAAGAATATGACAGTAGAGAAGAAGTCGTGGTAGTGAATGTGTTAAGCTACCTGCGGGCCTAAATTTGAATGCATATTTGGCGCTCGAAAGTAATAGTGGAATTTGTGGTAATAGCGAAGATGACGGTAAGGTAGTAGAGAGATGACAGAGAAGGCAGAAATCCAACGAGACAAAACGCCACAGAACCAGATATCTCGTATTCTCCCTCGACAATAAGATGTATGTATAATCTTAAATGGTTATCAACTGATTTTCCGAAAAAGAAGAATAGAAGAATAGGAGTTCTTGTCCATTTTTGGCCTAAAAATGGTGGAACAGTTATGATATGACTAGGAAGAAGCTCTGTGGTTTTTATATACCCGAGAATGTTACACTGGTATAGGACCCATGATACACTTATATGATATTGTGCACGTAAGGTATTACGATTGTTTTCTCTTCTGGTGTCCTCTATTCAAGGTTCTCATGATTCCCTTTCAATTTGAGAAACGTATCTTAATCTGCGGGAACTTATGCAGAGCTAGTACCTCTACACTCATGTTGAGAGAAAGCCATGGGGTTTAGCATATATATGCAGTGCAGGTATGCAAACAACACCAGTTCAAGGCAGTTATCCATTATGTGGTTCTAAAGAGGATAATTGTTGCTTATCACAGTTCTTCCAAGCATCATAGCGACAATTTACTCACAGTAACAACGGCAATGATAACAACAATAAGACGAGCTCAGCATTCTCAACCAGCGACAATCAAGTTGTCCCCCAACACCAGAAAAAGAGAAAGAAAAATACAACTCACGATTGAGAATACCAAAATATGCTTTTCACGAAGCCCAAAAGTTTGCAGCAGCCAAAATATCTGAGACTCCAGGTAATACACCGATGTTCCAGCGATATATAGAACACACAGGTCTTCTTGATTGGTCTGTACAATCTGGATTTTAATCTGTGCCCCGAACATTGCCGTAAACTGGGCATCGACTCTAAGTTTGATCCTTATATGAAGTATTTGAGGATTGGGTTGAGAAGTTAAGAGCTTTCATGGTGGAAATATGATATGAGGAATATGTTGTGGCAGGTGTGGAATGATATCACGGCAGCGGTGATGAGTTTTTGATTCATTATCTCTTGTAAGCGTTAGATTGCTTACTGTATGCGAAGTGAGAGATCTAACAGTGTTCCGCTGAATTGGAAAATCTGAGGGAGGCTGAAAGCTTATAGTTGTGACAATGCGAATTCACAGACTAAAAGCTGCAGTTTGATCAGGCCCAATCTGAGGATTTCAAATCCTAAATTAAGGACGAATACTTATAAGTTGAATGAGGACAGGTTGAGAGAAGGTCCAAGATCAGGAAATTTGAGGAATAGGATGGGAGAGACGTGGAATATGGGTGTAGTCGTGTTAATGTAATTCCAGGGTGGAGTGAGGGTACCGCCGTGAATGACACTACGTCTGTAGCTCAGGTGTAAATCTTGCCAACCGTTTTATGATTGTGCAACTTGCAATCTGTGTTTAATATCAAGTAATGCTTCAATATCGCGGATCGAATAGGATAGTACTTTCATCGTTGGTAATAGGTAGGAGTTCGGGCATGAAAGCGGTATTTGGTTAAACCGCTGTTGTTCAAGCTGGGTTGTTTTATGAATTTTATAGCTATAGGGGGATAGTGAAATCCGAGAGGAGTCTTGGAATTAAGGATAGAGAGACCTTTTCTTCAACATTCAAGCTGATCTCGAAAGGGTGACTTCATTCAAAGTTACTCGACCAGGGTCTTCGCGACCAGAATAGCACGAAAAGATGTCTCGAAATTAAGAAAACTAGCCCTCAATAGTTAGAGCGTCCAATATTGACAACCGCACATATGGGGAAACTTAGATGGCATATTTCCGATCACTAATATCTGCTTATGGCACTCTAACATTTAGCAGCAATGACGACTATTGAGCGGAATTCCCCCATTTCATAGATACTATTGAAATAATCTCAAGGGGGAATAATGGTAAATATTCTTGAATTGGCTTGGGTCAAGGTATCTAAGAATATCAAATTATGATGGAGGATGGATGAATGTCTCTTTCTTGGTGCTTTTTCGCTCGTGTCAAACTCAGGAGGCAGTACCAACACTTCATGACCCTTCTTCCTCGCATCTCCTTCGTGTTCATGATTCGAATTGCTGCTCTAGACACTGTCGAGAAGATACTAAAGTCAATAAGGGGTATATATTATTAAAGCATTGAAATGAAAACCACCACTTGCCAGAAACCACTTGATATACCAAGGTATGTAGACTCTTTTGAGGTGTCTAAGCGAACGGTAAACACTGTCTAATCCAATAAGTCGGCTATGACTCTGAATTCGAAAGGAAAGATTCATGCTAAGATGATTGGTTAATATGGATTGTTTGTAGATCATTCGACTTCTTAGATTGATGAAGCAAAACGGGACCTAAAAAGGCCCACAATCCATATCATGTTGTATATCAACATCATGAAGCTTTCTAATTGATGAAACGTGTAAACAACAATGATACGACTTACCCATCACCCCTTGTATTTAAGTTTTCAGAATTTTCAAGCCAAGTGCAGCTCACATACATTTCTCACTCAAGCATTTGCTTAATGATGGAATTCTTACACATCGTGGAATTTAAGACTTTCCTCTTTTCTGGGCGTTGATAAGATATGGTTGTTGTATTCGTATCTCGAGAATTTATTCCGTCGATGACTTTCGGATCACGTTCCAGAGCTGGTTTAGTGTACGGGGGGCTTTTTGTAGTCTTCATCTCCACTTTCAACCTTTAAGCACGTTTTGATTTCCCCAGCTTTCATTGGATACCCACAATATCAGCCAAGAATATCTAAATTCTTTCAACGACTTCAAATTCATTGTACCTGGTTATCTTGACGTCTTGGGCGGAAAAGCTTCACTCGAACAAGAGATTTTGCCATTGGAAGGCTTGAGGGGAAAAGCACGTATGTCGCGTGCTATATTGCAATAAAGGGGATAGTTATGCAGCACATGTATACGTGGGGGTTCTTTGTGTTATGATTGCTGTCGACTGCGAGATGAGACGAAATGCTTTACGATCCTATTGAATGTTCAAAAGAGGGGAGCTCAGAACACGAAGCTGCAGGTCTATGGAAAAGAACATTCCTTGGAGCACTTTTATTTATGATTGTTCATCAATCCACGTGTTTGCACCTGGAGGTCCTGGGGTACAGTTTGATTTCTTTTTGATGACTACATTACCTATTGCCTAGTATATCCACACGTCAAAACTCATCTACTTACCAGATTGAAGTATCTAACTGAATCTGAGCCAATGAACTCGTCATAACGAAAGGCTGCGTGGTAAATCTATAGATGATGATTGGCTTCAACGAATGAAGTGGCTTGGCAAAGTACATACTACAAATCCTGACCTGAATTGGTTCCCGGGTTTCTTAAACTAAGGTTCCTCGTTTGCCAGTGTTCGCGCCGTCTAGAATTATCCCAAAATTCATCAAAGAGTCTGAATTTTAGTGGCTGAACTCTATTTTCCCGATAGATTGTCAAATCTCAAATCCGAAGTTTTTGAAATCTATATACTACACAATAGCAACATCTCGTCAAATAGAAGGTATTCATGATAGATGTCTTTCTATTCGCCAGGGATTGCCATTGCAATATAGTCTGAATATCTCTGTTACTGCTGCAAGTATAATTCTTGGCAATCCAGGAACTGGGGACGCACACTAAATTAGTCTCGGGCTAGTGAATGTCATTGAATGATGCCCAGACTTTTGGACTCGGAGTTCTTTACCCAATGAAATCTATAATAGATTTCATACCAGGTTTACTCTAGTGATCAACCATACGAGTCTGACCTTGCGACGAGAAATATAAGGATACTTGCATTCCTTTCTGGTTAACTTTCTCTTCCTCTTCAGTCAAGCACTCGCAACAATCTTCACCACGTCTTTCATTGCCAAGGATTGATTCCTGTTCAACTTGTTTGCAATGGCTGCCCAAAATACCACCGTGGGTGGAAACTCTGCCTTCCATAACTTCAACAATGACTTTGCTCATATTTCAGACGCCAACGAGCGAAGACGTCTTGCTCTTGCTGAGATTGACAGAGCCCCTTTTGGATGGTATCACGTTCGCGCGTGTGTTGTTGCAGGTATTGGTTTCTTCACGGATTCCTATGATGTAATTATACACTATCAAGATACTGGAGAAACGCAGTACTAACAAGACCACAGATCTTTGCCATCAATTTGGCTACTGCCATGTTGGGTATAGCATTTTTCCAGAACAGTGTTTCAAAGGGTACTATTCCATCATCGAGTGATACTGCTATCAAGGTTGCTACTTCTGTTGGAACTGTCATCGGTCAACTTGGATTCGGGTGGCTCGCAGATGTTGTTGGTCGTAAAAAGATGTATGGAGCTGAGTTGATGATCATTATCTTTGCAACTCTCGCTCAAGCTCTTTCTTCCCCATCTCATGCTGTCTCTATCGTCGGCCTTTTCGTCTTCTGGAGAGCCTTGATGGTAAGCTGATACATGCTCCTGCTCGTATACAATCCACGCACTTACATATCTCAGGGTATCGGTATTGGTGGTGACTACCCCTTGTCATCTGTCATCACTTCTGAATTTGCTACTACTAAGTGGAGAGGAGCAATGATGAACGCAGTATTTGCCATGCAAGGTATTGGGCAATTTGCCGCCGCCCTTGTTGCTTTGATTGTTGCATCAGGCTTCAAGGAGTCGCTCATGACTGGCTCCAAGGCATCTACCTGCACAGGTGTTTGTCAACTTGCTGTTGATAAGATGTGGCGTATAATTATGTAAGCTTTTGATCATTCATCTTTTAGTGATACCACTAACAAATAATAGCGGTTTTGGTGCTGTCCCAGGTTGCATTGCCCTCTACTATCGCTTGACCATTCCCGAAACTCCCAGATATACCTTTGATGTTGCTCGTGATGTCGAGCAAGCCAGTGAGGACGTTCAAGCTTACAAGCAAGGAAAGAGCCAGGGAGAGCCAGATGAGATCACTCGCGTAAGCACCATCAACCAAACCTCTCAAGAACTCGAGATCCCCAAGGCTAGTTGGGCAGACTTCATCGCTCATTACAAGCAATGGAGATTCGGCAAGGTTCTTCTTGGTACCGCTGGTTCGTGGTTTTTCCTCGATGTCGCATATTACGGTCTCAGTCTGAATAACTCGGTTATCCTCTCCGCCATTGGGTATTCTGGTGGTCACAACATGTATGAAGTCTTTTACAAGACTGCCGTTGGTAACCTTATTCTCGTATGTGCTGGAGCTATTCCGGGATACTGGGTCTCTGTCGCTACAATCGACACTCTCGGACGCAAACCAATTCAGTTCATGGGTTTCACCATTCTTACTGTTCTTTTCATCATCATCGGATTCGCTTACCATAAACTTTCCGGACAAGCTCTCCTAGCACTTTATGTCATTGCCCAGTTCTTCTTCAACTTCGGTCCTAATTCTACCACCTTCATCGTACCAGGTGAATGTTTCCCTACACGATACAGATCTACCTCGCACGGAATCAGTGCTGCTTCAGGAAAGGTTGGCGCCATTATCGCACAGCTTGTCTTTGGACCACTCAGAACAATTGGCGCTGTTAAAGGTGCTACTGGTGCCGCTGCCAGTCCTTGGTTAAACCATGTTATGCAAATATTCGCATTGTTCATGTTCTTGGGATTATTGACAACCTTCCTCATTCCTGAGACTAAGAGAAAGACACTCGAGGAGTTGGCAGGTGAAGTTCCAGGAACTCCCAACTATGATCCGGCTTTGGCTAGATGCCCTGCTGGAGCCAACAAGAGTGCCAACTCAAGTAATGATGGAATTGAAAATGAGACTGAGATTGAAAAGATTGTTTAAGTTCAAGATATCGATGGGAAATGGATGGGATGACATGATACCTGGTGTTTTGTGATTGATTTGTCGGCTTTCGGGGGAATGTACATAGGATAGTAAAGGAAAAAAATTGTAATAATTCATTCTCATAATACAATTGCCTCGCTGCGCAGAGTATGAATCAACAAAATATCTCGGCATCACGCCGGCGCCTTTCAATTGACATCGTCACGTGCGCCATGATGAATTACCCCGCTCCACACTTCAACCAACTTTCTAGCAAGTCATTCTCCATCCTCACACCCCACTCCTTATTTGTAATTAATGGCATTAGAAACTAGAGAGATCTCGGCTCACAAGCCCAACCTGACAAAGACACGAACTCGAAGTTGAGTAACAACTTACAAGTGGAGACTTGTCTGTGAGTCAGAATTGACATCTCATGATCAAGGAGGAATAGTCATAACATATAACTTCACTATGAGTACCCTCGACAACATTGGCGTGAAACACTTGCAACGTATCATATGTATCAATTGACCTTCTTCTGCTCTCCGACGCCGTTTCCTCCACCCTAGAACATATTGGACGCATTCACTGCCTCCGCCACCCCAATCAAAATGTCCATCCCCTTCACCAACCTCGACGTTTTCACTCATACTCGCTATCTCGGCAATGCCCTCGCCATCATCTGCCCCCCAACGCCAACTACCCTCTCTCAAGGTCAAAAGCTTCAAATCAGCAGAGAATTCAACCTTTCCGAAGTCGTCTTTCTCCATCTCCCTGAATCCCTCGATTCAAACCCCAGGGAATTAACCGTCGATATATTTACATCTACTGTTGAGATACCTTTCGCGGGCCACCCTACAATCGGAACTGCATTCTTCGTGCTCAACTACTTGGGCTTGCGGAGTGTCGAGGCATTAATCACCAAGGCAGGTCGAATCCCCATTGAGATCTCCGGGAATGGTAAGAGAGTTAGTGCGGAGATTCCACACAATGTACATGTTCATGGCAAAACTTTCCTATTTAAAGATTTCACTACGGGCGACGAAAGTCAATACCCTGTCGTCTCAATCGTAAACGGCATGACATTCGTTCTCGTCAGTCTTCCCAATATCGCGGATCTGGGAAGAGCAGTCGAAGTCAAAAATCTCAATTCAAGTACGTATGATGTGGGGCATCTAGATGAAGGGTGGAGAAATGGACTTTGTTCCACGATGTACTATGTGAAGATGGGGGAAGATGGAGAGGGAAGAAAAAGATATAGGACAAGAATGTTTGAGACGGAGGCGGAGGATTCAGGGACAGGAAGTGCTAGTTGTGCGCTGGCTTGTTACTTGGTCACGAAGAATCCGGGGAACGGGGGAGAGGAAGTGCAGTTTAGATTTGAACAGGGGGTGGAGATGGGGAAGCGGAATAATATTTTTGTGGACGTGACGACGGAGGCGGATGGAGTCAGTGTTGAGAAAGTCGTTTTGAGTGGAGAGGCGGTGAAGGTCATGGAGGGAATATTGAATATTTGAGTGAATTTTCGTGGGCGAATGTTGGGGGGAAATAGGATTGATATTGACCCGTCATCTTATGCACCCATGAGTCATTTAGTACTGGGATTGGCTGTTCCTTATCTTCAATAGTTTTGTTGCATATCTCGTATCTAACACCTTGAAAGTGAGATTATCTCAAACGTATCAGTACGAACAAAAGTATATCGATTAAGCAACCTCGAATCATTCACTAGTATTAACTCTAAGCGACGGAAAGTGATCGGAGGACTTTCTCTTCCACCTACATCTATCAATATGTTTAATACATTCGGTCGTTTGGGGAAAGATACGAAGTATTTACCCATCCCCTGAAGCTGCATATATACCGTATCAGCAATATACACGAGAAAGAGTTAACATCAATAGCACCGAGATAGATTATAGCCATCTATAAACAACTAAACCATGATAATCCCCTCCAATTGAACATTTCCATTATCAAATTTTATATAAAACGCATCATGCATCATATATCATGTCTTAAGTATCGCTGCTGACAGCAAACTATGACTGACAACAAGCTCCTGATAACACAATTTCAGATCCTGCAAGATCAGCTTCCATCGTGCAACAAAGCAAGGGTTTGATATGCGGATACGATAGCATGTTGCGTCGGAACGTATCAATGTAGTCATATTGGGCTACCGATAGATTGTTTTTTGTTTCTGAGACGTGTTTCTGACTTGTGTATGCATCTCGTACTGCGATACTGATTAGGCTTTTAGATATCTTGACTAAAACTTTCTGCTACTGCCGCATCGTTCACTTGGTTCGCTCAATCGGCTCGTTAACGTTCGCTCGGTTAGTTCATGCTCGCTTGTCGCTGTTTGTTTGCTGGAAATTGTATGTGTCTGAGGCCTAGACTAGCGTGTTGAGCTACAGGTAAATTTTGGGTTGGCGAGGTAGGATGTAGAATGATTGTTATCTTTGATGCGAGTGGCTACTTTCATTGATTGGTATAATATGTATTTCTTTTTCGATCCATAGCATGTTCAGGGTATATGAGTACCCATTCTACTCCTCGAATCTGATCTCCTATGGAATAGTGGCTTTATGATAAGAGTTTCAGAATTCTTATATGTGAGTGCGCATGAAGGGATTGAGATTTCCTATAGGTCGAAAATTTGTGTTTGAATCACAAGAATATCTGTCACAAGTTTAAGGAAAAAGTAGCAAAACAAGTGATTTTGACAGGGAACTCGGGTCGAAAATCTACCATCTAGTTTATTCAACACACCTTCAAACGAAGTAGTCGAAAACCCCGAAACCGCCCTTGAGCTCCACCACAAGGCTGGGGTTTCAGGGTAGGCATGTCGAGGTGCGTGTGCAGAAGTTCTTGATTGGCATGGCCAAGGTATCTGCCAGCAGTATTATACCAGCCAATGGATCATGCCCAGGAATTAAGTCTTCTCTGCCCACGACAAATCCCAAGTTCCCAGTCCCCGAAAAACACTCCATAGATTATCATTTCACCCCCTCGTACTTCCTCCACCTATAGGCGTCATATTCACCTGTATTTTACGTATTTGTCACAGTATCAACATCCACTCTACCCAAGACCTCTTCCATACCTCGATCTCGATCCAAGTTCAAGGATTTAGACAAGCTTCGGCACATGCGGAGCTCCTATAAGAACCATCTTCCACTAATATCTATTAGAGTTCATGACCAACACATCAGCGCAAAGCATGAACACTTTTTGCGCGGGTAGAGTCGCGGGCTATAAGGCGAGATGAAATTGTAGAGTTAAGGTTCAGATCTACATGCGAGTACGTTTTGTGGGAGAGAGAGAGCGAATGATACCATCAGCTAGTGGGCACTTGCTTGAGGTACTAACTTTGTATGGGCGGAAGTATCTCCTTATATTGCCCCTTGTAGGACTCTTATATTATTGCCTTTGCGATAATTTCACTGACGCAAGCGTATGTCTCATCAGCCTCCCATTAGATTAAAAAACACTACCGTATCTGCACCAATTTCTAATTTGTAAAGGTTTACGGATGCTTAACCTCAATAATACGCTTAATGTGACGCAAATATTACAATTAATAGTGGAGATGCCTTTTGTTCGGTAGGGATATTTGGCTACTTGATAAGAGACTAAATTCTCGCCGTGATGTTTATTTCAATTGAAAGTGGAGATAATATCATCACATACTCTGAGCCTCAACTCTCACAAAGGAACTCAAACCATATGATGTCATATTTGCTTAACATTTTCGATATGATCGATATTAATGGCCTTTAATTTATCCCAGAGATCTTAAGCCTATTCCATAGGAAAACCGCGAAAACACAAAACGAGTTGCAACAATTTATACAATCTTAAACTCCCTCCTTTTGACTCCGCCCCGCTCCCTAATGTCATCGCTATCCAATCTGTGATCTGTTCCCACCCCCTGCGCCAAATATCCCTCCCTCTCCCCAGCCTTCCTCTTCTTCCCACTCCCACTCCTCCCCCCTAAAAGAGCCTTCAGCGGCACCTCCCTATAAATCGGGCTCATATTCCTCGTTGATCTTGGACTCCTCCTCAGCCCGATCGAGCCTTCACTTCCTGCCTCCGACACATCATCGTGTATGTCTTTGTTTCTCCCCTTCCTTTCAGACCTTGAGCTCCTGTATTCCTCGTCATCCTTCATCAAGATATCTGGATTTTCTGGCGGACTCTCCAGCGGACTAAGAGGTGGACTTTCTTCATGATCGTGTAGTCTGATGATTGGTCTTTTGGCCCTGGGTACGGCGATAATCTTTCGCCCTTCGCCCTTCCATTTCCCTGGGAACACGTGATCTTCCCCATTTAGTATATCAGTCTGAGTCCACGAAGTTCTCAACTTCAATCGACCCTCCCGTTCCAGTCTCCTGACTTCAGCAGCAACACCCCTCTTGAATATCTCCTGGGCTTGCCTCAATCTCTCGGCCATGCGTTCTCTTTCCGTCATAGCTTCCTTTGCGTTGTTTTCAATTTGAGAAATTTTTATTTCGAATTCTTCTTTCATATCGTTAAAAGCACGATTCGCAAATCCAAGTTTGAGCTTGAGTTCTTCGACTTCTTCGAGGGTGTTATAGAGGTCTGATTCTACAGTTTTGAGCTTTTCGGAGTCGGGCTTTTCTTCTTTGTCGAGATCCTTGCTTTCGTTTTCGTTTTCGCTCTCGCTCTCGCTTTCGCTTCCTTGGCTACCAGGTGCGCTTTGGCGACCCTCTTCTGGCGCTACCCCAATTACACTTTCTCTTAGCCCACCAGCCCCGGTACCCGCGATTTGTTTTCTCAATTTCTCGGCTTCCTTTTCTAACTCGGCAATAACACCGTGTGCTCCATTCAATCTCCCCTGCAACGTCTCTACTTCCTCCACCAATCCCGCTGCATGTTTATCCGCTCCCGCAACTTCTTTATTATACTTTTGCTGCCAAACCTCCTCATGTTCATCTGAAAGAGCCTTTTCCTTATCAAATAGGCGTTTGAAGTTTTGTCCCCGGTCATGGGCCGCCCTCAAGTCCTTCTTTAGTTGATCAATTTCATCCAATTTATCCTTATGCGCCTGTCCTGACTCAAAAAGTCTCCTGGTAAGATGCTGTTGGTGGTAAGACTCATTGAGCTTCCTCTCCAATTGTTCTAGTTCATCTTCATATTGTGCCGATAGTGAATTTACCTCATGTTGCAATTCCATGATCTTCCCGTTCGCATTGAAAAGCGCCTGTTCGAGTAGTTGATCATGAACACTCCAACTTTCCTCCTCGCCGTCAAACGTTTGCATATTTGCGACGCGCATTTGGAGCTCTTCGATTTTGATTTGAGCTTCTTTGAGTTCTACGCTTAGTTGGAATTCTTTCAGAGTAACTGGTCGATCTGGAACGATAGGTCTATCGGAGGCTATTGTGATGAGCTTGCGGATCCATTCTACGCCAGTACTAAGTTGTCCTTCATTGCCCAATCTGCAGAGTGCTTCTACCTCATTTGGCCCACTCAAGATGAAATCCTGCAATCTATTTGCCCACTGTCTCCAAGTACCTTCTTCTACCAAGGGAGCGACTGGTCGATTAGAACCTAGTGCGATCAATTTCTTGACCCAAGTAACACCTGGAAATTGATGACGAGCGCTTTGGGGTCCCGGGTCCGGATCAGGGAGTGCTCCACCGGGCCGGTATAGATTTGCTGAGGCTAGGTTATATATATCACTAACTTCCGGGGGTTGTGCTTGAATATGATCGCAAAGTCTATTTGACCACCGTCTCCAGACAGCGTCTCCAAGTATCTCCTGTCGTGGCGTTGGCTTTCCTTCATCAGCATCTATATCTGACATCTTTACATCAGGCGATGTTTGCTGAGCTTCTGAAGCAACTAGCAGATCCTCCAAGGTCCTTATCCGGAGTGATAATTCTGCGGTACGACCTTCAAAGTTCGTCCTCTCTTGCTCCCATTCAATTTTTTCTCCTTGTAATCGTCGAACTTCACAATTCGCTGCCTCCACACGGTAAGAATCTTGTATATCATTTGCTCTCCGCAATCTTTCAATCTCTTGATTCGCTTCTCGCAAAGCAGTTGGATTATCATTGAATTTTTCCCATTCCACCTTTTCTTTTCTTAATTTTTCAACGTCCCCCAATGCAGCATTCCAATTAAGGTGCAACTCTTCAATACGTAACTCAAACCTTTGCGCTTCTGCATGTAATTCGTCCCGCTCTTTGGTCATGTCTGCCAACTTCCCCATATATTCCACAACATCGGCAGGCTGATTATTATTCGCCAATTCAAGCGCGATATGCGCACTTTGTAATCGATCTTTATATCCATTCTTACCCACGATCTGAAGCTTTAGTTCGTCGTAGGCACGTTTTGATTCATAATTTGATCGCTGCAATTTTTGAGAGTTATAAGAGTGCGTCTTTTCAGCTTCAGTCATTGCCTTTTCGAGATTTATGACTCGTTCAAGGTATGCATTCTTCTGAGAAACGAATATTTCTGCGAGATTTGTGCCATCCACAGCGAATTGAGGTAGCACCTGTCGCTCAAGTTTCTTGACATACTCTCTCAGGTCATCCCTCTCTTGGACGGCAATATGGTATAGCTCCTGAACTTCCTCATGGGTATCACAATCATGACCATGTTCAGAAAACCTGTCTTCAGACGGGCAACTATCTGTATACATGATTTGAGCATGCAAAGTGTATGAATGATTGAATAAAATGCAAAGAAACTCGAGATTCCAAGCTGGCCACCCTCAACTCTAGACAAAGGGACGTTAGCAGTTTACAGACATACGCTAATCGATAAATGTGGTGCACCTCAACAAAGAGAAGACGAGACACAAAGTTACCGCTTTCGGAATACACTCATTGTAATAACGCACAAGAGCATTCTTTGCGAAAGGGGTCACATGGCACAGTATTTAAAGCAGATTTTTTTTCGTTGCCAATGTATCGACAGATTCAAAGTCTTTGAGCAGTGTGAGAATTTATTGTAGTTCTGTCATTTGGGAGGAAGTTCAATTGTCCATCATCATTTATATCTTCTCACTTTGTACCAAAGTTTCAAGTGAGGCATGACAAAGCAATTTACATGGAAATATCGCTGACTCCCCAAAAGATCAAATCATATACTTAGACCATGTCAATATATATATAACAATTTATATCAAGGTTGGAAGTACAGACTAACGCTAGTCTTTGTTGTACTGCACCCAATCATCGCTGTCAGTAATTTGGACACTTGTAATGATAGCAATGAAACAAAGCATCGGCAGTTACTTATGTAGAGTTAGTGACTTATCATCTACCTTCACTGAATCAATTGTAATACTATGGAGGGGATGTTAATTCATGATCTTGATGCTTCTGAACAAGACTTTATTGAGAAATTTGCTCATTTTTCTTTCTCTTCCTCTTCCTCTTCTTCTGGATCTTTCTAATAGGTGCAGTCTTGTAAAAGTTATCTGACCCACTGGTTTTAAAGAATGTATTGTCAATCTGTGACATGGTTTGATTCCATAAATCTTCGATTTGGAGGTGTTGATTGGTATCACGAGAAGAATCAGCAGATTTTATACCCATCAAGAGGAATTCTGGTGATTGAGTGACGGTTGTGTGAATTCTACCATAACTGAATAGTGTATGAATCAAAACACACCGCGTAATAAGGCCAAGGTCAAATCCATCTGGATATGCTGTATTGATTGAATCCACAATTTCCTCCGCTTGACTTTGACTGATGCCCTTAGTTATAGTGGCCCTCGACTCCCATGGACTATCAGGAGGGAAGTTATATTGCGGGAGCTCGCCGTCCAATACCTGACGGAAAGTCTGGCGGATGGCTTGAATTGCGGGGGCATCCTCTATTTGCCAAACCACCCCCCAACGTTCTCCCAAGGGTGTCACTAAAGGCTTTACCCGCCCCATAGAAAAGGGGGGCCTCCAAAATCGTAGAAATCGCATGAAGACTTGGTATTGTCTCCAATGTTGCGCCGGGAGGCCCTTCATGACTGGAATGTTTGCTCGACCATTATTCAAAATTGGACGATGTTGAGAAAACCTAGTCACTATTCTATCCACCTCTTGTGTAACTTCGTCATCCAGGTGTAAGCAAATATTGATAGACTGATCAATTCTTTGCGGAACATTTGTGTTTTTACAGGTGGTTACACATTCATTGGTAGCTTTTTGTATGCCATAGCTATTGGCATTCTCAACAGCTTGTTGCTTGAGTGTCGTGGGAGAATATTTATGTCGCAGGCTATCTGCAAAATCTTGGGATTTTCCCTTGTGATCGATTTTGATGGCGAAGTACCGTACGGTACGAACAGGTCTTCGGTGGAGTTTTCAATGTTCGTAGGGTGGGTTTCAAATTGGTGGGGACGGACTGAAGGAGGGGGTGTTGTACTCTACTGTAGACGGAGAAACTTGTTGGAGTGATTTGTGAGAGTGGTATGATAAGGGTGGGTGGATTGATGGATGTTGGTGGGGGAATGAAATAGATGTAGTAATGAAGAGAAGAAATGGAGAGCTGGGAGGAGATGAAGATAATGTTATATATGGATTTGTATCAGCATACACTGATTCTTATTGGTGCTGCTGTTTCAGTTGCACCAATTTAAGATGTAATAAGGTTTATTTTGCAAGCATGGTTGAGTGATCGCTGCCAGAACGAAGTATATTAGATTGGATTGGAAGATACAACGAGATAGGTTGACAAGATTTATAAGACAAGAAGATATGCTGATATACTGAGGGCAATCTTATTGGTATGGTGAAGCTATGTATGAATATAAGTGGAGCATTGAGTCTCACTAGAGGAGGGGTAGGTGGGTAGGGTAGGGTAAGTAGGTGGATATAAAGTCAAAGGGTATGTCAAGCTTTGTGCTGGGACCGTTCGGTTGATGGATTAGGCAGGAGGTTAGTTGAGCTTAATTTGGTCGTAGAAGGGAAGGTAGTGTGCTTGAAAATGGCCTAATTTTGGTAACGCCACTCACATAAGAGATTTATGTCTAGAAGAGTACGACGTCGCACCCATCAACCATAAACAATGTGACGGGGCTTCCGTTTGACTTCTGTATTTATCACGGAAGCTTCGGTGATAGGTGTAGGTCTTTTGGCCCCAGTGATGTGTTCATGCTGATTTGGGGGGCAGAGTACTGAACGGTGATTGGTTGTGTATGAGTGTATGCGAGGTAGATGCAGTCAGCAGGAGGGATAATGTGATGCAGAGAGGCGAATCGAGCTTTTGAGTTTCTAGCGCTTCTGGTGGTGGGGTTTCTGGGCTGCTGGCTTGGGGTTGTGGTTTGAGCTGAGAATTGTAAGGTTGAGGTGTTTAGAGTCAATGACGAAGTCGAAGGGACCTTTTCTAGAGCTCGCTGGCATCACATGATAGAACTGGTGATAGTATTCAGTGTTCGGATTGATCTTCAATTATGTGATATCTTCTACTCGCTAGGTTGTCAGAAGTATCCCACCCGGTTAAAGGATAATATGGGATGATGAGAGTATCTTTCTTGTTTTGATATTGTGGGGTGCATAAGGCCATGGGTGCACGGAATAATGAAAATGGCTAGTTGCTGATCACGAAGGGTGTTTTTGAAATAAGGATGGACACCTGGTAAATATTAAGTATGAAGAGGGAACCAAGGTTTAACATGCGGCTCGATTCCATCTTTGGAAATTCATGCCTCCGGGGTCTAGTTGCTGCAGAAGGTGTGACAGAGCTCAAGAGAATCCGGAATACCATTCTCCCACTACCATACCCGAGCTACCCTTTTCCTTCGACCTCACATTTTCACTAATAACCAGATTTTCCGTTGAGTATTGATCAACCTTCTTTTAACCACCCAGTCCACTTTTTACTTGGCATGCCAATTCACAATCTTTGTCTTATTCTCACCATTATCTCCTGCTTGAAAACTGGTTTATTCCTTGATACTCGGCGGGGTTGCTTGTTTATTCTTGACCTTTCACTCCGCCTCAAGCTCCCCCCCCCCCTCCCCCCCAACATTCCCTAGCATTTACCCTTACGATACCTTTCCAAATCACCTTATTATCCTTCTGATACCGAGGGTTCCCGCCCCACTCACATTTCTTCCTTCTCCACTCATCTACCAATTTATCCCTCTCTTCCACTCGCTTCTCACTCTGGTACAATAATACCCCCCTTTACTTCAACCAGGAAACACGATTCCCATCACTTTATGTCAAAAATCATGGCTCTATCAAGACCTGATTTATATATCCCCCTCATACAAATCCGGAAATATAAGGTTGGATTGGCTAGGCAATTATTATGGTAGATGGGAGGACGTTCCTATATTTGTGCATATCTATTGGATCAGAGGGGGAATGTCGGTAGACCCGTAGGCAAGGTTCTAACCATAGAGTTAGTCTCATCTATCAATACAGAGCATGAAGAAGAAGGAATGAAACAGCCCAGTGAATATCGTAGGTCCTGCCCATGCACCACCTCTTGGTCCACCCCAACATACTTATAAACTCCATCTTTCCCAAAATAACCTGTCTATAACGTTTTACTGCAAATCGTACTCAAATATTTCGTGGAAAGCGGAAGTCTCAACATTTTCTCTACAACGCAAATGTTCTCACCCTGTAAAGGTTACAGTTCTTAATAAACTAGAGGAAATCACCAGTCTTTAAGCCCAGCAAGCTTTTGTGTATGATTTCTGTGAGTTTATGATAATTGATTATGGCTTGGATACCTGTAAGCGGTAAGTGAGAGACCTTCATTCGAATTTTGGGACACTGTTAAACCGTCAGTTTCGGGCCAACAGTTGACTTCGTACATTCGATTGAGGGACTGAAGGTAAAGTTTGCGTATGAGAATTCCGAAAGAAAGAATTTGTTTGTCATAAGCTCATAGCTTCCTTGCAAATATTAAGAAAGTCCCAAAACGCAAGTACACTCAAGTGTTGCAATGCCAGACCGAGGAAGCTGCGCCTGCCTTCTCATTGCAAAGGCTTCAAGAATATCCATGGATAGTCATATGTGCTCATCATACTCGGCAAAAGCCAATTTTTGGTCAACATTATTCTCATCAGGTATGAAGTTTTGAATCTGCAGACAATTATTCTTTATTCGAAATCACCAGGTCAACTCAACATGGCGAGTAACTTATCAACCACCGAGGATTCAGCAAGCCGACCGCCATCGTTTAGCCCACAATATCGTCTCTTGGATCGTACCAAAGATGAATTCCGTCTTCTCAAGATTCTGCCACCCATTGATCTTAAAAAACAGTCTTCCGATCCTATGACATTATCTTGTGAAACTGTGAAATGCGAGCTCCAATATGAATCCTTATCCGAGATGGGTGGAATCCGCGAACTACTGGACGGTTGTATAGATAGAAACCATGCCCTGAATATGTTTTCAAAGAAGATTGATATAGAAAATGATATCCTAGGGCCATTCCGCAAAAATAAAACGAAAGCCCTTTTGAAAATCTACAAACAGTCACGGCGAATATTAAAGTATTGGGGTTCAGAGCAATTCAAGTTTCAAGAGAGGCCATTTAAAGATTGGTCAAGAACATGGATCTGGGAACCCTTGAACGATGATATCGTTTATTTTACACCAGATCCATTGGCATATTTTGCCCTGTCATATCCCTGGACCGACAAAATACCACCTTATTTCGGGCAGGAAAAATACAAGGGGGTAGGGGCTGTAGCTACTGCATCAGGAATTACAATGAGAGAGATCCTGGAGAAGATGGAGGAGGATCCAGAAGGTATTGACGAAATTTGTGGAAAGTCTAGTGATAGTCTAGAGGAATATGCTTGTATCATCGTGGATGGTAATCCTGTTCTAGTTGGCAAGAATCTTGAGCTAGCTCTGCGCACACTGCGGGAGGTTCCAGATATTCATCAAGGGACTATGATTTGGGTTGATGCTCTATGTATAAATCAGAAGGATATCGACGAGAAGAACTTTGAGGCCACGCGCATAGGCAAAATATATCGAAAAGCCGATCGAGTGATATCATATCTGGGAGAGGAAATGGTTCATTCTGGCTCCGTTCTTGAATATATGGATGAAATTTCCAAGTTGATGGACCCAAAGCAGAAAAGTCTCCTCACTTCATTGCCCAAGAAAGTGCGAATGGTAAAGATGTTATCTAACTCAATAGCCAAGCTTTTCAGCCGACCGTACTTCAATCGCATCTGGGTTATCCAGGAAGTCGTCTTAGGTGGTGATAGAAGCATTTTGATATGCGGGAAGAGGCAATTTTTATGGAAAAGTTTAATGCAATGTGGAGTGGTCTTGGAGAGTGGCATTTTCAGCGAAATGGGAGATGAAACAAAGGAGGCAATCAAAAAATTCCTTATCCTTCGAAGTGCAAAACTTGAATTTGAGTGCAATGGAAAGAGACAAAAGATGTTTCTCGCAAATAATTCTCCTTGGCTTCGCATTCCAAATACAAATCAAAGCAGAGATTCGAGAGATTCAATTTATGGAATAATGTACCTTCTACCGAAAGCACTGAGTAGTTCGATAAATGTCAACTATGCATCACACAATCGCTTTGCAGATGTTATGAGGACATTTGCGGAAACTTATATCAAATGCACCAACTCTCTACTGTGGATACTTCACAGAAACTACATGATCTTCATGAACGACCAAAATTGGCCAACATGGGTCCCAAACTTAGCTCAAAAGTTCAGCCTAGCTCACGTGAAATGGATCGAGAATACTGAAGATTCAGCATGTCCGAAAATTCCAAGCTATTTTGAATTTGGAACGAAAGATCGAAAAGGTAGACACTTGTTGATTTGTAAGGGAGTACGACTTGATGTGATACTGTTGGCCACTGTACCCGTGATAAAAGATACTTTAGCCAGAACGTTAGAGGTTATCAAGAGGCTCGAAACTTCAAGGGCAACAGCATACGCCGCACGGAATAATACTATGACCCATACTCCAAGTTTAGAGAGAGAAAAGATAGATTCTCTCAAGCAATTTAGTACTAAATGTGCTGAAACCGACGGCTCCGAAAGCGTGCAACATCCATCGAGTGGTCAAGAGGTACCATTAGCAGATAGTCACCAATACTGTAACATGGAAGGTCTCGAACGTGCTCTTCGCTCATGTTGTACTCGTGCCAACATTGAGCTCCCAGACAAAGACAATACTTTCCTCTACTACGGGTTCACCTTTGAATATATACCACCCGACCAAAATGGCTCCGACGGCTTAAGTGATCCTCGTCCCTCCTTTGAACTGCGGGATACTAGAGATTCAGCGCTATTTACCGACGAGGAACAAGATGAGGAAAACTTGATTGATCAAAGCCTCATCGAGAAAGATTTCTTAAGGTTGTTTACGACGAGGAGTGGATATGTGGGTGCGACGCTTGGAAAGATAAGGATTGGAGATGAGATTTGGCTGATAGCGGGGTGTCGGATGCCCGTTGTGTTGAGGAGAAATTGTGAGGCTGATGATAGTTATGCGCTGATAGGTGCGGTATATATTCCGGGGCTTATGAATGGGGAAGGATTGAAGATAGTGAGGATGCGTAATGGGAAGTTCCGGAAAATTCGTATCGCATGAACTGGACTGTCTGTTTATTGGGACGATCAACATCTTTAATATTCAAGGGTAATTCGGTCAACTTATCCCTATCGACTTTCCACGAAGTATACTTTAAAGGCTGCAGGCCGTAGAATTTATCATATTCTTTAAATATTAGGTCTATAGTTGAAGTTTTAGTTGCCTATTCTTGTACGTGATTATTACGCACCCAATATCTGAGATAAAACCGACCACCAGAACTTTCTCCATTATAATACTGGAATACGTCGGAGTCTCTGGACGGGTGGATTAGCTTTGCAAGAGCTGTGGAAAGATATCATTTAGAGGTATCAATCATTACAACGAGCAAGTATCGTAAGCAACACCCATGAATGATATCTTCAAAGAAATCCGAGCCCCAGTTTTCAAGGTCAAGGCAACGGCGAGACTTGAGCATGCTGCATCTTGATGATACCAAACGAGACCCACCCCAATAATCATACACTTCACTGGGCTTCACACAGACTTTACATCACCAACCTAAGCGCTAAACGCAACATCTACTAAATACAACCACATGATTAGAGCAAGATTGACACGCTCATGCGCTGACCTCTCTCAATTTGCTAACGAGTAACAAGGCCACTGTTCTCGCTTAAAGCCATTAGCAAGCTTTGGATGACGCGCGAGACTCTGCGCTCACGCCGCAGTATTCTATATAGTCGTTATTTTACAACGACGTAAATGGTGGGTGATGCTTCAGAGCAGGAATAACGTATTGATGGAGATATATTATTGGCTTTCACTGGGATACTTTCACATCCCATCAAGCTGATGCCAAGACTCAGAGATGAAAAAGGGACTTCTTAACTCCTGGCGTCTGATTATGTGTGGAGATATGTACTGATGATTATTGCAGTATTAAGAATCAAGTGAATTGCGCCTAGTTTGTGATCTGGCATTTTTCAAGAAGCTAATAAGATGACATTGACGGAACAATTTTGCCATGGTGGTCTATGAGACGCGATTCGGAAAGAGGAACTTTCTGACCATAGCATCACGTTTGTGGATGTTGTAGAATCGATCGGTGAATTTTACTATCCGTACGGCATCTATTATCCCGAAGATGAGGGGAGCTGGATAGGGTATAGACTCGCTGTACATGAGTATGGAATGCCTAGCGATATCTGGTATACATGATGTTGCTTTTATCTGGAGCGATTTCTGTACATCACACCTGGTCAAAGCGGACAACTATCCCACGTTTTTGCGGTGGGAAAGAGTATATGGGTTAAAGCTATCAGGTACTAGCTATTGAGAATAGCTGTTTCAACCTAAGGGGACTTGGTTCAGTTGGCCATGTGATATCATGATACACCATGAATCTCATTCTTCGGCAACTGCAAGATCGAGGAGCAAGAGATGGAAGAAGTCTCTTGGATATATCGGTAGATGGCAATAATGATCAAGGCAGTGAGCAGCCGGCGAAATTCCGCTTGCAAGTCATTTGAGATTAAGATTAGAGATTCAGATGGAGTGGATGATACATACTTTGCCATGAATGTGAGGTTTTGTAACATGAAGACATAGATCATTGAAGATATGATGATGGGATATAGAAAAAAAGAAGAAACGATGGTTGAGTGATGGTTATAAATTACCATGCAAAATAGAAGCATCTTCTCAAATAAGGTGAAAACTTGGGTACACAGAATTCATACTAATTTCGGCAAAAGATTCTCTCCTTGAAAAATCCCATAGCCCATGCACCAGCTCCTATTGCTGCACACGCTTCCATCCCCTTCTGATTCCTCAGCGATTCACATAGTCCCAACCGAGGAAATGGGGGGAAAGAAAGCACGTAGGGAATTTAGTCAATATTCACTCTTGAAACGGAGATCCGATAGTTCATGGGGATATGCAAGCCAAGCAACAACCATCAAATCACCAGAAAGCATAGTAAAAGATGAACAAAACAACGAAGAGTGGCTTGTGCCCCGTAACCTTTTCCAGTCAACCTATCGATATCCCAAGATGTATCTAGACATCCTAGCAGTAGATGACAGGATTCCAGCCAGACGATAGCAACAATTGGACTTGAGATGCGAACCGACTGACAACAAATCCATGATGATGAAGAAATAGAAAGATAGACTACGAACGATGACAGCAAAACAAGATACCCGACGATTAAAACCTCCATACGTGGAGCGTTGAAAATTAAAATCGCATGACATCATGTTCATGGGATGGATGAGTGTGGCCAAGAGCCCAGATGAACGTAGCTTCGAGCTCAATCCTAGGAGCTGGAGACATCAAGTATTATTTTTGTATTTCCACATTTCATATATCATCCATCTACAGAAAGCAAAAACCCCATCACCAAAGAATCAATCATCCACCACAGAAATCAAATCTCTCATCATCCCCCCACCCCCCTCACCCTCTACAACAAATCGCACCTCCAAATTCCGCATCAAACAATAATACTATCCAAGCCACCCAACACCAAATATCATCAAGATACACAACCAAACAACCAAAATGCGCAAACAACAAATATACTTTCAGAATCTAGCCTTAGCCTACCCTACTCCAAAATATCCATAGTACAAAAAGGTAAAACTATACTTTCCAATCCTCCATCCTCCATCCTCCATCCTCATACATAGAATATAATCTAATAAGTACCATGTGCTATCCAAACCCCAATCCCAATCCCAACAACAATAATCTCGAAAAGAAAAAGAGAAAAAACAACAAATAACCTATCAGCTCCAAAACCCACAATATAAAACTCAAGATACCAAATCCAAGAATTCCATCTTTAAGAATTATAAAATCCCCATCCCCATCCCCCTTCCCAACCACAAAAACCAACAAACTAACAAACCATCAAACCACCTCCCTCATTCATCTCTAATCTCCAAACCACCTCATCTCAACTCCAAGCATTGCATCACATTTTCCACACTAGCGGTCCATGTCACAAATCCAAATCCAAATCCAATCGAGAACATTGCACCGGGCACCATTTCATTTCATCTTCATCTATTGTATCAAATCGATTTATTCGCTGGTTCATCTAATTCTATATATCAAAGACTCTCAATCTCAACATGGACTAGCTAAGTAAACCTCCCTTGTGCTCATGCATATGGCATACTGTATGTAATTTCTATGTTCCGGGTATTTAGTATGTGATTTCATCATAAAACGCTCTCAAGTATCTGCTCAAAATCCCAGCAACTCAGCAACTCAGCATCGTTAAGCATCACTCTATAAACTCACTTGCCAACCAATTCCATCCATGCCATCGCTATGCCTCAAAAAAATCCCAAACCATCCCCTCCCCAAACAAATCGCTCAATTCGTAATCATCTTCCCTCTCCGGTACTAGGGGCACCAGGAACCATATCCAATGCCTCCAGTTTATCCGGCATTTCCTCTCTATTCTTTCCCTCCACCACACCAATTGGTCCCAAATCTGCAACATTCGTATCGCCACCTCCTAGAAGTGCAATGCTGCTAATAACATCCGCAGGTTCTAAAAGATGCCATTTGGCTAATGTTGGCTTACTTGATGCTCCTACCGTGACTGTAAAGACATGGTCTACGTCGAGGTCACTATTGTTCAATGCTCTGAACATATCCTCATCGGTAGTATCGTCTCCCGCACAAATGGTGAATTCGGGAGGTTGACCAACTTCTTTACCATAGGAGTCAACGAGACGTTTAGCAATGGAACCTTTATTGATAAAGGTTGGGCGAACTTCAAGATTCGCTTTGCCGGTCATGACTTCGACATCCCAAGCTTTGCCAACAGTAGACTCAAGTTCTTTTTGACATTCACGGGACATTCTTTCGCCGAGTTCGGGGTCCGAGGGGCGGTAATGCCAGGTTAGAGCGCAGCGTTTACGTTCAATGAAAGAGCCTATAGTTGTTAGATATAAACCAGATGAAGGATTGAAGAAGAAAAAAAAAAAAAAAAAAAAAAAAAAAAAAAAAAACTCACCCGGAGTTTTCTCGGTATATTTCTGGAAACACTCCATGACTTCCTTTTGCCAACCCATGTCAAATTTCTCGGCCAGATTCTCCCATTTTTGACTTCCTGGATGACGCATGAAGCTACCGTGTTCAGCACTGAATCCAATTTCTGGAATATGTCCCAAGTGTTGTCCTAGGAAGTCTTGATCTCTACCACTGATAATCCAAATAGCGTTTTTGGGATCAGCGGCGAGAGCTTTCAACGTGCGGTACAGTTTATCAGAAGGTAAAGCTGCGGCGGGATCCCTGACAATAGGTGTGAGAGTACCATCGTAATCAAACATGAACAATCGCTTTTTAGCGGCTCTGTATTGGAGTAACATGGAGGTTTTATCCAAGAGGGGTGTTGAAAATGCATGACTATCGGAACTAATTTTGGTGATCAGTGTTCGAATGAGGTTCTTTGTCCAGACTTGAATATCGTTTTTGAAGATATAGTCAGATAATTTCTTGTGATGCTCTGCCTTTTTCTCGGGTGACATGCTCAACGCAATATCAATGTTATCCGCTACGGTGGTCATATCCCATGGATTAATGTGAATTGCCGAACCCAAGACAGCAGCTGATCCGGAAAATTCGGATATGATCAAGGGACCATGATTTTCTTTTTGACAAACAACATACTCCAAACTTGTTGTGTTCATCCCATCACGTACACTGGTGATTAAACCAACATCTGCCACGCGAAGAAGGGCAAAATATTCTTCTTGTGAAAGATATTGGGGATAATGTTGAACGGGAGAGAAACTCAAGGAGCCATATAGACCATTGATCCTTGCAACAAGTTCAGCAACATTGGCTGCGATCTTGTTCCCAGAATCCTCTCTTTCCTCTTCAACACTAGTTGGACTGGTGACCTGTACCAACACAACCTTCTCACGCCATTCTGGATAGTTTTCCAGGAAACGCTCAAAGGCCATAAGCTTTTGCGCAACACCCCTGACACTGTCAAGGCGATCCCGACCAACAATAATCTTCTTTCCTGCGTACAACTCCTTCAATGCTGCGACCTTTTCATCAATCGCAGGATCTCCAAAAGCGAGTTTCTCAACGTGTCGTGCATCGATTCCAATAGGGAAAGCTGCCACGTCACATCTTGCCCCATATGCTTCGACACCTGCGCTGGTTGATGGAAATCCTAGAATGCGAGTGCAGCAAGAATTAAAGTGTCGGGTGTAACTGAATGCTTGTAACCCAACCAAATTTGCGCTCAAAACTCCCTCCAATAACTCCTTTCGTCTCGGTAAGCATCGAAGGAATTCGCTACTAGGAAATGGAATATGTAGGTAGAAGACAATGCTCATGTGTGGAACACGTTGTCTCAACATGCTAGGAAGAAGTAAAAGGTGATAGTCGTGGATCATAACAATGTCGCCAGGTTTGTAGATCTCTAGGATGCGATCTGCAAACTTTCGATTCATTCGATAATAATCGGCCCATGATTGTCGTTCTTGTCGACCATTTGTAGGTTCATGTTGTTTGTAGTGGAATAGGGTGTACAATTCATGCTCAGCGAACCTTCTCCATCTTGATTGGTCTTTCAAACAGATGCTCCCATCTTCACTAGAATCCGCATCATCAGATAACCAAACTGGTACGATCTTTCCATGCTTTTCATGTGCAAGTTGTCTCTCAAGCCTTTGTCTGTCTTCACTTGTGATAAACAAACCTTCATTTTCTGTTGTAGTTGGAGGCATAGTAACTCCATCAACTGGAATCGGTGCAGAGCTCTTATTGAAAGGGATTCTGTTTGTTGGAGGTGCTGATTGTATAGGGTGACCTCCAAGTGGAGGGGTAGCTGGAGGCGTGAGATCTTCAACCGGGCTAATTTCTCCAGTCCAGCCCACGAGGGTATGATTCCATGGCGATTCGTCCGACGCAAGATATTTAAAGGAATCGAATTGAGATGAGCCACCATGTCTCTGCGACCATGTCTACGCAATTGTTAGCACCTGAATTGTTCGCACAAAATTCTTCTCACATACCCAGTCTGAGCCTTTTCTATACATCAAAGATTGTTGTATGCAAAATGTGGCCGAAATGATTCCTCCAGTCAACCCCAAAGATGGATGCGCCGCTCTTGGATCAAGGTCTGATAAGGAACTTTGTCGCTCGTGACCGGTAGATAAGCTCATTCTGCGAAGAACTTCTTGATTCGATAGAGTGCCCGGAGTGGCATCAGATGGTGATTTCCCCATGGTGTGAGAGTGTTTGAAGCCCTGTAAGAAATAGTTCTCCTCGTCGATCTCAAATGATCTATCTTCTGCTTTGTCTTCTTTGTATGCCCCCAGATGAATACCAGGTGTAACTGGGACGTTTGTGACAGATGGACTTAAGCCTGGGTGTCGAGAAATCTGTTTCTTGGGAGCTTCTGGTCTTCGTGGAGGAGGGGTACGCGCCGATGCTGGTGACTCAGTGAAGGCTGAGCTCAAGGAGTTTTTTGTATTCTCTGCCATGATGAAAACGTAAGTAAAGAGTTGTTTGTAAATAGTATCGGAATGGGTTTTGACAGGAGAAAGCCATAAAGCAGTGTGATAGGGGGAAGAACAAGTGGTTATTGCAGAAATGCTGAATGATGGATGGTATTTGTTTGGTAGAGAATAATGTGAATGGAGGGGTTCAGAGTAGGAATTGTGATTGTGAGACTTTGAGTTATCTACTCGGCATTTGCCCAAGTCGGTATTCAAATATTGACTGACTGCACAACCGCAGAAAGCTTTGTTGTGTCTGCAATCCGACTTCTCTAATTGGAGTGGAATTGTGGTAGATTTAAATCCTTTTGGGTAGGAACGTGGTCAAGTGGTTGGGATAGGTAAGGGAGGAAGGAGGGAGGGAGAGAGGGAAGGAAGGACCAATGTTGGATTGGATGAAGGCACGTATAGAAAAGCATGGAAAGCATGGAAGGATAAAAGTGAAATTCGAGCACACCTTGGAATATTCTCCAATTTCTATTTCTGATTTCTGATTTCTGATTTCTGACAGGCAATCAGCCAAATTCGCAGTTTCTCGGAGCAAAGGCTCAGGTTGAACAATATGTGACGTAATTATGCTGTTTGCGATTTGTCGACGAATTACAAGAAAGGATGGCTGGGTGGTGAATATAATGAATATAACAAAATAGGTAGTTGATGTTCTTTGTATGCGGAAGACTACTTTGGTCACAACAATGTACGTAAGTACGTAAGTACGTAGTAGATGAATTCAAAATGAAGCTATTTTGCGATTGGAGACAGGAAGGTCGGTAGGAAGGTAGGTAGGTAGGCAGGCAGGTAGATCTCTTTAAACGGAGGAGGGAAAGGAAGGGAAGTTAAAGAGAAAAAGGAGGAGGGGAGTAATTGAGTTCACGCTTCCAAGGAACGGACAGGAGTGAGTGACATAGGTTGGGTTGTTCTGGTATTTGTTCCATGCGACACTATCAAATTCATCGGATTGATGGCTTTCGTTCCATTTGGGAAACTGGCCATTCATCATGAACAACTTGGATCCCGGATTTTAACAAGGTGGAGTTGGAGGGGCATGGAGGTGGGGCGGCTATGCCGGATTGGGACTGGCTGCTCTCGGTATGGTTGCATTCTGATTGTAGCAAGTCTGGATGTGATTGGATGAGATTGGATGTGAGTGGATGTGAGTGGAGGCCATCGGATGCCATTGGATGTCATTGGATGATTCAATGGACTGGATACCTCCAACGGGGATTATTAGCTAATCAACGAATCGTATTTATCTGTGGATGTTCCATTTCACCATAGAAGAATTAATTGGAGCAACCTTGGAATGGATACCTGCTAGGGACCTTGGCAGTCCTTTCAAGTAATACAGTAGGGACAGTATGTACGGAGTAAGGGAGAGAGAAGTCAATTGCAAGCGAAGACATGTTACGGAGTAGTGCAAAGAGTTGATGTCGGTGATACCAAGAATGGATATC
The DNA here is from genome assembly GCA_009299455.1 of Monilinia laxa. Taxonomy (NCBI): domain Eukaryota; kingdom Fungi; phylum Ascomycota; class Leotiomycetes; order Helotiales; family Sclerotiniaceae; genus Monilinia; species Monilinia laxa. Next base: position 1,730,050 of record VIGI01000012.1, read on the forward strand.
CGCAATTGATTTGTTAGGAAATGTTCTAGATTTGTTCGATTTGATCATGGCTTGAAGGAGGAAGGAAAAAGGAAATACCTAACAGATACTTACTACCTACCAGTCTCTACATTGGTGAAAGGCAAAGCAAATACAATAATAAGCAGCCAACCTCTGATTGGTCATTACATTGCCAACAAATAATAAACGGACATCACTCCGGATGGAAGCTTGTTACTTTTCTTCTTATGATTGATTGATTATTCATCATTTTGCAGGAGATTTCTTTTACTCCAGAATGATTATTTAGATCTAATGTTGATAACATCATTGGATTAATTATAGTATATCGATATGTTTAGCATATATCAAGTACCCAGGTAGGTATATATACATCTATATTATCTATTGAATATATACATCTATGTCTATTGAATGCTATACCTTTGTCTCTATTTGATATATCTATGTCTATTGAATACCATACCTTTGTATTTATTTAATACATCTATATCTATTTGATACTATACTTTTATATCTATTTCATACTATACCTTCAAATCTATTTGATACATCTATATCTATTCAGTAAATATACACCTTGACATTATCTAGGTATCTAGGTACATGTATTCAATATATTGATATTTTATCAATACGTACCTAGTACCTAGTATCTAGACATCTACATCCATTTGATATATCTGTATTTATTAGATATAATCTGATAGTTCGACACCCATATATATCGATATATACTCCATCGATACCTCGACAGTATTTAACACCTCTATATAATACTACTCCTTCCATCCACACCACCCCCATCACCCCCATCACCCCATCATCCCATCATCCCCATCTCCTCCGTCTCCATCCAAACACATCAAAAGATATCAAACACACCGTCTCCCTTCCAACTTCTAGACAATTTTAGCCCCAAACGCACGGTACTATACCAGATCAGAACCACCACCGAGTGCTCATGCAGTTTCTCTCTTTTCCCCTGAAAGATGTTTCTCCTCCTCCTTCACCGCAACCTTCTCCTCGGAGCCATCCAAAAGAAAGTATAATTCCCCCTTAACCTTACTGTACACCGATGGATCCGCGGTTGCATGTTTCTCCACAGTCTTATCTGGTGATCTCGTCAACGTTTATTTATATCTCCATTCCATCGATTTCTTCCACTTCTACTTCTACTTCTACTTCTACTTCTACTTCCACTCCCTCCCCCTTCCCCTTCCTCTTCTCCTCCCTACTAGAACTATCTAGTATCTACTAGTTCTGATATACTACTCCGTACACATTCGCCGATGAGTGTGGGGCTGGTGTGTGGGGTACATTTGTTGTCAATGTTATCAGAGGGAAGTAGAAGGAGAAGCAACGCAGTTAATTCAACATCATCATCATCATCATCATCATCAACATCGTCATCATCATCTTCTTCACATCATCATCATCATCATCATCATCATCATCAACTTCGTCATCATCATCATCATCATCATCACCACCATCATCATCTACCAATACCAACTTTACAATATTAATAACATCAATCAATTTGTAGAGGAAAAAGCAAAACCTTACGGCTTCTGAAAATAACTTATCATTTCAAAGGTTATCAAAGATTTGTTTTAATCGATACCTGATTGGAATACATATTCATTGTTATTGCTTGTTATCTGTTTGTTGTTATTGCTTATCTGTTTGATTCTTATTGCATCCCCTTCTTCCCTTCTGCACTCCAAGGTTATGCAAAAATCCTACAGAACTCCTTATTCATTTCCATCCCGCTCAAAACATGTTAATCTATACTACTTACTAATGCTGAAGTCAGCAAAACGTGAACGACAGGCATGATTTGCTCTCTTGTTATGACTACCCCCTTCTGTAGTCCAGCTTCTAGTTATCCACAGGTATCTGCCATATATCTCCAAGTACATTCTTTAATCAAGTCTATCAAATTTGAACACCTGATCTTGCTGATTCCTTTGTTTTCTTCTTGTTATTTTGGTGTTTTCCCTGATCAATTAGATTCTGTTCGCACCGCAAAAAGCCTAGTTGTAAAATCACAATTCTTTGATGGCAATGATTCTTATATCTGAGAATTCAAACCCTTTATGTTTTCGTGCCTTGGAACAAATTTCACACAATAACATTGATTGTAACCACCCCGTACCACAATTTTTGACAAGATTCCCTGTGCAACGACTAAATCGACCAGTGCTAAGACGAAAGTATCCTATCGTGGAGCTCCATACCCAGACCCAAAGACATTTGTGGCTGGTATGAAAAGAAAACGTCGTCTTCACTCAGATCATGAGTCAGAACCAGAATCAGAGCCGATGGAGCTTGATCCCATTTCACCCAAGTCACCTATTTTAAATTCCCCGAGAACACCAAGATCACCAAAAGTCCTCAAGGATTTACCACCAGGTAAAGGATATAAGAATTACAAGGAAGAAGGTCTTGGCGTGATTGAAAAACTCAAACCTCAAGAATTGGAAAGGATGTTGTCAAAGCAATTTCCAACTGTCAGTAAATTGATAACTCCAAAAGACTGGCCTCAAGATATCTATCCAATATCTACCTTGGGATTTTATCCCGTGAACACCAAGGATAAACACAAGGTGGACATTATCCAAAAGCTTGGGGATGAAGGGACTCAGGGAGCTGTATTCCTTGTTGATATACGACACGCATCTCCATTAAACGTCAAACCTGAATCAAAGACCAAACGAAACCTCCATGCGCTGAAAGTGTCCAGAACAACACCCGGAACTTTCTCACGAATTCCTCCAAATGAGCTGAGGGTTTTGTCTAACCTTGGTGTATACCATCCTCGTATCTCTCCGTTGAAGGCTTTTAGAACGGAGGGAGTTTTCGATTTTCTCTATTTTCCATATGCAGATGCCGGGGATCTCTCCACTCTTATAGAGCTGTACAAAATCAAAAAACTGATTATGCCAGAAGCATTCATCTGGCATATCATGACTCAGCTAATAGAAGCGGTCTACTTCCTTCAATTCCCAGAGCGTTTCAACAAGTCCTATGAAAACACTATTTGACATCTCGATATCAAACCAGAAACCATTCTCATGCAATGGCCACCAGCGAATAAAGACAACACCGACTATTATCCAAATATCCAACTTGGGGGGTTTGGCTTCGCAGTCGAGGTTCGCAAGTCCTTGCTGAGGAAGTCAGGAGCTGCTTCCCAAGGACCTCTTGGCTTGAAACTATCCGGCTTTACGGGTACAATACCCTATGCGGCCCCAGAACAGTTGAAGGGCTATTTCAGCTCCAAAACAGATGTTTGGGGCATTGGCGCCACCATCCATGAATGCATACACGGGTACCCCCCCCCCCCCCATCACACCCCAACGAGCCCACTACACCCGTGCGCGAAGCACAGGTACCCATACTATATATACAACCGACCGATCTACAGCGACCTCGAATGGCGCAGCATGCCGGGAGTCCCGCGCGCATGCTGGGAAATGCCTGGTCACTATTCGGCCATGTTGAGGGAAACGCTGTATCGCATGTTGAGAGAAGATCCTTCGCCCAAATCGCATAAAGATGATCAGACGAAACGACCGGATATCGAGGATCTGAATTCTTTGGAGAAAAATTGGGGAGAGCAGATCAAAATGGATTCGTTTGTGGGGTTGCCCTCGTGGTTTCTGGAGGATCGGGATGGGGGGTTGGGAGATGCAGTGCGGAGGGAGAGGGAGGCGAAAACTGTTTTGGGTCAGGATGGTTTGGCGGAGTGGAGGGTGAGTAACATGTGGGGAATGAAGTTGGAGGGGTGGAAGTATTAGGATGGTCAGTTGGTGGTTTGGATGGGATTTTCCTTTTTTTTTTTTTTTTTTTTTTTTTTTTTCTCTTCTATTTTCTCATTGTCTGCTTTATATGTCAATACAAGGATCCTACATCTTGAATCTAGTAGAATATTACCACTTTTGAAATATACAACCGGGTTTTAACTTTAGTGTCGAATTAAAACTCACTATTCACACATACCTCGGAAGCCCGATCTCTATGTTGTTATTTCATCTCTTCTTGGGAACCTACAAGTCATTCTTGGGCGAAAGTATTTCTTTATATATCCTTGCTTAGAGCTCGGTCTGCCTGTACGTATATCAGTATATCCTATGAAGTAGGTAAGGTAATTCTTTCATCGTATCTCTCGATCCTGTTTCTCTTGGCTTTTGTTTCCCCTCTTTCTCGCTTTTCTCGCTTTTCCTGTCCGCCCTTGTATCTTTTCTTTTACTCATGAGCTCAGAAATTGCTGGAGTGGAATGCGTGGGAAGCTGGTTGGGGTGTGGTGGGGTGTGGTGGTTAGGAGAAAGAGGATGAGGATGAGGATGAGGATGAGGATGAGTAGGGAGATGTTTTTTTTTGATGCTGTGGTGGGATGGAATGCGTGGGGATGGCTTTGTGTTTTATGTTTTGTGTTTTATATTTACTATAGTTGGGAATTGTAGGGTTGGAGAGAGATGTAGATATAGGTGGTTTTGTTGATGGGTTTCTTTGGTTACTTGGATCATTCGGATCTTTTGGTTTTTGATTTGGAGGTGGGTTGGGGATTTTGGGGTTTGGAATTTGGAGATGCGGATGGGGCTTAGGGTTTTCGAAGGATGGAAAAGTAAAGGGATAGTGGATTGGGGTTTGGTGATGTAGGATGTTTGGTAATGAAAATTGGAGTTTTGTTTTTGGAGGGGAGAATGATAGTATTGGGGATTTTTTGGATAATGGTAAAGGGAAATCGGTTTGTTTGTATTTGTGTTCGGGTTTGAGATTTGATGGTGGGAGGGGTTGCTGGGAAGTTGATGCTGTGAGTGTGGAGAGAAAGAAGAAGGAGATAGAGGAAATGTGTTCTGGAACGTTAACTGGTACGTTTGCTGGTTGAGGTGAATTTTTGATGGAAGGGTTAGTGATTGATGATGGGTTTTTTGGGCAGGGTTTTATTCGCTTAATTGGTATGCTGGAGATTTACATGTACTTTCTGAAAGGAGGGATGGGGAAGCTTGGAGTTGTGGGTAGTATCTCGACTTTGAAAGTTGATATTATGCAACTTGATGAGGAATGCTAGTTGATTATATTATTTTCAAAAAACGAATATATCAAAATTTGCATTAGTTTGGAAATATCATCACCTGTCATGAAGACTGTGTTGGGTTGGAACGACATATAGATATCGTGTTGACATTGAATCTCAGAGTTTTAGAATAAACGGGCGTATTGGAAAGGGTGGTGGAATTTTTCCGTTCCTGCTTTTGTAGACTGCCTAGGTATTTGAATTGAGTATCTTGAAGTTCGTTCTGGCGCTTCGATCTGGGGGAATGCCAATGTGGGTTTACCTTGAGAGTTGGAGATGAAGTGGAAATGCAGCGAGGTTTTGCGATGGGGGAGGTGGCTATATGTAGTGTCAATTTGGCACTCTGCCTAACTTGGTAGTTATTGATAGGTAGCTCAGTATTTATGGTTGCAGGCTTCTCTACTCTGAAAGTAGCATATCTCAACAATTTGGAAGAGAGTTGCCGTTGGGGAAATCATGGCGAGACGATGTTTCACAGCGTTAGATGCTGTATGTTCCATATTCGCAGTCTTGCCATGATACCGAGTCCCAGGTTGGTTTTCGTAGCTATTTGGGGCATAGCTTGGAAATATCCATACGTGGTAACATTAACATATCCGGAAGAAGGAAGGTAAAGACTCGGGAGGCGTTGTGCATAAGGATTTGTTGGTATTAATTTGGTCAGTTAAAGTATAAGTACTTAAATCTCTTTTGGTATAGTCATCATTATTCTTCTTTATATAATCTATGGAATAAAGGACGATTTTATAAATATCCTTAAAGTGCTAATACGCCTAATACAATTAAACGTATTATTCGTATAATAACCCAAAAATCATATAATCCATTTTTTGATACTAGCAATTATTTAAAAATGAAAAAATTATGTATTCAACCCTCAATCTTTTTTCTCTATTTATTAAAACTTTTTAATTATCAATTTATTAATATTAATCAAATCTTTTAATATTTAACAAGGCCTATTCTTGGTTATAATATCCACTGAATTAGAATTATTATTAATCTATTTAATTTCTATGATCTCTTTATATTTATATAGTTTATTTTGTGTATTTATCTTTAACATGGTAATATTAATCCTTTAATTCAAAAAGTTTTTCAAAGTTATTAAGTATCGAATTAATAAATAGTTGCAAATTTGTTTTTTATAAATAGTTTAAAATCTTTATGAAAAACTTTAGCAAGGTTATTATTATATATATCCTTTTTTGTATATACTTTGTACTTGTATTTAATATATTTCGAAAAATCCTTTTTATCGATTTTCCTAGTAATTATATTATATATTAATACAATCTTATATCAATCATCATAATAATCAATTTGATCTTCTTTCTCCAACTTATTATATATTATTGTAACCATCAAAAATTAAATAAATAAATAAATAGCTATTTTGTAAGTATAAATATAAAATAAATAAGAATATAAAAGATTATAGAATATAAATATAGAATATAAAATAAAAAATAAAAAATAAGGTGGTTCTTTATATAATATACAATATAAAGAATATATAACAAACGCAAATATAACTTCGTTTTATTTAACAAAATCAATTTTTCAAATATATTTTTTTTTTATAAAGAATTCTATTTAATAAAATTATGTTTTAAAAGTATATCCTTTAATATTATTAAATCAATATAAAAATCCATTTAATAGATTTTATATCTGATTTATTAATTTTTTTAAAATTTCTACCAATTTTAAAAACTATTTCTTAATACCTAATATTAATTATAAAATCCAAAGTCTTTAATTTGTAATATTATTAATTAATATTAATATTAATTTAATTAATTAAAATGTAAATACTTAAATTTTTTTTAATATAATCATTATTATTTTTCTTTATATAATTTATAAAATGAAAAACGATTTTATAGACATCCTCGAGGTGCTAGTATGCCTAATACAGTTAGACGTATTATTCGTACAGCAGCCCAAAAGTCACATGATCCATTTCCCGACAGATTTAGATAGAGCGTGAGAAGAGGGAGGTGTCTTTCGATGTAAGATAACTTCACAGAGATCGTATGGAGTGTTGGAATAATATCGGTTTGGGTTTCTACTTGGATGGTTGATGGTATCTTATGGATAAAGCAGCGGGCATCGATTGTAGGCTTTGTTTGAGGTTCCTAAGTTGGTAGGAGATGGGAAGTGGAAGGAATTACCAGCTTAAATACTTGGTTTCAGGGTTGGTATGGTGTAATGTAGCCTGGTGCAATGATCTTGAAGTATTCAGTGTCTAGTTGGCGCAGGTAGATACATCTTACTGATAACGACAAGAATAGTTTTGACTAATTTTGTCGATGGTGGGTTTCTGGTCATCTTGACAGTGACTTTGTTGGCTGATTTTTGTACGAATTGAGGTTGAAAATTCCCGTGAAAGATGGGAAATCAACATACAAAGTTTTTGGAAGAGATTAGTGAGGTTCTCAGAAATGCGAGTAGACATAGCTCTTCCCACTTGAGACTATATATGCCCCTATGCACGTTGGCAATTGTGATACCAAGTAGCTGAAGATATCTGCCAGCTACAATACCTAATGACTTTAGATAACTGACAATAACTGAGTAATACACTTGTCGTTGTGGAGGAGAGAAAAAGCAAGAAGTCTTTCAAATTCCTTCACCACAAGAAATATAATTGGCAGTGATATTCTATGAAGAAGTAGATATGGGCATCTATGTTCTAATCATGAATAACTCATTGTTAATAATTGGAAATCGACAAAAAGTATTGATAAAAACATCAAGCTTGACTATTGCTCTAGAACTACCGCCACATGTAGCTAAATACAATGTGTAGTTGGCAGGATATCCCCAACGAACTTGCACCGTTATGACACCAGGACCGAGGTCGTTCTAAATGATAATACTAGACTCTCAAAGCTTGATGGCTACTAAGTACGAAGAACACGTTGATATTGCCTACACTTCACCCCATCTAAACAAGGACAAAGACCCCTAAATCAAATTCCAAATAAACACAGGCAAACAGTTCCCCCAGAGACAAGGCGTACATGCAATATGTGAAAAAGAAACAAAGCTCCCTGAAAGGCAAATCGAGATTTCATCAACCGCAATATTCTGAATGATGTCTATCTGGAAGATTGCCATTGTAATCCCGTAGATAACTCAGGCATTTGCAAGCATCTTCACGATCTGGAGGCGTACAACCCCCAGCCGCATGGTCATACGGAAAGTCACCACTTCTCTCGAAATCCCCGACAAGATATCGTTGGTATTGGCGACAGTCACAGATGGCTCGCTCGTTAATCCACTTGATCATATTCCCTTGAACAGATCCCTGTGTTCTGACCGGAGCAATCCGATCCTCTGTCAACTTTGAGTCCCGACGGGAATGGCCGTTGCCGACGGCGAGACACAGCTCTCCCTTCTTCTGGTTGATGCCCTCCATCCGCAGATTGTAAGATTCGGTTACAGTGGCCAGTCTGTTGCGGGGTCCAGGCCTCCTATTGTTGTCGTCTATGATTCTGAGGAGGGCTTCTCTCTCAGATCGGAGCCAGGGCTCCATTGCTCTCGGAGGTACGGGTCTTGCTGGGACGGCATCGGGGCTATATTGTAGTAAGTATCGATACTTGGTTCTTGATAGGAAGGCAGAACTTACATGAATGGAATGGCATCTGCAGCTGTGCGTTCCATCATTTCTCTCGCTTCTGGTGTTGCTGTAAGCCAAGCCGGTGTTCTCTTGACTCTCTTCTTTGCTTGGTACCGAGCCGTCGCCCATCTGGCCTTTGCTGGTCCTTCGGGACCACGTTGCTTCCAGCGCTGACTGATGGGAAAGTCAGGATCTGCAGAAGGAGGTTCTTCTTCGTCTTCCAAATCCATGCTATCCTCCGTTCCGTCAACAGTGGTACCTCCCCTCTGACTCTTGGCATAGATATTAGTACCCCACCAGTCCTTGTCAGTAACCTGGATATCGATCTCATCAAAGAATCTGTTCCATGGCCCCACCAGCTCATCTGAATCCCCTCGCTTCGTGAGAGCCTTTGCTTGTCGGTCCTCTTCTCGAGGCAGTTCTTGACGAGAAGATCCTCCTTGTGACCTCTCTAGACGTCGACGATGGCTAAGAAAAGCCGCTTGACGGTCAGTGGCGGTTGCTGTAGCAGCATGTTCCTCTGGCCGAGGTCGACGTCTCGTAGGAGCTGAACTAGGTGCTCCCCTAGCACCATTTGAAGGAGGATCGCTGGGAGTTCCAGCTCTTCCACGAGGCTTTGAAGGCGAACTTATAGCAGCAAGAAGCTCCTGCTCTATAGCAGAGAGAGAAGAAGCTGTAGATCTGTCAGAAAGGTTCTAATCACGAGTAGGGGGTCAAGTGAACAAGAAGAAAGCATTAAAGGGCCATCAAGACCCCAAGAAGAGACAAACTTACGAGTGTTCAATCCTTTAGAAGTCATTGTTGTAGTTGTTGTAGTTATTGTAGTTGTTGTAGTAAAGAATTGAAATTGAAATTAGACCGATAGATACAAGAAGTGTGTATCGACTTAAGCGAGGTATCGACGCCACAATTTGAATTGAGATGGTGAATGTCGAAGCTCAAACCTGATTCCTAAGGTTCCAAATGAATGACTACCTGGTTACTGTTGAATAAAAGTTTTATACAGTCTGTGGTTGGACATTAAGTAGTTTCATCTCATGTGTGTGGCCCAAAGTGCTTTTGTGTAGCTATGAGTTTTGAGTGTTGAATAGTTCCATCTAGTCTTGTTATCATGAATCTTTTTGATCTTTGCGTATATTTTGAGAATTGAACATTCTTGCATTGGCAGTATCATCTCATGCTTTTCATTGTATATAAATTCCCTTATATATAATGGGTGGTGGTGAGATCTCGTCTAATTATCTCTTCAGGAGTACCTTTTACCATTCATTTGTTCAAGGACATTCAAGGTTTTTGTCTCCAAGTTATTATCCACCAATCCTGATTGCATGGAAATATTCTTATTGAAAATGAATAATAATAGTTCTCATCTAGTTATTTTCTATAGAATACTTCTCATGGTTCTCTTTCTTCAGTATATTCATGACTGTTATCTCAGGTATTAACGTCTAATGTTTAACTTCCTTCGATGTGCAAACCGAAGTATAAATACGCAAGACTTATAGCTTCCTCTTTTCATTTTAGAAATTCTCAATCTCTTAAAAAGGTATATGACTTTTAATCTATCATCCTAATAGTATCGTCTAATATAGTTTATGTTTGTCTCGTTGATCTCAGATTGTTCTATTGAAATATTCTTATTGAAAATGAAGAATCAACAGTTCTTGTCTAATTGTTTATTATAAAATAGCCTTTATACTTTTATTTCATTTATAACTTATGATTATTATCTCAGATACTAACGTCTAATATTGTTTAGTTTTCTTCAATCTATTAATGGATTATAAACATATAATAACTGCAGTTCCCCGTTTCAAATATAAATGCTCTTGATTTTCCCAAATAGTACAATTATAATTTCAAATCTGTTATCTGAATAGTATCGTCTGATAGTGTTCAAATTGGTCTTATCGATCCTAAACTTTCTGTAATTTATATTTTAAATTTATTCTCTAATCTTGTTATTTTGAATCCCTTTAATGTCAGAAGTATCTATATGCATATATTAAACGTTTTTATCTTTTCTCTATTATCTAATCTCTCAGAATTGACTTGGAATGTCTAATTATTCATTCAGTACTTGGAAACTTATTATACTCTGCTTTCTTCACTTTTACACCAAAAACAATAGTAATTCTAAATAGAAATGTATTATCTTTAGATTCCTTGAGTCTTGTATTTCGATATCACAAAATCATAAAGAACTAGAGAGATTTTTTGAATAAAAGATGTCAAATTGAGAAATTGACAAATCCCATTTTGTGAAAATGTCAGAGACGCTCATGGCCTTTTTGGAGAAAAGGATCTTAGGCTGTTGCCGAACAATCGGGATGTTCATTTGTCTGCCCAGAGCTACACTAACCTGGAAGACTGTTTCCATAGAGTGGGAGTAATCAATTCCTCAATGGTTCATGTAAATGCGAGAAACTAGACGTCTACAACAACAAAGGAACATGCATTGAGGCACCTCAAAGACCTGCAGCATCTAGGAAGCCAAAAAGAACAAGTAAAAGAATATGACACACCATGGTATTGAAGTGGGCAGCTCCCTAGGGCACGGGAAAGAGGTGACGCTAAGATATGACTTTGAGGTAATGTAGCCAGCACTCGTTGCTTGTTTTATGATGCAGTTCAATCGACAACATGATAAACTTATCATATGATGAAACTAAAATAAAGTTTGATATCATTTAGATGGGTCTTGAAATTTTTGCGCTCAACTGAGTATTTTCGGGCAAGGAGGTAGCCTCAGGTAGGTATGCGCAAGGCTTGCAAAGAGCTGAAGGAAAGTTAAAACCACCATCATACCGCCTGGAAAGAATTGGCTCAGAAAGATTGCCGCTGTAATATAGTCGGTAAATCTCTCCACATATCTCTAGCTTTACTTGGCTGCCGTATAACTTAGTGTCGCTGCAACCTCAAGAGATGATTGTCGAAAGTTGGGAAGTCACTGGGATCAATACAGCTGAATGATCACATTTCACGTTGAAAATGCTTCGTAGAAGTAGGGGGAATTCGGGGGGGTATGCTCCAAGTGCTGCAGATAACGCGGAGGAATGGGTCGATTTCGCAAACCATGACTTTAGAATGATTTATTATATGAAAAGGCTGTTGATCTATAGTATTGATGATTTCTGATCGTACACTAATCATTTGAGTAAAATATAGTATTTTCAGTAAATTACAAATATCAAATGTATGATTAGGATTACAAATACACTGAGAAGCGAGTTCGCTAGAAAAAGGGGGGTACATTCATATAAAACTTATAAAAATTCTTTACAAACCTTACTATATCAACAACACTTTTTTTCTCTGTACTTAAAAACTATGAACAAAAATCCCTAGATCCTGCGAGAAGATCATCCTTGCATTTGTTTAGGGGTTTATTTGACGATAAGTTTCAATAGCGTTAAAATTACTAAATATAACTTCTGTAGTCACATCACGTATTCTGCACCCTGAATCGAAAGACCTTAAAATATGCGCAAGCATAGCTCTCCCCAAGAATAATTCTCAAGAACATGGTTCTGCAAACTAATTCATTAGGATATATACATGAGTTGCAAAATGTCAAATCACGTGATATCACTGACCATCTGTTCCCACAGGAAGAGTATAACGATAGACTTTTATTAATACATTTCAAGATAATACTCAGCTTTGAAAATGGAGCGTGATGGCTGGATAGGTCCTAGTTCGTGTTTGAGGATGCAGAATAGGAGTAGGAATATGCTCATTATGGTAATATAAGGTTTTGTCGTCTAGACCTGCAGAAGCTAAAAGAGAATGAGATATGTGAATGCGAATACAGCTATTAACAAAGCAAATATGGTGATATCTACTGATGGAATTCGAATTATTGGGAGGGGGCTTTTGGTTTGACTTCACTAGGGTGGTGAGAACCTACAGTGTTTGACAGGATGAGATGTGTGAACTATTTCACAATTCATTCCAATTGATTGGTGCAAATTTTTATCCCAAAGTCAATACAACTTCTACCCGCGTTTAATAAATACTGTTTGTAATCCAAAAAGGCCAGGATTCTAGCAATAAGGAGATCAATTGGTCAGATTTCAAACTAATTGCTAAAATAGGCAGCGAAAAAGTGGGTTAGAAAAATTCAAGTGCTTTACTAACTTGGTCAATTAATGTAGCCACAATGTAGATATCGACATCCTCTATGAGTTCTGTAAGCCATGTGGATTTGATTATAGACCCGCTTTTCAGGTATTGACGAATGAAAAGTATGGGTACACTATGGCGACAGCTGATATAACGACATCGAGAAGGGAGGAAATTGTAGATGTCAACTCCCCACAGGCTATAGCCCCACAGGCTATAGCCCCATGTGATACACCCATGTACGTGAGTACCTGTGTAGTGAAAGGCCAGCCGAATTCAGCGAAACCTAGAAGAGGTGCAATAATGCTCGAATCGAAAGAGTTGATACTAAAGTTCTCTTGAATCCAGGTCCTTTGTGGAGCGCTTTAGACCCCAGCTCATAGGAATCCTAATGAACATGGAAGATGAGATGCATGGGAACTAGCTTCACATTATTTAATCTCAATGACAATCCCAAGTATTTCAACACCATTGATTTATTTTATGACTCTTCTTGTTGGAATAGTAATCGACCACCCTTCGACAATGTAGAGTGGTTGTGATAAAATATGAAAGCTCTTCTGTATAAGCATTTCCTTGTCGACATGTGGCTTACAGAAGATCACACAGAAGTTATCGAATCTTGACCCGGGGTGTTCTGAGTGATCATTTACTGCGTTCTGGATCTCTGAACTGTGATATAGTATTGCCGCATAGGATTATCATGGCACACATAAATTAAAGCTCAATATGGTGACGCAATATTATCTGTATCCTGGTCTCAAGGTTTCAAACCTTAAATCCATCTCTGTCTGCTTGAAGCCTGTTAGATAATTACTTCCCACCTGGAAAACCGTATCAGTTGATACTAATCCACAGAGAATTCCATTATTACTACCGGATCAGACCAGGTATATAAACTGCATTGATGATCAAGCTTTGGTTAATTTGATGCCGCAATTAAATATTAAACTTGATGCTAAGTTTGCTCTTGAAAACACTGAAGACAAAAAGTTAATATCAAACTGAGGACCTTGATTGAAATCATTGTCTCAACTGCGAACAGCCGGAGAAAAGAATTCTGTCCCATTATCAAAGTTTTGCTGGAAAGCTCATTCATTTTCTGTACAGAGAAATATTCTTCGTAATCAATTTTGGCATTGACGCTCAAATTCCTACACTTTTTCTTCCTCATTTCACAAAGTTTGTCAAGCTAAAACTGGTTTGATTCTATTACGATATAAATGCAGAAAGTGGCTGTAAATGAAGCAAGCAGTGAGCAGCTTTACAAGCATGATTATATCAATCGGCACATGTCGGTTACTAGATTTAACAATATGGAATTCTATACAAGGAAAGGTTCGTGAAGCTTTAGTCTTCCGCCAGAACTCTACAGCTAGGTCTCCATCGGCGGGGGATCTTTTCTTCTGGTTTTGCCTCGGGAATGTGCATATAGTTTTCGGGTGGAGGGTTCCAGTTTCCTTGGAGTTCTTGCATGGGGATCATAGGGATGATGATGCTTTCTAGGTCGTTTTTATTTCATAGTATGACTACTTGTCTTGTATACCTGTTTGCTTGAGCAGCTCGGGTTTCTTCTAGATCGACTCTCCAGATTGTTTCTAGATTGGTAGATGTAGTGAGATTACTTTTGAGATATTTGATATTGGTGTCTGATAGCTTACGCTTCTTGATATAGTTTTCATAGTCTACTGTAGTGTTTATCATTGGGTTCATCACTGAATTTGTATAAACCACTATCTTCGCAGCCGGGGTTACTTTAGTGGTAGAGGCCACAGCAAATCTGGTAAAAGCGTTGTCAGCATTGTGTTGTTGATCGTGTGGCTGCTCCAATTTTAATCCCATTAGCATGAGCTACTTTGTTGCTCAATCGAAGACACTCACTGGGAGGAGAAGGATGGAGATCTTAAGAAAGTTACTCCTAAATACCTCTAAATGGCTATCTCAGCCACTCCCATTGATATCTCTGCTTTGAAGAGAGCTGAAAGACACCAGCTATAGCTTCAATACAAGTTTTTTGGCATCAAGAACCAAATCGGTAGGTATTGGTGACGCAATTTATCCGTCGACCTTCTGTATAACTGACTGTTCAAACTTCTTTGCTATTTCCTTTGATACAACCAGTCAATATGTCATCATTGGTGCAGAGTGATAGCAAGAATAGAAGCATACGTATTTCCGGCCACAGAAACAATCTATTAGTTTCCTTGCAATATAGAGTTGTTACCAGTGAATGTTAGGTTAATTGTTTGGTCTTATATTTCTGGTCTTCAACCAAGCTGAGCTACCATGGATACATTACTGACAGTGTTATACATTCATAGGTAAAGAAACTTTCTGCAGATGAGGCGACCGCATTTTATATGTTTTGGTAATGACGAAATGAATGAATGGTAATAAAATTCTAATTATATATGACCACCAGAGGAACTTAGAGGTTTGAGTTTCCCATATCTCGGGCGGATCCTTTAAAGTTGGCGTTTCGACAGCATCTCCCTCAGGTTTTGAGTGTCATCATCGTCTCCAGCAGGCTATGCCGAAGAAATTTCTCAATCAGTTATTTTTCTATGATATTTATACATGGAGGGCTGGAAAACATACTTTCATCCTCTCAAGATTCAAAATCGTAAGAAGTCAGGGGATCGAACCCCGACTATTTCAACTAAAGTAGAGATCTACCCACAGGGAATAAATGCCGAGATTTGACTGGACTACTGTTAGCATATTCTCTAATGATTAGGATACATGAAACCGATTCAAGACTTACAATCTCTGCTCTGTGATAGGTTTTCCTGTTCCAGGCCCATTCTTGAGGTGGTATGGTCGGAATTTCAGGCTATTCCAAGACACTTTTAGCTAGAAATAGATGAAACCGCCTCATTGGGTGGACTCACTTTTTCTTTCGCTTTTCCTTGCAATTGATACCTCAGTTGTTCCCGAACTTCTCGAGAATCAACTCAATTATTCCAACCCTCCAAGTTAATGGAAGGAGCTTTGTCGATGTTGATCATTTCCTCAACTGGGGATCCGTTAAATATATCTATTCTGGATCTACCAGTACATGTTACACTACCAAAGCAGAAAGACGCCTAGAGAGGATGGGCCAAAATATTACTTGCAAAGCCCATTTTTGTCTGCCGAGATTACTGAGGTTATACCCTCCACTCCACAGCTTGAGAGAATATGAGTGAAGATAATTCAGGTGAGGTTTTCTTCAAAACAGAAACACCCATATGAGATGTTGATGAGGCACCGTCAAAGTCCCTCTTGTGTCATTATTGTCAGCTGATCGAATGACCATCCGATGATCATGAATGGCAGGTGTTCCAACAGTCCAGAATGTAGCCTTGTTCGACGCCGGTTGATTGAGATCCTTCGTCACCCGGGAAAGTAATATTTCCAAAATTTGCCCTCGTCATGTGTTACACAGTATCAAGTTATTAATACAACCAGCTGAGTAGTAGAAGAGGAATATCTGATGTGTGCCGCCAACGACTTAGGCCCAGCCAAGCACTCACGCAGAGATTCCACTAGTCCATTAGTTTTTTGAAGATTTTCGATGATCGAGTAACCCGTTGATGAATGTAGGTGGGATCCTGGTATTGTTGTTGTGGTGATAACTTTGACTCTGGTAGCTTTTATGTTAGTATATCTTCTTTTATAAGGAATAAAACAGAGAGATAGATGAGTGTATGGTTTAAGAAGTGAGCCATCCAGTGGCAAAAAATATTCATGACATTGAACTATGATTTTAATCTGCCACTGAAAACCTGCAGGCCATTGGATGAAGGATACTGTGATGACTTACAGAATACTTTCACACTAGTCGTTTCGTAACTTTGAAGTGTGAGGGGCTCATTTTCTTCTCTGCTGGAAAATACCATGAGTTGGTAACCGTTTGAATCATCTGAAGTCTCTCAGGACTGGTTGGTGACTGATTTCAATCATCAGATTTATAATTAAACTTCCTCGTATTCGAGGACCCGTCCATTGACCTTGAGGTTCTCTCGTTCTTATATTCTTATCAATTGCTGCAAGTGTGGATATTAGCCATCTACGAACTAATCAAAACATGACTACTTGCCAAATCTCTTGCGTTAAATGGAAATCCATGACACAGGTACAGTTGTACGAAAGAGATCAGGATTTTTGAAGCTCAAAAGAACTCGCTTAGAGGATTAGAAGGAAACTGTACTTACTTTGTCTGCTTGGTGAACTCCTTGAGTTTACAGAGCACACTCTCTTTGTCTTAAGGTTTTGAATACTGTATGTGTAATACGTAGAACAAAAAAAGAGTTGATATTGAGTTAAAAAGTATTCTCAGGTTAAGGGAGTTGAACTTCCGATGGGAGATGGAAGGGATTTACCGACGATTTTTTAATCTGCTGATTACAAGGATGATTGACCCTTGGACTAAGAAG
The DNA here is from genome assembly GCA_009299455.1 of Monilinia laxa. Classification (NCBI taxonomy): domain Eukaryota; kingdom Fungi; phylum Ascomycota; class Leotiomycetes; order Helotiales; family Sclerotiniaceae; genus Monilinia; species Monilinia laxa. Next base: position 1,747,307 of record VIGI01000012.1, read on the forward strand.
AACGCTAGAAAACTCTGCAATACCCTGCAAGTTCCAAGTTGCCTCGGAAGGCCAGGTACAGAATTGTGGCCGCCCTAATTATCGAGGCTTGTTCAACCCACTGCCCTTTTGCCAAAGCTCTAAACGTACTTTTATGATTCATAGTACCGTGTAGTCTACTTTGACTGCTCATGATTAAGCAAATCTATGTTGATATAATTCCACCCTCAATAATCAACAGTTGAATGTTTTGACATATTTCAGCCTTGAAAGATCTGGCCCTCCCTTTTTATAAACGAAATCACATGACCAGTGAATACAAAGTCAGGACTACTCAGGAGCGTCAAATATTTTCATTCATTCTGGTCACTATATTTTCGCTCTCCTATGTAGCTCTGGAGGCATGGTTTCAATAGGAGACTTGGGCGGTGAAGAAAGTAACAAAAGCAGCGGCTGAGAAAGTGAATACTATGAGCAAGTTTTTTAAATGCCAAAGTGGTATGTCTTGAAGATCAAGGTGAATTTATGAGACAGTTGGGAATTGCTGGAGAATATGAATTTAAGACTTCATCTTCTAAGCTTTCCTCTGAGGTTCTGGCAGAAGGAGATGAGGCGTAGTACCAAGCTAAATGTTCACTAAGTGATTGTATTCTTCTGATTTCAAGTCTATTTGTTAGAAAAGCAGACTGCAAATCTGGTTTTCATCAGCTAAATTTTATTAGTTACATCACTCTTCATCCAGTGTGTGCTTCTGAGGCAAGTTGTATAGTGAAAACCATCATTTACCCTATGGCACTAAAAAGAAATGACTCAATGTCTACTAGTACTTAGGTAGCTTCATAAACCTACTGATCTAGCAACATATATCCTTGTATCTTCTTAGATGATGCCTCATGATGAATGTGCAAACCAATGATGAACCCTTGTTCAGATATGCAACAAAAACGATCTCTTGCTTCTAAATGTATGACTCGTGAATACCTTGACGGCAAAGAGGTCATTTTTCTTTCAAGCTAATAAAGCATTTCAGATCCCTGTCTAGACTAAGATTTGCAACAAAGTAAATCTCTTGATTTTTATTAGTGGACAACCGATGGATATTGTAACTTCAAAGACAGGGAATAGGTTCTTTGCATGGAAACTAATAAAGATCTTCAAACCCCTAGCATGAATCCAATATGCAGCACAAGATTTTCTTGTAATTGCATTGAAAACGGGTCAACGCCTATGATTTTAGTCCGATATTTTTGAGTACTTGATATCAGGTATCTTTAAGCCACAAGAAAAGAAAGCTTATACACCCCTGCAAAAAGTACGATATGCAACAAAGCATAGTTTCCGCTGTTGAATGGAGAATTAGTTACCTACTATTAGAAGGTTTAAAGCAGGGAAGATACCATGTTTCTTCGAATTAGTGCAAGAAAATCAGATCCCTGCCCAGTCTCAGAGATGCAACAATAATCTTCCAGATTCGTTGATTGGAAGATAGTCAACTATCAATTACCCCTGCCTGAACTTCGACATGCAAAACAACACTACAAAAGATGAACAGGGGCCTGATGAGCGCCTTGAATCAGATTCAAATCCGAGAATCATGTTCCGACTAAATCGCGCCTGCCAATACAATTCAACTGATATTTCCGAATCGAGAGTCGATATTTCAAGACATCAGTATGAAAATATGATGTGCAACAAGATACTCTTTCTATTACCTCGTTCTTTTGTGAGAAAACTATATTATTGTATGTATAAGACAAGACATTGTAAGTGTCAGAATCACTTGACCGGGTGGGCGCCAGATATAATCTATCGTTATTTACAACCTGCAAAGAAGAAACACTTGAATACTATGGGCTATATTCTAGCGCTTGATATCTTAGTGTTATCTTTCTAATATTATTAGTATCTGATTGAGGTATACTCTGATATTTGTGGTAAACATATAAGAATCAGCAGAGTAAATACCAGTCGCATGGTACAAAATTGAGAAACTTCCTTTGCACATATTGAGGTTGAAAAAAGCCATTAGGCAATGGAAACTAATTAACGAAGATGCAGGAAGTATAGCAGAAGAAGAGTGTGGCTTAAATTATCTAGACGTGCACCTCATGCACACGAAAGATGGCCTTCTAGGGCCTTGTCCTTAAGTTAAACCCAAAGCCTAAGAAGGCCTAAGTCCCGTAACGATAAAAATGTGTTCTTGATGAATAACTCATTATTAATTCTACGAGTTCTGGCATATCTGATCTTGCCTTGCTGACTCAGCATAAACCTAGACCTAGGTAGGTAGTGTATTAGACAAAATGACATCTAATTCAGAATTGCCTGCATCTAATTGGACCTTCGTTGAACCTGATTCAAAACATGGTCTTTTATTTCTCCTAAAAAGAATTTTCCAAAAAATGTCAATGGTGGGAGTGTCTGTTGGCTTAGGTTGTCCCGACAAATATGTGTTGCCCACAAACCACTAGAGAAAATTAAGCGAGAGCAAAGGAAGCTAATCAAAGAGTGCTAAAATGAACTCATGCCCTATATTAAGCAACGGCTTTTACAAGTTCAATGCCCGAGAATTCTTTAACTAAAAGAGAATGAATATTGCACACCGTACTTGACCCTTCCCTCATTTGTAATCGCAACTGAAAGGTTCATAAGGAGAATAAATGTCCACAATTGGCGGGTAATTAGAGTTTTTGACTACAGGAGTACCGAAACCACACCAAAGTATGTAAAGACACCTAAGAGACCCATAAGCCAGAAACTAAAATATTCCAATTTCAAGACCACGAGAGAAGTAAAAGAAAATGGCTCCATCGTACATGTTAGAATCTCGAAAAAACTCCCCAACATTACTGTCATTACAACGTTGCAGCATCACAGCAATACCGAAAACACCTCACGCCATCTCCAAATCATCCTTCCGTCCTCCACAAGACACTACTACCATTTCCCATTCTCTAACCAACGATCATCCAAAAACGCAATCCCCTTCCCTCTCAACTCACTCCTCAGCCCAAAACCTCTTCTACAGACCTTCCCCAACTCCCGATCCCCAATCCCCAATCCATCTATATACATACACACATCACACCACTACACCACCCCACCACCCCACCACATAACATTCACATCTCAAACACCCCAAAATACATACACACAACATAAAACATACAATATGCAACCTCCCCAACATCCACAAAACCCCTCATACCCCAACTCATCAACCTCCCATCACCACCACAAGCCTTCCCCAATTCACCCTTTCCCCATCATCAACAAGCCCCCGCTCACAAACTTCTCAAGAACCATAACTATCTCGTCATAACTCAAGATGATGCATCCACAAAATACGGTACCGCACACCACAAACAGAAACAGAAATACAAACAAAAACAACAAGCTCCTCTAACCGCTCAGTAATAAAATCGCGAAAATGAAAGTCAACATAGTATAAAGATTCATCCACAAATGACCTTTCTCCTAGTTTTACCATCATACTTAAGAACACAAACAACTATTAACCGATTCCGATTCCATGATTTCTATTCACAACCCATAAAATGTGTATATCATCATTCATGAAATCTACACCGATTTCCACCACATGATCAATCACACAAGGAAAACTCCATGTCATTTTACTAGGAGTAAAATTCTGAGACTGATAATGCTGTTTGTATTACACCTACATCCTTATTCCATCTTATTTTTATTTCATTCTATTTTATACTGCGCATTCCAAACCATTCCATCCTCATCTCGCCCTCGAGTCTTCCAAAACTCAAAACCTAGCGCCTTGGCCTATGAGAAGCGCTTTGAAGCTACAGCTCCCCTCCCATATACACAGAGTAAACGATATTATATTCAGACCCTCCAATTGTGATTTTGTTGTCAAGAACAATAAGGTCACGACTAAAAATACTTCATGTCTTCTCTACCATGTTGTTTGCATGTGAGAATATTCTTTTGCGCTCAAACGGAGATCGTCAAATATGGGGTCGTCCTCTTTCAAGCCTTCGACACGAGCATGATCCTATTTGAAGTGAGTTAGCGTTAAAGTTCATCCATCTTTCAGTGTGATTATGTCATCAAGTGATGCTGGAAATCTTCACGACCCAGACACCTGGGAGAGCTTTTGGAAAGCTGGAAGGACTAAAGATCGAGAGCCTCTACGAGGTTGAGTGATCTTACCTCCTGCTCCAATATATTCATCTCATCTCCCGGCCCATTAATCTCGTCTTTCTCGCTATCCACTGACTGTCCCTCGCCAATAATCAACATTTGAGTACCTTCATAAGTTAAATGCTCAGGAACCAGGGATCCCCATCGCAAATTCCTGAATTTATCTTGTAAATCCTTTGTATATTTGACTGGATTATCAATCGTCGCACTGGCTGGACCTGGTGCCGTTGGGTTTTTAATTGAGCATACAAATGAACCCTTTTCTTTGATACCTAGTTCTCTCTGGACTTCCGATATTTGAGGGTAGGTAATGCAGTATGCAAGATGGGATTCCCGGTCTGTATGAGTTATAGCATAGATTCCCTCTGCAATGGGTGTTACAGATGGGAGGTTAGGGGGACTATTCGGATTTAGTCAGCTCTCATTGTAAGGTAACTCATCGTCTCGATGTCTGTTGCAATGTCGGAATAGATGTGAGACTTGAGAAACGTACCCAGACAGGTGCTCCTTCAATTCTTTGATACCCAGACCTGTCTTATCCACAAAGCACAAGAACTTATCCTGTATGCTCTTTGGCCATGTCTTTTTGGGCAAAGACAATAACCTCGCGTCTCCATTATCCTGCAACGGCCCCTTTTCAATCTTAGATCTCAGAGGGAGTGGGCGCATGACGAAGAAGCTTCGCGCCACATCTTCGATGCCCTGGACTTGATCGGCAGCGCTCACTCTTGGACGATAGAAAAAGTAGATTATTCCTTTTTCGAGAATAGAAGAATGGATAGCTTCTTTGCGTGCGGATTTCTCGCCTTCTGTTGGTATCTTATTTGTACTGTTCTCATTGTTTTTATCGATTACATTATCCGTATGGCCATTATTCTTCAAATCGCCGGTGGCTCTCCCATAATTGAAAACAAACTCATCATTTACCAAGGTGGGAGAAAGCTTCAACGTTTTCTTTGCCCTTCTTTCAGAAAAGCTAGGCCTCTTCTTCCCATTGCTAAGAAAACTTGTTGTATTATTAGAAAAAACAGCTCCTGAGGGTACTGCCCTGCCATCGAGGAAGAGATTATTTGCATTGACTTTAGTATCTGGCCTGACGTTTTCATCAGAAGTCTCGCGCAAACTGGGGTCTTCATTTAGCCTAGCGTTAACCTCATCCAAATCAAGATTCTTCTTATTTTGTTTCATGGCATACGCGACTTTATGCTTGTACTCTTCATCGCTCGATTTTTCATCTTGATTGACATCATGTGCGTGGTCAACGCCATCAATATGGACCTTTCTCTTTTTTCGGCTGCTTCTAGAGGCAGTGGGAGGATCTATTACTTTTCCATTAATGTCTTTGAAAATGGCAAAATCGATGACATCTGTTTGAGATAAATCACCATTTCCTGCGCCGGTTTCTTTCAAATCACCTGGGGTTGATTGGTCCATTCAGAATTGCGTCTCTCAAATGCCCATATTCCTTCTTGAATCTCTCGTGGTTCTCGTAACTCGCGTCGTCTTCGTTCTTCTTAGCTGAGGTTTATGAGATGATTTCTTATGGTCATTCTTTTCCTTTCCAAGATACTTAACACTGTTGGATGGTGATCGTATAATCGAAGGAATATTATGTTGAAGTTGTTCTTGTTTACTTGAAGCTCGAGAAACAATTGGCATCTTTATCTCTTCGTCCTTTCCCAAACGCGTTGAAGGTAATTCACCTTGAGATTGAGATTGAGATCCGCAGTCATCAATGACGTATTCATTGTGCCCACTATCAATTTGATTCTGTGTGAAGATCTTACATTTACACTTGAGCCAAAACAAACAAAGACACATGTTTTATTGATTATATTATCTTAACGAGTAATTGAGGATGAAGGAATTGATTAATTAAGTAGGAAATATGATTTTCTTAGGATTTTTCGGATCGACGTAAGATGAAGGTTAATTGTGTTGTGTTGTGTTGTGTGTGTTTAGGTCCCGAGTCTTATAGGTTAAAACCGGTTCTATGGGTTTCAATAACCTTGTTTAATTTTAGTTCGTTCTAGCATTACTTCAGCATTAAACTTTGTATATAAAAAATTTTGAAAAATCTCGCTTATATTTTCTAATCTACATAAATTTTTTATTATGGAAATGAGAAAGTTGAGATTAAAAATAATATATTAAATATTAAATATGAAATATGAAATATTAATTATTAAATATAAAAATAAAATATTAAACGTTTAATGTAAAGAGTAAAGAAAAAAAAAAAGAAAAAAAATAAAATTCAATACCCTTTTCATTAATTTCCCTATTATCAAACTTTTAAAAATTAAAAAATATAAAAAAAATGATTATTATTTAAACAAAAGAATATTATTCCTTACTTATAAAAACAAAAGATTATAAATAATAATAATAATAACAAAAGCAATAATAACAATAATAATAAAGGCGATAATAAAAGTAATAATAAGAATAATAATAAAAAACGATACTAAAGATAATAACGATAAAATTATAATAATCTAATATAAGAAGAATAATAAAAGCTTTATAATTTCATTTTATAATTCCATTTTATAAAAAAATTAAAATCAAATCATTAAATCCATAATAAAAGCTATCCCATTTATAAACCTTCTCACTTTTAAACTTTTCAATATATCTTTATTTCTACTATAAAATTCTACTTATAATTAGATTATGTGACGCTTATGCCGTATAAGAGCTGAATAAACAGGATCAAAAGTATCCTTAGAATCTACAATTAAAGATCAAAGAAATAGCTGTTTATTTACCTATATATATAGTTATATATATATATATATATAATCGAGCATATACGGATACTATATATAATTGTATTCTTTAAGCTGGGGTATAAATGAAAGCTGTATATACCCGTTTCATTAATATTAATATTCGTTTATAATCCATTTATAATATTACCCCTTCATTTTTTAAAAACTTATTCTAAATGTCCAAATTACATTTATTCTTTTTTATATAAAATGCTAATTTTTATTCGATTAGAATCTGTTTATATTTTAAGTGATAATGTAGTATAAAAAAGAGTGTATAAAAATTTTTTGCTTTTTCGTATAATAAAGTATATAATAATTGGATGAAAAAGTTCTATTTAAAGGTTGGGTTTAAAATATATATTTTCATATTTTTTTTTCATTTTGGCTTTTGATTTTTTTAATTGATTGTTAAATCTTTTTAATTAAAATAGTTATTATATGCATTGGCTTTAATATTAATTTAATTTTTAACAAAGCCCAAAAAACTATATTAAATATATTGTTAAGTTTAAAAAACAAAACGATTATATTTTTAAAAAATAATAAAAAAAAGGAAAAGGAGAAGAAGAAGATTATTTTTCAAATTGTATTATACAATTTCGAAAGTAAAATTCTATTAATTGTTATTGAATATTTATTAACTTTTACAAATATAAAACATTTTCAACTTTTTGAAAAGGAATTCTATTTAGCTTTATAATTTATCTTTTGTTTCTTTTAATCTATATATTTTATATATATTGTTATTTATTATACTTTATATATTTTTCCATCTTTATTATAAAAATATATTTTATATTGAATTGGAATACTTATTGATTTTATAGGTTTATATAAATTATATTCGTTTGTATTTAATCAATAATAGTAATAATTATTATTTTTAGATTTTGGGTTAAAAGGACAATTTTTATATATTATATTTTTAATAATAAATAAAAATGTAAAAAAGCTTTTAAAAAAGGGAAACTTTTTAATTGTTTATACAATATCGAAATATAATGGTAATGTATAATAAATAAACAAAAATATTTTAATAGCTTTTTTTTATTAAATATTTATTAATTTTTTTTTAATTAAAATTGAAAATTAAGTTGAAATATCGATTTTTAAAAAAAAAGTTTATAGAAGTATAGTGGAAAAAAGAATTGGTTTAAACGTATACGAATTATATGAAAGAATTAGAATTATTGGTAGTTTGAAAATAATTGGAATGGAAGGAATAATGTTAATATAAAAGATTGATAACAAAGTTATAGGAAAGGGTTTATTTTAAAAACTTTGTAAAGGAAGAAATTAATAAAACGGGTATGTATGTATACAAACTTTTGATAATCTATTTGAATGTTTACATTTATTCTAATTATACTAATTATTTAATTGAATTTTTCTATAGATAATATTTTTTAAAATCGCTTTATTTCTTTATTTTAAAACAAAAAATGATTTTTTGTATATAGATATATAGTTCTTTTTATAATATTAATATATTTAATTGAATATAATATTATTAATTTTGAAAAAAGAAATGTATATAATTTTGGGTAGATATTAATATATTATAATTAGTATAATTATAATTATCTTTACTTTTTTTATATAAGCGAATTTATTCTAATAGTATGATAAACGGACTAGGTTGTATTGGATTGGCAAAATAGAAATTGCAAAGCTGATAAAAAGCGGTTTTTAGATTGGATATTGAATATTAGAAAAAATCCGAATTTTTGTTAAACTATAAAACTTTATATTATAAATTCTTTTGTACTTTTTATATTATTAAAATCTTTTCCATTTTCTATTTGAAATTATTAATAATATTAATTAATAATAACGGTTTAAGGATTTGTTTTGGAAACGAATTTTTGTAAACTTTGCAAAGCTTATTCGACGGAAAGATAAAATAGATTTTTATAATATTTAAAAGTTTTAATTTAAAGAAACTACCAATTTGATTTATAATTTTAAAAAGGCTTTAAATTGAAAAATCGAACTTTTTAAAAGATTAAGAAAAAAAAAAGTTTTTAATATTTAATTATATATATAATCTTTAATATCAAAATTTATTAGATATTAATGGATATTGATTTGTTTTAATATTTTTTAAGTATATAAAATATTTTTTTTAATATAAATAGTAATCGTTTTATTACAAACGGCAAAAATATAAGTGTTTTTGTATATTTAAATTATTAAATAGTTTTAAATCCTTAACTTTTTAATTTTATATATTTCAAAGGGGATAGCTATATAATACTTTATATAAAGTTAGCTTTTTTAAGGAATTATATAAAAAAATAAATTAAATATAATCTATTATAAGAAAAAATTTTGATTAATTATTTTAATAATAATTAATGAATAATTATAATTATTATTAAAAATATTAATTATAAATTTCTGATTAATTATTTGTTTATAAGTAATATATAATAAAAAGTTTAATATCAATTCCGAATATATAATTAAATTCTTTCTAGAATTTTAATATGAATTAAAGGCTTTGATTAAAAATGATCGTTTTTGGGGCTTTATAGTATTAATATATATAATAGAAATATAGTTTAGTTTATTATTGAACATTAATCTTTTTATAATATGGAATAATTATTATTTGTTTTATTAATTAATTAATAATAACAAATACATTATTATAATTATATTTGTTTTTATTAAAAAAGTAATAATCCATAATAATTTCCGCTTACATTTTTTGTAGAATGAAAAGCAAATAAAAAAAACCGGAAGTTCGATTATAAAAAGCAAAGTTGTGTTTATATATATAATAATTTCAAATGTATTAAATTATAGTATTTTGTATACCTTATTAATAATATTATTTTAAAAGTAATATATAAATTTTATTAATTTTAAAATGTACAATTAAAAAAATATTATATACTTTTTATATAAAGTATATATAAAGATTATTCATATTTAGTATTAATAATTTGTTATTGTATAATAACAGATTATTTTCTATTATTAAATGTTTATAAGTTCTTTTAACTTTTATTTTTAAGTAATTTAAACTTTTAAAGGTTTTATTAGTTTTGAATATTTTATTGATAATATTAAAGTACAAAGTAATAGCGGATAGATTTAGGTTAATAATACTTTCCAAATTGTTTTATAAGAATTTATATATAATCTTAATATTTATTTAATTAATTATTTTTAATAAACTATTAAAATCGATTTTATTTCTCTATTTTATTTTGAAAATTAAGTTTATTAACGTAGCGAATAAATATATTAATAAAAAAATTATCTTTTCCAAAATAATATATAATAAGAAAATTATAATTAGCTAAAACTTTAGTTTATTTAATTTATTAAATATTTTAAAGCTTTAGTAATTATAAAATACTTAAATGTTTTATAATTGATATAGATATAGATTTAATATAAAGATTTTATAAAGTTCAGATTTCTAATAATTTAATAAACGAATAATTAATAGTATTTCTTTATTATAAACTTTTATAGTTTAGTTTAACAATTATTATTATTTTGAAGAAATATATTACAGATAACTATTTATTGTTATACTTTTATAATAATATATTAGTAATTATATTGTTTAATACGTTTGTTTTTAATATACAAAAAAGGTTATAATTGTAATATTATAAAAGCGAAGTGGAAATTAGTTTTAATTTTAATATATTAAAAATATTATGATATATATTATCAAAATGAAATATTATATTTGATTTTGTAAATTTAATTAATAATTTAATAATAATTTTATAATCTTTAATAAAATAATAGTAGAAATTGTAAAAGCTTAAAAACAATTGTATTCTTTTAACAATAAATAAGTAAATCCAGCTTTCGATTACTTTTATTTTTTTTAGGATTAATTTCGATATTATAAATAAAAATAATAAATTTTAAGTATTTTATTCATTTAATATTAAATTTGTATTTTTTTAAAATCTGTTTATAATTTAATAAATTCGAACCAAATAAATATAAACTTAATATAAACCTTATATTTTTCTTTATTCTTTAAATAAATAAGAATATTATTAAAATAAGTAATATAAAATATATTTAAATAATTAAATAATATATTGCTTATATATTATTAATATATAATTAATTTATTTATTAATTTAAAGAAAAAAACTTTATATTTATAAAAACTATATTAAATACAAAAAATGATATACTTTTTTAATATAAAGTTCATTTTTATATGATGGAAAATTTATTAAATATTAAATTTAATATAGATTTTTGTTTTAATTAATTATATAAATGTTTTGTTAATTAATAGTAAAAAAATTTAATTTTTATATATAAAAAAATTTAATAAACAAAAATTGATACAAAATCTTAGATTTTTTATAAGTTTTTGAATAAATAATGTTAAAATAGCAAAGAGAATTTGGTTAAATTTATAAATCTTTTATTAAAATTTTTGATTAAATATTCTTTAATAATTTTAAACTATTTAAAGAATATTTTGTATAATAGATTATATTTAAATATTTTTTTTTTATTATTTTTAAGTATGATTTTATAATTATATAAATGGAATGAAAGTAAAATATTAAATTTGATTTTTAAAAAAGTGTGGTAATATTTTTAGTATTAAACGGAAATCAAAAGTTTTATATTAGTTTTTGCAAAAATATAGTTTAAAGTAATATAAACATTAATTAATCTGAAATCGTTTTTATAGTTATTAATATACAATTTTTTAATAAATATATTTGTTATTAAGTATTAATTATTTTATTCAATTTTTAATAAATAAAAATAAACATTTTGTAATCTTTATTTTCTTTTACAAATAAATTAAAACTGTATAAATATAATTAAATATATATTAATAATATTAAAAAGTATATTAAGGTAATGTTTTAATAAATTTGTAAGATATAATGTATAATAGTTTGATCTTCAAGTTTAAACAGAAAAAATGTAGGTTTTTCTAACTTAGTAGGTTTAAGTTTAATAGTATAAATCGTTATAATATTTATTTTTTTAATGTAAAAATCTTTTTTATTTTAAAAAATATTTAAATGTTTTATTATATCGATTTATATCTTTTTATATAAATCTATTTATCTTTTTCTTTTTAAAGTTTTAAAAAAATATTAATATAAGATTATTTAATAAAAACATAATATATAAATGTTTATATAATTAATCTAATTTCTAATTATAATAATCAATTTTTGAATAGGTTTTTATTATTAATTATAGTTTTTTAAATATATAATATTATAAAATCTTAATTTTGTAATAAGAAAAAGAACAAATAACTATTTTCAATTATTAATTAAAAAATTAAAAAAAGTATAATAAATAATAATATATTTATATATATTATTGTACTTTTTCATTTTGATAAAAGTATTAAATATATAATAACAAAGTTTAAATATAGAAAATAATAAAATAAAAAAAGTAGTATTAATAAAAATAAATTTATTAATTTTGGAATTTATAAATATATTTGATTTTATTAAATATTTGTTTTTTAATAAAGAATAAAGTAAAATAAAGATTTAATTATTTATTAATTTAATTAAATTAAAGAATTTTATATTTTGGATAATATTTAAAAAAGAATTTTTATTTAAATATTTTTATTTAAATATAGGTTTTTAGTTTATTAAATAGTATTAATAGTTTTTAATATAAGCTTTTAAGTTTATATTATCGATTATATTATAAATTTCCTTTTAATTATTATTTAATATAATTATTTATTCTATTTTATTAAAATCAATGTTACGACGGATTAGTAACAGACTGTAGAATCACTAATGTATAGGCTATAATAGTATTATAGGCCTCAGTGATTCAGCTGTAGTATACTAGGGGACATTAGGTACTGAAGGAAAGCTTTAGGTATGTATATAGTATTAATTATAGGATATCCTAAAAACATAGAATACAATTTCTAGAATAATAGATTCTAAAAAACATCGAATATAACTTTGCAAACTTTTTGTAAAGTTATATTAATAATATTCTAAGGGATTAGTTTTAGAATAAAAGATAAGTTAGGAATATAGAAAGATATAGAAACCAGTATTATATAAAAGGCCGTTTTATTAATCCTACCGATTATTATTAATAAAATCAATGGGATTTTATTACTTTTATTATTTTTAGTGAATGAGATCGATGGGATAATAGAGTATAAGGGTTTATATAAAAAAATGGGTTTTTTTTATATATAAAACTTTATATTTAAAACAATAATTATTAATTTTATTATTATAATTATAAGAATTGCAATTAATTATAATTTTATCAAAATTTCTATTTGAAGTTTAGTTTAAACTATTTTGAGAGATCTTTAGATATTTCTATATAATTCTAAAAGCAGTTCCTGTAACACTTTAAATACCATTTCTGCTTTAAATACCGATTCGATAATTAATCGCTAATATAGCATTTAAAGCTATTGTTATAGGTTAGTCTACTGAAGATACCAATAATATCGAGATAATCAATGCTTTAAAAGAGATTATTATCAACGAAACATTTAAGATTGCTTTATTAAATAAGTATTAAGATAATTGATAAAAGTTTGATACTTTTTTTTTATAACTTGAGATTTATTTCCGATTTAATAAAAACAAATTTATTATTAAGGAATCTAAAAGTATATAAACTGTATTATACTTTCAAAATAAAGCAATTAAATAAATTCAATTATATTTGTAATAACTATTTTAAATATAACAATAAAAATTGTATACAATCTATTCGAATAATCTTTAATAGTTTTAAAGGATTTAAGATAAAGATTTATAGAATCTTTAAAAATTCCAATAAATTAAAAATAATAAAAAATAAAATCTTTAATTTTAAATAAACAAAATTAATATTAAAATATGCTACAGAATTTCAAAGATATACTGGAATAATTAAATAAACACAAAATCGTTATTATAAGTTATTATTGTAAAAAATTTAAATTAAAAATTAAATTAGAATTAAAAAGATTTATTAAAAGTATAGATTTGAATAATTTAATTTAGGATTTTATTAAATTAAATAATTATTTTTTATAGATATTGATAAAATTAAAGATTATATAAATCTTAAAGAAATCAAAAGTAAAAGTGTTATTATAAAAATAAAAGTAAATTATATTATAATTTATAAAGATATAGAAATTTTATAAAAACTAAATGCTATATATTATATAAACAGAAATAATGATTTAGAAAAAAAATAAAAATAAGAAAACAATTTATATTTTAAATATAGAAAAATAAAATATTAAATAATAGATTATTAAAAGCAAAAAGATAAAAGGAAAAAAAGGTAATTTTAAATTTAAATTTAATAAAGGCTAATTTAACGTTATCTTTACTATTTTAAAAAACTTAATTAAATCCGAAAATATTAAGACTTTTATTGTTTAAAAATTTCAACAATTATTAAAAGAATTATTACAAATTAAAAGGATATAAATGTAATAGATATATAGAAACAAGAATATTATTAAATCTTAATATTCTTTGTAATAAAAGAAAGTTATTAGAATAAGATAAAAGCAGATTATATTATAATAAATTGAATAGTTTATTATAATAAATTCTATAGAATTTATTGATTAAATAAAAAAGCAATTAAATAATTTTTTAAAAAAAGGAAAACGAAGAATTATTAAAATAATATAATATATAAAAGATTTAATTTCCAATATAACTTTGTAAGAAGTTTACAAAGTTATTTAATAATTAAATGCTATAAAATAAATAGGATAAATATACTGTAAAGTTTAAATAAATGAATATATACAATTAGTTATAATAGATTTAAAAGCTATAGAAAATTTTATTATATTAAAAATTGTAAAAGTATTTGAAAATATTATTTTAAACGAAATAATACCTCTATTAATTACAATTAATTGATAAATAGTTAATAGAATCTAATAGAAAGATTTTATAGAAAATAATTTTAATATAAATAAGCATAATTTAATATATAAAAGTTATATAGTTTGATGTTATATTATTGGGCCAACAATAGATTATTTTAGGAATACTATAGTTAAAGATATATAATTCAAAAATAAATTGGGTATAAGAAATTGTAACATTTAATTAGTGTAAAAACGGTTATAGGGATATATTAAAGGCATTTATGAAATGTAATATATGCTAAAAGAAGTTGAATGCGAATAATATTAACAATATAGGATATTCAATTTAGGATTCTTTATTAAAAGCGAAGGCTAGTATATCTTTTTTACAAATGCAGAAATTAATAATACAATACAAAATTGCAATTAAAGCAAAAGAAAAGCCTACAATATTAGAATAATATAAAAAATATAAATATGTTTTTAAAGAATTAGGAATTTATAAAGTTTTATTGGAATATAAGCTATAGGATTATAAAATAATATTAGAGAAAAGCAAAATGTTTGTGTATACCCTAATTTATTCAATATTAACTAATAAATTAAAAAGGCTTTAAAGAATATATTAACAACAATTTAGTTAAAGAATGAATTAAGGAATCCATATTCTAAATAATTAGTTCAATTATATAGATATTTAAAAAGGATGGATCTGATAGATTAATTATAAACTATAAAAAGTTTAATATATTTATTAAAAAGGATCAATATTTATTTTTATTAATTATAGAATTAAAAGATTGATTAAGCGGAACTATAATATTTATTAAAATGAATTTATATAATGGTTATTATTTAATTAAAATGAAAAAAGGCGAAGAATAGAAAACTGTTTTCAAAATAAAATATAAATTATATGAATATTAAGTTATGTTTATTTGGGCTAATTAATGTATTAGTTATTTTTATAAAGCTTATAAATAATATATTGTTATAATATTTGGATATTTATTATATATATTATTTAAACAATATTTAGTATATTTAAACAATAAGGTTTAATATATTAAAAATATTAATAATATTTTTAAAAGCTTATTTAAAATAGATTTACTGTACAAACCAAACAAATGTGAATTCTATATTACAGAAACAGAATTTTTGGGATTTATTATATTAAATTAAGGATTTAAAATAAGTAAAAATAAGGTTAAGGCAATATTCGAATAAAAGCAATTAATTATAAATTAAGGAAATACAATCCTTTTTAAAATTCATTAACTTTTATAGAAGATTTATTAAAGGTTATTTAAGGATTATTATATTTTTAATTATATTAATTAGAAAAGATTAAGAAAGCTTTAAATAAATTGTTAAAGTATAGAAATTATTTAATATATTTAAATAAATAGTGGTAAAAAAACTAATACTATTAATTTTTGATTTAGAAAAAGAAATTATAATGGAAATAGACTTTTCGGATTTCGTTATAGGAGTAGTTTTAAACTAATCGGATTAGAATGGAAAATATCAATTAATTACATTCTATTTTCGAAAACTATTATTAGTTGAATTAAATTACGAAATATATAATAAAGAATTATTAGTAATAATTAATATATTTAAAAAATGATAAATATATTTAAAAAAATCAAAATATATAGTATAAAATATATATAATTATAAAAACTTGGTTTATTTTATTATAAACAAAACAATTAAATAGATAATAAATTAAATAATTAAAAATTATAATTAATTACAATTTCAGAATTTTATATATTAAAGGATTAAAAAACGCTAGAATCAATACTTTTAACCAAAAACTAGAATATCAAAAAAACAAAATATATAAATTATATATACTATATTTAAGAAAAATAGCAAATTATTGGTTTATAATGTATTACAATTTGCAATAATATATTTATTGAAAAACAATCATTTTAGGAAATAAATTCAATTATATTATAATAAAAATATTATTGTTATATATATATACAAAATAATAGAATTAGAATTTATTATAAAAAATAATATTATATATTTTTATAGAAAAATATATATTCTAAATTAAATAATTAAGGAATTTGTAATGGAACAATATAGATTGCTAGTATATGAATATTAAAGAATTATAAGAACATTTATAAAAATATAAAAAATTAGTTATTTTTTATAAATAAAAACAATAATTAAAGAAATTATTGAAAATTATAATATTTGTATATAAAACAAATTATTATAATATATTCTATATGGTTAACTTTAAATCTTAAATATACCTTTTTAACTATAAAAATCTATTATATAAAATTTTATAATTAAATTACTATTCTCAAAGAATTCTACTATAAAAATTAAATACAATACAATATTTAATATAATAGATAGACTAACGAAATTTATATATATAATATTATTCAAGGAAAATATAGAATATTAAACAATTAATATATATATTTCTAAGGATTATAATAAACATATACAAAGTACCAGATAAAATAATCTCGAATCGAAACAAGCTTTTTATTTTGAAATTCTGAATTATTTTATTAGCACTTATAAATATTAAAAGAAAACTATTAATATCTTTTTACCTATAAATAGATAATTAAACAAAAAGAATTAATTAAATAATGAAAAGTATACCTTAGATATTATATAAATTATCGATAAAATAATTAAATAAAGCTATTATTTATAATATAATTTATATATAATATATCAAAAATAGAAACCACAAAAAAATCATTCCAATATAAACTAATTTTGGGTTTAATTTATAAACGTATAAAATTCCGATATTACAAAAAGTTAATGCTAAATTAACAATAGTATAAATTGAACAATTGAAAGATTTTTAAAAATAACTAATTTTTGATTTAAAATTTATATCTTCTAAAACAGTAATATATTACAATACAAAACATAATATAAAATCTACATTTAAAAAAAAAATAAAGTTTATTTACTATAACAAAACATTAAAATTAAAAGATTAAACAATAAACTTGATTATAGAAAACTAGAATTATTTAAAATTAATAAAGTAATAAAAATGGTTAATTATTAATTAAAATTATTAAATACAATAAATATCCATTTAATATTTTATATATTCTTATTTAAACCAGCATTATTAAAAGCATCAAATATGCTATTTACAGAAATTGAATTAATTAACCCAAATACTATATACAATATTGAAATAATATTAAACTGCAAATACATTAAAAACAAAGTTAAGTATTTGATTAAATAGTTAGATTATTTACATTTAGAAAATATATAAGAATTTAAAAAAAGATTTTAATTGCCCTAAGAAATTATAAATATTCTATTTGAAATATTTATATCTATTAATAAAACCTTAATCTCAATATTAGATAATGAAAGCAACAAAAAATCAAAAGTAAAGGATTTATTATTAATAATAATGAAAAAATTAAAGGCTTGTTTTTTCTTCCTTTTAAATACGTTTATTCTTTAACCATTGTTCCTTAACTTTAAACTTCTTAAAAGCTTCAAATTGTATAAAAAATTATACTAAAGCATTTTTCCAACCTTCTTTTACAAAACTTATTGCTAACAACGAAATCGAAGAATCTTAATCATAACCTCCTTCTTTTTACAACGAAAACGATTTTTTTTAGAATTAATATAAGATTAGTTACCAATAGAATGGTTATATATATTACAACAATCACTACCTATGCTTTTTATATATTTATTATAATATATAGTATTTAGAAGAATTCGGTATTTGAGGTTCTTTTTCAAATATCGATTACATTTGTAAAATATAATAACACCTTTTTTTTTAAAACGAAAATAAATATTTTGGCGATTAGTAATAGATTTGGAAATACGAATAATAGATATTATAAATACTATAAATAAAATAATTAAATGAAAAGATATATTAATATAAACATTTGGGATAAATGTTAAATTAAAAAGGGGATAATATTATAATGGATTAATAACAAATTATAGAATCATTAATGTATAAGCTATAATAGTATTATAGGTTTTAATAATTTAACTGCAATATACTAAAGGATATTAAATACCCAAAGAAAGCCTCAAACATATATATAATATTAATTATAGGATATTTTAAAAACATAGGATACAGTTTTTAAAACAATAGATTTTAGAAAATATTGAATATAATTTTATAAACTTTTTGCAAAGTTATATTAATAATATTTTAGGGGATTAGCTTTAAAATAAAAGATAAATTAGAATATGGAAAGATATGAAAATTGGTATTATATAAAGGGCCGTTTTATTAATCCCATTGATTATTATTAATAAAATCAATGGGATTCCATTATTCCTATTACTTTTGGTAAGTGAAATTGATAGAATAATAGAATACAAGGGTTTATATAAAAGAATGGATTTCCTTATATATAAAGCTTTATGTTTAAAATAATAATCATTAGTTTCATTATTATAGTTATAAGAATTGCAATTAGTTATAATTTTATTGAATTCCTACTTGAAGTCTAGTTTAAACCATCTTGAGAGATCTCTAGACATTTCTATGTGACCCTAGAGGCAGCTCCCGTAACAATCAATAATAAACGTTTTTTAAAATGGAAATCTTTAAGATTCCACATAAAATATTTATATTAGAATAAGGATTTTTTAGAAATCGATTTAGGGTAAAACTAAATTTGAATATATCTGAATATTTAAACGAGATTATATATAATGAATAATTAGATTTTAATAAAAATCCAGGATTATTTGTAATGTTTTTATTAATATATATTGTTAAATTGAATAACTTTTTAATATAAAAGATTATATTATAATTGGTATAATAACGGTTCCTTTTTTATAAAGTAATTTTAATTTTGTTTATTTGTATTAATTTGATAATTAAATTATTAATAAAGCAATAATCCGTTTAATAAAGTATAATAGTTTTAATAAAGAAATCGGATATTTTGTAATTAAGATTTTATATTAATATCTGTTCATTAATAATTTTGGTTTAAATAGTAAAGAAATAAAATTTACGATACTATTTGAGAAAATTATTACAAGTATTTAAATTAGATATTATTTAATAACTATATTAAAATTTTATATAATCCATTTTTTATAAAGTTGTAATATATATCAATTAATTGGTTCATCAATTACTAATTAGTTAAATATAGAATTTATATATATAGGGCTTAAAAATGTTTAAAAGCTTTAAATTTCGTTTAATTCATTATATAAACTTAGCATTGTATTTTAATAATAAATGTATTAGTATAAAGTTTTAATTAATTTGTAATTATATAGCTTTTTATAAATTAATTTTGGGTTTAATATTATTATTAAGTTTATTAATTCAATTAATAGATTTGATTAAATAAATGAATTTCGAACTTAAAATAGAATTATATAAAATAGAAATAAAACGGAAATCGTTTTGTTTGCAAATAAAACAATTATTTCGGTTATTATTATTAAACTTATTCAATTTAGAAGATTCGGAGTTTAAAAGCGGAAAAGCAAAGTTGGTATATGGATTATATTCAGTTTTTCTTTTTTATTTGGATTTTTTGTATTGTTTTTGATTAAAGCAAATATTTGTTTTAATAAAAAAGTATATTTTAAAATTAATTATAAACTTAAATATTTATACAGATATCCTGTAAAATTTGAAAAAAGGAATATTTAGAAAGATATTTAATAAAGCTTATTATTAAAATCTTTTGTTTTTTTTTTATAATTATTATAAAGAAATATATAATATATTGTTATCAATTTGAATATATTAATATACTAATTCCTATTTGTATATAAAAGAAATTATTAAAGATTTGAATTAATTAAATTCGGGATTTATATTAAAATATATCTTTTTTCTTTTTATATTTTGCAATTAATATATTATAATATTTTTTATCCTTTTTGTAAATTATATTATTATAGTAAAAATGCTAATAAAAGTATTATTATTAAAAAACAATATATTTTTATAAAAGCAAAAGGGAATAAGTATTTGTTATATTGTATACAAAAAATACTTAGAGTATTTTTATATAAATTAGGGAAAGGGATATTTCCATTAAATTATATTCAGAATTGATTTTTTTTTATAAACAATAATTTTATATTTTGTTTTTATAATTTGTTTTTAAAAAAGGTATTATAAAAAGTAAATATTATTTGAATAGCTACTACTTAACCAAATTGATTTTAAATGAATTGTAAATAATATAACGTTTATACTATATAAAAACTAAATAAATAAAATTAAAAGTATCTTTAAAATCTACAATTAAAAACCAAAAAAATAGCCATCTATCTACCTATATATATAGTTACATGTATATAACCAAGTATATACGGATACCGTATATAACCGTATCCTTTAAGCCGGGGCACGAGCGGAGGCCGCACATGCCCGTTCTATTAGCATCGGCATCCGTTTATAGTCCATTCGTAACAGATTAAGTTTTATATTTTTTTTTAAATATATAAAATTATTTTATTCTTATATTTTTAAAAACTTTTAGAGAATGCTTTTTATAAAACGTTTTGTTATTAGAAATAATTAAAAAGCATTTTAATAAACATTTTTATAAGCATTTTTATAAATATTTAAATATTTAAAGTTTTAAATTCTTTTACAAATAAACTTTGTTTTTTAATACAATTATACCTTTTAATTTGTTTGATTATAGCAAATATAAACTGAAATACGTTTTTTTCGATAAATCATTTTAATTTTAATTATTATAATATTATACTATTTAATATTATATAATAATAAATATAAGGGTTTAAAAGAGGTTATATAAGCTTCGTTTTGTATTTTTATCCTTTAAAATGTTTTTTGTTTTTTTTATAATAATAATAAATATTCCCTTTTCATTCTATTCCCTTTTTATTCTACTTCTTTTTCATTCTATTCCCCCTACTCCCCCTATTTCCCTACTTCCCCTACTCCTCTTACTCCTTTTTTATTCATTCCCCTTTTATTCGCATTAACAGTAAATATTCCCTTTTTTCTATTTCCTTTTCATTCTGTTTTCTTTACTCCCTTTTTCATTTGCATTAACGATAAATGCTTTTTTTTTTAAAAATATTATAAGCTTTGAAGCGGAATGGAAAAGCCTAAATATTAAAATATTTTTCAATCCGATTAAAAAAAACATTTTTGATTATTTAAAATAAAATAAAAAAGTATTATAAAAAGCGTTTTTATTCAAATTAATATAAAAAAGTATCATAAAAAGTATTTTTATTTAAAATAATGTAAAAAAGCATTATAAAAGGTTTTATATTATTTAAATCAAAAAAGGTTTAAATTAAATAAAAATCTATTATTTGCTTTTTTTATTTTATATTAATATCTTTACATTTTTAATATTTTAAATATATAATATATAATAATAGATTTAAATTTTTTGTTATTCATATTATAAAAAAAAGCTTTATATTTTTGTGACGAGGAACGAGAACAGAGAGGGGTCATTCGAATAATGTAGTAATTCATAAGGAGAGGAGGAAAGGATTGAAGATCCTTTCCTGTTAAATACTAGCTAGTATGGTCATGTGACCCGTTTGGATAGTCGCTTCCTGACAATTTTCCACTATAATTTTATTTAATATAATAGAAAAAAGTATTTATAATATCGATTTTAATAAGGATGAAAATGAGATTTATAAAAATGAAGTTTATAAGAATAAGGATATTATAAATATAAATTTTAATCATTTTTTTAACGATCCATTACCTATACAATACTTGTTTTATAAAATAAAAATAATTAGACTTTATTTAAATCCTGATTTATTTTTATTTTTACAAAATAAAAGCAAATATATTATAAAGTCGAAAAATGTTACAAAACCAAAAAATGTTATAAAGTTGAAAAGTGTATATGCTAAAATGAACGTAAATTATCTTTTATAAATATATTTAAAGGTTGAATAAAAAGTGGTAGTATTCGATAACGAAACCGATTATAAAAATTGAAATAAAAAGCCTTAATCGAAAAGATTTTTATACATTATATAATTAATAAAAGCTTTTAAAGCTTTCAAATTTGTATTTAATAATAATAAAAATATTTAAAATATTTAAACAAAAGAAATTATAAACTTTAATTATATTTAATCTATAAAGGAGGGTCTATTAAATAATCATTATATATATATTATATTTAATTTCATTAAAGTATGTTTAAAAAATATATTACTTTTGAAAATATATATAATAAACTGTATACAAATTGTAAATATATTAATTAAATAATGAAATATTTATTTTGTTTAACGAAAGATATATATATTATTATTGTTATTTATATATAAAAAAGAAAAAGGTTAATAAATTTATATAATAAGAATGTCGAAAACAGTTTCGAACGTTCTAAACGCTTCTTCTTTTTTTTTTCCTTTTTTTTATTGATTTTAAATTTTAATATTCAATGGTGAAAATGTTAAAGAAAGATTTTAAAAATATACTTAAATAAACAACGATTAACGACATTTTAGAATATTATAATGAAATTAAGGATGTTTTATAAAAGAAATTTGATTAATTGAAATTATAAATATAAAAAATATGATTTTATAATGAAAATTTAATTTAAATCTATAAATTTTATACTATATAGCAAATATTCGCTTTAAATTCTTTGAAATAACCTCAATTTTCATTTTATTATAAATAGGTTTTTACGATAAAAATGATGTTTTATATATAAAAACATTATATAAGGTCTTTATTATATAATACTCCCTCTCTTTCATTTTAGGCTTGTTGATTATGATCATTAGTCTAGACTCTAACTAGAGTAGGAAAATACCCAAAAGAGGTGATGAGTAAACTCGCAACTTTTCGTGACTTGTATCCTTTCTTACCCTCCTCAAAAATGATAATCGAATTACATGGTATGGTAGCGTGATATATATATATATATATATTCATCATAAAGTGTTTGTGTAATCGGGGTTCTTGGTGGCAAGACTGAGGCCGAACACTGATTCCTTTGATTGATATATACGAGAAAATCTATCTCAGTATCTCGAGTAGCTGAAACTTAGATGAGCAGATGGGATCTTAAAACCGTGTTTAGTATAAGCGTAGAAAGCCTTACTGCAGCTGTCGAATTGAATGAAGGATGGAAGTCGTCCCTCAATTAGAAAGATACCCTATCACCACACCCCCATTTCCAATCCATCTTCCAATCATCCAATATCTTACCGCTCCCCTTCCCAGAAACTCTCACAGAGTGTCCCCGTCATCCCTTCAAATAACCCTAAACATATTACTCTTAACTCCCCTCCCGAATCCATCTGTAACGGGCTTCCCCCCCTCATAAGAAACACCCGCTGCTCCTTCCCTTCCCTCCATCTTTGCCTTCAACTCCTCATCCATTTCAGCAATGGTTTTCCTCTTCGTTTCCAACTTTTCCTTTCCCTTCTTCTCTCCGTTTTCCGAATGTATTTTCTCTCCCCCTTCAACGCCATTTCTCCTCTGATCCTTTTCGCCACTTTCCTCCTTCCTCATTTGAGATTTCACTTTATCCCCTAGTCCACTTTCCCCCTTGGACTGTAAGATTCCATCTTCATGATAATTTCTTGATATCATGGGCATTGAAGCTCGAATACCATGAACATATAACGGTACTGAAATCCTCGGAATAATGATTGCAGGCCGCGAGGTACAAGTCGCACTGCTGATAATTATTGGAATTCTTCTAGTGAACATGGTTGTCGTTCAAGGTTCGGCAAGGGGATAAGGGGATAATCTGATCCAACTCCAAGCGTTTGATAGATATTGAGATATTGATAGAAGTCTCGTACGCTTTCTATGCATAGAGGTCACCCAAGCTAGTAAGATGGAGATATCAAAAATTACGTCATTGGCGCGTGATCAGCTGATCTACTCTAGACTTCTGATCATCTCAAACTTCTCTCTTTCCACATTTAGAGCAATCCATTTGTCCTGAACCATCTCCACAAAGCGCTACACAGCCCGATTCCTTCTTACCAAGTTGTATTTCGGTTGTTCCAAAGATCTAGATTCAGAATGTCGAGAGGCTGAAATTGATGCTAAATTAAAGTAGAGGTTGACTTTAGCTAACCATGAATTCGAAATGAATCTATGGTTTTTTGGGCTATTGAGTATATGTGGTAAATATACATTCAAACAGCCTGGCGACTAATTAGCTAGGTATCATGAAATTTAATCAATATACAATAAGTTTCTAGGTCCGGGTTGAATCGTCCAAGTGCTTTCGTTCAAAAACTCAAAACTCTACACCATCAGCAGCGGGTGGCTATGGGTAAGCGAAGTATATCGATTGGGTTACTGTGCTTCCCTAAGCATCAGACATATGCCTTCCAATCCTCTGAATTTACCCCCTCGATCATTCACCAGTATCTTGGTCTTCGCTCCTCCCATCTTATGATATCCTCGAGTTGCCTCGCATCCCCCTTCAATCTCTTTATCCGCCAATGCCCAGAATGGATTTTGACGATGAGTCTAGCTGTTGACTTCTTTTGGTGTCGGTTTGAGCAAGCAGCGACTTACTCCGATTCAGACATTTGGAAATGCAGAAGAATGTGGTGGGAGACTCACATTCGGGATCCAGGCTGGGCCCATCCAGAATAAATATGGAAGTCAGGTCCTCCTGTTCAGTTCAGAAATCAACAAGTATGATTGCAAGCAATTTTAAGAAATCCAAATTGAATATTTACGAAAAGCTTTATTGGAAACCATAATTCAGGGTCTCTGAAGGATGGGATATCATCTAGTGGTTTACTCTAAGTTCTCCAATATCATACAGAGAAGATTTGCCTTCGGATAATCCGCCAATATAGCTAGATAGCACCTTCAATCAGGGTAATAATTCAACACATCTAAGCGGTGATAAGAATTCGGCGGAGGTAATATTCTAAAGTAAAAGGGTATCAGGTGGCTGAACTTGAGCGTGTACGTTGATAGTCAACGGCAACTTTCAGGTACCTTATGCTCTACCCATCCGGCCCAAATAACAGAAATATTCCATTCTCGAAGCCTCACATTACGAGTAAATATACCCTGCAACCATCTGAAATCAAGGTATATCATCTCTTGAGCTCTGGCCTCGCAACACAGACACCTCAATCATCAAAAAGTGTCTTACTACCAATTAACTTCTCATTCATGAAGTATATACCTCAAGATGCCAATGAGATCCCATCAAACTCTATAGAGTCCACCCTTCAGAAAGGATATCATAATGCAACTCACAATTAAGCAACCATCCTATAGTTCCACAACTCTAATAGATATTCTCACCGAAAGGAATCCCATATACAACTTCTAGTCCATCACTTGCCAAAGTATACCACCCCAATTCCACCATCCAATATTCTCATCAGTCACCCAAATACCTCACCGCCCAGAACTACCATCATACTTCAAGGCTACCCTTTTGATTTCGCAGAAAACACAGATGAGGCAACAAAATACCCCGAGATACCTCAACTTCCGTTCTAACAAACAACCAGCACTGAGAGACCAAGCCTTATAACAGACATCATGAATCTTATCTCAGGATTGCAAAAACATAGCTTAGTTATGACTTGTACTTGCCGAACAACATACAGGACCGGAATCAAGTATCGTATCAAACGATGAAGTAAAGAGCTCATGTAAGAGGATCATGTAACAATATACAACACACCATTCGCGAACACGCCTTCGTCTCCTCGAACTCGGATAAAAGACCTAGAGTGCGTTGGAACTTCCGCACTGGGTATACTCCGTCAATGCTCGCCGACCCGCCATCATCCTCCCATTCTCTAAAATTGATCTGAAGATACAGTCTAGCTTCTGCAGTGGGCATTCTCGGAATCCATGAACACTTTCGCCGAGTCTATCGTGTGAAAATAATACCGCAGCCGGCGTAATTTGTCTTTAATGGCGGTCTGCTGATATCAAATAGTAGTAACATATTTCCTTCACTGAAAAGTACTGATTCTAATTCGACTATACCTATCAAGAACACTAGTATTTATCATCTATTCAACAATTCCATTGAAGATGATAATATACATCTTCTTGATCTACCCCCTCTATTCTAAATATGGAATAATATATTCTCATACCTCTGAGATTTTTCTTCTCTACAGTCAAATCAGGCTGGATGAATATTACTCACTTTAAAATCTATACGTGGAGGTATATACAGAAACAGCATGGAACATACTTACTCTCCTTTACATCAAATTGCACATCTGTATCCTCTTCAACCTCTCACATACTCCCATATCTTTTACCCTCATATTGGCAATTAGACTACATCATGCCAAATACAAACTTCACGTTAAGGGGCCGATAAACCTCATTCCCTTGAAAGCTCTAGATGAAGTCTGATGTAGATAACCTTGGGAGTACAACTAATGTCGCTCAAAGCTCAAAGCTTAATCCTCAATCCTCAATCCTCAATCCTTCAATCCTTCAATCCTCCAATCCTCGAAGCCAAAACCAAAAATAACAACAAACAGCAACAACCCATAAACCTCAAACCCCAAACCCCAAATCCAACCCACCCAAAAACCCCCACACCTCCACGCCAACCAAACGATCCAGACCCACAACATCAACATCAACATCAACATCAACATCAACATCAACATCAACATCAACATCTGCAAACAAAAAACAAGCGCCAAACCCAACCCAAAGCCAACAATAAACATACCATATCTCATCCTTACCACGCTTCACTCATCCCAATGCAAATACCATCTCCCATCCCAAAGTCCCATTGCCCAGTCCCCAGTCCCGAGTACATGTGAAGATTTCTCCCTCTTCGACTGGAGCAGAGGAGAGTCTGGTATGTGTGTATGTATGTACATCCGAACCAAAACAATACATACAAATCAAGTTCTAATATTAATCTATGAATCCAGAGCTAATAAATCCGAATGGAACTCTAGGATGATTCTGGACATTGTGGTAGTGATCGCGTTGAGATTTCACCGCAAGGTTTGCATGGGGGAGTTAGTTGGCGGTACGGTAGGTAGAATTTGAAGGGTGCTGGGGGGTGGGTATACTTTGTCAGGAAGAGGGTGATGGGTTATATTTAAGTGAGTCATTGTAGGTAGGGTAGGTATCCATGAGATATATAGACCATATCTGCAAGTATATTTCGGAGGACCGCCGTGATAATTACGACTTATAATTGAGCGGATGTCCGGGTTATATCCAATCCAATAATCGAGAAATAGGAATGTTGTACGCCCTTCAGCTCTGGCTGATTTCATGACTCTTCCCAATTGAGTATGGATTATCTGATTGAGAACGATACTCTCCCTTCAAACTGAAGATGGGAGACTATCTCTTGATTTCAAGGCCCCAAACCAAAAAACGTACTAGTGAATCCCTTTTAGATGGCCATGCAAGGTATCTACACTCATAACCGTCTCTTACAATCCAAGAATCTAGATAGCATACATTCATTCGAGGAATCGGACGATATTGTAGGAAATAGCAAAGGTAGTACCTGTTCAATCTGTATAGATATACGACTCACGTGACGACATGGATATGCGAAGAAATGACTGGACTGATACAATGTATGTGGGTAGACTTTGGTTCAGAGCAGAGTGCTAGTCGTGTGAAGTATAGAGATGTGAATGGTCGCTTGCCTTTGCAACTATAAGGACAAGTGGCTTGCAGTAGAGATTCTCTAATTAAGGCTTTATGGCGGCCATAGGAACCTGATGGTATAAGTATGCATATGAAATCTCTTTGGATCGAGTATGGGATCAAATAAATCGACTGGTGAAAGGAACAGACACCTAACACAAGTTGCACGGACAACATCGTGGAATTTGATAATGTTAGTTCTCAATAGAACGTACCAATCAACTCGGCCCTGTCTATTTCCCCCTTTGCAACACTTGAAGTCTTTGATATGAAAGTAAATGACCAGATACCCGCAAAGACTTGGAGGTATTACATCAATAATGGCAAAATGATAACAACTCCATAATCCGGGTATCAAAAACTATGCAGATTCATAAATCATGAAATCGAATGGACATACTCATCCCACCATACTCAAAACCAATATATGAGATCACCTGAGCAGCCCCCCCAAATCCCTCTCCATCCCGCTTACCCTCTCTTCCAATGCCCTCTTCTTCCTCTCCAACTCCCTAATTTCCTTTTCCTCCCTCCTCAAATCCTCATCTGTGACCTCTATCACCGATGGCTCCTCATTTTCCTCCTGGTTCTCTTCCCCGCCACTCTCCAACTCACCCCTATTCATTCTCTCCAATTCTCTCGTTTGTTTCTGCACCTTTTGTTCGTGTCTCCTCACACTCTCTCTCAACTGAGCATACCTACTTCTCAGACCCCTTATCCTCTCCGGAACTCCTTGTATGGGATACACAGAATTTAATTTCTCCGCCCCCTTCAATAAAACCTCGACATCAATTTCCCCCCTTCCACTCTCCGTTTTGCGCACCTGAGAATGCAATTCTGCACCGAGTACAGCGGCGACGGCTGTATTTCTTCGAGGAGCTCGTCCGTTGGGACCAGATGCTGGAGCTACTTCGCCGGATGTTACATTGAAGACGGTTTGACGGCGAGAAGAAGATGTTTTGGGTTCGGGAGCAATTTGAGTTGGAGGTGGTGGGGGTGGGGGAACAGAAAAGAGGGCGCGTTCGTGTGGTTCAGTGTCGCGAATTAAGGCGGTGATGTCTTGGTTGGAAAGAAGAGCATTGGTGAAGATTTGAGGAGGGGGGAAGCTGTTGTAGTGGGGTTAGTGGATGTGTTTCAATGAGAGAGAATAAATAGTACTGACGGTAATGATGCTATTGAATCTGCAGAGAGAGCGATTTGTTCAAGATGTCTTTCTAGTAGAGACATTGTAAAGGTTCTTGTTTGGGGTTGTGTGAATATGTGGTTATGTGGTTGATGGATTTGAAGGTTGTCAATATCAAAAGTCAATATTTACAATCGCGACACTCACAATTATTATCGGCAAGGATATTGAGATGCGGGACAACGAGACCTCACTATGATGACCCGATGCCGGCTTATGTAATCTCTACAACTCGCATGCATTGAAGAGACATGGGCGGAGAGAGCGAATGAAGCGGACGAAGCGGACGAAGCGGGCGAAGCGGACGGAGCGGACTCCCTCAAATTCTGGTCACATGCTATGTATGTATGTATGTATGTATGTATGTATGTATGTACTAGGTATGCACTTCTACAACTTCTCTTCTTGATTCACACACGAATCATATCTCAACTCTTGTCGCATCTCCTACTTCAACTCAAGGAACATCATGATGTATCATATTTGTATCTCTTTGTCTCTTGATACTCACCATCATACTCACCATCAATCTTACTCACCCACTCACTCACTCACTCACTCATTCCCACCCCCTCTCTCTCCCCTCGTATCCTTCTCCCTTTCTCTTTTGCAAGGTTAATCGATTGAACAACGCATTCTATACTTAGATAATTTGCATCCAGAATTACCATTGGTAGAGATATATGTGCAATCTATCTTTCCTCCATAACACATGCATTGCTTTGCATCTTACCCTTAATGATTCTCGTCTTCTACAACCCTATCGTCAATATCTTTTTCTATCTTTCTTTTCTTGTTTTCCAAATTTAATTGACATTTCTTCGATCTCGTTACTCTCTTCTTGTTCGTCTCTTGCCATCTCTATCTACTGCTGCTTATTCTTCTTGGAGCACCAGAGTGACTGGCAACACGTTGTAACGCCGTTATCTTTTGCCCAGAAGATACTCGAGGAGAGAAGCCACGGTAGGATAGGATAAGCAATGCCATTTTCTAGTGGATTCGACGTGAACTCCCGTCTCGAATGATCGAATATCCCACGAAGAGATCTTTTACTTTTCTTTTCTTTTCTGTTCTTTTCTTTTCTTTCATGCTTGGAAATCACCCAGAAATTTGCCATTCAATTCTTTCATCATCATCCAATATAAAGTTTTCCAGAGGCGCCACCACACATACACAATATTCCACATATTCAAACTCTCTCCAACCAACTGACGGCATGTTGCATCATTGATCCATTGGCGGTATTGATGATCGAGAACTCGCCGCCCACTACTGTATGTCATTCCCTACATACACCGGTAAACACAGATACAGTACAACTGGAGCACGCAAGAAAAAGCAACTTTACTCCCTCCTGTTCGTAATCTTACATCGACGAACAAGGTTACTCCTTGATCAGATTTGCCCAATACCTTACTCCGTATTGTACAGTACTGGATAGGCTGATTGATACCACATTCTTATTCTTATCATTGTTCATACAGTAGATCTCTTATCTTACTGATTATTATTACCTAGGTACTTATTTATTACTTACTTGAACTTTGTGTTTGTGCATGGTCTCGTTTCCTCCATTCCCTTCCCTTCCCTTCCCTTCCCCTCTCTTCTCCTCGCTCCCCCCTTCATCCATCTTCTTTTCATAGTCTCAATATCGAGATTTACCCGAGCATTTGGGTCAAGCTCAAACTTTTGTTTTCATCACTTCCAACTGGTTCCCAAGTTGCCGAAATACATCTCCTGTCCTTCTAAGGGTACCGGTGTCCTCCATACTGTATTGATCTACCCAAGTCCCTCCGTCGGTCCTGGTATCGTATGGTTGTCGTGGTGTACGGTGTGGGGACAACATACGCATTCCTACAGTCCTAATCCCAATTCCACTACTGTACCCTTCCCTCCTGCGTACTAATAAGAACCTTTTCTCTCGGTTTCCTGCATTGATGCATTAACCTGATGATCACACTCTTTTCCTCAATTCCTCAAATTTCCGGAATTCCCTTTTCCTTGAAATATTCCTCCGGAACAAAAATATCTCATTATTTTTTATCCTTTTCTTAATAACATATCACCCATTCCTCGTTCGCCTCATCCTCAACACCTTCGAAACAAGTTTGGTCTCCTTTTCATCTCTCTAAATCATGGTCTCAGATCAATTGATCCACATTGCATTTATTTTTATCATTGAATGTAATGTTTATCATTGGTCGCCTTATTTGCTTCGATCTACAATTTAAGCTAACCCTTGTATCTTCATCCAGGCCAGGACCTCGTTCCTCAGATCCCTTGTGTTTCTAGCTTCGAGACCGGACAGGATCCATTTTGACCATTTGACGAACGCCTCGAATCTCTAATTGCGAGGCTCCTTGGCGCCCAAGCTCATCTAGAGATTATCATGAACTGTGATCCTCCAGGTCTTCCTTCTCCTACAAGGAGAGATTCACCACAAGCCTTAACACCTTGACCTCAATCGCAACACACAAGACCTTTTCCAAACAGGATACACATCATCTTTCTACCTTTACTCAAGCAATCTCGAGATCGCAATTGCCAAATATGCGACCAACAACCCCCAATTTCAATTTCGCACAAAGCATCGGGCCTTCGTCGCCACCCGAGACACCTACTCATCCTACCTTTACATTTGCGACTCAGCGACAACATATGAACTTTTTCCATCCTTCTCCTAAGCCAAATGGGATCATACCCAATGGTCCAGGGCCTCACTTCAGCTACAATCGACCTGAAGACCTGTCTCCCCGATCCACCTCTCCATCATCCGAATCTTCTGGCAGCGCAAGTCCACCTCGATCGGAGAGTTCTCAACGCGCGCAATCACCAATCTCGTCACCTATCCATAGACAATCGCGGGTAGTAGACAAAGGCAATTTCACAGTGGAGGAAATAACAGAGAGCGATCTGGAAGACTACGATTACATTGAAGAACTTATCATAAGACCCCACCAATACGAAGATGCCGAGTCTGATAGAGGGCATACTGCGCCAACATCGACGCCAGCAGAACTTGATCCAAATTTCCTGGATGACCTAGACGACCTCACTACACACGATTGCCCCGAAGATCACGAAGCATGGGTACAACGAAACCGGGAGGAAAGGCGTCGTCGACGTCGCAGTTCCGCTACTGTACAAAAGCGTTCATTGGCGCAAAGTATTGGTAGCGATACTGATGATGAAGATTTACAGCCGGATCATTTAAGCGCAAATGAGGCGGGATCCAGTGCTAGGAGACTACGAAGGAAAACATTTAATCATGGGGGTGATAAGAGGGCTAGTCTTATATTTGATGATCCGCCACCCCGTATTCTAGAATTGGAGGAACCAGACAGCTGTGAGGAGGTCATTGAGGATGATACTGAGTTGGATGATTTGAGAGAGTTGCCGTACTATGTATTGGAACAGACTATGGATATTGACTCTTCATCTTGAGTCCATCACATCCCGAGGTCATTCAGCTTGAAGATATTTTGTGGGGCATTGATGAAGGGTTGACTATAAGTGACGCGGAGATGGGCAAGGGGTCACGAATTAATGACTTATGAATGAGACGGTATTTCATTGCATAAAGGGACATGATGGTGGCATATTCCTTTTAAACTTTTGAGCGAAAAACTTGTCACTGGTTGGGTTCTTCTTACGTTTGATCAGTTTTGAATTCATGTCAAATATAGCGTTGCATAGGTAGCGGATGTAAGGATATTGATGCCGGCTAATGATCAGCCCGGGGAATTGTATGTTGGATTGGAACTCGTGGTTTCGGGTTTGGTTATTTATAGGCTGGGCTGGGAGGTGGAATAGGGAGGATAAGAATAGATATACCTTTTGCCGTCTTCAATGCTTGTGAGTTTCATATGTGCTTGTATACATTTATGTATGTTTTGATACAATTTTCTGTTTACGAGGGATACTTGATTGACCCTTTGACAAGGCTCTCTCTCTCTCTCTCTCTCTCTCTCTCATCCAATTTACTTTCTTACAAGCTTTGTAGACTACTTCATTTTGTGGTGATACTGGAATACCAATGCCTAGTAGGTATCTGAGAGAGACTGCCAAAAAAGAACCCTGCATTAGAATCAATCAGATTTTGAGACATGATATCGATAAAGGAATCTTCGGAAGTGGGGATAGGGGCTAGAGTATCCATGAATAGTTCTTGAAGTCAGCAGATGCAAGGCTTGGTTGGTATTTGTATTTGATGGATCATTTGGATTGTTCTGTTTTCAATGACAGGTGCTAGGTAGGTAGGTAGTGGGTAGTAGGTAGTAGGTAGTAGGTAGGTAGTAGGTAGGTGCTAGGTAGGTAGGTGGTAGGTAGTTATGTATCAATACATATTGGTGTTTGGGGATTTCCTACATCTTGGAAGTTGTGTGGGTGATGAATGGAATGTACCTAGGAGACATGAGTGAGATATCTATCTGAATGATGAATACCAATAAGCTGGAGTCCATTACAACAAACCTATATAATCAATGAGGGAAAGGCAGAGAGGTAGATGGGAGGCAGGCAGGTAATAGGTGAAGTAGAATTATGTTGTCTGTACCAAACATGCCCTCAATGGAACTTACAACCATCTTTTCTTTTGAGAATCACATGTGCCAATTGAAATGCTTCTTGGAAAGTTCGATTTGTACAAGGTAGGTAGATACTAGATAGGAAATACCCATATAATCTTCCCCATGGAGAAAATACAAAATATGCAGGTGTGCACAAGGCTCAGATCCCCCATGCATGTATTTGACTCGAAAAGGTTTAAGAGATCTCTTGACCGCCCGGCAATATTTGTTAGCTTCTCCGAGAGATTCAGACTAAATCAATTAACCACACGACAACGACTTCTCGACAATTGAGGAGATTTAAACAACCATATTATTCCTTCATTATCCGTGAGTCATCATTACGATTTGAACAACGTTTTCCATTATTATCAAACAAGAAGTATTTGCAAACTCTAGAATCATGAATAATGGCTCCCAAAGCCAAGCGCCCCAGGGTCAACCTGGTGGTTCGCAGCCCAGCAGCGGTATTGCACGCATGCAACTTTTCAAGCCTGAAATGATGCGCAGCCTTCCATCAGGAGGCTTTTCCGACGAGGATAAAATTAAATGGGAGAATGGTCTCAGAGGGCTTTGGACGCAGATTGAGAATAATTCTGCGGAGTCCCCTTCCCATCAAGAGGCTAAACGCAAGTTGATAGAGTTCTCGAAGTCGCTTACGTTGAAAATGCAGAATTATCGCGTTCAGCAACAGCGTCAACAGGTGCAACAGGCTCAGCAGAATCAACAAGCTCAGCAGAATCAACCAGGGCAACAGCCGCAGCAAGCTCCGCAAACCACGGCTGCTCCATCAAACAACTCTGCTCAACAAAATTCCGCTCCTCAACAGCACGAGCAAACCACACAATCACAAGTAGCACAGGCTAGTGGTTCCAATGCGGGAAGTTCTTCCCAACAACAACCAAGAGCTCCGCCCACTACTGCAATTCCCGAGAGATTGTTAAATCACGTTCAAACTTTCCCATGGACTGCTCCTCCTGAGTTGACTCCAAAATCAGAACAATGGAATCAATGGGTTGCAGGAGTTAAGAGCAAGTATGCCAAGGGATTGATGTCTATGGATAAGTTGACTGCCCAATTGAAAAGCTTGGAGGATTACATCAAAAAGAAGAGGGAAGACAGAACTGCAACAGAACAAGATGAAGCGGACTTTCAGAAGAGAAACACAGAATGGCGGGCTCAGCATGCTGCTGCCAGGAAGGTTGTGGAAGATATTAGAGACAACCAGAAACGCCTCCAACAGCAACAAAATCCTCAACATCAAGGACAACCACAGCATCCTCAACAATCACAGGCTCCTGGATCTGGATCATCTGATTCAAATTTGACAGGAAACCCTAGTGGTATATCAAGCCAGGGGAATCAGGGAGCTCAAGGTACTCAACTGAATCAAACACAAGGAGCATCCAGACCATCCACAAATTTGCAACAACCATCCAATCCAGCCTTGCAAAACACTCAAACCGTTAACGCTGCCATTGAGCAAGCTCGTAATCAACAAATGGCTGGTGTCAATAGACCTCCTATGCCACAAGGACAACTATCCCAAGGTCCACAAGTACCTACACCAACCGCACCTTCCCATCCAACTATGCCCCAGTCTCAAGCTGGGCAGGCGCAAAGTATCAAGCCCGAATCAAGTATTCCAGGCCCGATCAACACTGCTATTACTCAAATGCAAAATAATCAGCAACGTCCAGGTCAAACAAATTCTCCTCAATCTGCTATTCCCCAATCAGCAGCCTCGAATAGTGCACCGAATCACGGCCCCCCTAGAGCTTTGACTCATCAAGCAGCATTGCAAACTGCGGCGCAAAGTTATTCCAGTGCGGGCGGCGGTCAAGCGACCGGTACGCCTACCGTCATGGGTCACTCGCATACTCACCCTAATGCTATGCCCAGAGAACAACAAAATCCAAGCTCACAAAAACTTCCAATCCCAAAACATTTACCAGAAAGAGCTATTGCACCACCCCAACCTGTACAAATGTCTCAATCACGTCCATCTTACACCGGTGGTCCATCAGGCCCTAACAACGGAGTCATGGGTCAACCGGTTCTTCCTAAGCCTCCAGGATACGTTTTGGATGGCGAGGGTGATCGCGTTTTGAGTAAGAAGAAGTTAGATGAGCTTGTCAGACAAGTCACTGGTGGTGGAGAGAATTTAGCGGGCGGCGGTTTAACTGCTGAAGTCGAAGAGGTAAGATTTTTATTTTTATTTTTTATTGATTGTGTGATTTGCCACCTCGATCTGGTTACTCTCATCACGAAGACAAGCAATTTATATCTCTTGCAAGTCTCCCATGTATCTAAGCTAATACGATTTGATAGTCTGTCCTTACAGTCGCTGATAACTTCGTCGATCAAGTTCTTCAAGCAGCCTGTAAGAATGCGAAAGAACGTGGCTCGAAGATCCTCGAGATCCGCGACATCCAACTTACCCTCGAACGAGGCTACAACATTCGCATTCCTGGTTACGCAAGCGATGAGATCCGCACCGTTCGTAAGATCGCACCAAGTTCTGGATGGATCAACAAGATGAGTGCCGTCCAAGCTGCTAAGGTCACGGGTGGAAAGGGCAGTGATTAGGGAGGAAACCATGTACGATTCCAAAAGGCGTGATCTTCAAACAAATTAGACTGTGCAATAGGTCTACTAATTTGCAGTGGATATCGAAATGGAGGCAAGGAGTTATTACAATGATGGATTTGGGGCGGGACAAATATCGGGTGCTCGCTATCACGACCTGGGATGATAGGTGGCGTTATGGCATTCATTTTGATACGATGTGCATATGGTGTAGACTGACATTGGCGTTGCAGGGATGGTATTCTGATGAATTGATTGCATCATTTGCATTCTCTGGACATGCTTCGGTCCTTCATCCACAGGTACTGGGCATAGTACTTAATTTATAACGCTTCATTGATCTATTATGGGAAACTTGCTGTGATATGAATGAGTGCTGTTGATGATCTTATGTTCGGGTATCTAATGCCTCTGTTCTTCTCTTCTCATTCTCCCTGTAAGTTGGGTCATATTCTACTGCGCGAATATAAATGAATACCTCTCCAATAGGTGAGTCAGTAACTGTCCTCAAGAACCTAGCAGCCATCCCAAGAATTGAGTAGCGGTCCTTTCAAATCATCTAATAAATGATTCTCCATCTCACCGACAAAACCAAAACATAACCCTTCTTTCTTTTTATCCACAAGCATCTTCTACCCTTGCATTTTGGACCCGAGTGTTGCCCCCACATATATATAAGACTACAAATCTTTCACGTGATTTAGATATGATCTCGTGCTTTACTTTGATATGACAGCTGATATAAGGCATGAGAAGGTTAGTGTGACATTGAAAGCGATAGATTTTAGGTTTGTTAATGCAATCAAGATGTTAATTTATTTGCTGATGTAAGAGATACGAGCGGTAGAAATATTTGATTGTATAAATGAAGATTCCTTTAGAATATACTGTTTGAGAAGTTCGTTTGTCTGTGTTCCGCAGTTATATTTCGCCAGCTTGCAGGTCGCCAGGCACCCGATGACTCGCGTTAAAATATTGCGTTATAGGTCACTAAATCCAACGTAATCATCTTGAGCTTTGATGTTGTAGGTAATCCAAGATCTGAAAGACAGCTACAACAACAACTTTGACAACTCAACAACATAACATCCTTTTTAATCAATAACCCTTCCAAACCGCTGTGATATCTTAAGCTCCTAGAGAGACATACTGTGGATAAGCGAGCGTTTCTACCACTCTTCGAACCATCTGACGCGACTTGAGGAAAGTACCTTGAGCTCTTTCACCATTTTACGTCACGAAGGGCGACATTAACTTTCAGAGAGACTCTCTGATCTGCAGTTATGCCTGGAAAAACACCATATAAAAATGGCGCAGATCCAGTCGAGAATGGTATCAACGGCACGAAGAAGGATGATGCGAAGAGCTCATTGAAAGGTGGAAAAGGCAAGAAGACTAAGGAAGGCAGTGAAGAGGAGATGACAGTCGTCGTACCCCCATCAAAGGGTTCAAAACTATCAGCTCCCCCTCCGAAAGATGGCGATGGAGATGTAGATATGGATGGATCTGCGGAGGGCGGAGGGAATGCAGGTGCTGTAAAGGTTGATCCGGTGACTAAGGCTGTTGCAGGTATGTTGAACATTGCCAACATTTATCAGTTTTATCATTCAACAGAAGCTAACACATCTCGATTCTTCGCAGATATCAAGAGCAATTTCCCATTACTGGAGAAAGCTGTTGCTTTGTTCGATGCTAGATACACACTCCGAGCCCTCAGGTCTATTTCCTCCATTCGAAAGCATCTCACGGCTGATATTCTGGCGCAAGTTGTTACGGAAACTTACCCATCAACATCTCCCCAAGGTAAAACTTTACTTGTCGCTATTGATAGAGAGAATGCTACATATGTTAAGGCTTCAGCAAATGAGATGGAAATCGATACCGATCTGAAATCCACCAAAAGCGGGAAGAAAGAACAAAAAGAAATCATTCCAGAGATTGACCTTTTCCTAAGCATTCTCGTACAAATCTTCTACCTCGATAACAAGGAAAATGAGAAGGGATTTTTGATTTCTCAACGCCTCGCAACTGTCATTCATGGCCTTAATCGTCGAACTTTAGATTCTCTCTCTGCTCGGGTGTATTTTTACTGGTCTTTGTTCGCAGAGCAATTAGCACCACTTCCACCTTCTCCAGCATCTCCTATTGTTTCCCTTCGACCTGCTCTTCTTTCTGGTTTAAGGACTGCAGTTTTGCGCAAAGATATCGATACCCAATCAACTGTTATCGTACTTCTTTTACGGAACTATCTCTCGACCTCCCACATCACTCAGGCTGATCTCCTCATTTCACACACTAAATTCCCCGAAAGTGCTTCAAATAACCAAGTTGCAAGATATTTGTACTACTTGGGACGTATCAGGGCTATTCAATTGAGATATACTGAGGCTCATGAGCATTTGACAGCTGCTACTCGCAAAGCCCCTTCAAGTCCAAGTGCTGCAGGATTCTCACAAACTGCGACAAAATTACTTCTTGTGGTTGAGTTGTTGATGGGAGATATTCCTGATCGTGCAACATTCAGAGTTGCTAGTCTTGAACGTGCTCTACAACCTTATCTTAATCTCGTACAGGCAGTTCGAGTGGGATTGATCGCAGAATTTGAGGCAGTAATTACCCAACATGCTGAAACATTTAGACGTGATGGTACTTACACATTAATCCTTCGTCTACGACAAAATGTCATCAAGACCGGTATTCGAATGATGTCTTTATCCTACTCCAGAATTTCTCTCCGAGATATCTGCATACGATTAAAGCTTAACAGTGAGGAGTCTGCAGAATACATTGTTGCAAAGGCAATTCGTGATGGTGTTATTGAGGCAACTTTGGATCGTGAGAAGGGGTTCATGAAGAGTAAGGAAGTAGGAGATGTTTATGCTACCAGAGAGCCTGGTGAAGCTTTTCATGATCGTATTCGTGCTTGTCTTGCTCTTCATGATGAGAGAGTGTTAAGGTATGTCTTTATTGTTACTCTTCATTATATTCTTCAATATGCTAATCATGACGATAACAGGCTATGAGATTCCCAATGAATCAACATCGATTGGAGCTCAAGAATGCCCAAGAAGCAAGAGAACGTGAACGTGAAATGGCAAAGGAGATTCAAGACGGTGATTTGGATGAGGATGATCTAGGGGGAGACTTCGAAGGCATGTAAGATGGGAATTGAGAAGTGAAAGGGAAGGCTTTCGAAGATGTATACAAATTTCGGTGCCAATGCGAATTGTAGCCTGAGATGATAAAGGAAGGGGAACGTCTTGATTTGATGGCACTTCATAATCATACTTGTTTTGCTACATTACTCCTTCTCCACAACATGGGATTTCTTCCTTTTGAATGAGAAAACTACATACGGTGCTGTAGTTAGAACATGGAAAGATGGAAATCCCGCTGCTACATTAGTTTTACCTTGTCTTTTTACACTTAACTTGTCTCTCTCATTGCATTTTGCATTTTGCATGCCATGCTTTTGCATGATATAACATTATATGCAGGCGTTGGCTGGCTGATGATGATTACCTAGAAACGTCTTTCTACACCTATAATGCTATCTTTTTTTTCCTCAAGATATATGGAGTGTACTATGTGAAATAATACATGATGCATACTGCATCATTTGATATATACCATGTATCATATAATATCATTCATCCATTTATTTGGTATAAAATATTAAAACTGATGTTAATTATATCTGAATCGAGTATTTACGCTAATAGATCTATTCATCAGTACGGAGGTATATTAACCTTATCTCGAACATCAAGGAACCTCCAGCTGGGAACATAACCTCATCTACGAATATTCAAATAGTCGCAACTCACACAAACACAATCAAGAGCATTTAAACGCAGTTACGAGGGCACTTTTGTTGCAAGACAGATATCATTTCTTCCTCATTGCAGATATAATATTCGCGACAAAAATATACGTGGAGGGTTTTGCGATATTGAGGTTGAGGTTGATAATAGTGTGGGAAAGGGCTACGGTGGTGGTGTCAGGTTGTGGTTACAGGGACCAGCTGGACAGTGGCAGGATACGGCATTTTGCTCTATCGCGTTTTGTTTACGATACATTTGAGCGCACCGCGTACGGTTGTGCTGCGGGCAATCCATTGTGCGATATACGGGTGTGGTAGGATAGTCTTTCAGTTTCAATTGAAGGTGAAAGAGATATTTGAAGAAAGTCATATCGAAATTGAAATTGGGAGGTTAAAGTTGAAGTGGTTTTATTACTTGGTTTTACTTCATCTGCCTGCTAGGTACGAAGGAAAGGGAAACAAATCGGAACAAAACAAAACGACGAGTTTCATCCCAATCGCATTACATTTACAGAGATAATAGAAGAGAAATTTACAGAGAGAGCACGGAAACCCCAATGCCTCCGCGAACCTTGCGAAATCGAGAGCGCAGAGCCGGTTCCCGCGATATACATGCGAATGCGCCTGCAAATACAAATACAAATACGAATATCAATCATTCTCCAAATACGATTACTGTACAAACTACCACGACAATAACTACAATGATGGTGGGTTCAAATGGGGTTGAGGTTGAGGGGTCAAGGAGAACCAGTACAGGGGAGAAGAGACAAAGGGGGTTGGCGGAATTTGGTATCACAAGGAGTCCTCATCCTCAAGGGAAGAAGAGAAAGGCGTTGAATATTGATTCTGGAGAGCAAAGCCGGGAAGATGGAAACTCTGGGAATATTGTCAATGGAACTACAATGGGCGAGATGACACACAGTCGAGAACAAGAACACACGAATACACCCAAGCGCAGAAGAATAAGCGCAACAAGTCGAGCTAATGGATCAATAATTGTTACGGGTACAGGTAGCAGAGAATCAATTGCGAGGGAAACACCAAGAGAAAGAACGAGGGAAAGAGAAGTTACAGTTAGTATGGAGAACTCATTACCTTCGCCTCCTACTGAAGAATCTGAGGGGGATCTAGATGGTGATGCTATTGAAGTTGATGTGGGACTGGGGTCTGAGATGAGTTCACCTTCCGAAGCGAAGGAAAGGAGAGGTGCACGAGATGACAAGGAAAAAGAAAAAGAAAGGGAGAGGAACATTGATGAAGTTGTTTTTGGAGATTTGGCATTTAAGACTTGGTATTCGAGTTTTTATCCCAAGGAAAATTGTTGGGAATGGAAATTTGGAAAACAATTCTACAGGTGGTAGTCAGGGGAGTGGGAAGAGTGGGAAGAGTAGTAAGAGTGGGAAGAGCAGTAAATGTGGGAAGAGCACTAAAGGTGGAAAAGACAGAGATGCGAAGGGAGCAAAAGCCTTACAGGTTGATAGGTTGTATGTCTGTAATTGGTGTTTTGGATATACTGTTAGTGGGGGTGAGATGGCGAGGCATAGGGAATGTTGTGAAAGAAAGGGTAGTGTACCTGGAAATCGTGTCTATGAACATGAAGAGGGTGGGGAGTGGAGTGTTTGGGAGGTGGATGGAGAGGTTGAGGGTGTAAGTTCTGTTTATTCTTTCCCTTATTTCGTCATCTTTGGTAGAGATTGTACTAACATGATATTTTCAACAGACATTCTCACAATCTCTATCCCTCTTTGCAAAACTCTTCCTTGACAATAAATCGGTTTTTCTACGATGTCCAATCCTTCAATTATTTCCTCCTTGTTCACACCCATCCTCACACGGGTGAAAAACAAATCATAGGATTCTTTTCCAAAGAAAAAATGTCCTGGGATAATAATAATCTCGCTTGTATCTTGGTTTTCCCTCCTTGGCAAAAGAAAGGTTTGGGAAGTATTTTGATCGGATGCAGTTATGAGATTAGTAGGAGAGAGGGCTTACTTGGTGGTCCAGAGAAACCAATCAGTGAATTGGGTAAGAGAGGATATTGGAGGTTTTGGGGAGGAGAAATCGCAAGGTACCTGTTAAAATTGGAAGAGGGTGATGATACTGTGATGAATGACATGGTGGAAGAAGAGGAAGAAGAGGTAGTTGTTAAAGAACCAGCTCCAAAACCCATCAAAAAGCCTTCTGGGAAGGGAATGGGAAAGGGTTGGAGAAAGGGTATGAAGGGAGTTGGTATGCAACCTCAATCTGTTTCTCAACCTTCCGCTCCTGCCCCTATTACACCAAAAGCCAAAGAGCCAAAGCTACCGGCCACTCCACCTTTGGAGAATAATTGTGGTGTTACGACGGTTGAAGCTATTAGTAAGGGTACATGGATAGCCGTAGAAGATGTCCTTGGTATTCTCAGATCAATGGGTGTTTTGGAGAAAGTGGAGGGGAAGAGGGGTGCGGGGGCGAAAACTGTAAAGGGGGGAAAGGGTTATAGGGTTAAAGTGGATAAAGAGATGATTCGTCGGTGGGTGTTGAATGAAGGGTTGAATTTGGAGAAGTGTGTTAGGAACGAGGGATTAGTGGAGGGTTATGGCTGGGCAAGGAGCACGAGTTTGGCTGGGGGTAGTGGGGATGATAGTTTGCTGGAGAGTATTGAGGGGGGTGGGGAGGGAGCTGATGAGGAGGAGGAGGAGCAGGAGGAGTTGTGAGGGGATTTGGGGTTCGGGCTGGGATTGGTGGTTGGGGATTGGAATGGGTAGTCAGGGATTAGGAATTGGGATCAAAGGGATATGTCTATTTGTTCCATTTATAAGATACCATTAGCGAGGAGTTTAGATATTCTGGGATCCATTGAATCAAGTAAATCGTTTACAAAATACCATACTGTGTATACATATCGATATTTTACCTCGAAGAATATGAGAATACTATAGACTATAGTATCTCTTTCAAATGGGGTATTCATTTTTTCATATCTGTGGTCTTTTTGGCTCTGGGGGTTCTGTGAAAAGGCCCGATATCTTCCATATATATATCGGGTTGGATTGCATCATTTTTATACTCAATAGGCTGACTGGGTTGGAAGTTGGAAGAGAATAGGCATGGAGAGGATAGGCATGAATAGGATGGGAGGATATGGGTAAGGATTTTTGTTGGATATTGGATATTATGTAATGCTTATTTTGGATTGGGCGTCTAGATTGAGCGTGGGTTGAAGAGTTTGACTCTTGGTGTGATGGCGCGGGATTTGATTGGTGGTTTTGGGGGGAGGTTCAGGGGTGTTTGTGTGGCTCTAGGTTTAGGTCTGAGTCTAGGACAAGGAGCACAATCGATGGCGTTTTCGTGTATTCTACTCTGAGTGCTTAGGTTGGATTGAGTTGGGTAAGTTGCGGTCACTCGTATGAT
The DNA here is from genome assembly GCA_009299455.1 of Monilinia laxa. NCBI lineage: Eukaryota > Fungi > Ascomycota > Leotiomycetes > Helotiales > Sclerotiniaceae > Monilinia > Monilinia laxa. The sequence continues at coordinate 1,791,322 of VIGI01000012.1, forward strand.
TGCTGGATAGTTTTGTTTGGTTGAGTGGTGTCGGTGTTGTTTTCTGGACTATTGTTATCTGTATCTCTTCTAGACTAGTGGGGATGAAAATAGCCTTTCCTGTGCATGATCTGTACTGTATCTGTATGGGGACAACTTACTCCACTTGCTGGTAACGAGACTCACTGGGTTCCCACGTGCCTAATGCTTCCTATTCGCATAATATCATGATCAATCAAGGTCTTCAGACCGCGTTTGGTCTGGTAAAGGCAGACAAATTCACCAGTTTGGTATAGGTGTGATGGGAGAGATGAGACGGGAAAAGCAAGTGCTTTGACCCATGTTTGTATTTCTGACATATGGCTATGCAGTAGATATTTAGAGTGCTATTTCTGTTGAAATTCAGATATACATATCTGAAAAGACCACCAGGTGGACCTTGACATGATCGATTACCGAATCTAAAGTCATAAAAATATCTAGTGATAGAGGTGAATGAATTAGTGCACGTTTAGCGTGTAGTGTCAGTTGGAGTTAGTGTGGCTCCACAACTAGATTATAAACTAAGGGAATTATCAATCTACTGGTATCCGTTTGATACCTAATTATACATTTCGTTACGAGATCGCCAACTACTGCATGGGACTATAAACCCTAAGCCGCGGAACTGATTTGCCGCCCCACAGATGCTCGACATATCCGCGTCACAACTTACCCACCAAAAGGGCTTTGGTAAGTACTCGAAGATATAGATGAGCTCAGTACAATTGAAGAGTAGTTTGTTACTAACGACTGCACATTGGAAAGAGAGAGTTGCATTAATTGTTTGATTGGAGAAATTCATAGAAGAGATATCTACTTGGATTTACCTCACTACTCACCAAATTTGGCGAGGGAACTACATAGTGGCATCCGTTCTGTTTTCCGTTTCGCTATCTAATGGGTATCTATGATACCCCCATCGAGCCTTCCAGAACCATCTAGGAGAACATAAATAATCAAGCTACCATCATTATTCAAATCGACACACTTGAAGTCATCACAAATCTCGATGCCATCCTCACTGACTAGCAGATTGATGCCATCTGGCTCGGATCTTTCGATGCCCGTGTTAGTATGGAAATACTTGGTGTCTGAGGCGATAAAAATGGACTAATGCCATTGCCTTGTATGTGAGTACGCAGGCAAAAATAATAATACTTCTGGCGGCACGGGTATAGGTTTCTCTTTGGACGTTAGGTCAATAATGACAAGGGGCAAAAGTTTGGTCGTTAGTGGCGGTAATATTTTACTGTTGATGATGCGGGCTGGTGAGACGAAGCAGATGCATGGGGATTTATTGGCACGTTATCACAATGTCTTTCTACGATCGTGTATGCTACAATGCTTCGGCTTTCTCATAAAGTGATATCAAAAACTAGAAAAGGATATTTTCCCTACTAAGTGGAATATGTTTAGGGTTCGGAGTTTTCACATGTAGCATTAATAGAGTTCAAAGTTGACAATAATCCGCTCAAAATATGGAAGTCACAACGAAGGCCCAGATAAATGTCTTTCGACTCAGTTTTTAACCATTTCAAAAGATCACAAAACGCCAAATCATCTTGTGTTCTTTCGTGTTCTTTTCTGATGATATTATTATAGAGAAATATCCTGATTTGGATTTTGGCAGGTTTACTCCCTTGGAAACACTATGGCTTCATTCTCGAGTTATTGATTTGCTCAAGTTAGCTTTCAATCAATAAGTTAAAACTGACTCGCTGCTTACTTTGGTAGGACTAAATGTATGGTTGAATTCGCTTTTTTCTTGTCTGGAATTCGGGATTCGAGAGAGGAAATGAGGGAAAGGACGAGACAGGAGAGGGAAAGACTATAAAAGGTGACGGGCAATATAATGAGGGAATGGAAGAAGGGAATGATGATTCATAGGAGTAGGATATATACGTGAAGAGAGAGCGGGTGCAAAAACTTAGAAGAATAGTTTGAAAAAGAGAACGGACAAGTGTAAAAAAGGTGACGAGGAGGAAAGATACGCTAGGAGGGAGGTGACTCTTCTTCACAGGACCAGTAAACTGGCATCTGCAATGAAAAGTAAGAGGGTCAAGCTACCACGGAGGCAGTGTAATACCGGGAGCTTAAAATTTGACAAAAAATATAATAGAAAAGAATCACTCAAAGTAGCAACAGACCTTGAAGAATTTCGGAGACGATAAAGCTTCAAAGTGTCCGTGGACTTGGTAGATTCGATTCGAGATCACTCAAAGTAACACTGGGCCTGGTATATTCTTAAAAACGACTCAAAACATCAAAGGACTTGGTAGATTCTTCGAAAAGAAACACTCAAAGTATCGCAGGATTTGGTAGGTTCATAGAGAATCACTCGAGGTCTCGACTTGGTAGATCTGTATGGGTATGAGAAAAAAGAGATGAATTCGATGGAAGAGGAGCCATATTTATAATAATTCAGTATGGCCCGTGCTAGAATAGTTGACATTTTTCTTTCTTATTGTGAAGTTCTAAATGCTACAGCTATTCTTCAAGTACAGACTAAGAATATAAACAGCCTGTAGCTAGGATGGGCTAGTGGTTAGTGGCTCGGAATCGGCACAAATGATATGTAGTTCCCGATGAAAGTATGGTGTACCGGTATTAGTCTAAAGTGAAATGTGATAAAATTCGCTTTAGAAGCCGTACTATGTTGTGGTAGGATGGATCGATACGGCACTATCCCCCTAAATACCGCAAAATGACTGGTAAGAGTCAATCGGCAACATCAAATATTCAAACGCTCCCAACAAATGAAATCTCACGGAAGGAATTAATACAATAGCTTCAGAATAATCAGGCAATTGTTAACCGTAAGAGATGAAAGTTTTTCAAAATTGATTTATCAAGTAAAAGAGTCAAAGCTAATAAGGCATACGAAAAAAATCTATCCATTCTGCTCATTTCCTCCCAATTATAATGACAAACTGTTCTATCGATATACTCAAACCAGCTCTTAGATTGAGAAATGAAAATTGATGAAAGCATAAGAGATCATTCGAAGTATGTAGACCAAATTAGAAAGGAACAAAACCTGAACTAGCGATCTAACCGAAGCGACTTTCGACGGAATCATCAAAAATCAAAATGTAAACGAAGGGGAAGTTCAGGGGAAAACTTTCGGATTCGGTAGTTGATTATTTCTAATCAATGTAGAAGTACAAATTGCAATCCTACTATCACGTTTAAAGAATGGAATATCATACGTTCCGAGATCCGTTCGAAAATGCTGCCATTTCGCATTAAAGGGGTACCCGTCTTTACACCAATAGAATAGCTCAAACTAACCGATAATTATTACTATCCCTTGATAATATCATTATTGAATTTCTAGATACCTATAGCTATAAAAATTAAATATTCACATCAACTAAACCAATCTCTCATTAGTTCTTCGTATCCCATTTCTCCTCTTCGTCTTTATTATCAATCCTTCACCTATATATTTACGACAAATATTTCTATTTTAGATAACGAGCCAACTTTCCCACCATTGCATATACCTCCGCGGGTTGATTGCGATAAGCGAGCCTATACCCCACATTCCATCACCCCACTACATAGTTTGCTTTTGTATACGTTATATATTTAAAAACCGCCCCGCACTTCAACAAATCAGCAAACATCTTTGATGGTCTAACGGTCATGATTTCCGCTTGTCACCAACATGGCAAAGCGCGGGAGACCGGGGTTCGACTCCCCGTCAGAGAGTTCACTAGAGAATTCTTAGAATCTCATGTTCCATTTATTTTTTTAGTTTTGAGATGTTAGGGCCAGCGTTATTTCCAGAGGAATTTTTTCGTCAGGTTGAGAGTCAGTTCGACAGTTGTCGGGACATGTGGGGCGCCCCACTTCTTACTATGCATTAGATAATCTTGGAATCTCTCCTCAATAGCTGCGTGTAAACGGAGAGGATGAGTATCTATTATTGTGATCTATGAATACTGCGCACCTAGTATGTTCTTGAATAATCTCGAGTGTATTCAAACAGCAACAGAAAAGTTTATTCATACGGCCTGGGTGCCTTTTCTAAAACTTTATCGTAGAGGTTGATTACCATTTTACCATTCCAAAGTCATTGTACATGTGGTGTTGAGTTTGATGTAGTTCATAGACAGGTACTGTAGTGAAAATAATGAATTGATTTGAGAAAGCTACGACAGCAATCTTCTTCAATCACTTTTCTGTGACTATCATTATAAATTCTAACCCCGCCTCTTCTCCTTGTACCACTGTTGTACATACTCCAGCCTCATATGAGGACCATCAGGATCTTTCGACCACTGCGGTTTAGGAGCTTCCGTTCCTGCTTCCTCCTTGCATTGTTCTCTCAACTCTTCATTGTCCCACCTCTATCATAAATCAATGCGGTTCCCTCACTCAATTTCTTCATTTCTGTTCGGAAATTCGCCGTCTTCTTCACGTCGACTGGAAATTCCTCCTCGTTTACCACAACTCCATAATTCTTCGTCGCCCCATCGATCATAACTAGTTTTCTTTAGCTTCAATACGCGGGGAAAACTGAGCTCAATTTCCTCATTGGGTATGGATTCAACTGGTGGGAATAGGCAATGAGAATATGGACCATCACCAATATTAATGGGACGAGCTGGAACACTCCCAAAGCCGATTTGGTAGAGTTGATACCATTCTCCATTGGGATTAAAGCCGGAGTAGAAGAAATGTAGAGAGTCAGAGAATCCTGCTGCAGCGCTGTATTGAGGAGATTGCTGGCCCATGAGAGCTTGAATGATATCTAATGTTCGGCCGAGAAGATAAGTTGTACAACTCACGGGAGCTGGGCATACGGGTCGGAGTATGGTTCCTTCGGACATTGTTACTTCGAGGAGATTGTGGAATTCATCGTTGACGGCACGGTAAGGGCCAAATACGGCAAGGAGATGATATCCGACGAGCATCTTGAACACAGCAACGGAAAGACAAAAGTTGATCGCTGTTTCGGCTTGTGGAGAAGTGCTGTTGAAATCAAATATTAGTTTCCCATTGGCCTTTTTCATTCAACAAGTTATGGCAAAAGGTTCCACTCCTGGCCATCATCATCAATGAAGTCTGTAAATGCACTTTCTTCATCGGCAATTCGTGTATCAATAAGCTTCATAATACCCGATCGATTTCGTTCTAGAGGTTCAACGCAAGAGGTACGATACACTCTATACATTTGGAATTGGTAGATTCAAGGCTATAATGCTTGTATGATCTGTGGAATAATAAGAGCGCAATGCATATATACATCGGTGGTGATGGAGAAGATACTGCTTACACAACTTGGTATCTTGCATAGAAAAGTTGGGGGAGTTCATCCACCTTACAGCTGTGATCAATGCTGACTAATGACAAGAAATTGAGCAACAGGAGCCATGAGGCAAGAGATTATATTCAGACATCCGTCAGATGTTTGATTTTAGTTGTGATCAGTCGAATTACTAGAACTCACTAGGTTCAAGCGGTGGCCTACTGTTTAGGGTTGAAGCCTGCAGTCCAGTGTGTTCAGAGATGCAACAAAACCTTTGGAGAGTAAGAATTTACAACTGTTCACTAAAACGAAGATAAACCTTATATGATAATAGAGCAATGATTGTATTATTAGTAAATTGTTATCGACTTTTGTCTGGTGAGTAGTGTTTCAATTGCTGCGTATATAAAAGATTGTTGATATAGTCCCATCCATTTGTTCAGTTCTGGCTCTGGGCTACGTCAGGCTCCGATCAGGATTGCTAAAGGGAAAATTGTACCAAGTATACATGTAGTATTACAGTTGAGTCGAAAAAAGCATAATAGATACAGAAACAGATTACCTCCTGCCCATACCTTTTTTGACCAAGATCCTCGCTAATGTGCAATACAACATCCACCTATCAAATAACAGTGCATATAAAAGTATCAATATAAAGCACTCCCTTTATTCAACAGTACACTTCAACAAAAAAGAGGTCTATGAATCCTATAGATATGTATCATCGTATTATCCCTTAAACGAACGCCGGTGAGAAATCAGTTCTTCTCTCATCATCATCTTCTGAACTCTCCATCATCGTCATCTCATCATGAGCACGAATCTCTTTTCTTTTCTCTCTGTCTTTGTACTCACTCTGCGTTGGGATGTTTCTGTCATATGTTTCTCTCATTCTATATGTCCCTCCAATTTCAGGTCGTTTCTGTAGAACCGGTAAACTTATTGGCCTGTCTTGACGGGAAAAGACAGGACGGGGCGATGATGGTGTTTCTGAGCGAGAAAGTAAATGAGGGGTACTGGGGAAGTAAGATGATAGAGGGGTCATGTTATGATGGGAGAGATTTGAACTATGAATTTGTCGAGCGTGAACTGACTTGCTCGTAGAAGCCGCGCGGTAAGTATGAATGGAGTAGGCTTTCGAGCAGAAATTAGTGAAAGACTCGACCAAAATGCAGAGGAGGTGAAGACTATACCGAGAAAGCCCATTGAAACTACTAGTGTTATAAATTGGATGAGCGAAAGTGCTACGGCAGCTTTAGATGCACGAGCTGCTGGTACCAATGTTTTGTCAAGACTCTCGGCCCAAGATTTATTATCAAAATCATCCCAAAGAGGAATCTCAGAGGTAAGAAGTGCGAATGTGGTAAGGTAGAAAATAACAAGGGTTACTTCTGAAGTCCTAGAAGGTGTGGATGATCAGCTTAAATAGAATGATTTGAAAAGATTAAAGTTGAACACAAACAAATGAGCCCAGTAGTTGTAAAATTTAGGAAGTGATCGAGGTGTGATAATCACCTAGAGATGATGTGAGCTACCACTTCTTACCAGGCAAAGAGTTATGGACTACATACGTAAACCGAACATAATACTATCCATATGAACGAGAACCAACTCATACCTGACTTGTGTTAGGCTTGATTTATGAGGCTTCGACATCTATCTCACCATAGCCAGGAAACTAGGCAGAAGGCACGTTTAGTATGGTCAGTAGCCTCTTTGATAAAATCAAACTTACATAGAATGATGGGAATTTTCTCGACGCAAAAGCCGTCAAAATTAAAATGGCAAATGCCAAGAGCTATCCCACGTTAGAATTTCCTGCCCAGGGAACTTTATGCACCGTGATAAACCTACAAGTTGAAAACACCGAAGAATAGTGAGCCAAGATGGTAGAGTCGGCACATGTGATGTTGTCTTCCCATAGATGTTTGGAGGATCATCGCGCGGAAAGTTTCCCGCAAAAATTTCCATAATCACTCGTTAGGATCTAAGATTTCTCTTGAAAGACTCTCAAAAGTTGAACTTTGAGATCGGATTATGGTGCAATGTGATGTTATCTTGAAGATATTCAGAATCACCGAAGGAAGGATGGAGATCCACAACATAGATAAACCTCTAAAGGATCTGATCTACGTCGGCCCTGCGACAATTACCTCAACGGTATATGTTGTACCAATAGCACATTGGCGATGGCTTTCTTACACAGCATATTTTCGAAGCAAGATTGATAGCCAACACTCCTTGAGTTTGCATGCATTGACAAGCCACCGACCAATCAAAGATCGTATATACCATGGACATGACACTCAGACGAGATTAAACCAAGACTACAGTGTAGTATGGCGGTAATTTACAATGTCATTATGCATCTTCAAAATACTTGAATGTATATTAAAATTGAAGGAAAAACGTTGACGGGGCTTAATATTTGATTCAGATGAGGTTGTTGAAGCCTAAAGAATCCCAGAGATCCGGATAACTTTTAATTATATCTTCTTATTGAACGAATAGAAAGCCTCCATTCGTATCGAAAACTTGCAGGCATATATTGAAGGAATCGAAACAAGTGCCCCTGTTACCGAAGTAAGAAGCTGACGTTTAAGGGATCTGGGAAACATGACAAAGAACCAATCGTATGGAGCTGAAGCCATATCTGATGTACGGTTGAAGAATTTCCATGTCAGCCAGCTAGACAGACTTCAACTAAGACCAGGAAAGAGTTATGCCGATGTAGTACAAACGGAATCGGGTTTAATTGGCAGATAGATGATCTTCAAAATCGGGGAGATTTGACATGAAGACACCGACTTCAACTTTATCTCAACCCAACCCAACCAACAGGGTGCAATGAGCCCCATATCGTGAATTCAAGGTGGGGAAAAGAGCATTGCGATCGACACAACTAACGCAAATATACAACTAGACGATAAAAACATGGAAATACTTTCTGTGTCAATTTTCAGCTTCATCTTGGCAAGCCCCCATTTACATCGGTAAGGGGTGTTCTTGAGAATGGGGGTTGGGGTTGGGGTTTGACGGTAGTCAGAACTCCGTGTCTCTTTCTCCCAATCAATTGTGCGATTGAATCCTGTGAAAAGATGGGTGTTCCTTGCTGGGTATCCTCAAACTCCCCTTTCTTCTGGTGAAACGTGAAAACCCAGAGCACGTGGTGTCGATCTCCGTGGGCACCGGAATGACGCAGCTGACGGAGTGTTCTCATCTGATCCAAAAACATATGTCCGAAGGACTTACCAAGTAATGCTTTCTATTCCTTCAATACAATATCAACATCCAATGACTGGTTCCACCGCTTACCTTACTGTTGCGGACGAACAGATAATGCCACACTCGGAATTTGATGGGGCGGAATTTGCATTTATCGTTGAAATTTGAGCTTCCTT